>CAIGQQ010004837.1:21666238-21686900 GCA_903798035.1 Danio albolineatus | reverse complement strand
ATATATATATATATATATATATATATATATAATGTAAGTCAAATGGTTTTGTTATTTTGTTTTGAACCCCAGTAAATTTCATGGTATCAACTTAATATTTAATTTGACATTTTACCAGAGACGAAAGTCATACAGAGTCAACTATCTATCAGCGTGATTTAGTTATTGATTTTACATAAAAATATTTTGGGAAGAAAAGGCACCTTTCATATTTCACTGAGCAGAGAGAGAAAAAGAGAGAGAGAAATAAAAACGGCATGGCTTGTCTGGGCAGAGATGGGTAGCGGTTTGAATTGAAGACACAGCGGGTCTGTTTCGCATGTTTTCCTTTGAGAGCGATGACAATTTCATAAACGAGTAAGAAACAGAACACATTCTATTTTCATCCTCCTGCTCATAGTCTAAAGACTACATTGTATGCTGTGTGGTGTTTGCAGGCTCTCTACTGTATTTTTAATTGCCTGTCAGATTCTAAACGGAGCCTTTAGCCAGATACATTTCCTGCCTCAGTTCATACTGAACCCTTCCTGCATTTCCAGGAAGAATTCCCATCGGTATTAATACTTTCTCTTATAGATTGCAGAGCGTTGACTTTTGTGAATGTGCTGAAAAAGAATAAGCTAAGCACATTTAGCGGTTTGTTAAACTGGAATGTGGCTTGTTTAATGGATGCAGTTTGTTTTTGCATTGAAATGCCATATGTAAAAGTGCTATTGTGTCTGTTTTTTAAATATTACATCCTTTCAAGTAGTGTGTGCTACTAAAGCTGAAAGTAAAAATTACTGGTCATCTGCAGTTACAGCATTATTCCCTGCACAATTCTGCATAATGACACCCTATTGTCTTTAGCTGCCCGTGAACAATAACTACTTTGACCCACAAACACTGGGTTGTTACTGAGGCTTGGAAAAGTTTGCTTTGTGGTGTTGACATCTTATTGTTTTTATTGTTCTTTTACTTTTGACACAGTAAACAAAATACAGACAACTTAGATCAACGTTACTAGATCAACATATTTATGTCTATGCCACATTTTACGGTTTGATATGGACAGATCTAATTATTATAAACTATTCTCCAGTAACATCTTCTAGCAGCTATAAAAGTCATGGCTATAAGGCTGTTATATAACAACACTTCAGAAACAGGAAAGAATAATTGCAGAAAATATAAAGATGTAAACAAGGCAATATAAAAACATGTTTCATATTTTCTCCTCACTGTATGCCCTTTGCTTGTTAATTTTCTTGTGTACAAAGATCTGCAAAGATGTGTTCATGCTCTGTTAGAAATATAGGTATAAAAGCTGTCACTGAGCTGATACCTTTTCAAAAGGGACACTTCAGTGTTGATATCTTAAAGCCACACATCAGTACCTAACGTGTACTGTTACCAAAGTGGAGCTGGATAACATGTTGAGAATTCCGTATGTAGTCGTCAGCGAGGCAATGGTCAACAGGTACAAACAAGAGCATAAAAGTAATCCAGAAGCATAGTCAGGGTCACAGGAAATAACGTCGATACAGGCAGCAAAACAACAGAAACAAGCAAACAAGGCTAGGATCAAACACGAAAAGACTAGACATGGAAACGCTTCATGGTGTGACAATAACAAGACTCAGCAAAGTCTCTGTGTGTGCAGTTTTTATGGTCCATCTTATTAGTCCATCATGACCTTCAAGCTGTGTGTGTAATTAGGGGGAATCATGAACTGGTGTGTCTGAGGTGCATAATGGGAGTTGTAGTTCAGTAAAGTGGCATCCAAAGTTCTCCAGTGATCTGCACAGGCTAGACCCCTGGTGATTGTGACATGAACACATTAATACATTAAATAAAAAGAATATTTCATGAAAAGGTATCAGCCCAGTGCCTGTTTAGATAAGAACTATCAAAGATACTAATAAAATGCTACTACTCTATCTTCTACTACTGATACACTGCTGAGCAAAGTGATTTTTCAAATCAGTCATTGGTGGGTGCAATCTGATCAAATAGCCACTCCATAATGATAATAAGTTATCACATCATACCATTCGTATTTCTTTGCTCAGAGCTGAATTTCAGAAATTGTAATAGGTGAGCAGAAGACCAAATGTACGCAACAGACCAAACTCCACCATCTGACCAATCTCAGCACTGAAGGACTTAAAAAGACCAAATCCTTTTCAAACACTGAGAGGTGTGTGTCCCTAAGCGGTACAATCATATTGAATTGAGTATCTTTTTTTCTTCTGTGGAATGAATAAGAAAATATTTTGAGAGAATTTGAAGAGTATTAAAATGTTTTTGTCCTTCTAATAAAAGTCACTGAGGTCCAAAACAGCCCTCAGTGAAATTTATTGTGGGTTCATCCTTCAAATTATGTTATTCTGGGCACATGTATTATCTTAAAAATAAAGCTGAATACAGAATATTTCTTTTGATGTGTGGTTTGTCATGTCTTGACAATATTTGGCAGAGATCGTATTGAAGGTGCAAAAGCATAAAAATATTGAAGAAATCACCTTTAAGGCTATCTAAATGAATTCTTTAGTAAAGCACATTACTACTGATCAAAAATAAATATATGACATAGGAAATAAGTCTTTATAGAATATGTTCTTTACTTAATATTTAATGATTTTAGCACAAAAGAATACTCACAAAAGAATACGGAATACTCTGTATTCCGCTGCTGAAGGTGCTGTTCACAGGCCATGCAAAAGCACTGAAGTTGATTTGCTGTAATTGCATTTGAGCAAAATGATTTGGATGTGCGTGCACTTTCTAATTGTCATTGCATCCAGCTTCAATAAATGAATTAGGCATGTGTTTCCTGACACAAACCCTTTTTTGAACTCTCTGTCTAGCTGCTGGATTCTTTTTTTTTTTCTTCTTCTCTTTTCTTTAAATGCTCTGCAGAAACAAGAGCAAATAAATTGAAAGGACTAAGAGCTGGCACAGTAAGCATTTCAATAAAATAAATGTGCATCAGGACCAACTTTTTATTTTTTACTTTTCCCTCTGCATCTTCAAAGCAAACACGTAGCCTGGATTTAACATTTATCAGACGCACTTAGAAAGAATTTACGTCTTCAAGAAGAAAAACAGCTTCTGCCGTGGGACATAATCACCAATGTTAGACGTGCCCATATAAGTAAAATCTATTTATGTGATCTATGCTTTTCTTCCAAAGTAAGCAAAGCATTTCACACCCTATTGTGTTTTTCGTAAACTCCAAGCAGCAGAGGAACTCATAATAAACTTCTACTACACTTTTCGGAATGTGATAACAAGCCCGTCTTCTTCAACTCTTTAATAATATTTGGATAATGCCACTGATATGAAACATATGTTGGGGGTGACATAAATCATTGCAACAATTAGAGTTTAACAAAAAGCACCATAAGTTTATATAGTTCACAAGGTCAAGAAGTTGATAAAATAAAAAACACCCAATGATATGTATTTTTGTATTGTGTAATTCTTTTTTAGGAACCAGGAAGATTAAGTTTTTCACACCTTATTTGACACAGTAAATAACTGCATCACACATTAAATACTTGTCTTGTTTTCCATACATTTATGGATTTATTGTAGCCCACAGTTGGAGCTCTGACCACCACAAATAGGACAGAAAGTTCTTGTAAGTTATTTCAGTTAGTTCAAATTTAAATTTTTTCACTAACCATGCATACACGTATCTTTCTCAGAAACACAATCTTGCACAAATGTTGCCAACGAATTATTGTAGCCCAGTGTATGCTGTTTACAGTGGTGTTAGACTTTAGCCACTTACATGTTTATAAGTGTTATGGCCCAAAACTGGCTCGTGTAACAACAACATTAAGGTTTGAGCCGAACATATGAAAGACACAGACGTTTAAATTAATAAATTGACGTCCTGTCAATAATCTTAAATAATATTAAATAAAAAGTTCAAAAGCAACAACAAAAATAAACAAATCATGTAGACAGGTGGCAGCTAAACAAAACAGTCCCCTGACCATAACTGCTTTTTAATGGACAGATCTTACCTACAACTCCCACAAAAGGAATAAAAACAGGTGAGTCCTCCGGGCCACTGCTTTCTTTCGCTAAACTAAATAAATAACAAAACGTGACTATGAAAAATAATATTCACTACCTGCTATGAAAAACAACAAAGTATCAAAATAAACAAACTACTTAACACATTTCGAAAGTATCAAAAAGTATCAAAAAGTGAAAACAACAAAACACTGAAGAGCCATCTGATTGATCCTGGCATGCATGGAGCACCGCCAGCCAGCCTGAGCAAAAGGGGAGGGAGAGCCAGCCAGCCTGAGCGAAAGGTGAGAGAGCCAGCCAGCCTGAGCGAAAGGTGAAAGAGAGAGAGCCGCCATTGCCGTCAGCCTTATATAAGGGGAATCCCCAGTGACGTCACCGACTCCATCCAATCCTAGACAAGCCGCTAGGAAAAACTCAACCTACTTACAAGCGCACAACCATATAGCAAAAATAAATAAATAAACACAGACCCGCGTAACAATAAGCATCTCACAAAAACACAAATGTCAGGGCATATCAGAACTTCTCCATTCCCCCAAAACACCCTCAGACCGCAGAGCTGTGCTGCAGATTTTAGCTCCAACCCCAATCAAAAACCTAAGCAAGCTCTTACTAGACTTTCTAGTTACATCCTTGCAGGTGTGTTGAGGCAAGTTGGAGCTAAAAACTGCAGGACTCCGGACCTCCAGGACCCAGTTTGAGAACCCCTGCTCTATGGAAATCTCATCGATCACACTGACACAAACGTTCAGAAACAGAATATTATTCATGAAATAGCTTCGACAGCATACTAAAAAGCTACAACAATGTATGCTAAATTCACTATTATTATTAGAGAAACAGTTTTACACAGAGTTCACACGCACTCACAATCTCTCACTCTTTAATTCATTCAAATAAACGCTGTTCTTTAAACCACTTCACCTCTGTGTCTGGTTTAAATTGTGCAGAATGCTAGCTCTGAAGAGCAGTTGCTAAAATAACACATCAAGTGGTTTCTTTGCTCCATTGCATTGGTGTAATGTGCACTTGTGGATTTTCTCTTGCATACAACATTTGTACATAGTGCAGAATTGATCAATTTTATGGCCTTGAACATAAAAAAAGGCAATATACCTGTAAAATACACAACAGTTTTCAATTACAAAAACACTTAAATTGCTTTTCCCAACAAATTCCTTCTCAGAACTGTAGGATTCATTTTCTCACCCCAAATATTCCACAGCAAATGATGGTAGAAAAGGTTCAGAAAGTTTCTTTTGCTGGAGAAATAAGTACATTTCCTGTATGTGTGTTTTTGTTTTGGTGTGTTTTGAGGACTCTCTATTATAGTGATGTATTTTATACTCTAAAAAACACTTATTAAATCACCTAAGTTGTTAAATTCTAAACCCAACCATCACAGGAAATGTGTTTAAAAAATGAATGCAAAAAGACCTGTTAAGTATATTTTTTAACAGTTTGGAATTAAAATGTATACAGTATATAGGTAATGAATATATAAATATATGTGCTATTGACGTAATGTATTTCAAACTCCAAAATTGTATCGCCGTACCTTACACATGCTTCTTTTACATTAACCAATTCAAGTCGAAAACAAATAATCTCTTTTCATGTAATCCGTATAAAAGTAAGGACGGGCACGGGTTCTCCTGCATCGCCTCATTACAGCTAACGTGATCCCGCCTCTCAGTGAGCGTGCTGTTCATATGGAAATGAACTGAGGTGAGCCAGGTAATAATGTACACGGCCCCTGAGACATGGCATAAAACAACAAGCTTTATCACAGAGTTACTTACGTTTTTTTCTGCATTTGGCACGCTACACGAGTGAAGAAGCACTTCGGATGGTACTGGAGAGCGACAAAGAATTTACTTTCTCCTCAGAGGAAGAGTGCGACTTTGATGACAATCACATACATTTTGAGGAACGTCTAAACCCCACTTGTGTAAATTAAAGTGCATGCCTTAAGTTATATGTAAAGTGTATTTATAAGTAACTTTTTCAGCAGAATTGCTATATGTAAGTTTTTATAGTTTAGTGTTTTATACAGTGTACTGACTCTCACAAGTTTATCTCGAATTATTTTGTGTGAAAGTTAAATATATTTTAAATAAACTGCAAACAAACAAAAAAATATATATAAACATATTTTTTCCCCAGATTCTTTCTTGAAACTCTTCCCTCTTAGGCCCCGTTTACACTAATGCGTTTTCGTTTAAAAACGCATAAGCTTTGCTACGGTTACGCCATCCGTCCACACTATGCCGGAGTTTTCGAGCCCCGAAAACGGAGCATTTTGGAAACGCTGGAGAGGCCATTTTCATTCTAAAATGCTGCTGCTCTGTCTCAGTGTGGATGGGGGAAAACGAAGACATCTGAAACGGAGGTGTGGCTGCTGAGATTTGCTACTTTATTGGGGCTTTTGGGTCATTGCGTATCCTTCCCTTATTCGTCAAGCCCCTATCACATGACTATAATGCCACCGGAAGACGGCAGACCAGCCTTTACTGTAAACAATAACATGGACACAGAAATGGGAGTGTTGTTTGCACTATTGTCAGTTTTAGGCGGTTAAATTCTGCCTTTTTTACTACAACAGCTTGACCTCGTCATCTGTCCACAAAAAGACCTCTCTTGCTTTCTTTGCCATCGCGTTCATCTTTAACAAGCGTTTGTTGACAAACAATAACCAAATGCCGAACAAGACACATGCTTCCTGTTTATACTTAAACGCGTATGCCCAGAGTGCACGAATGGTCATGTGATACACGTTTTTGGTGGAGTAGTGTGGACGGAGATCTGTTCAGACATGCTGGGTGAAACGCTAGTTTGAACGCGGATCGTTTTCATGCTAAAATGCCGTTTTAAAATTAAAACGCACTAGTGTAAATGGGGCCTTGGTCACATACCTGTCTGATGGCTCATTATGCAGGTCTTTGTCTTCTCAGGACTGAATCACTGCATAGGGAATGATAGTTCACGCCTTCTCGCATAGACCATTTTCACTCAAAAAGTGACCTAGAAAATTTAATCCAATACATTGTTTTCTGTGAGCAAGTAAACAAGATGATTTTCAACACTAGGCTACAAGATCCAGTTCTGAAAAGTCTTGTGAACAAATGTCCTCTATGTGTTTCAAGGCCTTGTTTCAGTGACTTCAAAATTTCAGTTTTTTTCACTAACCATGCATTAACGTTTCTTTCTCAAAAACACAAACACATACATACATGCTGCTTAGGTATTCTTGTAGGCCAGCTTGTGCTGTTTGCAGTGTTATCAAACTTTAACCATTAATCTGTTTTTAAGATTCTGAAAACAACACAAATGTCAGTGCATGTCAAAACTTCTCCAGGGCCCCTGAGGGTTAAACCGAACCATCAAACTTGTTGTAAATTTTGAATGTGATAAGACCCTGTTAAGTATGATTTTTAACAGGTACACTATAAATTGTGAGGGCACTATACTGTACATCAGCTGTAACCCGGGGAGGTGACACTGACAACAGGGGTGCGGATCCAAATGCAGGTTTATTAGCAAGGTCAGGTAAGCAGTGGTCAACACAGGTGCAAACAGATGTATACAGGCAATCCAGAATCGTAGTCAATGGGCAGGCAGATGGTCAGAGGCAGGCAGCAGACAGGAATATACAAATAAACAAGGCAAGGATCAAAACACAGCAAAGGAAAGACAAAGGAAACGCGTTGTAATGTCACTTAAACAGAAAACAAGACTCAGCAACAGTGAGTGTTTCTGTGTGGTTTAAATAGTCCATGAAATCAGTCCGTGAGCTGCATCAGCTGTGTGAGCAATTGCAATCAATGGTGACTTGGAGCAGGAGTGCGCATGTGTTGCATGACTGGATTTGTAGTTCATGAACATGGCAGATTTGTAGTTCTTGTGTGATGTGTGTGTTTACCAGCGATCTCTGGTGGTTAGATCGCTGGTGATCGTGACATCAGCATTGTAATACATAGGTCACACACATGCCATTATACAAATTTGTTAGAAAATGTGTTAAAGTAAACAAAAATAAGAAAATAAATAAAGATATTTTGTGAATCTTATATTAAATAAAGATATTTTGTGAAAAACATAGTTCGGCAAGTTCTTTTGCATTTTGGTGTTTACATATTTGCAATAATCAGTTGTTAATAAATATCTCACTGTATGTATTTGACATTCCACCACAAATGGAAGGACTCCGGAAAATAGGAAAGAGTAGGAAAACACTGTTTTGCATTTGTAATATTGAATTGTTTGTGTTGCTTGTTGTGTTTCAGGTGGCTGTGTGAAGGGGGACCCCCAGGGCTGGACCCATGAGGAGTCAAAGAAGATGCTCGCAGCCTGGGCGCCTCTGCTCTTCTTAGCCATGTGGGTGAGAAACGCCACCAGTGGCCCGCTCTCATTCAGATTAGGTGAGTAAATGTCTCGCCGCTTCTAAGCCGTAAAGCACACCACTATCTCTGGCCTGCATCTCCCTTTCGCCCTCATTCTGAACGGTGTAATTTGTAATCGCTGTTAATTAAAGTGATGGGGTTCCACACCAGATTTGCTGCCTTAAGGCGGACTGTAACTCCCAGAATTAACACACTGGAAAAGGAGGATGAGCATGTGGACAGCGCTTGTTTTATGTTGACGCCGTAAACAAAGGCTAGTAGAAAAATTAATGGTTTGCGGTGTTGTAACACTTGAGGAAGTCTGACTAACGGAGGTCACTCTGTAAATAAAGACTCTGGTAACACTTTAGTTTAGGGAGCAGGAATTAGATTCCTGTTAATGACTAAAAACTGTATTTGTAAGTGACTAGTTAGGAATGTATTAGCCATTGTAAAGCATTTATAGGGCATTTAGTGGGAATTTTCTTATTCTTGCTTCATAGCCCCCATTTTTGTCCTAATAATGAGCAAAACAAAAGAGGCTGGTGCTTACTATTGTGTAAATGGTGTTATATGTAAGTGCAGGATTCTGAATCTGCAGCTTACTGCATAAATTGTATGCAATTTAAGGGTTACACATACAGTAGGATAGGCAAAATAATAAACCAAGTGTTATTGAAACTATCAAACGAGCAACCTTTTATATTATGGATTTTATTATTGCTATTTATTTATTTATTTATTTATTTTGGTCATGCATGTGTACCTGCACATCACTTACTGCATGTGCATCACTGAATATAAATACAGAATTTGAATTTCAATGCAGGCCTTCACGTGATGTGAAAATCATTGCGCTATCATTGCGACAGAAACACATATATATACATATATGGTGTTGAATGTCAATATGCTGCTGAATGCATATACAGCTGTTGTTGAATGTCAACAAATTATGGTTTATGGACTTTTTATGGTGTCCTTGTGACAGTATAATTGTATAATTAAGTACTACCTACTGTAGTATTAACTACTATAAGCTAACCTGGTTGGTTTAGGGTTGTTTCATTGAATTGTTCCCAATTTACTGATATTAATATGCTGTAGTAGTGCATGTGTTTAATAAGAACACTGTGAAATAAAGTGTTACCATTCATTCATTCATTAATTTTCCTTTGGCTTAATCCCTTTATTTGTCAGTGTTCGCCACAGTGAAATGAATCCAGCATATGTTTTACATGGTTGGAGCACCCGGTGGAAACCCATGACAAAACAGGGAGAACATGCAATCTCCGTGTTACCATAATTATATAAAATTTCAGCACTGAAACAAAACAATATGCTCGTACTATAATATATTAAAGAGCCCCTATTATACGTTAAAAAGGGTCATATTTTGGTTTTGGGGTCTCCAACAGCAGGCTGATCTGCATGCATGGTCAAAAAACACTTTTATTGTCTTATAATTAGCATTTATTTTTACCTCATTATCCCAGCGACTCCTATATGAATCGTTCAGCGATTCATTTGTTCCAAAACCCCTCCTTAGCGCGATGCTAAACTGTGCTGATTGGACCGATGTCCCAGTCTGTTGCTATTGGTCGACATCATTCAGCGCGAGAGAATGCCCACCACGGCTTATCAGTATTGAAGTAGTCATAGTGTGTGTGTGTGTGTGTGTGTATGTGTGAGCATATCTGCTAACACTCGTTTTTTCCGGGAGTCGGCCGTATTTTAGACACCTCACCCCCCAATCTAACCCCCCGGTCTCCCAGCACATTGCTCTATTCTTAACTATAAGTAAAAACAACAACACACATGCAGTATTAGTGCACACAGCGGCAAAAGCTAAACCATTATGAAACAGGGCCGCCGCACGTGTGTGAGAGCTGATGTGGCCATAGCAACGACAAACAGCAGAGGAACACGAGTTCACAAACGCACTAATCCATAAACAAAGCGACGCGCGTCGCATTTACAACGTGCTTTTAGACACGATATGAGAATACAAGTTAACCAGATACACTACAAGCGGTTACAAGTTACAAAACACAGTTAAATGCATCATTTACAAGCTAGAGAAAACAATGATGCAACTGATTTAATCGCACGCACTCACTTGTTGGATAGCAGGCCAGGAAATGTCCCGCTGTTCCCTTTGGCTAGTCCGCCCCTGCATACATCAAGTCTTTTCTGATCCTTTAACAAACGTAAGCTTATAGATTTCAAAAGCACTCCTTAGAGGGAACAGTCTCGTCTGTGGTTCATTTGCACATTTCCTATAATATCCAGCTGAGCACAGTGCTCTTCTCTGTGTTGCCAGATGTAGCGGACTCATTCCAATCCCAACCCTATCTAAAAGGTTTTTACCTGCACAATCAAATTTAAAACAGCCCAATCAGGCAACCTTTGCTTTGTTTGTGGGTGGGGTTGGTGGTTTAAAATCTCCCGGGGCTGCGCGCGCACAAATGGGCGGGGCTTATGTTTCGTGTTCACGTCATGCCGAAACGGCTAAAGACTCGTAAGCACGGCGACTCCTTTGAGGAACTATGAGTCGACTCTTTTATAGATGAATCAATAGTTTTAAACACTGTGCACTTTCAGATTTAAGCCTTAGCTGGACATTTCACTTCACTTAGAGCTGTTACACACTGCATGCAAGCTCATTTTCAAAAACCCATAATATGGGCTCTTCAATATATTAATAAAATTGGTAACATATTTTGTCGTTTTTGCATCACGGGTGACGCAGTGGCGCAGTGGGTAGTGCTGTCACCTCACAGCAAGAAAGTCGCTGAATCGAGCCTTGGCTGGGTCAGTTGGCATTTCTGTGTGGAGTTTGCATGTTCTCCCTGCGATTGTGTGGGCTTCCTCCAGGTGCTCCGGTTTCCCCCACAAGTCCAAAGGCATGCGGTACAGGTGAATTGGGTAAGGCTAAATTGTCTGTAGTGTATGAGTGTAAATGAGAGTGTACGGATGTTTCCCAGAGATGGGTTGCAGCTGGAAGGGCTTCCGCTGCGTAAAACAAATGCTGAATAAGTTGGCGGATCATTCCGCTGTGGCAACCCTGGATTAATAATGAGACTTCAGCAATCCTGAATGAATCACTTAGATTTTTTAAATGCAGTCAGGTAAAGGTTGTTATATTTATATTAATTAATTTTATTAATTAATTTTGGTAAATTTACTACCTCCATGTGACCTATTTTAGGCTTACTTAAGTTTTTTATTTATTTATTTTTTTTTATTTTTTTTACAAAAAATAATAATAATTGAAAATATTGTTTATTTTTCACATAAGAAACAAAGTTATACAAGTTTGAAACAAAATTACACTGGTGACAGAATTATCATTTTTGGAAAAAGAAATGTATTTAACATCAAAGAAGCCATTTCAGCCTTAGTCTTGTTGCTTTCCCAAAATTACTCATTACCCAGTTCAGAAAACAGTTGATGCAGCAGTTCAAGAGAGGTATTGCAGCATTTCAAGTGAATTATTTGAAAAGTCCTTGGTGCGTTTAAGCAGTTATGGGGTTCCCAAGGCAATTGGCGTCGAA
This sequence comes from Danio albolineatus, assembly GCA_903798035.1. NCBI lineage: Eukaryota > Metazoa > Chordata > Actinopteri > Cypriniformes > Danionidae > Danio > Danio albolineatus. The sequence continues at coordinate 21,674,932 of CAIGQQ010004837.1, read as the reverse complement.
CCATCATTGACATTAATGTCCAAAACGTTGCGCTGTATGTTTTATATTCGCGAGAGCACTTCAGACTTGGCGTTTATGTAAAATTACTTTCAATTACATCCTCCCAGAGAGAGCGCTAATAATGTCAGTCATAATGCTGAAGTATAATTAAATGCTAACAAAAAATTAGCACAGGGCTCAGATACTCCGGTTAAGAGATGTTGTTTTTGTGAGTTGTGTTTATTAGCGCCCACACAGTCTCGGTCTCACTGGAGAAAAGCATTAAAGGACCTTCCCCTCATTAAGGAAATGAATATAGCTGTTTAAACTGACTTCATTATGAAAGAGAAGAGGCAAGGCGGAAGGAAAGATAAATAATAAATAAATATAAAATAAAATAAAGCAGCCCATTTAATGTAGGTCTGGGCTTTCAGTGAAGATGAGAATGCCGTCTAATCTATCTGGCGCCATATTGAGCAGTACAAAATGTAAATTTAGTTCCAGCTGATTTAGCGTGTGGTTTTGCGCGTGTGTTGTGTGTAGAAGTGTGAAGCTGTTAATTCACTGTGCTTGTGAGATGTTTGTGCTCGGTGAAAGAGCATTGATCTGCTTATTCGGTGGCATATTGCAGAAACAATCCCTCTGATTCAAGCGGCTCGGGGATCAGATGAGGCGGCGTGCTCTCATCCACACCAAACAAGCTTCTGCTTCGGTAGATCAATTATTAGCTTCTGTTTCTGTCATCTCCTTTGTCATTCAAGCGGTGAACAGACTTACCAGGGTATGGTTGGGTAATTAAGCGGCCCTGCTCTCCTCCTCCACTTCTCCCTCGTCTCCTCACCTCCTGCACCTAGCGAAGCACCTCCGCAGTAAAGCCGGCTCATCGCTGTCTTGTTTAGTTGACGATTAATTAAAAGGTGTGGTTTCTGTTTTTTCACCAAAGCGGCTCTGTGGAAGTCTTGTGTAAATAGCGCGGGTGGCATCAACCTCTTTTCTTTTCCGGCACGTTGATGTGCTGCTGACTGCTCTGCAGGAGATGATATTTAACACGGCTGCCCCTCCTGTCCCAATGTCACCGTCTGGCTTGCACAATGAAGGCCAAAATAGCATCCCGTTGTCATGCAAACAGATATGTGGTGCTGTTTGGATACACTCACGTAGAAATAAAGGTGCATTAGCTGTCACTAGGGTGGTACCTTTTGTACTTTTTAGGCACAAATATGTACCTTTTAAAGGTCCCATGAAGGAATGTGCAGTTGTGTATGATGTGTGACGTAATTTCAACTGAAACATGAAGATAATGTGAGACTTAGGAGGAAGAGATTCTACCCTTAAAAAAAAAAAAAGCTAATAAAGTTTCGATTTCATCACAGAGAGAAATAGCATCCGCAAATACACACAATAATAAAATAATTGAAAAGCAGACATGGCAACCAATGCAAAAAAAAAAATACATTTCAATGACCATTTGTAATAAGTGAATAAGTGTAAGAGTAATGCTTGCAGCTGGTCCTGCATTATTCAATTTATGATTCACCAATCAGACGATTCCTAAGCCACTATAAATACCCTAAATTCTATATCACAGCCATCTTCATTTTGAAGAATCCCCCCTTCCACCCCTGCTCCTCCTCCTTTCCTAGAGGTGTGGCATGGTGGCCCAGTGGTTAGCACTAATGTCTCACAGCAAGAACGTCAACAGGTTCTAGTCCTTGCCAAGGCAGCTGATGTTTCTGTGCGGAGTTTACACATTCTCCCTGTGCTCACGTGGGTTTCCCCCGGGTTCCCCGTTTCCTCCCACCATCCAAAAACATGCAAAAAAACATCCCCAAAAGTGACTGCTGGCTAACAGGTTAAGTTAATTGCCTAATCCAAATCGGTACCATAGACATGCTCCTAGTTATCTTTTCATAGCAATCACTATCCAATCATTAGCAACAGGCAGGGGAGTTCTCGAGATCTTCCTCAGCTCAAACTCTCCTCTCGCCTTGCAAACGGGAGGGAGCCCCGGGCTCGAGGATCTTATGAGCTCAGGGCTCTCTCCCGGGACAGCATGCCAAACACGCTTTATAATCAATCATCAGCTAAGTGTGAACTCTTGAAATAAGTTATGAATATTAATTAGAGTGTTAGATTGAAGTGTTTTAGTAATTGTGCAACCTTTCCACCGAGTGCTCCGGTTTCCCCCACTGTTTAAAGGCATGTGGTATAGGTGAATGGAATAAGCTAAATTGGCCGTAGTGTATGTGTGGGAATGCAAGAGTGTATGGGTGTTTCCCAGTGTTGGGTTGAAGCTGGAAGAGCATCCGCTGCGTAAAACATGTGCTGGATAAAATGGCGGTTCATTCCTCTGTGGCGACCCCTGGTTAATAAAGGGACTATGCAAATGAAAGCAAAACGAAAATGAATGAATGAATAATTGTGCAACCATGAGTCAAAAAAGCCCTCTCAGAGGATGAGGGGTAATCTGGATGTGTGTGAAAATGAGAGATTGCTGGATTTGCTGTCTGGCTTTCAATCAAAAAATGTATTAATTTATTATTCAATGAATCATGGAGAAAAAAAATTACGTTCAATTTATTTATATGTTTGTTTCAATTAATTTGAATCAGTTCAGCAAGAATGAAATTAGAATCATTATAAATATGTTTAGGTTTTGTAGTAGTTGTAAAAGTGGAAGTATACTCTCAGAAATAAAGGTACAGGAGCTGTCACTGGGGCAGTACCTTGTCAAAAGGTACATATTTGTACCCAAAGAGTCCACAGTGGTACCTCAAAGGTGCACATTAGTGCCTAAATGTACCTAAAAAGTACCTTTGAGGTACCATTATGGACCCTTCAGGTACAAATATGTACCTTTTGAAAAGGTACTGCCCCAGTGACAGCTCCTGTACCTTTATTTCTGAGAGTGTAGTAGTAGTAAGAGATGGTTCTGGATGCAGACCTGTTGCAGTGCAATATGAGTTGCATGCAATGCTTTTTAATGTGCTCACCTAACCCCAGCCCTAACTATACCCTTCACAGTGACGTCACTATAGCCCATTGAGTGCATTGTGTTTGACATTGCATCTCTGAGATATGCAATCTCAGCTTGCATCATCAAGGCTGCATCCAGATACTACTGAACTGTACTACTACTACTACAACTACTACTACTACTACTATTACTAGAACTTCTATGTTAAGCTGCTGAATTGAATTGAATTGAATTGAATTGAATTTAATTGAATTTAATTGAATTTAATTGAAGTTTTAGGTCCTGCCTGTATATCTGAGACTGTACCTGTCCCTAGTCTCATCCTGAGACATCACGCTAAGCATCTGGCTAAAAGTCTGATGCATACTGTTGTTCTCTGAAATATACAGGATATCTGTGAGTCATATGTGTGTGGTGTCCTTTACCTGTCTGCCTGAAAACATCACAAAACTCTCTGATCAAGTAAAACAGCTGTTATTACATGGGTTCACATAGTAATATCTTCACATTTACCCCTACTTTAATATTTTCTTGGCTATATCAATGTAACATTTGAATCCAAGTAGTTTTAAATAGTGCATTTGACATAGTTAAAAACTGCTAAATTAAAGATCTCAATTTGGACATGCAATCTGTGTTTTGTGATGTGTAGATCTTGCTTTTCAGCAAGGCCGAGGTTAAGGATCTTGGGCTTAAAAAGGTTGATGACCACTGCTTTACGAGATGGTTCAATGGTTATACGCTGGGCTGATATTGTGTAAACATTTCCTCAACCTAAAACACGATGGTGTGCAAAAATGAAATTTAATTGGCTAGTTAACCTGTCAGTCGTGGCATAGTGAGCAGCCAATCTTTCCAGAACTTCAGGTGTCAGTCAAAGACCTGATTAGACTAGCTTGTCCCCAACTTGGAATGTGTACTGGTGTTCCCACTGGTTTCCTGAATATATTAGATAAAGAGATTAAGCTGAGAAATCAGACACATAAATAGTGTTTTGATAGAGCTGTGGGTTACCGTTTAGCCACCTATATTGACCCATGGAGCTAACAATCAGTTTCTGCTTTGATATTTTTGTATCCATTTCCATGCTCTTCCCCCATGCTATGACTTCTGCATGTTATAAAAGGCTTTTATATACCTGGAGCTTTTTTTAACGATCCCCTCTGTCTTGCTATAAAAATGATAAGCTGTAAGTTTCAGAGTTTGAATAGCCTCCATGACTTTTTCCTCGTGTGTATTGAATAATTGAAGTTGCGCAGCCTCCGATATAATAAACTACGAGGATGTAAAGAAAAATCAATGCTGCCACCTCCCCTTCCCTCTCAATCTCTAAGTACAAGCGATCGTTCATAACCGGACAACAAGAAAAAAGAAATTTATGGATTCTGCTTTGGATAGTACATTTTGCCGCGCTCAGCTTATGCCAGATTACAGACGGCCATCACTGTCACCTCTCGATTCTGAAAGTGCATCCAGACGTGACCTAATGTGCAATAGAGAATGGTGATGGACTCTGTGGTTTTGTTGACCCTCTTAAGTTTATTATGCCTTCAAATGGTGACCAATTGCTGCTTTCAAGCTGTAAAAGTGCATAAGTATGAGAGTGTATCTATGCAGGTGCAATGCACGTGTGTTTTGTGTGTGTGTTGTGAGAGAGGCAGTAAATAACTCAACTGGTTCACAGCTGGATAGGTAAGCTGCTTAGCCATTTTTTTAGGCCTGCTGGGGGGTTTGTGCTGAAACAGTGATTGATGCTTTATAGCCATTGCGGTGTCTGAATATAGCAGTGCACTGCAGGTCGGTGAGAGGAGAAATGTGCCTGGCCTCTGGTAGATACAAAGATACAAGGCAATTTTGGAGCTCAGTTTTGTAATAGCAAGTCAAACTACTGGAAAATTTAAGCTTTTATCCAAAGGTTAAGTATGAATTAGATCTAGGAAGGCACAATAGTAAAATATTTACTATTAATAATGCTTATTTCTTGTGTATAAGGCCAGTAACTGATATTGACCTTATTCTACATTACGGAAGTGCACTCATTTTTGGGAATGTTTAAGACCTTGTCTATGGGAAAAATTCTAGGAGTAATAAATGGCAGAAAACGGTCAAACTACTCGCTCTACAAACAAGAGGTCATGATTATACAGACAAAGTAGCATGGCATAATGAGAAAACATCAGTTAGCAACATCAAGCAGCAAACAAGCTGTTTTAACATCCAAAAAGTGAATGAGATCGGAAGTCTCGAGCCAAAAAGATTAAAATACTGTCGCTGTGGCTACTTGTATGTGAAGAATAAGGTCAATATGTCTTACATTCTATACAATTCATTCATTTTCCTTTGGCTTAATCACCATAGCCCAATGAATCACCAACTATCCTAGCATGTGCTTTTGCCGCAACCCAGTACTGGGAAACACCCATAAGTCTCGCATTCACATACGCAAACACACATACACACACACTGGGCAATTTCGTTTTTGTTCTTTCGGCTTTGTTCCTCTGTTCATCAGGGGTCGCCACAGTGGAATGGACCGCCAACTTATCCAGCATATGTTTTACACAGCGGATGCCCTTCCAGCTGCAACCGATCACTGGGAAACATCCATACACATTCACACTACAGCCAATTTAGTTTATTCACCTATAGCGCATGTTAGGAAACCTATGCGAACACAGGGAAAACATGCAAACTTCACACAGAAACGTCAACTGACCAGTTTAGTTTATTTAATTCACCTGTACCACATTTCTTTTGGACTGTGGGGTAAACCTGAGCACCTGGAAGAAACCCACGCGAACATGGAGAGAACATGCAACCTCTACACAGAAATGCCTGCTGGCATAGCCAGGACTCGAACCAGTGACCTTCTTGCTGTGAGGCAACTGTGCTAACCTCTGAGCCATATAAAATAAAATATGTCAGTTAAAATGCTACCCCTGAATTTAGGGATCATAACATAATAATGCATTATAAAGAAAAATCTAAAAATCAATTTTGAAATTTTATTTAATGGTTACTGTCAGGGTATGGAGTGATAGGAGATGAGGTGAGAACCCAAGTGCGGGAAATGAAGAATTTATTTTGAAAATAAACATAACAAAATTATTTAAATTTCCCCATGGGGTGAAACCGTAGCATTAATACACACTTATGCTAGGCTTGGCAGGGATAGGCATGACAGACATGAAAGAGATCCCTGACAAACTCAACTACGTCTTCAATGACAAAGACTCAAAGATATCTGTATCATCGATGACGGACCAGCACAGGACAGAGCACAGTAGGAGAATTAATAGGCAAGAAAAAAATAATGAACATACAGGTGGACAGGTAAAAATAATAATTACAAACAGGATAACAAGGTGGTTGGGACAAGAAACTACACAAAAGAGCACATGGTACAAAAACACAACACAAGCCATGTGCTCGCATACAAACAGGACTAAAAACACACAGCCAATGAGAGAACTCATTCCCAGCGTGCCCACATGAAAGACACTGAGGCTTGTGGCTACTACGTAAACATAAAAACTATGTGCTACACGACACCAACACTACAGAACACCAGACACGAGCACACGATAAATGAAAACCTTATGGTGAGCTCACACATGCAACATGCATTTTTCGATCCCAGCGCCAAACGAAACTGTCTAGACTGGAGTGCTGAGAACAAAACATCAGGACAAGAGCGCACGTCGAGCACGCCCATACCTCGCACAACCACATCCAGAGGGAGCGTGCACGGCCTGAGCGAAGTCACGACGGCACTCATACAGAGACACACAATGACAGAAACTCGAGAAAACTCTAGCCGAGCACAACATACAAGACATGACAGGACTAGTGTCTGGACTCTGCCAACAAAACAAGAATTAACACGATCGAAGTGGCAGAATCCTGACAGTTCCATTTAATAAAATTATTTAATATTAATGCCATGTTATTTTTTTTTATTAAATGCATCAATACCTACACTGTGAAAAGCAATTAGTTATTTAACATAAAGTTAAAAAAAACATTGCCTTAAAGCGATAAGTTGACTTTAGTAAAGTGAGTAAACACATTGTAACTTGGAACTTTGTCTAAACGTATTTTTTTATATATAATTTTGCACAGTTCGTTTACCTAGGCAACAGGTTTTCTATTTTTTTTATGTAAAGTCGTCTAGTTGTTTTTTTTAATTGTTTGTTTTAATTGTGTCACTAAGCACCCACATAAAGTTTATCTATCTGTCTATGCATCCATATATCCATCCATCCGGAACCAAATTTGAATTGAACCGATACATTGTGTTTGTCTGATATTTACTCAAATAGGGTTGAAAAGCACACCATTTTTAGTATAATTTTACTACTTGTGCATTTCCTGAACACATGAACTTGAGGTTGCCAGCACTATAGTTTCTGCTACACAACACCTGCATCAACAGATGTGCGTTCAATTTCATAAGCACCAATATCCTGGACTTTGACAGAATGATTGAGGCGTGAGTGTGTTGTCTGAATAAATGATGGCGAGGTTAGTGCAAGTCAACAATCTTCTGATCACATGGTTGAACAAGCTGAACCCCTATGATTCATACCAATCTTCAGTAAGTGGCACGCAGTCATGATGAGCTATTTAAATACTCAATGTTTTTGTCCTTGGAAAAAATGTGTATAACGTGTGACTGCTTTGTTTTGTCCCCAACGACTAGTCCTTTTGTTTAGCTCCTCTACTCACGACTCTGCACAAGGTTGATCGGTGAACTGATCCAAGGCCTTGGATATTTTAAGCAGTCAGGAATACTTCAGGGCCATCAGGCTTCATTAGGAGGTAGATTTTCACAGAGGGTCCAGTGTAATTTACTCCGTCAGAGCCAGACAGGGACATAAGCTGCTGAAAGCCCTATTTTGCCAAATTCTGCTGTCCAAACCGGACCATTTGGCTGCTTCAGTTTCCATCCGTTTATCACGCCTGCAAAAACACGACAGGTGCAGCTATTTACTTCCCCATGTAGTTCAGAAATTAATTTCTCCCCGGAGGCTGCGAGTGTGAAGTGACCTTGTGTCTTCGTCTGACGGAGCTGCTGTGCCACGACACACATCAGTATGCGCTGTTTGACATTAAATGTTTATTTCTGATGCCCAGAGGTGATATATTTTTATGTATGTGAAAGTACTCTATACAAATGTTTTTATATAAAATGTTAAATCTGTTACTTAACAGTTTTCTATATTTTTTTATTCAATTTTTTTTTAGCTTATTTAAATTTTCTAATTTAAAAGTTTAGAATCTTGATGTCTATTAAATATTGATGTTTAACTTTTAATCTAAAAAAAGGACAGTTTAACAAAGTGATTTTTTTTTCATGGACAGTTTTAGTAGTTTGAAACAATATTTTATAAAACGAAGTGTGGAATGTTGGACACTTACTCAACGGCTGCAACTTTGCTCACGTAGGTGAAGGGGCGGAGCTATCAGGCGCACATGTTGGATCACTTTAATTATTTTGGATTGTGTAAGCAAAATTCTCCTACAAGAGTGATTATAGCGCCTCCTGATAGCGAATGCGGTTATACTCATGACAGGTACTATTCAGTACTTTGGTCATTTATTTCACTAATTTGGCAACCGTCAAACGTCATCAGGCAAGTTTCCATTTCGTCAATTTGCGCTTCGTAACCCATTAGTGTTCCATTTGATATGACACTATATATATATATATATATATATATATATATATATATATA
>CAIGQQ010004837.1:21649359-21665390 GCA_903798035.1 Danio albolineatus | reverse complement strand
TCTGTCTGTCTGTCTGTCTGTCTGTCTGTCTGTCTGTCTGTCTGTCTCTGTCTGTCTGTCTGTCTGTCTGTCTGTCTGTTGGTCTGTCTGCTTGTCTGCCTGTCTATCTGTCTTTGTTTATTATTGAACAAATTTAATAAACCTGTGTTCTTTTTCTTTCATCCGGATGCTTATGATTTTATTTCTCCATTAAACACTGTCCAATTATTATTACATTCATTATTACATGATATTATCTATTGTTACCTTAATTGTCTTATTATATTTATTGCAAGATGAAATCTTTTGAAGCAATGAAGTAATGATTAAAAAAAATATTTTGGCAATAAAAAATTATATAATAATTAATATAAGGACTTAGAACCTGGCACCTTTAAATCAATGTTTTTAATTGCAGTTTGATTGGTTAAAACCTAATTGCAAAAGTTGACTCTAAACATATTGCAATACCGGTGATGCTGTTTTTTTAATTTGATTTGAATGTAATCTATATTAAAGTCTTAATGACTACAAAGCAATGTGTGATGCAATATATTAAAAACAAAATAAAGAAAAGCAATGTGCGATGACGTTTTATATGCTTGTCCCAGATATTAGATTGAAAATTTAGAAATGTCTTGCAACCACACACAAACACACACACACCCACACACACAAATAAAATTAAAACATGACTGCAGGGTTGTTGTTAATCATTAGGCACAGGTTAAAGTTTTAACAAACATATGTCAGATTTTCTTTGGCATGTAAAGGCTGTCTCTGGGTTGTGTTTTCTGGGGAGAGAAGCTGTGGGATGTGGGCTTTCAGTGGTAACCTGACAACATTTCAGTGCTTTAGCTTCGGGTCAGACTGCAGATCTGCTCTTATGATATGTTTTCATCTGCAGCAAAGACGATCTGTGCTTGATATGACAACTCTTCTTCAGCACCTCAGTTTCTAACTTTTTTACGTTTTTTTTTCCTGACAAAACATTTTATATTCTTGGATTTTGACAAGTTATCTTTGGTACTGTGGCGGTAACATAGTGCAGTAATGGAATTAGATTGTAATACCTTGGTATTACATAATTACCTTGGTATAATAATACATTAATTCAGCAAAAGCTTAATAAGTTGATTAATAGGTTTAGTCAATTATAATCTTTCAACTTTCTATGTCAAATGATTGCTTTAATTTAGCTGTCACATTAAACTTTAAGCAATGCAACTATCTAATAGTAATATGTATTTTTCTTAAGGTCCCGAGGTGTAGTTGCTGGGGGTGGGGGTTGGGGTCATGAGGACCAAGTTTGGCCAATAAGATTCACTTAAAGGCCCTATTTTACCCCTTTTTATCGCCCACCGTTCCCACGTGTCTGTCAGGTGTGTTTCAGTCTCAACCTTGGCTGCGTCAGATAAACAGCACAGTGACAGACATGAAGAAAGCAGATCTCGCGTATTGTTTGTGAGAAATACTACAGTAAGAACTTTCCCAATGATTATTTGATGTATTTGTTGTGGAGTTAGTTCAAGTCTTTCTGCGATGAGACACACATAATGTCGTTACAAAATTCACACATACAGCACGTGCGTTTAACTTTTGCATTGTTTTTTGCACAGCAGATGTGACGGGATACATGTTAATATCCACTGCTGTGTGGTTTTCTGTTATGTTAGTGTACTAAGTAAACCTGATTTAACGTCCACAAACTGGGATTGAAGCGTGTTTTATAGTTGTATTGACATGCGTCTGTGGTGACATAGTAAAGATGGTAAAGTCGCTGTAATTCATTTGAAGCATGCACTGTTTTAATACATTTTAAACTTGTAAAGCTCATTCTTAATCGCATTTGACGATGATTGATGATCACTGTGAGCTAAACAGAACTTATAATCCCAGTTGCTTTGCGCATGTTCTGTCTTGCTGATATGATTATACGCATTACTATGGAGACATGATGATACGCGACTGTCAATCAATTCAGGGGGCAGGGAAACCGCGCTCCTACATCACGTTGCATTGGGCCTCAAAATGTGAGGGGTTTGGATACTATATTGACGTCAGGAAATTAAAAAAATATGACATATCTATATCTGTGTGTACAATATATCTACACACACTTCTGTCCAAATAGCTTACAAAAGATGATTTTCATCTTAGGTGCCCTTTAATACTCCTCAAAGAAGTGAAAGGGCAACGACAGCAAAAAATAAATAAATTAATAATAAAAAAATAAAATAAATAATAAATGTAATTGTTATGATCACTAGCAGTTGCAGATTGCGGGAAAACTACAATTCTGCCACTTTACCAAACTACAAATCCCATCATGCCCAGCACTGACACACCAGTTCTAGATCACCCCTTGATTTCACAAACACAGCTGCAGATCGTCCTCAATGATTGCTTGGACAATTTTCTAAGCACCACCGAGACATTAATTTCTTGCTCAGTATTTTGTGTTCTCTGTTATTTGCTTCTATGTTTCGTTCTGTCTAGTTTTTGATTCTTGGACTGTTGTTGGATTCTGCCTGCACCGACCTTTGCCTGTTTCTTTGACTATTCTTTTTGGATTTACATTGCTATTTATGTTTTGACCCCTGCCTGTCTGACCATTCAACAATTTAATCTGCCTGTGGAACTCCATCTCTGTTGCCACGCCTGCATTAATAATAGTAATCATTTTGAATGAGAACCACTGTGCTAGGTCAATAAGATCCACTGAATGCCAGTAAGATTCACCGAATGCTCCTCGAGGCAGTGGTTTTCCTGCAAGGGCAATGGCCGAAAAATTAAAAAAAAACAACAAAAAACAAAAACAAAATTGGTTATAAAAAATTTTAATCGATACATATTATCTGGGGTATCAGATGAAACGTAGAAGTATATATTTTTTGTATTTTTATGTATTTTCTTTCTTTTTTATTTTAAAAGTTTTATTTTTCAAAAACTTATATTCAGTTTTTAGCTATTTTCGCGGATCTTATCTTCTGTGCACAACTCTTTTCCTTTTAAGTATACTGTATCATTGTCATGTAATCTTACCATTAAAAAAGACAACTTCAAAATACAACTACAACACAACTACACTATTGCTTACTCTTATGATATTATTGCTTTTTGACTTTGTGTGTGGTATTTCTGAAACATTCTGACCGTTCTTCGCCCCGGCAACGGGAACTGTGTCATGCACAGTCACAGCTTGCGCTCACTAACAGGCTTGGCTCATAGCGAATTAACAAATGAACAACATGCCGCCTAATGCTTACACAGTATATCTCATATTGCCAAGGATAAACAAGAGTAGCTGTTCTAAGACCCCACAGCTCTGACATCCCCACCTGTGGTCTAACTTTTCATCACATCACTGGCACTGTTGGTAGCCTGGTGTATGATCAAACAGTTTTTTCGGTGTATTTAAGTCAATCCACAGTCTTCCATTCTTTAGAAGCCAGGCATTGAATGCTCATTGCAGAGAGAAAGAAGTGGTTGCGATAGACAGTGGGTACACCAGTAATGCAATTATTTGCATTGTTCTTAATGGTGTAAAGTTACAAATACTCAAATTACTGTAATTGAGTCGTTTTTCTCAGGAATTATAATACTAAGTAGCTTTAATAATAAGTATTTTTACTTTCTTTTGAGTACATTTTTAGTGATGTGTTGTACTTTTACTCTTTTATTTCCTTCAGCCTGCAGTCACAGATTTATTTTATATATCTTGTCTATGTGTATTTGGCTTAGTAGAAAAAAAAAATCTGCCCAAACAAAACACACATAGAAAGTAAATCACATCATATTGAACTACGTCAAGACATGAATGCTTTATAAATGCAGCAGAGACTGTTTATAGATTGCGCATGTCACTCATGGTCTCTGAAATCCCTAAACGTCCTTAAACAATCACTAAATGCACTACAGAATGTTACGGGATCACATCCCTGTACAAATTGCATGTAAACGTCAACATTTCAGTTTAATACTCTGCTCACTTGAGTACTTTTGAAAGAGCTACTTTTTACTCATACTGTACCTTGAGTAATATTTACAACAAATACTTTTACTTTACTTATACTATATTTTTGGGGCAAGTAATAGTACTTTTACTTGAGTATGATTTTTCAGTACTTTTTCAACCTCTGATTATTCTGAATAGGGTAATGTTATGATTCAGATGCTTACTTTGATTTACTACAGTTGAGGGTGTTGCTTTTACAATATTTTTTTCATGTTCCCCTTTTACGTTATAGTACATAAATCAATTAATAGCACAGTTAATGGATGACGTCCCCATGTATTGTCATTCATTGTCATATTGTCATATCATCCATATTGTCATCCATGATATTATTAATATCATTCAACTCCAGAATGTCACATATCAACACACAGTTCACTTCATTACTGTACCTTATAAAATCTGGGGTGTAAACTGATGTCGATGACAAATTATTGCTCACAATGCTGCAAAAACTCCCTTCATGATGGTGATATTGTGATTAAGGAGTGTAAATGTCTGTCTCGTCTAAGATAAGAATAACTTGCGTTTTTGTCTTAACTTAATTTGTGTTTACTTTGAGTATGTCTTTGAGTATGACTTCAGCTGGATTAAGTTAATCAGATATCTTTGTTTACACATTAGATTCTGAATCATAGTATTCTCTTTTCTAATTATTTTTCTAAGTATTCTCTTAATATCTAATTGTTGTTTAAATATATAAAGAGTATAAAACATTTTAATTTAATCTCCACAGATTCAAATAGCAAATAAATATCATGTAACCAAATGAAATACACACACTCAGAAATAAAGGTACAAAATCTGTTACTGGGGTGGTTTTGTACAGTACAGATGGACATTAGTACCTTTATGGTACACGTTTGTACCTTTAATGTTTACTTTTGTGTCTTTATGCTACTCTGAGGTGCACATTTGTACTTTTTGGCTAATTAATATGTACCTTTGAGGACCTGTTAGGAACAAAAGTGCACCTTTTGGAAAGGTACCACCCCAGTGACAGAATTTGTACCTTTTTTTCTGAGAGTGCAGTACATATACATGATATATTGTATACTGTATCACCTTTATTTCTGGGAGTGCAGTACATATACTTTATATATTGGAAAACAAGCGAACAAACAAAAACTACTGGAATGGTCATCCTTTAGAACATGCATATCAGCCATTAAAACATAGATGCACAAAAATGTAGGACTAATAACTGTAAGACTGTTATATGCAAATTATGTTCTTAATCTTGCTGCTACCAGACATTTGAACATAACTTTAATATCTATTGCTGTAATAGCCTGACCTTTATTCTTTCTCGTTTTCCATATGGCCAGTTTTGCTGTTCTTATTAGATAGAGAGCAAGAGAGAGAGAGAGAGAGAGAGAGAGAAGGAGAGAGATATACTCATGCAGTGCAATGATGCGGCCATCCTACTGTGGACGATGGTGTGCCCTGGGAAAAGGCAATCTCTCAGTGGGTGTCATTACCTGTCATTCAGGCTAACTGTGTCCGGTGGGTGCCCTGAGACAGGTCTGGTGTAATTGTATAGGATATGGAGAGCTGGAGCCGGAGTGCAGGAATGCAAGACTGCTAGAGAGACGGCTTGATGAGTATCAGAAGAAAGCCAGCCGACGTGCACTATAGAGCTGACAAACAACCTCTCCCATTCAAAGGCAGCTGGAACATTTGGGATATTAGGGCCGCGGTTGCTCCTGAATGTGTTTTAATCATTAGCCATCCTGGAACAAAAGAATCTCCTTGACGGATGGAGCAGGATGAATAGATGCAGACAAACAGGCCACTAGTTATTTGAAGGTTACTTTTTTTGGTTTGGTTTTATTGATAGTAAGAGAAAAATATAAGTAAAATAAAAGTAAATATGTTTTTTTTTCTCAATATTTTTCAACCTTGATTTGTAGTGTTTGGTTGGCATCAATGTTCTACGTCATGTTATGAAGCCCTATTCAGCTTGTAGGCTATGTTATGCATCTTGTTGTTACAATGTTAGTCACGTTTTATTTGACCAAATACCTTGTCATTTATTTTTGAATTTTTTTCTTTTTTTTTTCTTTGACAACAGGATATTTTTATGATCTTTTTTTTCTGCTATTGCTTTGGAATGCACATTTATCTGTTTCAGATTTATCTGTTTCAGTCAAGTGATGATTTTTCTGCTCTCATGTATGACTTTCATCAAAGTAATGTAGGTGTATACAAAAGCACACGAACCGAGGTTGTGCAGCAAGAAAAAAACATTGATCATTGGATTTGGTTCATGCCAAGTCTTAAAACATATCTTTTTAGATCTCAAGTTAAAATATTGCAATGTACTATGCCAACTTTTTCCCGCTACAGCTGCTGGAAATATTCACAATACTAAAATGACTTCTAAAACCTGACCTCTTTGTGAAAAAAATTGTTTTTATAATGTTTTAAAGGTAAAAAGGAAGAACACAATCTTTTTAATCTAGCATTTTAAAATATAGATTTTTCTCTCTCTCTGTTTTTTCCACTCTTTGTAGTCATTTGAAGCACTTAATTTGTAAAATGCATCAGAAAACTAAATTTCAGATGAAAAGCTGAGATAAATGGCAATTACATGGCGTCCTATTATAACAGCATTTCTACTGTAAACACTGGTTGCCAAAATAACATGTCAGGAATGCAGGAACGCTCTTGTGCCATAGATGAGCTAATATTTGGGCACAAACCATCATATAAATGAAAAAGATTTATACTGTATCAGTAGAATCTCAAAAAACAATGTCTGTTTTTAAACAGGCCTCCCCAGACACTTCTCTAACCTGCCATTGGTTGAAAAAACAGATAGCCCTGCCCGAAGCTCACACCATTGTTTGCCATACAGTACACGTCTCATCTTGCTTTAATATTACTTATTGCCAAAATATAGGGTTTGAAATTATTATTATTTTTTGTGAAGATCATGTTCCATGAAGATTTTTTTGTGAATTTTCTACTTTAAATAAATGAAAACCAAAGTCTTTATTAGTAATGTGCATTACTAAGTACTTCAATTAGAAAACTTTAAAGGAGATTTTCTCAGTATTTAGATTATGGCATCTTGGCCAAACATAATCCTGTTCTACCAAATCATACATTAATTGAAAGCTTATTTATTCCGTTCAAATTTGTTGGCTTTATGATGGGTTTTGTATACCATATGAGGCCTGAATTTTTAAGTAAACAGTGCATGATATTGCCATGAAGACAGCGAATCGATCTAGAGTACTTTTTTAATGAATCTCATTCTGTCATTCAAAAACAGCAAGGAAAGACTATTATCCATGATTTGTTTTCATGCCTCGCCTGTCAAAACTGTCTCCATATCTCATTTTGCTTCATTGTTCTGTGCACCGCCAGTGAACTTTGTGTGACATGGGTGGATTTTATATGAAGTGCATTATCAGCAGCCCCTTAATGAGTAGATCTTGTGTTTTCATTCATCTGCAAGGGCAGGGGTGAAAGTCTTCCCCTCTGGCTGGTCTCTCTTCACCGCTTCGATCTCATTGATCTCCCGCATTTAGACATGAATCCCAACCTGTGGTAAATTTCCTTCAATTATTCATGAGAACACCTCACAGCAAAGTCCAGCACGCAGCAGGCCTCATGAAGCTTTAATATGACAGCTTGCGAGCGGCTATTTAAACGAATGTGTGGAGAAAGATTATGTCGCTGAGGTCTGGATTCTTTTAACCCCTTCATTAGTCTAGAGGTTGATTCAGCCTGTGATGGTCCCAGGACAACTGGATGATGTCTTTCAGTGCATTCTTATTAAAACGTGGTTAGGATTTAACAGACAAATGCATTACAATGTCTGCAACAGATGGGAAAGGGCTGACATGGCCGTCTGCCTACTTGGTTCCGTTTGTTTTAAATTTGCTTTTACATTTTTCTTTTATTGATTTTGGGGTTGTTTAAAAGCATACCGTACAAGGGACATTTAGCCTCTCTGTTGACAACTGTGGATTAAAGAGGAGTGAGGAATAAAATCATTTTGTAATCTATTCTGTTTTGCAGTTTTTCAAAGTACAAACAAACTAATCAAAAGTGACTGTAAAGACATTTATAATGATAAAAAAGCTAACAATGTGTCATGCCTTTAACAAATAAGAACTGTTTGTTGAGCAGCAGATCAACTTATTAAAATAATTTGTATGGGACCATATAACTATGAAGACTGGAATAAGGATGCAATGGTGTAGATTACATGCACCTTATCATCATAAGCACTGCTTTTGAATTACATCTGGCCCTAAATTCAGAGTTAACATGTTATTTTGTGAGTAATTGTATAAGGCCCCGTTTACACTGTCAGGTCTTGATGCCTAATTCCGATTTGTTGTTTATATCTGATTTTTTTGCCTGTCGGTTTACATGTTGTTTTAATTGTGACCCATATCCGATTCATGTGTTTACACTTGCCATACATTTTACGACGTCGCATATACGTCGCAGTTTATGGCATCTGCACCACACTAGCCACGATGGAAGAAATTTTCTTGCTCTTCTTTGAAATATGCGAAGTTCGGCCAACTTAAAAATGATTTTGAGGTGGAGGAGGAGGGAAAGGGCTGTCATCGCAGCTTGCGCCTATAGTTTATATATGGAGTCCTTCACTGACTCATCTCCCCACAGGGCAAGAAGGCAGGTAACTTCTACCATCGACCACTGACCCCTTTCCTCCTCCATATTTCACTTGTTGTTGTTTACCTCATCAGCGTCTTTACACACCCTCTTCCTACTATGTCATTAAACCGCAGAGAAGTACCATGTTGTCACAATTTATTTATTTATTTGTTCATGAATGATTTAAAAGATTACGTTTGTAAGCATATGGTGAAAATTGCATCTGTATTTTGATATTATTATCTTTCCTACAAAAATATATATATATATATTCAAGATAGGGATGTGTATAATCAACCATGTAATCACTAACCAACAGTAAAAAAAAAAAGCATTTTATTATTATTTTTTTTTTCATATGACTAATTATCACATTAATCATAAGTAACATATAGGCAGGATAGTGGCTCAGTGGATAGCACTGTCACTTCATAGAAAGAAGGTTGCTGGTTTGTGCCAGTTGGCATTTCTGTGTGGAGTTTGCATGTTCTTCCCGTGTTTGCACCGGTTTCCCCCTCAATCCAAAGACATGTGGTATTGGGTAAACAAAATTGGCCATAGTCTATGAGAGTGTGCGTAAATGCGAGAGTGTATGGGTGTTTCCCAGTACTGGGTTGTGGCTGGAAGGGCATCCACTACGTAAAACATATGCTGCAATAGTTGGCAGTTCATTCCACTGTGGTGACTTCAGAAAATCAGGGACAAAGCCAAAGGAAAATTAACGAATGAATAAATACCATACATGTTAAGTCTAAATAAATTAGTTGTGCAACTGAAATATAGTTGAGCTTGCTAAATTGGCATGAATACAACTGTTTGGTTCTTAAGCTATTATCTATCATGTAGTCAATGGTTTATATTTCACTCATGACCCATATCCATGTCAAACATCCTTTTACAGTTGTGCAAAAAAATATATTTGGCAGCAACTTTTCATATGAATTGAGCAGTTCGATCTTCTTCTATGTATGTTTGTTTGCCTGTGTTTTAGTTTAATAATGAACAGGCTGTGATGTTAAGTTAGCGATGGTTTAAATGATGTTTTGTGTGCTCATGGGGCTTGGGTCAGGAAAATTATCCAAAATTAGCATCTCTAATTCTTACTATAAACTGCAAAATATTCAGTGTTATCTGTCAGAATCTTTATGATATATATTTTTTTCACATATTGACTTCGTACTCTTCATATTCATTTGCCCACCCTAAGCTGGCATCCTAGTAACACTGAGCTGGTCCGAAATTGAAAATGCTCCAACTGAATCCGCCCCTGCACTCATGTTCAAATGACACTTTGGAAATTGTGTGTCAGTCAATGTTGTGTCTCATCATCTGGACTGTTTGTGCTGTGGGATTGGATTCATTTTGCAGAGGTTAGCTCCACGACACGTATGCGGGGATACACAATAACCAACTCTCTAACTAATAGAATAAAAGAGCTCTACTTGTGAGATGCTGAGTTTCTGTCACAAAGGACTGAGGACAGACGGTCTGGAACAGTCACCATCCAAGCTGAATCTGCCACATGTGGAGTTTAATAGCCTTCTGTTATCGGTCTTCCTACAAAGAAAATGTGTTATTGTAAAATCGAATCTCATTCACAGCACTTATAATTTGTACTAATGGAAAAATATATATTTTTTTCTGCTAAGCCTTTTTGCCAGACTCTCATAATTTCCTCTCAGGGATGTCAAATAGATGCTGTTTTCTTAACTTTTCTATTGTGACTTCCCAAGTCAATATAGAAGACATGAATTCATCTTGAAACGCATTATCCGTTCTCTTTTTGTACCTTGGAATATCCTTCCAGCCTGGTTCTTGTGAATAAATCCTATTTAACCAAGTGATTTCTCAAGATAATTGCTTTTCTATTTTGAGTTTCAACTTTTTTTTATCTCACCGATAGTAGTGCAATTGCAGCATGTGTTTAATTTGACTAGCACTAGGCAGGTTGCTGTGTGAGTAAGCTCAGGAGAACATTAGTGAGATGTATAGTTTAACATCAGATATGATGCATCTTAGGGTGGCACGTTGGCTTATTGGGTAGCACTGTCACCTCACAGCAAAAAGGATGCTGGTTCGAGTCCCGGCTGGGCCAGGAGGCATTTCTGTGTGAAGTTTGCATGCTCTCCTCCAGGTGCTCCGGTTTTCCCCACAGTCCAAAAACATTTTGTAAAAGTGAACTGGAAAGTTAAATTGGCTGTATTGTATTAGTGTGCGTGAATGCAAGCGTGTATAGGTGTTTCCCACTACTGGGTTGCTACTGGAAGGGCAACCACAGCTTAAAACATATGCCAGAATAGTTGGCGGTATATTCTGCCTTGGTGACCCCTGATAAATATAGGACTAAGCCGAAGGAAAACGAATAAATGAATGATACATCTTGTGGTTTCTTGGTGCATCACAGGTTGTCTTCAACAGCACTTTCAAATACATGGCTGAAACAACATTTCCTACCAAGAACATCTCGCTGTAAGGGTTAGAGTGGCCCAGAGAGGTGCTTAGTACAAGTGGCTGGAAGCATGCCACAAGAGGGTGCAAAGTGTGTGTGTGTGTGTGTGCATGTGTGCGCGCACAAGCAAAAATCTAGTGCTAAAGTAGTGCTAATGGCCCATCACAATGTGAAACCTCTCCTGAGGGGTCTGAAGAAGTCGACAGCAAGAATTTGATATTACTCTCATTTCTAAGAGGGAAGAGGCCATGAAAGCACACTAATTACTCCTAAAAATAAAGGTGCCAAGGAGAACTAATAGTGATTCTATAAAAGTGAATCCATAGAACTTTTTGTTGATTCTCCAAAAAACCTTTCAGGGAAAAGTTCTTCAAAGAGGATTTTTTAATAGTGTAAAGAGCATGTTAGTAATCAAATCATCGATTTGTTGAATGAACAGTTTCATTGGATATTACAGGTTCTTCATGGTTCAACCATAAGTGCCAAAAATAACCTTTTTAATAATGTTTTGTAAATGTAATACAGAATGACTACAAACATACTAGCAAAAGCTATTAGCTGCCTCACAGTGAATACTCTACAGTTGGTGCCAGTCTGTTAAAGTCTATAAACTCTTTGACTGCCACTCTACCAAACGGTTGACCATGTTTTTACTGTTGTAAATAATGGCTGTTAAAGTAATTTAAAGAGTGACTTACTTAGATAATGGTTTACACACACAGCATTGTTGGTTTACAAAGGAAATCAAACAAACACAATCCTGTTGCACTACTACACTTGATTTTGGTTTTGTTGTAAAAAATGAGAATCTGAAATATTTATTAGTATACGTCAAAAAATAAAGGGGATTTAGTATTTAAAAATGTTTTATTTTGAATATATTTTTCAAATAAATTGCTCCCACGCTTCATATTTTCTGATTTTTCATGGTACCGTATATGTATTAATTCCGGTACTTTTACCATAAACCAATACATAAACCATTTGGTAGAGACTGATGTTTTAGAAATTATGGGTTGTGTTGAAACAAAATGCATTGAGTGTGTTAACTAGCGACATTAGGAGTTAAGAAATGCAATCCAAATTTTGTTTTTCTTGGTGCAGAAGTTAAAAGGTTAAGGTCACATTTAAATCAAAAGGCCTCATCCATTCATTCATTTATTTTCTTTTCAGCTTAGTCCCTTTATTATTCTGGGGTCGCCACAGCGGAATGAACCGCCAACTTATCCAGCATTTGTTTTACGCAGCGGATGCCCTTCCAGCTGCAACCCATCTCTGGAAATCATCCATTTACACTCATATATGTTTTGGACTTGAAAACAAAAGTAGTAGTTTAGGTTTTCTATTATTCTATTATTATTTTCATTTTTTTGGGGGGAACCGTTCAGGGTTAATTATTCATTCATTCATTCATTGTGAGATATCTATCTCAAACTCTCTCTAATTTAGAGAACATTTTTATATACACTGTAACAGATTAAAGTTATTTATTTATTTATTTTGTTTATTATGGGCGTGGTTCCTGCAATAACCTTTAGTATGCTTAGGATCTTTCCATTAGATAGATTCGTTGACAGCCATTACTTTTAAGGGTGTGAAGAATATTTTTTGTGGAAACTGAAGAGCCTCTCTTCTTAAGACGCCGGGTTACTTCTTGCGAAACAGCAATTCAGTGGTGCTGAAACAGGACAGAACTCTTGTAAGTCTTGCACGCTGCTTGCGCTCAGCCTGTCCCACCCACACACCTTTGGATCCCAT
Source organism: Danio albolineatus (assembly GCA_903798035.1). NCBI lineage: Eukaryota > Metazoa > Chordata > Actinopteri > Cypriniformes > Danionidae > Danio > Danio albolineatus. The sequence continues at coordinate 21,652,545 of CAIGQQ010004837.1, read as the reverse complement.
CTTCCCGGCATGGGTTTTCCAGGTCGCTGACGACCGCCCTTCTGCTGCTGCTTAGTGTTCAGATATGCAAGAAGCAGTTGACCCTGAAGATTTAATAAGGTGCTTGTATTCCCTGAAGAAGCCAGGGGTGTTATATATTTAAGGTGAGAGTCTGCCGCAGTCCAGAGCTGCTCCCTTGAATCAAGACTATTGTAGGATGAGCATCAACCTGCCGGGTAACATGTTGACCTTCAGCCTGATAAAGCCGACGAGGGCCTGTCAATGACCCCAGTCACTCAGGCGTTATATTAACAGTGTGCACACAGCCTGAGCAAGTTATCACAGTGCAGTGGGCTGTGTGATTAACACGGCCGCAGTAAACGCCGCCATTGTTTGTTATCTGGCCCATCCATTGAGCCACACTAGGTAATCAGCTTCCTCCAGCCATCTAAGCTAATTGGTCAGAACAAACGCAGAACTGTTGCTGTTATGAGCAATATGTCGTTTCAAATATTTGAGCTTGGCAGCATGAAGAACAACCGGCGAAATACATGGCAACAAGAGTTCTCCTCACGTAGCTTCTGTTTGGACATGACAAAGGCTATTCTCAAACAGCAGTCAAATGTATTTATTTATTTATTTTTTTAGCCTTTTCCCTGTGTCCATAAATCTGATTTACATGTTAGATTTAAGGATATAAAAGACTTTTGAGAATGATGCAATATGGTTTTGATGATTTATGAAAGCAGATGCTGAAAGTGTGACTGTAGGTCTCATCTCCTAAGCAATACACGTGCATAAAGATAATAAGTTGAATGAATGAGCGAAGTCAGTTAATATAAGCTTTATATTGTGAATATGGTGCATAACATCAATACAAAGGTTGCATGGTGGGTGAAAACAAGTCAATAAAATGGTAATGTCAGTAAGACTTTATGAATCAATAATGAGAGTAGTGAGTTTCAGAAATATTACTTGGATCTTATACTGTGCACAAGAGCCTCACAGTAGGCTAGTAGGCTGTAATTTCCATCCAGCTGGTTTTTATTACTGGATAAACCCTGACTGGGTGATCAGGATGAAATTTGTACTGATGAAAGAAGCTGGAAAATTAGAGGTCAGTGCAATACTTGAAGGTCATTGTGAGCCCCAATAGCAGACCTAAGAATGTCGTGTCTGACTGTGGACTCTGTTTTGCTCTGTTTCAAAATATTCAAAGACAAGTCAACAGTGATCAAATAGGCAAAAATAGCTTTTGGCTTTTCATATCACTGTTGCTTTTTTGTTTTATTATTATTATTATTATTATTATTATTATTATTATTATTATTATCATTATCATTATCATTATTATTATTATTATTATTATTATTATTATTATTATTATTATTGTTGTTGTTGTTGTTGTTGTTGTTGTTGTTGTTGTTGTTTATTATTATTATTATTATTATTATTGCAGTAATTTTTTTTATTTCTAAAATGTATTTAATTGTAGTTAATTAATTAATCTAAAAAATCTTTAATTCTAATTTACAAAACCTTTATTTTTCCGTGTTAACAGTTACAATGGTCGCTCGTTAGTTGAGCTTTGTCAAAAACATTTCTTTTTATCAGTGTTTCTGTTATAATCACCTGTGATCTAGAGTTTGCAGATCATTGGAGAAGTACACATATGCCACCTTACTGAACTACAACTCCCATCATCCACCTCACACACACACAAGTTCCAGATTACAATTGATTGCGCACACACACACACACAAATGAAGCTCGTAAGCACTAATTACATGGACTATAAACACAGCACACACACTCCTTTGCTAAAGCTGGATTTATACTTTCGCCTGGCGCCACGTCGTGCGCCTCCGCTGAGTGCGCGTGCACCTCACAAAACGGACCATAAAGTCAGACAGATGAACAGAGAAGTAGAAAGTTTCAGGAACTTCATCATATTATTAATATTATTGATGTTTAGTAAACTAGTTAATTTTATATTATTTTTATAAATTATTTTAATGATTATAAAGATTTTTGTAACCATTCAAGATTTTTTTTAATCAAACTTTGATTCATCACTTGCTTTTGTTCATATCTCGGACAGTTTTACCTATTAAAGTGTATTAAAATATTAATGACAACAGAACATAGGTTCCTCACCAAATATATATATATTTTTATTATGGCAAGAATAAAAGCAAAAAGTACACTTACTAAATAATACAGTAATACTACGCTATGTAACGCCACGCCAGCAGAGGGAGCCCTCGCCCGACCACTGTCTCAGCTCCGCTCCCTCTGCACTCACTTCCTGTTTGTTTAATATTTAAGGAAGAGCTCAGGCCATGCTTCAGCGCGAAGTATTGCCAGTTCCACTGCCTTACCAAGCATATCCTTGCCATTGTATTTGCCTTGTTGTTATGATCTCTGCCTGCCTTTTGACCACTGCTTCTTTGGATTTTGGACTCTGCTTTGTTTCCTTGTTTTGGACTGCTTTTCTGTTGCCAACCATTTGCCTGTTTATCGATTATGTTTTTGCCTCATCCTTGAAATAAACCTTGCACATGAATCCTAACTTCGCCTCAGCCTCCGGGTTACAGAATACTTCGCCACCCATGGATCCAGCAGGTAATAAAATTATTCGTCTTCGTCAGGAAACACGATCAATTGAGGAGTATGTGTCAGATTTTATCGATCTGGCATACCTAAGTTTAATGGATGAGGAATGCTTGATGATATTTTTTCGGGGAGGACTTTCTGAACCATTATATTCTTACATGCCATGGTATGAGCCTCATTGGACTTTAAAGGAGTATATTGATCTGGCACTGCTACTTAGTGGGTCCCCCTTCACTGTAGGCGAGGTGGAGGAAACCCCTAAAAAATTTTTGGGGGGGGGGCAATAGGCAGCAAGACCCGCTGACGACGGGGCTGGTTAATCAACACGGTAACACCGTTCACCAGCCTAAACCACAGCCTGCTCACAAGATGGCTACCTCCAGTCAGCCTGCTCACAAGATGGCTACCTCCAGTCAGCCTGCTCACAAGATGGCTACCTCCAGTCAGCCTGCTCACAAGATGGCTGCCTCCAGTCAGCCTGCTCACAAGATGGCTGCCTCCAGTCCGCCTGCTCACAAGATGGCTGCCTCCAGACCTTCAGAGTCCCACGAATGGCCAGAGCCGCCGCCAGAGTCCCACGAATGGCCAGAG
>CAIGQQ010004837.1:21606102-21637357 GCA_903798035.1 Danio albolineatus | reverse complement strand
ACACACAAATATTATGTTAAACTTTTATTTTGGATGTGATTAATCACGATTAATTTTTGGACAGCCCTAATATATATATATACACACTTATACAGTAGATATCTCTTTCAACCAAAATGTAACGCGTGGAAGTGACACTGACAACATGCGGATCCACATGCAGGTTTAATGGACATGTCAGGTAAGCAGTGGTCAATACAGAGGCAAACAGATGTATACAGGCAATCCACAAACGCAGTCAAGAACAGGCAAGAAGTCAGAAGGCTGGCGGAGGGTAGGGATGAACAGATTAGCAAGGTGAAGGTACAAACACAGGAAACCAAGACCAAGGAAACGCGTTGTAATGTCATTAGAAGTAAACAAGACTCAGCGACTAGTGTGAGTGTATGTGCTGTTTTAATACTGTGTGTAATCAGTCCTTGACAATCCTCCGGTGGTGTGTGTGCAATCAATGGTGACTTGGAGCAGGAGTGCGTTTGTGTTGCATGACTGGGTTTGTAGTCCGTGATATTCGTGTTTACCATCTCTGGAAGTTACATCGCTGGTGATCGTGACACATAAGATGATCTTAGAGGTCTTTTTGGGGGCTAAATCATTTAGTTTAGTTTTTTTTTTTATAGTTTTCGTAATCTGAGCAGTTCATGACTTGTAGTTTGGAAGCTGGTTGTTTTGTAAGCACAAAATGGGCACCCATAGGAGTAAATGACAAATACCAAAATTCTAATGATACTTTTTTATTCTTTGTCCGAAAAAAAAAAAATCCAGCACAATGCAATCAAACATACCTAAATGATGGTCTGAGTCTATATAAGTCTATACAACATGCACAATGTGTCAACTACTAATAAATATTAACATTAATATACAGTATGCTCAAATCAGAGAATATTGGATATCTCTTATGAAATGATGTTCTGTGTATCTGCCTGTGTGTTGTTTTTTTATCAGCAGCTCTTCCCATAACTAGGGCCACACGGAATCTGCGCGCGCAGAATTCCGCAGATTTCTGCAGATTTTGAGCCCATCATTGATTCTATTTATTTACTGGTGTAAATGTGTGTAAATTGATATTTATTCAGTTTTTAAATTAATTTCAGTAAAAATATTGACTAATATGAAAATATCCACATGATTTATTTACAACACAGTTTGTAAAGTAACATTTTATGTCTTTTAGTAGAGATTTTATACGAGTGGATTGCTTTGTTTACCAAATAAAGTACATCTAATTGGATTTACATTGTAAACATTAAATAAAAGTTAAAAAGGTATTACTTTTTATTTCATATATAAATTTTTTTGTTATGATGTTCCTAAAATAATTCCGCATAAATCCGCAGATTTTTAACAAAATACTCTGCAGAAATAGCAAAAAATGTCCGCAGATTCCGTCTGGCCCTACCCATAACGCAGAGTGAATTGAAATGCGATAGTAAAGCACAAGGTCAGACGAGTGTTGCTCCGCTGTCTTTGAGGTGAGATCCGGGACGTTGACAGTGAGAGTCTCATTAAGAGGCTCCTGATGGGCCTGTGGCTCACCGTGGGGATGAATGCTTACACTTCCTCTTTTAATCACTGGACCATGTGAACAAATCAATGCAAGGATCAACTCCCAAACCTCAAGCCCAACCCACATAATCAATGTTAACTCTCGGACTGCACAAAAGAGGCTCAAACAATACCTTTATGCAAAAAGCTCAGATAATTCACAGATTTAGGAGGTGACAGATGCTTTAAATGATGTTCCCAGAGCTCAACAGGTAGAGAAGAGATTTAACACAGTGCTGTTTGTTTGATTTATTGAATTATTTTAGAGATTTAACATTTAAAGTTTTATGTTTAACAATTGCACTGAACATTTATATATTATATATATAGTCAGTGTAATTTAAGGCTTCATTTATTTGATGAAAAAACTACACTTTTTGAAATATTAAAATGAACGGATTTTTCTTCTAATGCACTTTTAAATGTATTGCCATTGCTGTGATGACAATGTTGAACAGCATGTTTGTCTTCAGTTCTATTTGATCTTTCAAAAAACAGGATTAAAATCATAAGATTAGGGTACATTACAAAATCTTCTAACCAACCAGCCAACCAACACACAAAAAACAAACCACAAACAAACAAACAAACAAATAAATAAATGTTGTTTTTTTCTATTATAATTAATATGATCAATTCTAATAATATTTCACAATATTGCTTTTACTTTTTATCAATACAATTGGTTGAACATGAGACCTCTTTTTAAAACAATCCAGGCTCATTATTGATACATACCCATGTATACATTTCTGGACAATGCAAAATACGTCCCAGGAAGTTCCTTTTTTGCAGTTTTTGTGTTTACAAATCTACCAGAGACCGCTGTGTACGCTTTTTCAGATCTCAAATTTCTCTCGCAATTGCCATTCACACCTGCTGTTCTTCTGTAAATCCACCAGAGGCCGATGTCAACTGACTGTATGACTGACCGACCGACCGATTAATCGACCGACCGATATCTCAACCCACCTCCTTCCCTAAACCCCAAAAAAGAAAAGGAAAAGCCATCGTGACCTCCTGATTTTTTCCACGTTTTCAGATCTTACCATGTTTTAACTCCGTTATTTACTTGTTTATTTTGTTTTTTGCCTTTTTGTTTTTGTTTTACCTGCTTTCTGAAACCATTCTTTGCTGGATTCGAAGCCCATCATCGCTGTTAACTCCTCTCTGCGTCTCAAGTCCGCTGACATACATAACAAGCTACCGGGCAAACTATAAAGCGAGAAGGCTGTCCACATGGAGGTAAGCGGTCAGCTAGTATCACAAAAAGAAACAGAAGCCGTCGACGGCGTCATACTGCCCCGTATCGTTCGTTTTAAAGACTAAATACAGCCATACTTAGCTCTGGCTACATAATTGTTGTTTTAAAACATAAAAAAGTCATAAATAATCCAAACGTTTAACACGATGTGTACTGTATGTTCATTCATTCATTCTTTTTTTTTTTTTCTAGGACTTTACAATAGCATTAGCTAATGATCGTAAATGTATTTTCTAACATGAATAAACAATAAATATTACGTTTACTAAAGTATTTATTCACCTTTGTTAATGTAAATAAAATAGTTTGTTGTTGGTTCATGTTAACTCAACGCTGGATTTTAATAACGCATTAGTAAATACTGATCTATGATTAATAAATGCTGTACAAGGATTGCTAATTTTTATTCCATATTGTTAACTAAAATAAACGAAACCTTGTGGTAAATCGAAACCTTGTGGTAAATGTTACATGACAAAACATTGTCACTTTAATGTCATTGTCACTTACTAATAAGGCATTAATGCTTCAATTAATAGGCATTCATACTATAATGGGATTCAGTAAGGCTCAGGGGTCAAATTCAACTCCACCTAGTGCACCAGGATCAGACAAATATCCCATTTTAACCCCACTTACCATACAATTGGCGTCTAGTCAACAGACGCATCAGTCATCAGTCTTCAGTCTGAGCTCAATGGCCCGTGCGCTTTTACATTAACGCACCAGCATTGGTTTTAAGTCATCATGCCGTCTCCCTGTCGTATCCGCATCACACTGCCTCGCTTCTCTCTTACTCCGGCCTTCTCCTGTCTCAGTGTGAAATGAAATGTGAGCAGCGCATTTCCACTATAAACACAGCGTACAGTCAGGTATTGTTTGCTCAGTTGGCAAGCGGTTTTGTCAGTTGTTTTGACGCTGGTCTGGGGTCTCTGGAGCTGCAAGAATTGTGTGGGAAGGTGTGATTGGACTCTAAACGCCAGCAAGCGTCTTCATGGTAATGATGTGTGTGCTTTTATTTAGGTGGAAGGGATGGGGGTTGATGTTACGGTTGCTTTTTTTTGCGCAGTTGCAGGCAAAATAACAAATCCCCAGGTCAGACATAGACTCAAGAGGGGCTATTATCGCAAACCTGCTCTTTAGAGGATGTGTAACCAATTGAATTTAGCCTCTGCAATTTTCCATCATGCTCTTCATGCGACAAAAAGACAATTTGGTCCTTAGCTTTGACAATGCCCTATAGAGTTTTTTTCTGTGTAGTGTAACAGGGATTGGTGTGCTTGGCTTTCTGTTTACTGTAGACAAGATCAGCTGTGAAAGCAAGTTTCATATTCTTGCCAACACTGATTTTTACTCACATTTGTAGAGCCCTTATGCCTTCTGTGAGGTGGAAAAAGCAGAAAGTATCACAAAATCCATGCAGGTTTAAGATTTTTGAATCATTAATGGAAACTAATTAAATCACGTTATGGATTTTTCTTTATGAATGTTAAAAACACCAAAACCAATATTAAATATAAAGCCTGTGTGTGCCTTTTTGAATGAATGTTGCAGTTTGGTTTACTACCTGCAACTTGAAGTGCGTGCATCTTATTATACGAGGACATTCATTTTGTCTTTTCACCAGCATTTTACAGTTTGTTTGTTTTTTTTGGTGAGAAAAGCTATTGTCATATTATGAACACAAAACCATGTAGCATCTTGGTGTCAAGTGTCGGGTTTAATTTAAATTTTTGGTGAAGTTTGATTAAAACAAAAAGCAAAAAAAGTTCCTACAATTTTGATTTAGTTAAATCCATCATAAGCTGTTAGCATTAATTTTAAAAAAAGTAAATTTTTACAGGGCATGATTTACTGGACATGCTTTTTGATTCCTCAAATTCTAATTTCAAATTTTTAAGTCTAATAATAATCTCATAAAATTTTAATCAATTACTTAATAATTAATCAAGAATTTAACAATAATAAAAAAAACGAAACAAAACAAATCAACACAGGCTCATTGTAGATACGTACCCCTTTCTACATTTCTGGAGGCTGCAAATTATGTATCCATAGGTACATTTAGCTCCATTTCGTCTGTGAAAAGAACATTATTGGACAGTATTTCATAGCCGCCAGCTTCTGTTCCTTTTTGTGATAACGCAGATCGCTTAGCAAAATATGGTGAAACCATGCGACTGCTTTTCTTTTTCTAGATTGCCTTTTGAAAACATTATAGGTTGGGTTTAGGGAAGGGGTGGGTGGGTCAGTCAGTCAGTCCACAGCAAGCTGGCCTGGTCAGCTGAAGTGTATATTGCACCCTCTTAGTGGATTTACGTGAAAAAAAGACGCGCAAGAGAAATTTGACATCATCAAAAAGTGTACACAGCGGCCTCTGGTGGATTTGCAAAAACAAAAACTGCGAGCAGATGTATCTACAGTATTTCACTGTCCCCAGACATGTAGACCTGAGTACAAATCCCCAATGAGATTGGATTGAAACAAATGAAATTCAGGAAGAAATATAACATAATTTAAGAATTATGTTTTTGAAAGGATCACAACAGATGTCATACAAGGCCTTGTGTTTGGTGTTTGCATTTTGTGCTTTATAAAATACTGGTATTTTACAATTTATTAAAATATAAAGTAACTAACTAATTAAGGTCACACTTTATTTGAAAGTACAATTTGTGCTATTAACAAACCATTTACTAAGACTTTTATCTCAATAAACTACTAATTTGCTGCTTATTAATAATAGGCAAGTATTTGGGTTTAGGTAATAGGGATATAAGATCAAATCATACTGTATAAGTACTAATATATAAACAGCTATTATATTAATAACAGGCAGTTAATAGGCAAGTAATTAATAGTTAATAAAACTTTACCCGAAATAAATACTTATTTATTGAATGTATTGTCAGTATAAGCAGTAAAGCAAGTCTTCATGGTTAGCCTGCTATTTTTTGACATGTTTTTTTACACTTCATTGCAGGAGAGAATGCCATGACCAAGAATGGCAGCAACCTTTAATTATTGTGATTCGTATTATTATAGAACAGCGGAGTGAATGAGGACAAGCACTCAGAAGCAATGGCTTAATGAGCGTGAACAAAACTGACTGCAAAAGTGATTGTGTCAGTAAGGGTATGTCAGAAGTATAGGTATGATGGCGGAAAAAGAGAGAAAAAAATTGCCTTTATCATATGGCAATATTTAGTACAAAATTTGTATATTTAACATTTCAGTGCAAATACTGCTATAATAAACTATCATAATAATTATAACGGCAACATTTTTCTTCTTCTTCTTCTTCTTTTTCTTTTTTTTCTTCTTCTTCTTCTTCTTCTTCTTCTTCTTCTTCTTCTTCTTCTTCTTATTATTATTATTATTATTATTATTATTATTATTATTATTACTATTATTTTAATTATTATTATTATTATTATTATTATTATTATTATTATTATTATTATTATTATTATTATTATTATTATTAATAATAATAATAATAATAATAATAGAAATATCAGCAGTCTGTTATTGTTGCAAAGATACACATAACAGTTTTATGACCAATACAAATTCATATTAATTATAACAACAACAACAACCACAATGATGATGATGATGATAATAATAATAATAATAATAGTAATAATAATAATAATAATAATAATAATAATAATAATAACATTATTTATTATCAGTGTTCTTGTTATTGTTGTTAGTATTAAATTAGTTGTTTAGTGTTATTGGTAGTATTGTTACTGTTATTGCAATAACTCTCATACAGTTTCATGGTCAATAAAAAAATATTTATGGGCTGTGCATTTTCTCAGACCAGCGGTCAGTAGTATTAGAATCAGCATTATAATCAGCAATATAATATAACAACTATAAAATTTTAATAACAACATAATCATCCTTGTTATCATCATCATTGTCATCACCATCATCAGCAAATTTCCATCAGCAAATTTCCTCCGATCAGAGGCCAGTATTATTAGTATTTAATATAATATAATAACTTAAAAATGTGATTGTGTTAGTAAGGGTAGATGTCAGATGTACATGTACACTGGTGTAAAGAGAGAGAGAGTGCAGTCTTAATCATATGGAGATATGTGGAGATGAATGCATTTTGTTACATTCAATTTCAATACAGAAGCTGCTTCTTTGGGTCTATTTACACTTGGCTACTTCATGTGAAAACACATCTGAAATGGATTGCTATCTGATCACACAAATCACTTCAGGAGGTGGTTTGCAGTATATTCGAGATGCAGCCGGGTAAGTGTTAATACATCTGGTAGTTGAAACCACATATCGTATGCAAATTTCCCTTCTTACAATACTCCATATAAAAAAGTGTGACACAGTGTTATTCTGATTCCCAGTAGTCAGAGACAGGCTTTTGGAGATCAAACTGGGAGCACATATTTACATGTTGAATGCACATGAATAACAACATAATGACATGTGGGAACCAATTTTTTATTTTTATTTTTAAACCTGGGTAGAAGCAGAAAAAAAGTATTTATTTTCATTTATCATCCCTCATGGTGACCTATTAAATTTACTTCTTACCAAAATTCCAACTGCTCGGGCACTATTGTGAAAATTCTCTTTTGTTGTACTGTATCATTTCTCAATAATTATAATCTCAAGTTATACCCTTAAAAAAAGAACTAGATAAAACAGCTCATTTAAATTGTCAAAAAAGGTCAAACGCGAAGAGCACGGATCTAATTTAATGTAATACTTCATTTAACGCAGTGAAGATTGGACCAGCTATTTAATTAGTTTATTTTTAAATTTAATTGTTATTATTTTTTTGTGATTAAATATTCTGAAAAACCAATTAATGGACCTCTGGTTTTCATATACATATGCACACAAAAAATGTCTTTTGCTGCTTGTTCATACTGCTTATTTAAAATGAGCTAATGAGTTTAATTTTTTTTTAAAATTGTTTTATGTTCAATCAACTTAAATTTGTAAAAAACGATGAAGTTTACTTGGTATATTTGTGTTGGGAAAATATGTCGTGAATTGTGTGGAACCAAGCATTTTTTACAGTGTGTGTTTAATCACCCGCTTCGAATGTTATCACTCGATTGAAGGGCCGTTATTCAGCTGACATGGGCCAGTAGGGGCCTTCTGCGCCTACTAGCAGGTGCAGAAGGCCCCTACTGGCCCATATCAGAAGTCTGTTGTCATCCATACACATGGCTGATCAGCTACAGTAATAGAGAAGACTCCAGATCCAGATCTGTTTTTACATTACTGTGACGCTTGGGTTTAGTGTTAGGGTAGGGGTAAACATTAATAAAATATAATTAATGGGAAATTTAATAAATAATATGAATAGTTCTTGTTAACTTTTGGCCATTGCCATATGTGATCTATAGATGATTAACTGTGTGGATGGTTAATAACAACCTTCTGAGCCTAGTAGGCGCAAAAGGCCCCTACCGGCCCATATCTATTAGCTGATAACCACTGATAACGCCCATTTAATCGAGTGATAACATTCGAATCGGCTGGTCTATTTCAGAAAATTTACTGCCCATTCAAATGTAACTGCTCATGAAACAGTTTGTGAATTGCTGAAATAATAATAATAATAATAATAATAATAGTAATAATAATAATAATAATAATAATAATAATAATAATAATAATAAAATGTTGTCTTGTTGTTAATTATGTAAAATAACTAAACAAATCAATAAAGAAAAATCACAATACAATTTACTGATTTTTTTTAAAAAAAAGGTATTTAGTTAAAAAGTTTAAATTCAAAATTATTATTATTATTATCATCATAATCATAACATTATTCATTGTTGTTGTAAAAATTACTCTTTTTTTTCTTTTTTCCATCGGGAATTTATTGACAACTTATTGTCAACTTGGAAAGATGTTTTTTTCTTCTTCTGCCGGTAGACACTAACTTTTATCACCTTCTTAGTCATTGTTACTAATAATAATAATTTAATGAGTGTATGCATGTATGTATGTATGTATGCATGTATGTATGTATGATTGTACGTATGTATGTATGTATGTACAGTGGATATAAAAAGTCTACACACCCCTGTTAAAATGGAAGGTTTCTGTCTTGTAAAAAAAATCAAACCACAATAAATCATTTCAGAACTTTTTCCACCTTTAATGAAAACTATAACCTGTACAATTTCATAAAAAACAAACTCACATATTTTAGGTGTGGGCAACTAAAAATAAAAAAATAAAATAATATGGTTGCGTAAGTGTGCACACCTTTAAACTAATACTTTGTTGATGCACATTTTGATATTATTACAGCAGTCTTTTTGGGTATGAGTCTATCAGCATGGCACATCTTGACTTGGCAATATTTGCCCACTCTTTTTTGCAAAAACGCGCTAAATCTGTCAGATTGCGAGGGCATCTCCTGTGCACAGCCCTCTTCAGATCACCCCACAGATTTTCAATCGGATTCAGGGTCTGGGCTCTGACTGGGCCATTCCAAAACTTGAATTTTCTTCTGGTGAAGCCATTCCTTTGTTGATTTGGATGTGTGCTTGTATCGTTATCGTGTTGAAAAATTAAGTTCTTCTTCATCTTCAGCTTGCTAGCAGAAGCCTGAAGGTTTTCTTCCAGTATTGACTGGTATTTAGCACTGTTCACAATTCCCTCCACCTTGACTAAGGCCCCAGCTCCAGCTGAAGAAAAGCAACCCCAAAGCATGATGCTGCCACCACCATGCTTCACTGTGGGTATGGTGTTTCTTTGGTGATGTGCAGTGTTGTTTTTGCGCCAAACATACCCTTTGAAATTATGACCAAAAAGTTCAACTTTGGTTTCATCAGACCATAACACCTTTTCCCACATGTTCTTAGGAGATTTAACCAGGCCTGGATGTTTTTCTTTGTAAGAAAATGCTTCCTTCTTGCCACTCTACCCCATAGCCCAGACATATGAAAAATACGGGAGATTGTTGTCACATGTACAACACAGCCAGTACTTGCCAGAAATTCCTGCAGCTCTTTTAATGTTGCTGTAGGCCTCTTGGAAGCCTCCCTGACCAGTTTTCTTTTTGTCTTTTCATAAATTTTGGAGGGAAGTCCAGTTCTTGGTAATGTCACTGTTGGCCATATTTTTTCCACTTGATGATGACTGTCTTCACCGAGTTCCATGATATATCCAATGCCTTGGAAATTCTTTTGTACCCTTCTCCTGTCTGATACCTTCTAACAATGAGATCCCTCTGTTGCTTTGGAAGCTCTCTGCGGACCATGGCTTTTGCTGTAAGCTTCAACTAAGAAAATGCCAGGAAAAGCCTCCTAGAACAGCCGAACTTTATTCTGGGTTAATCAAAGGTGCTTTAAATGATGACAGGTGTGTACTGACACCAATTTAAATTGAGTTTCAATGTGATTGCCTAATTTGAACACAGCCATACACCCAGTTATAAGAGGGTGTGCACACTTATGCAACCATATTATTTTAGTTTTTTATTTTTAGTTGCCCACACCTAAAATATGTGAGTTTGTTTTTTATGAAATTGTACAGGTTATAGTTTTCATTAAAGGTGGAAAAAGTTCTGAAATGATTTATTGTGGTTTGATTTTTTTACAAGACAGAAACCTTGCATTTTAACAGGGGTGTGTAGACTTTTTATATCCACTGTATGTACTGTATGTATGTATGTATACATGTATGTACCATTTACGCAATAGTTTATAATAAGTCAGATGAGACAAAAGGGGAACAGTGGCAGATCCTGGCCCAATTTATTTCTTGACCTCCTCTGTCCTGTACGTGTGTGTGCACTGAGTGATAAAGTGTGCAAAAAAGGATAAAAACAGGCAACTGAAGATGTAAACAATTATCCCTGCACACGTATACCAAGGGCTGCACTCCAATGGCAGTCAGGATGAGCAATTGATGCCATTAATACCATCATTATTCCCCTGTCTCTAATGGCCTCCCTTAGTGAATACACACACACACACACACAAACACATACCCACAAACACACACAACTGTTACTGCTAAATACAGATACCAATGAAAACACACCGGTTGTGATCAATGAGAGAGAAACTTTCTTATGCTTTTCCTCCTCGTTTATCATTCCTCTAAAAAAGAGCTGTAGTGTATGCCATGCTCTACAGTAATAGCCACATAAAAGCATGAATTGCAGATTTTCGCACAGCTGAAATATTACAGCCAGAGTTTCAGTATAACATTTTATATCTATAACTGTGTGTCTGCAGTCCAGCGAATGTTAAATAATGCAGACTGCATACGACTGCCAGTTTTATTTCTCCCATATTTAGCTTAGTTAAATCCACATTCAAATAGATGGTACTTCTTCACATTTTGGAGAAATGGCTGTTTAAATAAAGGAATTTAAATTGAGACCTAAATATTTAAGCTTTTCTTGAGGCTCTTTTGTATCCCTCTGGATGATTTTATTAAAATGGATGGCATACCTTCTTTTGTTATATAAAGATTTACACACAAAACTCTCTTGAAAGTGTTTTCTTTTGAAAATGTTTTTGCGGTTTTACGTGTATATTATTTTTGTTTTGCCTTGAAGAATTTAACTTAACCCTGGGATTTTAATCTAAACAAATAAGTGTAAACATTTAAATACAATATTATTGGTTTAATATATTTAAAAATGAGAACGTGTTTGATTGTAATTGCAAATTTATCAAGAAATGTGAATTATTAGCTGAAGAATTAAAATACTTAAGAAATCATATGAATTTGGATCATTTTAATATTAATCATTTTAATAAGGAATTACTCTAGTGAATTATTAGCTGAAGAATTAAAATACTTAAAGAAATCATTTGAATTTGGATCATTTTGATATTAATCATTTTAATAAGGAATTACTCTAGTGAATTATTAGCTGAAGAATTAAAATACTTAAAGATATAATTTGAATTTGGATCATTTTAATAATAATCATTTTAATAAGTAATTACTCTAGTAGTAGGTTCTTTATTTATATATTTATTTATTTTTCATACTTTTGCTAGATTTTGTCCATAAAACAGAGTACAACCAGTTTCTTGTTATTTCCTTGCTTCACGAAATTAAAGAAGTAAAAAGTAAAAGTAAAGAGAAAGAGGCCGAATGGAGGAGGCTAATTATTTATCCTCTCACAAATGGTCTGTTTAACTGTTTTTTCACTAGTGAAGCATTCAGTTTTTCTAATTAGTTTTTCCAATTACAAAGTCCACCATGTAAATAGCGAATGCACCATTCACTATCATACACCCTGTGCAATAAGACATGTTTGGCACGATTTGTTGCTATTTTCAGACCAGCGCAAACCTAATTTTTAGGTTTGGAACCACGTTGTTTAAATAGTAAATTCATTTGTGCTACTTTGTAGACTCATGAGTGTGCCTGTCTGTAAAGGAGGTGTGTTAAAGGGGTGGTCTAGTACAATATCATATTTTAGACTTTAGTTGATGTGTAATGTAGCTGTGTGAACATAAACAACATCTCTGAATGTAAGACGCTCAAAGTTCAATGCAAAGGTTGAATTACAGAGTTAGCTTAGCAAAGCCCACAGCTAATGAAGTTTGGGGACTTAAATAAAAGTACATCCTGGTTAATGATGTCATAAACCAGGTTACAAGCATACAACCCGCGCAGCGAATGGCCGTGGCCAATAATGTTATAGCAGGCCGCTTCCTGGTGACATGGAGCCGATCCGCGAATCTCGGCACATTATGTTAGCTGACCAATCAGAGCCTCTTGAGGGCGGGCCTTTCAGAGGAACTAGGAAATATGACAGTCAATTTCATGTTAGCTAAACACAATTAAGATTTAAAAATACACTCTGGTTTATTCGTTTAAGGTGCATTGTTGACGCTTTGCTATTTTGAGAAACTGAAATGGACTGTGCTATTGACCAAGTAAAAGCTGGTCCAAAGTACAGCATAGAATTATGTTATGTATTAGTTAATACAAACAGGATGTAGAACAATACACAAAAATCTTTACATATGAAAAAAACAAAGGATTAAAATGTTATTATTAGTTACTACATAGATATGAAAAAACACTTCTTCATGTCCAGATAGCTTTTTTTCAGTTTATTCATGACAATTAGCATTTTTATTATAATGTTATTATTATTAGCAGTATTATTTATTATATACATATTTACAGTATATTTGTTTTAATAAAAACAAGTTTAGATTTGTCCGTCTGTGTAGATCACCATTTGGTGCATAAGAATAGGACGTGTGTTCTGACATAACTTTTTTTTATCACACTTTGTTATTATTGTTCATTTATTTGTTTGCTGGAAATTAGAAATTAATTTAGAGATAGTTTTGAAGCAAATCTTTGCGCTTAACAAACTGAATTAAATATGTAGGCTAATGGGGAGGTCTTCAGTGGAGGTCTTCACAACACTGTTTCCTCACAAAATTTAAAAGAGTAAAAAGTAAAAGTAAAAAGAAAGTAAAGAGACCGAATGGAGGAGGCTCATTCTTTATCTTCACACAAATGGTCTGTTTAACTGTTTTTTCACTAGTGAAGCATTTAGTTTTTCCGTTCAGGTTTTCCACCTACAAAGTCCACCATGTAAATAGTGAATGCACCATGGCACAACGCAACTTACTCTTAAAGGAAATGGGAGATGATATGATTGGTTTAATGCACTTTATGCTCATAACACACACATAACTCATTAAAAAAAATTAGCACAACCCAGTTAGACCATGCACCAGGTCTGTAAGCTTATTTTTCCATACTTAAAATAGCAAAAGTGGATTTAGACACTTCTTTAATGCTTTTTAGGCCATTAGCTTTAGACTAGATCCTTAAAATAGAACCCAAAGAGGATTTTGCTTTCAAGCTCTTCATTTGTTCAACTGTTTACGGGCCAGTATTAGTGAAAAGTGAACCAAAATATCTTAGATTCATGTAAAGATCATATGAATAAATAAAAATGTGTAAATTAGTGAATTAATAAAAAAAAACACTTACAATATTTTATAGAAGCAATAGCGGGCTTTTATGTTTTATGTTCAAACTCTGAATAGTAGCAAATATTGCAATTTTTTAAGTCACGTTGAAGAAGTGTTTAATTTTATAGTCTACAGGAACCTAAAGAGTTGTTCTTAGAGAAACGTAAAATTAAATGAAAAAACAGTGAGCGTAAGCTAATGTAAGCATTTCATTCAGAAAGATCAGGAAAAGGGTTTCGGGAAAGTTACAACCTAACAAACACCTCCTCCTCACCGTTTCTGTTTAAGTATGTTAACCATGCCCAATACCTCAGACAGACGTAAACTGAGAGTTTAACTGAAAACAAACGGGAAGTGCATTTTCAGATTTCAATTTTAGATTATAAGGGGAAACATTTATTTATTTATTCTCCTAATGACATGCACAGATGAATTGTTCACCACAAACTAGCAATGTGAGCTAACAAAATCATATGGTTAGTTTTGATTTAATTTGTACTTTAAAGGCCTCATTCAGTTTGAATGAGAAGTAGGGTTGGTCAAGAATACAGATTTCAATGCCACCTAAACACCTGAGCTGAGATGAAAATTTGAGTCATTGAAAACAGGAATGGAAATCAGACATCCTTTAGGCTCTATTTTAAGAGTAACACTTTGGCACTGGCATCATAAAAAAACGAATGACGCCCAACACTAATGAGACTTCATGAGTAGTTCTTTTGCTGGTTGTCACTGTCTGGATCATGTCATATTATTTCTTTCAAAGGCTTGTGTGCTGAGGCTTTGAAAACAATTCATTTTAAAGCCCAACCAGGCGTTACTCAATTACAACATGTACTTTTTTTTTTTCTAATTTCCTTGCCAATTCATCATCACAAAGACCTCTTCAAAGGTGTAAAATGTCTTTTTTTTCACAAAGGCAAGTGACTAGGATGTCATGAAGTGATCAGCGTTTTGATTTACTGGGACCTTACACCCTTAAGCAATGGATTCTGTCGTCAACGGCTTGTCCAGGAGCTCCGCTAATTAGCGTCATTGCTAGAATTAGATGAGACTTGCTGTGGCGAAAATAAAAATTTAATTAGAATCTGTAATTAAAAGTTGATTTACGAGACAGATCATTCCCATTCAAAGATAGATGATATATCCATTCAAAATCCTCAGTGCAGAGAAGATCCCCTCAGAATCGCATGAGAAAGAGACCCGATTTTACACAAACATCCAGGCCTTTCCAGATGGGGAGGAATGCGGACCATTAAACATTATTGATAACCTTGAAATCACTTTTGTCCCAGCTTGATAGAAAACTGAATTTAAATCAGATTTAAAAATATCCCGCTGATACTTCAAATAACGGAATGGAGAGGTGGAATACTAATATCAAGTCTATTCTCATCAGTGACAAGGGTAAAAGGCTGGTCGATAATAAAAATCCAACAACCTTTGAATGCATTTTAAGGCTCGGTATTCATTATTTGACAGTGAAGATCCCTCCGTAAAACCGTCATGTTGGTCTCTGAAGTACTTTATCTCCCCAGTCTTTATTTGGCTGTAGTTAGATCCTCTTTCACACTCGGTGGGATGAAGTGAAGAGCAGATCTAAGTAGTTCAAATCTGATACGTAGATACTCAATGTAAGGAACCTATTGCAGTTTTGCTGGCTTTCAGGTGCTTGTGTGCCTAGACGGCCAATGTATAGATAAGCTAATCCCCATGACAGTGCATCTTAAACTCGCAACCGTAAAGCTCCACTCTGATAGGACAAACATATCTTAGTGTTAGTGTAGCACTGCCTTAAAAATGCTGTTCAGATCTGATTTAGGCTGTTCAAATTGATTTTATTCATACTGTGGTGACATATATTCACAAGCAGGTTTGTTATACTGAATCATCATTCAGTCAAATGATTTGTTCAAAACAACTGATTCATTTAGTAACAAAACAAGAGGCTAAAAACAGAACTGCTTACAAGTCTTTTAAAATTATCTGCTGTTCTGTGAAATTGTCATAATTTTTTAAAAACTTTTAAACATAATCACAGTATATAATATGTTACTAGTTATTATGCAAGGTAAAAGTATTCAAACTAAAGTCAAATTTTAAATCTTAACTAGGTAAATAAGGTTAACTAGACAAGTTAGGTTAATTATGCAAGTCATTGAACAGCGTTTTGTTTTGAAGCCCATCAAAAAACATAGTTTCTTAAGGGGGCTAATTTATGTTGATCTTGCTTTTATTCCAGTCGAACTAAAAGAAATAAGAAAAGAAAAATATATATAATGTGTCAAATTCTTGGATCTGTTATACAGCTTAATTAAAATGCTAATTTGCCCTTTTAACTGTATAATGATATTGTTAAATTAGTAAAAGTATTAAAAACCTTGAACCATTCTTTCAACTGATTTATTCAAAACCACTGATTTATTCAGAAACTGGCAAGTCATAGCAAAGAATACTTTTGAATGCCTAAATCACTGTTAACCTTTTGTTTTTTAACATTTATTTCAAATGTAGTTCATGATCGTCTATTAATGTGTAAAGTATTGCATTCATTATTTTGCTATAAATAAGCACTATAGGAACTTTTGGCTTTGGAAGTCAGTGTTCTTGTAATTACGATTCGGTCCCACTTTATATTAAGTGGCCTTAACTAATATGCATTTACACCAAAATTAATAATTTATTACAATGTACATATTGTGTAAATACATGTTTTTACATTGTGCTTATGCTTGATTAAATAACTGTCTGTAATTACGTCTGTAATGAATTTTTGTAGTTACATTTGTAATTACACTGTTGACCATCCCTTACACCTTAACCCACCCTTAAACCTACCCATACCACCAAACCAGTCCCTAACCTTACCCATATCCCACCTCAAGAGCACCACAAGTGTTCTTAAATACATTATAAACACAGTAAGTACATTGTATTTTTTTTTTTTTTTGCAAGGACATAGTTAAGGACACTTAATATAAAGTGGGACCTATGTATCTAAACAAAAATAATATGGTACTGAAATTCCAGTTTGCAATAGGTAGCAAGGGTGTTTTTGTACAGGTAAAATTGGAAAAATAAAATGGAACAGAAGCTTTGCACAGTTAAACATAGGTTGGATAAAAGCCCATTCGCAATCATGCTGTTATGTGTATCAGATTTTGGAGAACAGCATCATTTCAAATCAAATCAAATCACTTTTATTGTCACATCATCAGCAGCATGTGTACTATGATGAGTGAAAAGCTTAGGTGCTGGCTCCAGACAGTGCAAAATACAACAACATACTCCAGAAAAACAAAACAATATACTATTAGATAGACAATAGACAGATAGACAAGTACACAGTCAAAAAGGAGTACATATAGTTTGACTGTTGGTGGAAAACTATTGTAGGCAATATTGTTTGTAAAGTATATATAATATACAATATTGTGAGTAAATATTTGGTTAAAGTGCAGGGCATGCTACATCTTGATGGTATGAAGTGAGGTGTATGGAAAGAGATTGTGTTAGGTGTGTCAACCAATCATCATCCTGACTGGTGAGTGACCGGTTGCTGCGAAACAAAACAAAAATGTAGGGGGTCATATAGCTTCTATTTCCATTGGATATTTCATAAATTATTCTAGTTCTAGCGTTTAGCATTGCTTGTTTACCACTGTGTCTTTGAAGTTTTTAAACACTAGACACAGTATCTCATGCAAATCCTCCTAAGAAATGTGTTCAATAAATGACTTCAGTCGAAGACTGTACACTAGTAGATTTTAAAAACTGTTTTGCACATCCCTACTTTCTGGTTCACCAGGGTAAACAGAAAGATGCTAAATTTATGTTTTAACCATAGAAGAGATACTCCCAAAGCAAAGCAATCTGTCAAACTAGACTTGATAGTGAAAAGTTCATTTTGTTCTTTTTTTATTTGCCTCAGGAGTGCATACACAGAGCATAAATGAATATACATAAATGATCAAACATTACTGTGTTTTCCTTTTGAGTTCATGACGTGCCTTTATACTTTTAAAAGAAAGAGGATATTTATAAAAGAAAAACACTGTTAGAACACCGCTACCCTGTTTAAAAATCAACTTACTTGTGACTGGTTGCTAAATTGTTGAATTTAATCGGTTTAAGCAACACTCCTTACACGCCTACGTCATGCATGTTTAAAATACTGCAGAAGATATACAAGCAATTTCTCCTGCAGCCATGTTATGTTTGAAAGTTAATGCGTGTGCTTAAACGCCATTACTGTTGACAGTTTGTTCATTGATAATCAGTCTTGTATATTGGCTGTATAAATGTCACAATCAAGACTCTGCTGCTCTGATGCTTTTCAAGCCTCATTTGGATCCAACAGTTTAAATGGAAAAGCATATTAAATGGCAGTTAGTACTCTTAAAGGTGATGCAATTGTCCATTTTATCTGCATTCAGTCACTCTGCCTGATTAAGTGTGCGATGGTGCTTATTTAATAGCCATTTGTACATTGGACGAGCCATCTGAGTGATGAGTTCTCCGTTCCTTTACAGCATCGCCTTCTTCTGTGATTGGTGTGTTTGACTAGTGTTAGCCACTGGTCCTGCGGGAGCAGCAAAGCAAGGTTATTTTGAGAGTTTAGTGACTTTGTTATGGTGACAGTGTAGTGTTGATCTGGCCTTTGAGACTTGAGACTATAAACCCTTATGTATTGTAACATTAAATGTTTGTTTCAGTGTTTCTATAGCCTGCAGGATTCATAGTGGTTTGCGAGCTGCACAGGTTAATAAGTAGGTAGAGGAAATATAGTGCAATAGAATATAACATCACATACTGAGCTAGAGATAGCATCAGTTGCACATTTACAAACAAACAAAAACAATCCATAGCTTAATTTGTAATGTCAGTGTACTATCTGGATAGAATAAATTACCTATATATTAACATTCCTATTCATCTCATGCTAAGTTATTCTGCAATCTTCCTCCTAGCTATTTCCTGTCTCGCTTCACTTACCTGTCAAATAAAATCCTAAAAGCCCATCTTTTAGGAGCTGAGGTGCTTTTGTGGGAATGCAAATTTTAGTCCACCTTGGGTCATATCCAGTTCCATAATATTCCATGCTGTATCCTTTCCCAGCCCGTTTCATTTACCTATCACTTTAAGGTTAAGACGTCCAAAAATGTCCATCACTTACCCTAGGAGATTTGATGATGCAGGTGCAATCTTATATGCCTCTGTTTCCATCTTACCTATCAAATAAAGGTCAAGCATCTCAAAATGCAAACTGAATGTCATTCAGCTGTTGTAGTCGTGTTGCAAGCTAGATTGTTGAGTTTTGGCTGGAGCATAACTACAGTAACATTATTTTACTCTACCTTTACTTCTTTTGGCTTTTGCTTACCGTCCAGTCCCATCAAGAATGTATAGATTGTCTAGCATTTCATTTTTTTGTCATTTGTCAAGAAAAGGCCAATAAAATGTGTCTGTCATTTAAGAGTTGGCAGACGAGGTGCAAACACTGGAAAATTGAGTTTGAATCTGGCCTGCAACTTAACATATCTATAATACATTTTTTTGTATGTCTTCGCTTACTAATCAATCAGAACACCCACAAGAATAATTACTAAATACACAAAACTACAAGAGCTTTTGTCATAAGAAAGTTATATTCCTATGGGAAAATTAATTTAACTCTGGCCTGCAACATATATTGAATTTTCTCTGTCTTTACGTGTTTATGAGTTATAGATCAACACATCCAAATGCTTCTGCCATTTAAGAGTTGGTCAAGTGGGCTAATATCTGGAAAAAATAGTCTGCCTTGCAACATATCCTTTTCCAAACTTTACATTTTTATACAGCATGATGTGTAGCACTCCTCCTAAAAAATAACTCATTGGATGAACTCAATTTAATTGAGGGCAGCACTTCTATCCAATACATTTGTTTAGCATCAACTAAAAAAAACTATTTTCAGTACACAATTAGATGCAATGGACTATATGCACAAAGATGAACTTCCGATGAAAGGTTTACGTGACTGTTTTCAATTTCATAAGATTCCTTTTACAGCATTGATGTTGTAATATACTTCATATATAATCAGTTAAATAGACTTAAGCATCCATTTAGTTGTCAAAGCATAAAAAGTGACGAAAGACTGTTTACGTGGCTAGTTCCATTGAAAATACTGGCGTACATTTTTTTTTCCATATTTTAAAGACATATAATTTAACGCTGTGCTTCTTGTTTGGTCTGAGACTCACTTTATATTACATCTCAGCCAGGCTGTGAAGATAGCTGTTTATTTTCAGATCATAAACACTGCGATTTTTGTATGGGATGTATGGGAAGCCCTGGTACTGGCTGACTGAAATTAAAAGACCATGGGCAAATAGCCCATTGAGTTGGTCCAACATGATTTTATCAAATAAAAGTTTGAATACATTTGTATTTTTATTTAACTTAAACTCAAAGGTCTGATGATATCATGTACAGTATGTCTATTATGTGTCGTACATTTTGAAATCTCAAGAGACATTCATTCATTCATTTTCTTTTCGGCTTAATCCCTTTATTAATCCGGGGTCGCCACAGCAGAATGAACCGCCAACTTATCCGGCATTTGTTTTACGCAGCGGATGCCCTTCCAGCCACAACCCATCTCTGGGAAACACATTCATACATTCTCATTCACACACATACACTATGGACAATTTAGCTTACCCAATTCACCTGTACCGCATGTCTTTGGACTGTGGGGGAAACCGGAGCACCCGGAGGAAACCCACGCAACCACGGGGAGAACATGCAAACTCCACACAGAAATGCCAACTGGCCCAACCGGGACCTGCCCCAACCGGGGATCGAACCAGCGACCTTCTTGCTGTGAGGCGAACGTGCTACTCACGCGCCACCGTGGCGCCCTCTCAAGAGACATGTTTAGGCATATTTCATGACTTATATACAGTATACAGTTGATTGAGACTGATTTCAGAACACATTTAAGGACAGTTATTCCTCACTGAGCACAGCAACAATCTGCATTTTTTGCTGATTAAGCTTCCAACACCAATGAGTGCTTCTGCTAGATGATAATCTCAAAACTCAAAGCATTACATGAAAATCTTCTAAATCTTCAAACTAAAGTGAAGATTAAACTCTAACAAGTCTTTCTATTAACTTTAAACACCTAAGATTACTTTCATTGTTAACATTTTCCTCCCTTAGTTTAATTCCACTCGAAGGGCGCTGGGAACTACAAATCCCCAGGTAGTTGGACCAACACAGTTCCTTTATGTTGTCCCAACTCAAAATGCTGAAGTTAACTTTATGGTTTATAATTTTAAGTGGACTGAACATAAAACAAACAAATTTGCCAAAGAAAATACAAGAATTGTGTTGTTTCAGCACATTTTAAACAGGCAGTTTGAACAAGTAGCCCTAATCATTTTTTTGAGGGTACTCCAGTGGCGCTGACATAGACAATGGTTTAAATATAGTCTCAACATCTCTATATTCTCAAACTTTTACCCAAAGTTCTGTCTCTCTGTATTTGTCTACAAGTCCCAAAATCCATAGATGATTTCAAGCACTCATCAATGCAAACCAGACATTGCTACACATGAGCTTCAGGATAGTATGACCAAGACAAGGACAGTGTGGCTGGTATCATAACCATCATCCCTGGTATCCATGTACATTACACAATGCGTTTCATTCCCCGGCACGCGCTGCTGCTCACCATCGATTCCTTTAAAAGGGTCAGCAGCCGAGCCAAGACTGGAAGATTGAATAGAACCTTGGCTGTGGAAGGACCTCCACATTCCTCCAAAGCTCATACCGCAATGCCTTTAAAATGTCATTGCCCCTCAACAGATCTCCCCCTTTGATATTTTTACCCTGCGCTTGGATTCCATTTAGCGTTGGCAATTCCACTTTCTTGCTTTGACATCTACATTTGTGACCGCCGATTGGGAAAAGAACAGAACCTCAGGGCTCAGCGCAGGGCCAGTGTTTCCATTTGGCACTCTTTGTTGTAAGATTTAGGGGTGAACGTTGGGAGAATTGCCCAGTTTGAGCTTTCTGTACTTGCCATTTGCTATCAGCTGTGGCAGAGAGAGGTGGGTGTTTGAAGATGATTTAGCTCAGCATTGCAGAAGGACAGAGTGTTCTGAATAGGCCGCCAGTTGATAATTAGTCCAAGAATTTTCGTGGATTATTTTAATGCAAATAATTGTATTCAGTAGTAATACATTTCCCGTGAACATTCTGTATGACAGGTATTACAGATGGAAATGTCTGTAATGAATGTGCCTTTGCCCCAGATGTGACAGCACATTAATTGATAATTACTTTTCTTTTTAAAAAGCCCTCGTGAGTTTGTGGGAAAGACAAAAATCTATGTTTTCTCCTTGCAGAACACATTAGCTCAAATTGGACCCCTGTACATAGTAATTGAATTGCTTTTTACCCAAACGCACATTAAAATTGCAATGTGTGTCTTAACCGCCGTCACTTCTCTGCCGCAAGCGAATACGCTTAATCTCATTTACAACATACCGCGGATCTCCATTTACCATCTCTAAACAAACATCCCGATATTTATGGCAGTCTTAAGTGGATTGTTATTTATATTGCCCCCTTTTTAATAGCAGGACTCTCATGGCTGATTTGGTATTGTTTGAATTAAATCGTTAAACTGTTCTGAATCACTGCAATGTGTTATGTAATTTGTTTTTTTTTTGTTTTTTGTTTTTTTTATGCCTCACAATGATTCTACAGTCCAAGATAAAGAAAGCTGTGCTTATTTCAAGTGCAATATTTATGACACAAAAGCATGAGCTTTCCTAGCGTACTGTGACAACTGGCATTATAAAATCTGTATAATCATTTGCAGTTTTAGAGCTACAGCGTAAATAAAGCACTTTCACAGCAAAGCATGTGAGTCATGCCACAAAATCAGGGTCACTGGAGAGCTAATTATGTGTTGGCTTCAAGAATGGTGGCAAAATAACCTATTTCAATACACCAGCCAGACAGGTAACAGAAATATCACAAGGCTAGTTTGACAATAACTTGGCGTATGTACCTCAGATGTGAAAGACATCCATCAATACTTGCGTTAATGTAATATTAAAAAAAAGAATGTGTTTATATGACTCATTATATATATATATATATATATATATATATATATATATATATATATATTTATATATATATATATATATAACACATGAGTTCTCTTAAATTGCTGCCAGAAATCATTAAGATCAAAAATTATGGTGATTAAAAAATGAAAGTTATTTGATTTACATCGATATTAATATCCCTGAGTATCAGATACCAGATACTGTACTGGCTGTGGCATATACTGATGCTAAACCTTATGTCACCGTCAAGTTATATTTAAAGTGGACTGGATATGATAAATTTTAGCAAAAGTGGGCAAATGCACAGTAATATCCCCACACACTTAGCAACTGTAAAGAAGAATATTGTCAATTTACAGTACTTTGTAAAATTGTAACGAAGTCAATGTCTTTGTTAAATGTACAAACAGCTGTACACCTTCCCCCTTTCCCCCGGGATGAGTTATGGGAGTAACTTCCATTTAAACTGTAAATAACCAATGAATTTAAAAAAGAAACTGTTTCATTTTCTCCTCACAGTTCATCCATCAAAAATGAAAAGGTAACTTATTAGAATGAACAAATTACTTTCAGCAAAACATATATTAAATATTACTGAACTGTAGGGAATGCACAGAGAAAATAATCTAAAATAACAAAATGCAGTGAACTCAAAAGAGCTTCAGCCACAGATATACTTGTGAAACTAAGTGAAGTTTATTTATTAACTAATTTCAAGAGGAGCACACGCTTATGATTGATAGCAGCTGGTCCTCATTAGCTAATGCATGATTCACCAATCAGACGATTCCTAAATTACTATAAATAACCAGAGTATCTTACCTTAGCCATCTTCGTCTTGAAGAATCCCCCTTTCTACCCCCACTCCTTCCCTTTCCTTATCAGGGCAGCAAGTAGGCCCAATGGTTAGCACCATTGCCTCACAGCAAGAATGTCACTGGCTCACATCTAATCTGGCCAAGTCAGCATTCCTTTGTGGAGTTTGCATGTTCTCCCCGTGTTTGCGTGGGTTTTCCCTGGGCACTCCGGATTCCTCCCACATACCAAAACATGTAACATAAGTAGATTGACAAACTAAATCGACATCATAGATAAGCGTAGAATTCAGCATACACTCTCCAGAGCCATTCATAATCTACATTTTCCAAGCTGGGGAGTTCTCGAGACCTACCTGAACTCGGACTCCCCTCTCGCCCTGCAACGGGGGGAGCCCCGGGCTCGAGGATCCCATGAGTTTAGGGCTCTCTCCCAGGACAGCATGCCAAACACGCTTTATAATCAATCATCGGCAAGGGCGAACTCATGAATGTCACGTTAATTAAAGGATAACATTATTTTTTTGATGGATAAAAGTAAAGCCCAAAACCAAATGTGACTCTCAATCAATATGTTGAGGGCAACCTTATTTGAAACGTTTGTTGTTTTCTTCTTTTTTCAGTTCGTTTGAATGGAAGTTCCTCAAACCCAAAGTGCACCACGTCAGCCAGTCTAATAGCAAACCTGAAAAATTAAAGCATTTATCTGGTCTACTGTAAAAATTAGAGCACAAGATGACCCAGAAACAATTGCCATGATTCTTTCCTCAAGACTTTTTAATCTGTTCTGTCGTAGTATCTGCTTGTCTCACTGTCTGTCTGTCTCTGCCTTTCTCTCTCTCTCTCAACGAACTGTGTCCCAGCTGCCATTCTTGATGACCCAATGGAGTGTAGCCGAGGGGAGCGACTGGCCATCACTCTGGCCAAAGACAGCATCAATCGTTCCAGCAATCGCTCCACCACAGGCAAACTGGAGGTGGACATCTTTGAGCTGCTCAGAGACAGTGAATACGAGACAGGGGAAACTAGTGAGTATTCCTGTGTTTTATCATTTCAGAGATGCATTGTTATTAATAGAGTATTATTCTGAATGATTTTCATATGCATTACCTAGCAAAATGTCTACAGTTTTAAAAGGTGTTTCACATTTGCTGTACTTTCTGGAATAAAAATCACTTAACATTACATTTACACTGTTAACAATTTTTGTAAATTACACCATATTTAACTGTAATATGAACTGTATTTTACTGTAGGACAGTTGTGCAGTATGTTACTGTATTTTAAAGTCGCATTGTGAAAATTACTGTATATTTTGCAGTAAAGATATAGACTACTGTAAATATATATATACAGTAGGATAAACGGTGCTTTAAATATAAATAGAGTATATTTGCTGTGCTGTAATTCATTCATTCATTCATTTTCTTGTCGGCTTAGTCCCTTTATTAATCCGGGGTCGCCACAGCGGAATCAACCGCCAACTTATCCAGCATATTTTTTACACAGCGGATGCCCTTCCAGCCGCAACCTATCTCTGGGAAACATTCATACACACACATTCCCACTCGTACACTACGGACAATTTAGCCTACCCAATTCACCTATACCACATGTCTTTGGACTTGTGGGGGAAACCGGAGCAGCCGGAGGAAACCCACGCAACCACGGGGAGAACATGCAAACTCCACACAGAAGCCGGGACTCGAACCAGCGACCTTCTTGCTGTGAGGCGAACGTGCTACTCACTACGCCACCGAGGCGCCTGTGCTGTAATTGATTTACAGTAAGTTACTGGCAAACTGCTGCCAGTAGGATAATGTAGATTCTACAGGAAATTGTTAACAGTGTACATTTAAACAATTTAACAGCTTGTGAATCCTAAGAAATACCTATTTGCGAACCCTAAGAAATAGATTTATTTGCTGAAATGTTTTTTTTATTCTCTTCAAAATCATCATCATCATCATCATCATCATCATCATCATCATCATCATCATCATCATTATTATTATTATTATTATTATTATTATTATTATACACACGGGACATTGTGTTTATTTACTAATTATATTCAGTAATTAATTATTTTAAATTTGTTATATCATGCAATGTGGACACAATATCTTATTCATTTTCAATCTTTTTGTAAGTAAATAATTGGTGATAATTAATTAAAAAACTGTCAGTTGCATTATTGGGAACGTTTCAGTTATAAATAGTAAAGGCAAACCTACAGATAAGCACAATATGGTCTTGAAGGAAAATCAATTATTAAAGCAGAAAGTGAAAGTAAAAATGGATAGAGCTTTCAGCATCTGTTACTGTATCTCATCTATTTGTAATTCTGCATCTGCTTATGAGCCATTTATTGCTTCGATGTCATTAAAGATAATAGCTTTTGGCAATATATTTGAATACCATCAATTTGTTGGCACAATAAAAACTGCTGGGTTCCACACAATCCCTCCATGATGTCCCGACACATATCCATTAAGTTAACTTGGTCGTTTTACAAATTTAATTAGATTGAACTTAAAACTAATACATTGTCCCAAAAAAACCCTAAGATTTGTGTTGTTTCAACTAATTTTATGTACGTCGTCTAAACAAGAAGCAAAAATAATTTATTTTTGTGTGTAGTTTGGACTTGCCGCTTTAAAGAATAACTTTGTTTGCAAAAATAAGCTCATTGTAAAAAATTTATTTACGGTAAAAAACGAGCAGCCGTGGATGCCAGTATTTCACCCTTAAAAATACGGTACAAACCGTAAAAAGTAAATTCTAATTTTTATAGTACTACTGTATTTCATTAATCAAAACAGGTAATATGTCTGTATTTTGAATTACCAACATCTACACATCTTTTGTTACACAGATAGACACGTTACACAGCCATATGCAGGTGGTGATGAGAAAGTTACATAATGAACTGATGCTCATCACAAACAACTTTTCCTACTAGCAGAAAAGTGTATCAGTGTTTAGAATGTCGTCAGTGTTATTCACACAGCTACTAAACACCAGTATAAAATTAAAGTCATGAAATAAAGATTGTTTATCAACATTAGATGTAACATAAATCTCTAATGTACATCACTGATAGGGAAATAACTAAAAAGATCCTTAGTAATGTCTACAAAAAGCATATAAAGTGATGTGCCATGCAGGGAATTCTGAGAAAGTCAATTTACGGTGATTCGTCATATATATTAAGGAAACATACTGTTAACCAGGTTACGGATTTTTACTGTAGCATTTTTACAGTTTTTTACCGTGGAAATCACGGCCGTTTTTTACAGTGTTGAACAGGTCGAAAACAGCATGAAGGTGAGTAATTAGAATGGTAGGAACCACATTCCTGCTTCCTACAGCTTAAATTTGTTTTACTTTGGTTTGAACATTTTTGCAAGGCTCTTTAGTTATAATTTTTGCAGCTGTCTTTTAGTTTCACAAGCTGAATAATGGTCACTTAACCGTGAGGGGTTTGTTCAGAGGTTGCGGGTATTATAGTGATTCACAGATAGAGCCAAATAGTGAGATAATTGTGTCCTCGCGAGGGCATTTCTCCTGCAAAACATGCACTGAATACTTATTCAAACAGCAAAAACAATTCTTTATTTCTATTCACCTGAAAGCACATTTCTGATATTATATCTTTTAAATCGGATGAAGGAAATGAAGGATTTTTAGTCCTCACATTTTCAGCTTTTGTAATTAAGTGCAGTGAGACACACAAAAGGTGGTCTGTATACACGTGTAATTAGTGTGTCTGTCAGTTTCATCTCTCAATATGTTCATGACTGCTAGCAGATGATGTATGTGGGGGTAAAGAAAGGCACCATTATGTGATGGCAATTAAATTAACAGGTTTTCACACGTCAGAGACTGAAGTGTGCTGTCACATCCTGGCGTCCTCTGAGTCAGACATTTATTGGAGCAATTTTTGTTTCTTTAATTATGGGCTAGTCACTCTCAAAGGCCGGAGAGGATTTTCTGAACATTTCTGTTATTAATTATTAACTTGCTCTTTCCCGCAAAACTTAATTATTTGATTACTGACCTAGAACAGTGCAGAGTGTGAATACCCATTGATTATTTTATATCAGCATCATCAATCCGTCCATTCAGTCAATTATTCATGTATTCATCTAATAGGAGAACAAATTAGCAACACAGACTCATTGGAAATGCGTGTTTCACCCTACATGTTTGTGAAACCACAAAAACTTTTATATGATGTCAACAACATTTTTTCCTTTTGACATTAATGCTATTTACAGTAAATATTTAAAACAACTTGATGTCTGTGATTTGTAATTGGTTGTAATCTACACTCTTTGTTTGCTGTTTGTTCAAACTACTCATATAAAATTAGCTGAAACATCACAATTCTTGAGTTTTTTTGAAGACAACTTAAATGTTTTATGTTCAATACACTTCAAGTTGTAAAAACTTCTAAGTTACCTTAATTCATTCAGCACAAATCAATTGTGTGGATCCCAGCATTTTCTTACAGTCTATCTCCAGATGAACACCTGGGACAGTTTTCTTGTACAGTGCTGTACTTGTGATGTGGAGTGTACAGTTCCACAAATGAGATAATAATGTAAAGTCAAGGTAAAATGATGTGGTCGTGGTGCATTTTTCACTTTTGTTTGCTTTTATGAACACTATTGCTTGTGTTTAGTGAAGGGTCAGTGTGATTCACTAAATGATTTGTACGACAAGCCCTGCCTTCTCATGAACATGTGCAAGAAGGATGTGTATATGAAATGTACAACAAAATGTACCCTAAATAATTTATTTCAGATTCGCAAAAGGTTAGACAGTGCCCTCTAGTGGATTTGTCATTTGTAATGTACAACAGAACGTACACAGAGCAGTGTATTTTATTTTTTGCATTAATGTAGGCAAGGGGTGCTCAACCCTGCAGATATATCCTGGAGATATATCTTTCCACAGATTTCAGTTGCAACCCATATCAAACACACTTGCCTGTTATTATCAAGTGCTGTCCAGGTGCTAATTAATTGGTTCATTTGTGTTTGACCAGGGATGGAGCTGAACTATGTAGGAAGGTACTGTAGATCTCCAGGAACAGAGTTGAGCACCCCTAATGTAGGCTGATGCACATATTAATAATGAGCCTGAGCTGCAATTTAGCCCAAAAATTTGTCCTTTTTAAAGTGCCCATTAAAAGGGTTAAGACTCTGTCTTATGACAGATGTAATTACTTTTGTGTTTTGATTTAGAGTCATCAACATATTGGTGACTGACTTTAAATGTGTGTGGGATTTGTCAAGCAGGATGTGATCCTGGAGCAAAATTTCTGTTTAAAAATATGATCCATACCTAATCCTTACTGCTAAACCTAGCTGAAAATTATTCCCAAAACCACAGGAGATTGATGGTTGGATACAAATGGTTTAGTAAATAAAAATATCTGTAAATTAGCAGTTTTCTGTATTTTGTGACTTATGTTTTTATTTAAAAGAAAAGTTAAAAAAAAGTGACTCATTAACATTTTTAATAGTTTAAAGTGATATATTGTCTGGATTGGTATGTTACAGAATGACTTTTCCAGGTTTTCCATGACCGTATGAACCCTGGGTTTATTACAGTACAAAAACCTTGTAATAAACTCAGGGTTCATACGGTCATGGAAAACCTGGAAAAGTCATGGAATTTTGAAAGCATTTTCCAGGCCTGGAAAAAGTTTTGGAAAAACAGAAACTATATATTAAGTACTATATACTTATTACTATATACTTATTAGTTATTTACTTATTTCTGTCCTTGGCCAACCACATACTCTTACATACTCTTTATTAGTGCGGTGCAAGCATTAAATCAATTTTACATAAATATAAATATCAATTGAAACTAAATAGATTGTTGCATGTTTTACGGTATGCTGTAATAAAGTTGAACATGTATTGTTTTTCTTTTTACCACACATATGTAGACATTGCATGAAACATTAGGTCACGAAAATTTACTTGAAAGTCTTGGGATAATCATGGGAAAGTCATCTAACTTTAGAAGTAAAAATGTGTATGAACCCTGTAAACTGCAAGTACATTTTCTGTTATTTTACTGATTTATTTATCTGTATATTGTTTCTTATACGTTATATTATTTCAAACTACTGAAATGTAAATAAAAGTCACTTTGTTAAACTGTAGAGTTGAATTTTCAACATCAAAATTCGACAGAGCAGAGATCAAGGTCTCAAAATGCAATTCATGCAATGTTAAAACACTTAATAAAATACGAAAACTGTTAATTAACAGATATTTTTTTGTGTAGTGTAGTCACACATAACCCTAACTTTAAGACTAAACTTAATTTAAACTGTTACTTATCCCTTCTATTTGGCTGATTGGAATGTTGTTTCAGAATCAAATAGATGTTGATCCATGAACGTGTTCTACTTGGTGATGAAACCAGCCCCAGATCACCAAAAGCACATTAATTGTTAATGTATAATTCCGTATCTAAATCCCAGATGGTCAATATGCTCCCTTAAATCTAAACTTCGGTCTTCCTGAATGATTTCATCCAGACAGTCAGTGGGTTTCAAACAAGTATTTCGACTTTAACAGCTGCCCGTCAATCTCTTTGTCCCTTTCTTACTCTTGTCCCTAAATTTAATAATACCTTCCTCGCGAAATCCAAAATCAAATACGGTTGAGCAGAACAGAATAGAGCTGCTCACTCACTCAAGGATATTAAACATGACTGAGGTTCATTGTTGTCAATGAAAGTAGGCGGCACTAAAATCAGGAGAAGACGAGCTGTAATTTAAACAATCAGAGCTGTTGAGGCTCAGGATGAAAAGCCTCTCCTGGTTTCCCTAAAATAGCCCTCCTGATAGATATAAACAGCTGCCTCTTTCTCTCTCTCTATACCGTAAGTCGCCCAACCCTGTTCGGTCTAATTTAGCATTGTAATGGCTTGCAGTATGCAGGAATTGAATTAGAAATGGATCAGTGAAACTCCCAGGTAGGGAGAAATGCCACATTCTCGTTACCTGCCCTACTATAGTCCCGTCTTACATCATGTTTGTGTTTGTGTGTGTTGTCTGCATACTAATGTTTGTGATCTGAGCTGAACAGAGGTGTGCTGAAACTAAGTGCAATCCATAGTGGTTTCTCAGTCCACTTGGATTCATTGTCCTTCTTCAGATCAGCCGTGCAGGAGGGTCATGTTCCAAGATTTGACTCTAGTCAGACATAACTGTGAATTGCCTGACACTCGTGACTCATAGTACATGCTGGAGTTAATAGCTACATGCCTTATGATGCGTGCATGTTAGACAACAGTGCATTGATTGGAAGGCTGTGTGTTACATGAAGAGGATAGCAAAGTCAACGCATTGTGCTTTGAGATATGTTGTTGTTGTTGTTTAATATTGAGAATGTGCTTCTTAATTAATAAATGCTGTATATAATAATAATAATAATAATAATAATAATAATAATAATAATAATAATAATAATA
>CAIGQQ010004837.1:21505405-21521112 GCA_903798035.1 Danio albolineatus | reverse complement strand
ATATATACAAATGCGTCGATTCAGTCTTGACACATCTGTTAGAACACATGGCACAGACTGTGTGTCCCTGTCACGTGTTTCCAGAGTAGAGCATGTGATCATGGAAATGAAAATTTGATGAGGGACCCTCAGACTCCTAATTATAGACTCCCTTATGGAGAAGACATTAAGAACCTGGGGTTTCCATTAATCGCGTATTAACCACAAGCATAACAAAGACAGAATTTTTGTGATTGTTTCAGAAATGTGATTATTTTATTTGTGTACTCGCCCTATTGTTTAAAACCTGTTTATATTTGTGTAATATTTTTAAAATTATTGGTTACACTGTCTAACAAAGGTCTTGTTGTTGATCCCAGTTGTAAGAGCAACAAATAATAACTTGACTTCTAGTTGATCAGTTGGAAAAGTGCCAGAAGGTAGATTTTTCCTATGAGTCATCTGTTGAACTGCATCCCAATCATCACAAATACTGCAGAAGACCTATTGGAACCCTCATGGACCCAAGATTTTCCCAGAAATCAGTCAAGTTTGGTGAAGGAAAAGTCATGTGCTGCGTCCCAATTGGCATACTATCCGTCCTAAATAGTATGTGAAAACAGAATTAGTATGTCTCAAATCGTAGCATGTTTAAAAGAGTATGTCAAAGGTTCCCAGATGGTTTACTGTTTCCGGTCAAAATTTTTAGTGTAGAAGCGTCCATACTGTAACCGCTGATATTGCCCACAGTACATTGCGTGTTGGATGTGAATTCGATTAGAAATGCAAAACCGGATGAAAAGTGTAAACAAACTACAAACATGATGGACACGCCAGACCAACCGTCAAGTCAAGAGGCTTCGGTAAAGATGTTTATATTACTGATAGTTAATATCTAGGGCACTGGAGAATATTTAAATGGCGTTGTCTGCGTTATATTTCATAAGCAACAACAATACTGAACTTATGACGAAAGACGTGTTTGGACATTAATGTCTAAACGCAAAATTATCCAAAGACCTGAGGAGATTTCTCTGCATGAAAGACTCGTGAATGGGAGATTATCCTGCTGCTGCTTTTCCATTAAGGAAGGAAATTAAATACGACAGAAATATGGATGAGTGACAGGGCTCTAACTTAGCAACACAACGATCTGTTAATGAGGAAGCAGTTTGTCCCAAAGCTTGCATACTCTTCTGTTACGCGCACAAAAGTATATATGTTTTCCTTCAAAATAAAAGTACATACTTTTAGGGCATAGTATACTGTAAGTATGCGAATTGGGACGTAGCAATGGTTTGGAGTGACATTTTAGTATGGGGGTGTGCGAGAGATCTGCAGGGTGCATGGTAACAGCAACAGCCTGAGGTATCAAAACATTTGTGCTGCCCATTACATTACAAACCACAAGAGAGGGCAAATTCTTCAGCAGGATAGCACTCCTTTTCCTCCTTCAGCCTCCACATCAAAGCTTCTGAAAGAAAAGAAGGGCAAAATGCGCTAGGATTGGCCAACCCGGTCGCCAGACATGAACATTATTGAGCATGTCTGGGGTAAGATGGAGGAGGCATTGAAGATGAATCAAAGAAGTCTAAAAAATCTTGATGAGCTCTGGGAGTCCAGCAAGAACGCATTCTTTGCCATTGCAGATGACTTTATTAATATGTTATTTGAGTCATTGTAGAGATGCGGTCATCCAAGCTCATAGGAGTCATACAAAATATTAATTCTTTTTCCGCTGCACCATGACTTTATATTCTATACTGTACATTATTTCTGTTAAGTGATGACTTTTGTTGAAGCAAAGTCAGCCCTTACAGTCCTAATTAAATAATTCAAAATCAAGGCATGTATAATCACATTTTGTTTTCGCTAAATAACCATAATCTTAAAGAGGCCTTTGCCTTTCATATAAGCCACTTCTGATACCAAATGATCAACTAAAAGTCGTTATTATTTGTTGTTCCTAAAACTTGGATAGGCGACAAGACTTGTCAGGTAGTGTACTTTTTTATGCTATGGAAGTCAATGAGTCCCAGCTATCAGCATTCTTCAAAATATAAATGTTTTTTTTTATATGTGTTTAAAAAAAAAAACTAAACTAACTTTTTAACATGAAAGGGTAAAACATGAAAGGTAAACTAACTCTTTAACATGAACTATGTAGACAACAGTTATACTGACTGCATTGGTCAGTTTTTATGTTCTGGATTTAGAATCTTATTCTTCAAGTTTTTTACAGTATAGTGAAAAGAAAAATCAGCGGTCATTAGTGCAGGATATATTCTGGACTCAGGTGGGTAGACAGATGTTTTTTGACAGTTGTGACATAGCCCGCTGTTTGTTTTAGCATTTTGTTCCACTGAGCGCTGTGATTTGTGATGGCATGTCAAGTTAAAGGGTTAGTTCACCAAAGTAAATAACATTTCTGACATCATTTGCTGCCCCTCATGCTGTTTCAAAACTGTAGAACTTTTTGTCACAATGAACCAAAATATAGTTAAAGTCAGTGTGGTCCAGTGGTGTTTTGGACACTGTTGACCTTCAGTGTATTGATTTAAAACCATTTAAAATAGCATCTTGTGTGTGTGGTGTAGGACAACAAAGGTGGTAAAGTTCTGGAAGGATATGATTGTGAGTAAATGATGACAGAATACACTTTTAGAAATAAATCTACAAAACATGTCGCTGGGACATTACCTTTTCAAAGGGTTCACCTTTGTACTAACACAGTGGTTCTCAAACTGTGGTACTGTTGCTTCCTTCTAGTGGTACGTGGAGGAATCTCAGAATAATTAAAGTAAAAAAATAAACACACTTTTAACCCTTTGACGCGTACGATAACATTGATGTGATCAGTAAATTTATTTTTATAGGTTAAACCTTTTATTTAAGTGGCTGACAATAATAAATATTCTTAATTAGAAGAATTTATCTGCCTTGTTTTTGAACTGTGCAGTGCTGTTGCTGGGTAATTAGGCCTACGACGCTACTGTACTTCAATACCGGTTATTATGGTGGTACTTGGAGAGACCATTTTTTTCTGAGGTGGTACTTGGAGAGAAAAGCTTGAGAACCACTGTACTAACAGATCCATATTGATACCTTAAATGTACAAAAATATTCGTAGCTTTAAAAGTGTACCTTCTAAGAATGTACTGCCCAAGTGACAGCTTTTATATCTTTATTTCTGAGAGTGTAGGAGAGCTAAATTTGGAGATTGGATACATTACACCACAGTACATCTATCTTTTATTAAACACAAGAGGATGTGCGGTATCCCCCAGTGCAAAAAAGTTTTAAATTATTTGTTCACCCCAAAATGAAAGTTAATAATCTAGTCATGCCAAACCTACAGTATAACACTTAGATGATTTTGATTAATGAAATCTGCTGTCTTATAACATTGGTTAATTTTACAGTTGCTGATAAATATACCTTTTGTAGTGAAGTTTTTAAATAAATATATCTGTGTTTTTTTCTGCTCTGAACTTAGTAAACTGAATAACTTCTTTAAATTAACAGCTCAGTTCACTGCAAAAAAAATCATGCAACCATAAAAATAGCATCCTCATTAGCATCAAGACAGCATCTTCATTAGAGTGATGACAAATAGCTACAATTAATAAAGCCAAATACAGAAAGCACTACAAAATGTTCACAATGCAATCAAACTCTTTGCACATATTTATAATGTTACAAAATATTTATCGTGTGATACAGAAACACATTGCAAATATCCACAATGCAACTAAATGCAGAGAAACACTGCAAATAACACACACCAAAATGGAGTTTGTCAGGGCGCCCTCCCATTCTGTGGACAAGCAAATTGTTCAGTACATACTTGTATGTATCCTGATCAATTAAATTATTGATCTATTTTGATGATTAATTAGTGTAAATAATGTAAATAATGAAATAAACACTATGCTAAAGTAATGCTCATAGCTATAAGTTTATATAGAACAAGCAGATAAAACTATGTTAGGCTTTACTTACTGCTTTTTACTTAAATGTTTGTAATATAGCAAAACAAAACAGCTTGAATTATTCTAAACATTAACTCAAATCCTCTCACCATTTGTATATTCAATTCAATTCAGTTCAAGTAACCTTTATTTGTATAGCGCTTTTACTATGTAGATTGTGCCAAAGCAGCTTCACATAGAAGGTCATAGTAAATTGAAACAGTGTCAGTCCAGTTTTTAGTGTTGGAGTTCAGTTCAGTTCAGTGTTGTTTAATATTTACTACTGAGAGTGCAAACACTGAAGAGTAATCCAGCTCTACAAGTCCCCAACCATGCGAGCCAGTGGCGACATCAGCGAGGAAAAAAAAACGTAACCAATTGGCGAAATCGAAGAATTAAAAAAACCTTGAGAGAAACCAGGTTCATTTGGGCACGACCATTTCTCCTATGGCCAGACGTCTTGTGCAGAGCTGCAGTCTAGGCGCCAGAGGCTGGAGAACTCGAGGCTTGTCTGTCCTTGGAGGGTCACAGTAATCAGTCTCATGCTTGCTACTCCGCCATGCACCAAGCAGCTGCTCAGGATACAGCGTGGTCCAGGATTATGGAACCTTGGGATCGTCTCGTCACGGGTCTTGGATCACATCAGTGGCATTGCATAGTCTCTGGGGGCCTCGGGATGAGTATCCCCAGGTGGAAATAGAGAGGTACTACCAGAAGCCCTGAGTTTTGAGATCTTAAAGAGTGGGTTGGATTGTAGCGAGACAGAAGGTTGGTTAGATAAACAGGAGCTAGATTATTTAATGCTTTATAGGTAAGAAGCAATATTTTAAACTCAATACGAAACTTAACAGGCAGCCAGTGTAAGGAGGATAAAATTGGGGTGAAATGATCATATTTTCTAGACCTGGTAAGAACTCTGGCGGCTGCATTTTGTACTAGCCGAAGTTTGTTAATAGAGGAGGCTGGGCAATCAGCGAACAGAGCATTACAGTAATCCAACCTAGAAGTCATATATAAAAAAAATTAGTAGGATTCGCCAGCCTTGGATCACATGACCGTAAATAATAAACTAACTTCCTTAAAGTGGTTATCGCATTGGAAGGGCCTTTATGAAGGCATTCAGATGTTCACTTTCATTTAGAACACCCTACAATTGGGATCCCCTTGATGAAGTGGCCTTCAAGCGTGCAGAAATTCTGTTTGAAATGAACAGATCGATGTTTATATGTGAAAGAAATGACTAAATTAAATCTGTTCATCTTGTAAAGCAATTGTGTCTCTTCAGAAGACTTGGATTGAACCATTCAGTTCGTATGGATTTATTTTTTGATCTCTTTATAGACGTTTTGAAGGTTCAGAGTTTTGGGTGAACAAGCTCACAGTGCAAGGAAAGAACTCTCTCAGATTTGATTAAAAAACCTTCCAAGTTTTCTGATTGCCTGATACAGTACTTTCAAGCCTCAGTTTTGTTTTGTTTTTGTTTGTTTTTTTCTTTCTTACCAAGCAGTTCATAAATTCTATTGCTGTCAAAGAAACAAGTGTTTCTTCAGCGCTATCTGACAGCTAGTGGAAATATTTTGCATGTCGTTCCAAAAGAGAAGTTGCTTGCAGACAAAAAAAAATATTGTAGCACTGTGACTGACATCAAATGTGTTTACAGCCATAATAAAACAACAAAAGACATGTAGCTTATTTAAACGTAAAAAACACAAACATGCTATCTTTTTGGGACAGGTTTTGTGAAAACGAGCCAGACAGCTGAATCACACACAAAACAATTTACAGCACCTTCAAACACTAATGTGTTTGCTGGTCCAACTGTAATTAACAAGAGCAGTTTTGTTATTTGTACCGCCATTTAAATTTTGAAGCATTAACCAGCAGGTTGGAATTACAGAGAGTTTTTTTTTTTTTTCTGTGAAAGATAAGTGCGAAAAGGGGAAGGATTCTTCACGGTTTGTAAACAGCAGGAACCATTGTTTGAAAGCCTTTTGAAGTCATCCTCACGGAGAGCAAACATTAGCTTGTGTTCAGAGGTAAAGCAGAGGACACAAGGTAACGGGCTGTGATTTGGGCTCGGTGGGATCCGGGATCAGACGGAAGACGGTGACAGGAAGAAGGAAACGAACAAAAGCATCTTTGGATGTTTTTGCATAAGTAGACCGGATAAATAGTTGGTCAGCAGCACCTTCAGCTATGAAGCCTGAAGCATGGTTTTGTCATTACCGGCTGCTCTCGAAGACTTCTCAGCACCCCACGAGACCCAGCCTCACATGACACTGATGAATGGGCTGCCATGCCACTCGCCTGTGTAATTTGTTTTTTAATCATTTCAAGTTGCTGTTGGGGGACTGAAAGAAAAGTTGCATGCATCTTGTCACCAAGCTGATGTGTTGGTAACCACTGACATTAAAACGCATTTTGTGGTGTTTATCAAGGTACATGTTATCATTAGGTGAACCATTCAAACGTGTCTTTATATTACGTGTAACATGTAGGTCAAAGAGTAGTTCTCTTTCAGAATGTAAATTCTGTCATCATATATATTCAAGAGTTCACACTTAGCTGATGATTGATAATAAAGCTTGTTTGGCATGCTGTCCCAGGAGAGAGCCCTGAGCTCATAAGATCCTCGAGCCCTGGGCTCTCTCCCGTTTGCAGGGTGAGAGGAGAGTTTGAGCTCAGGTAGGCTTATTTCCAGCTAGTGGCGAACTGAGGTGAGGTGTATTATATAATATCAATTGTGCTTTCAAGTAACTTAGTGCTTGTTATTTGGACTGTGGGAGGAAACCGGAGAGCCCGGGAAAAAACCTATGCGAGCACGGGGAGAACAAGCGAAACTCTTCTTCAAGACGAAGATGTTGAGATAAGAAAACTTTGGTTATTTATAGAGAGTTAGGAATCATACGATTGGATAATCGGTCATTAGCTGAAGCTGTAACAGCTGGGAACAATCATAAGCACG
Source organism: Danio albolineatus (assembly GCA_903798035.1). Lineage (NCBI taxonomy): Eukaryota > Metazoa > Chordata > Actinopteri > Cypriniformes > Danionidae > Danio > Danio albolineatus. The sequence continues at coordinate 21,514,197 of CAIGQQ010004837.1, read as the reverse complement.
TGATCCTCTCGAAATTTGTTTATGAATAAACTTCACGTAGTTACTTGTCATCATATAGTTACTAAGCGTTCACTTGTTCCTGGCATGTTTTTCTTTCTTCTGCATAAGACAAACAAAACAATAATTTGAAAAATGTTGGTATTGGTTAACAGTTGATAGTCACCGTTGATTTTCACATTGGGGAGAATTTAATATGGAATGCGATGATTATCAACTGGAAGTGGAAGTCAGTACTGAACTCCCTATGATTTCTATCAGCAGTCATGAATGTGATTTGCTTTGGTGTGTTTTAGGTGAAATGTTCATTGTGCTTTAAAATATATGGCCAGCGTTTTAGTATTAACAAGGTAACTTGCAGTGTTGGGAGTAGCTACAAGTAGCTGAACTACTAGCTACATTTTTCAGTAGCTTGACAGCAATTCAGCTACTTATCATACAATATGGTTTTTCAAGAAGCTAGCTACTTTTTCCTGCAAGTAGTGGAGCAGCTTGACAACAGCTTCATTTCAAATGAAATAGGGAAACAGCACAGTGTCATCTTACAAGATCACTTGGTACAATAGTATTACGGTACAGTCATCTATTTGTAAATCACACATCTTGTGGTTTTACATATTTGTTGTATATTACTGCTATTCTGTGAATACTACAGTACTTTTTATCTAACAACAGCTGAAATTCCATTCATTAACAGTTGGCAAGTAACCTTAAGAACATGGTACAAGTTTTTGTTGCTGCTGTTGTTGCTTAATCTAAATTAATTATCTTGCTATTACAATGCTTTATTTATTGCCATTTTATACTTTGACTCTTGACAGTCTGTTGGAAACCTGTAACCACTGACTTTCATAGTATTTGTTTTTTCCTACTTTGGTTGTCAATGCTTAGTGTTTTTCAACATCCTTCAAAATTCTTTAATAATGTTCAACAGAGCAAAAAAAAAAAACTCAAAATAGTTTGTGACAAGTAAAAGGTGAGTAAATGACAACAGAATTTTAATTTTTGGGTCAAGATCCCCATTAAGGTGCTATAACATTTGCGAACTTTACATTTAAAAGTGATCCATTGCCTATTATTGATACCGTACCTTAAAGGAGTGTTGAATTGCTCAGCGCTGAATGTGGATCAAATTTCATTTATGTAATAGTTATGTACAGTACTTTTTTCACAAACTCATTCATCATGTCCCAAAAAAGACACCAGATTAACTACCTATAGTTAAAAATACATAATAAAAATACTAAATAGAAAAAAATCTAGAAACAATAAGGTTTGTGTAAAGGTTAGAATTATGGTTAGGCAATAAAATACAACTTGCTCAGTTTGAAAACAGAGCACAACATAAGACAAACGTTTGTTGGTGTATGGATGTGTGTGTTACTGTGTGAATGCGTGTGACCATCTGCCATTCTTCATTTATTCATGCGCTGTGATCTCCCGCTGCATAAAACAGCCTCATTTTGGAGTGTCCTTTCTACTGAGAGTGCTGACTGGCCTTTTATGTGCTGTGTGAGTGTGTGTACGTTTTGTGTGTGTCCAAGAGAATTATGCAGGGTCAATGGCAAGCCTACCAGGGTCTCCTCATAGTAAGATCTCCTCACGGAAGCTGAAATAGAGGAAATGAAGAAAGACAGACCAAACCAGGGCAGCTGACCAAGGCCGTCCACTTCCATCAGCCCAAGCTGTCTGCACTGTTTACCCCCTATAATTCAGCTCTGTTCGGAGGGGTAGAGATGAACAGCTGACCTGGTAAAGAGGCCTAATCAGCTGCATTAGCTTCTTCTATTTGTTCCATCAAAAAACAGGCTTTTTATTTTGCTAGATTTTTTCCCGGATGTGTGTTTATACATGTCCTACTCACTTCTGATGCACATGTAAGGTGGCCAGCGTGAGGCCCGTAGAGACTAATGAGCAATTATGCTCATCGTTTGGCCGTCATTAAATGGATTGCAGGGAAATGCGCACGAGCCTCAGGGGACAAATGAATTCCTTCCCTACAAATCTATCTTTACCAGATTTGGCTGATAAGGGCTTATGAGAGAGACCATGTGCTCCTCAAAACATTAATTCAGCAAACCAGCTGCAGGGAAGGGCCTCGTAGAGGAGAAGGTCATGAATAATCAAGAAACAATCGCTCAGTTCGGATAATGGCACCGTCTGAATTAGCCGTGATCGTGCAATCACCGGAAAGCCTTTCTATTTAGCGTGAAGCACCGTGAGCTTTGTGTCATTGTGATGCAATGTGTTAAGCATCCCACCGGTCTGTCCTATTAGTGAGAGTGAATGTAAAAACAGCTTTATCAGATGATACTTGTGGTGTAAGAGATGTCATAGGGCTTAAAAGATTTCCTAAAGTGTCTGTAATTTCATATTTAGAGAACTGCTTTTTAAAGCGATTGCTCACTCAGAAATAAGAAATATTTCATTGAAGTGGTTCTAAAGCTGACTTTCTTGATTTTATAGTCCTTATTTTGGCTGTGTTATAAAAGTCTGAGTGATCTTAAAACACCTGAAAATAGTCCCCAGCTAGGTAACCAGGGAACAGCTCTGCACAATATCATTGTACCACATTGTTGTCGGGATGTTGCATTTTGGTTGGAAATGAAAATGGGGTTGGCGACAGAACCCAACATCAGGGCGAAGTCAACGTCCAATCCTAAAATCAACCTAATATCGACGTCTAATGATGTTACAGCTTGACGTTGAAGAATAGAACATGTGTTTGCATATAACTCCAACGAATATTTATTTGTTTGCTGGAAATTACAACTGAATTTAGAAATAGTTTTGAAACAAATCTTTGCGCTTAACAAACAAAATTAAATATGTGGGCTAATGGATGTCTTCAGTGAGTTTCTTTACTCCACAAAAGTAAAGAAGTAAAGAGTAAAAGTAAAGTAAAGAGAAAGTAAAGCGGCTGAATGGAAGAGGCTCGTTCTTTATCCTTGCGCTGCAGATGGTCTGTTTAACTGTTTTCTCTCTAGTGAAGCGTTCAGTTTTTCCACACTGCTAGTTTTAGATAGTAGATTTAACTACCTTAGAGTTAAAATTAACACTCCTCAGAGTTTATATGGGAACCACTAAAAAAGTGCTAAAATAACACTTTTGAAAGAGTTAACATTATCAACACTCAGAAAGTGTTAATTAGCAAACTGTTAGAGTGTAAAATATTAACACCACAAAGGACCTTATGAACACCACTCAGTGTTATTCCTTTATCCCTCTTAGGTCAAATTTTCATCACAGCACAGAAATAAAAATATACCTTGTTTAATATCGGCAACACTTTATTAACTATTCCATTAATGTTTAAGGAAAACAATTTAAAACAGTCACAAACCGTATTTTCTCGTATTTTAACCAAAAGGAGCAGTTTTACAGCTTTATTTTCTTTATTTTTAATATAAAATAGCTAATACGGAACAAAATAAAGATGAAAAATGTATGCTTTTTTGTGAGATATTTAAAACTAACATATACTGTATTTAACGATTTGGATGTCAAATATACAAACATTTTAAGTACTTTTACTCACCAGTTGCTTCTTCTCATTGCTCCACGTGGCAGAAAAAATGGCGTCTGGAAAAATCCTCCAGGGATATCGCTGCATAAATTCCCTGATGTAGTAGTCAACACTGTATTAGCGTTAGATGCATGTAACTCTTTATGACAAGGAGGCAAATCAGCTTCTAACACTGAGAGGGTTATTTTATCTTTATCTAACTCTAGAATTTCAACACTTTGCTTTGAATTACCACAACACTTCAAATTTAACACTAATAAATTTGCTGTGTGGGCGTTACCAATATGGCGTCTATCAGATGTAGGATTTTGGTTGCCAAAATTCTTCCCTGAAGAATAAATGTCAGTATTTGACGTCACTATGAGATTAGTTTAAGATTTTGGCTTAACGTTGGATTTTGGTCACTTTCAAGCGCAACCTAAAATCAACCTAAAATCAAACAAATATCTACATCATTTGACGTCGTTCGTGGACATCAAATTAACGTTGTTCTTAGACCCTGGCTAGACATTGAATTTTGGTCACATGACATCATGACATAAATCTAACCTAATATTTACATATTGATGATGGTGTTGTGTGTCTGTTGGGTTATGCCAGAATTCGAGAAAATAACTTTTTCGTTGGTCTTTGCACACAAAATAACTACAGCTACAGCTTTAAGTAGAAAAAAATATCAAAACTCTTTGGTCTTTTTGTACATGTTGCTAATGGTAATGCAATTCAATGGTTGGTGCTAAGCTAACAGGGCTCCCGCCAGACCCAGAGAATGGCTGAAAGGATTCAAAAATGGTGAAACTCAACTGTTTAAGAATAGAGGAGTTGCAAAATCAGTTTATTTCCCAAATTAGCCGATCCCCTGAATGGTACAATTGGAAACCAAATAAATACTAAAACCATTTTTAAATCTTTTTATTGTGGACACTTTTGACTTTCACTGTATGGTGCCACTATGTTTTATAAATTATCCCCTTTTGTGTGAGCAAAACAATATTAGGAAATATGTTCTTTTTTTAATGGTGAACTATAAACGTTAATAAGAGGATTTAAATTAGTGGTGACTGTTTCACTTTAAAACCAGGCCTGATTAACATTATAAAGCATATATACTGTAAGTGTCACATATTTATTATGACAAGCATGTTAGCAGGTCACGACATTCACACTGCCTGCATAAGCAGTGTCTATTTTTGCCATGTGTAGGAGTGCTGAAGTGTGGAATATACACTGAAAATGCTATTAAAACTAATCAACATAGTATTATACTTTTCAGCCTTTTTGTCTTTTACATTTGGATGTTTTAAGCTAAAGTGACATATTTTGTTGTATCTGAAGATTTAAAAAATAGTGAAAAAAACCCTACACAACAAACCTTTGAAAACTAACTTTAAAGTGCATAACCATAAAGTTTCTGCCTTGTAGTGCAAACTATGAAAAAAAAAAAAAAAAACAGTGATTCTGTGAAGGGCGACACGGTGGCGCAGTAGGTAGTGCTGTTGCCTCACAGCAAGAAGGTCGCTGGTTTAAGCCTCGGCTGGGTCAGTTGGCATTTCTGTGTGGAGTTTGCATGTTCTCCCCGTTTTTGTGTGGGTTTCCTCCAGGTGCTCCGGTTTTCCCCACAGTCCAAAGATATGCGGTACAGGTGAATTGAGTAAGCTAAATTGTCCGTAGGGTATGTGTGTGAATGAGAATGTATGGATGTTTCCCAGAGATGGGTTGCGGCTGGAAGGGCATCCGGTGCGTAAAACAAAAATGCTGGATAAGTTGGCGGTTCATTCTGCTGTGGCAACCCCGGATTAATAAAGGGACTAAGCCGAAAAGAAAATGAATGAATCATTCTGTGAAATCTGTAACAATAAACATATGCGTATTATGGAAAGTTTCCTTACTCTAAAAAAACAACCAATCAAGACATTTGTGCAAGCAGCTCATTACAACCTATAGATTAAATTTTAAGTGATCTCTGGTATTTAATAAATAATAACAGAGCTGTGTTGGTCGTCGTCATGAAATTATGACAAGCATATCCAATCAAACGGCAGCATCTTTAAACGTAGTGTGGGCATTTTGTAGATGGATCCTTACTATTATTGTATATGACACATAATGTAAAACAGCATTGGCTCATGTATGTCAGGAGTGCCCAAACTCAGTCCTGGAGGGCCGATGTCCTGCAAAGTTTAGTTCCAACCCCAATTAGACACACCTGAACCAGCTAATCAAGCTCTTTCTAGGTATACTTGAAACTTCCAGGCAGGTGTATTGAGGGAAGTTGGAGCTAAACTATGCAGGACACCAGCCCTCCAAAACTGAGTTTGGACACTTAGGATTTGTGTGTTGCTGTGGTTTCCGGCTGTTCCATTAATTAATCAAACTCAGTCTGAAGGTTATAAATAACAGAAGAGTAGACTTTATTGGAATATTTTCCAAAAAAAGCAGAGACAGTCCAGAGCAAACCCATCTGCATTCTCTTCCATTGACAAATCTGAAGGGTGTGTGTTCTGCGCAATCGTTATACACTTTTTCCTCCATTCTTCTTTCACATTTCGTTTTAACTTTGACCATCTTTAGGTGTTTTTCTTGACTGAGAGGTTCAGTGTATCTTTAAGTGATCATGTTATTCTAGGCCCTGTTCCCTGCAATGCAAACACCTGTTTTCACACCAGTTATCTCTCCATAGATGCAATCTCTTCTGAGCATTTACATACATTGCTATGATGATACATACATGCTATATGTCTGAAAGCCTCTCACAGATACGTATACTCACAGATAACTTCATAGGTGTGTTTTATATGCACTCAATGTTTTTCCATATAAAATCATTCTCAAGCAGCTCCTCACAATGGTGACCCCACGCATTCCTCAGCAGGACATGCATTCTATACACACCAAGAGTTGTCATCTTTTTTTTTTTTTCAAAATACAACACTAGTTGTTACCAAGCGGCAACCTCCCACTCTCCCTCATGAAGCTAATACAGAAGTAACTTAAACTGCAATTCATCGAATTTCCGCTTGTCCTGGCTCCATAATAGAGCACATTTCTAATGAGCCCAACATTAATATGGCCAAAAAATTGTTTACAGCCTGGTACAAAGAACTATTTTGGTGCATATAGCTAATATTAGTCTTCATGACAACTGTGAGGGGGATAATATTTTTTTTATAACATTTTTTTTTCATCCATTTCATAAATATTGAGTTATATTAAGTCTGCATAATTAAAGGCGTGGCCACTTGAGTGACAGCTAAGTCTTGCTGGTCGCCGTCACTTCACCTCAGCTGATTCCGGTATTTTTGTTTTGTTTTGTGTGGCTTTACACAGTCAATTGCCTTTTGGAATTATTTCTTACAATTATCAGATAATATGGCATGCTGTGTGCACTTAATTGTGCTCACAAACCATTCTCCTTTTCCCGGGTGAGTGAAATTATATACTTATATATTGTAAAATCTCTATAAAAGTATTTGTTTAATTCATCTTTTATAATTTTCTTTAGAACTGTAATGCACTCCAGAATCAGTCAGATTGACTAGCTGTAGGCTCTAGAACAGTCATCTGAAACGTTGTCATACAGTGTTCTGCCTGGATTTCATCAATAGCCTTGCATTTACTAACACTTTACTTTAAGTATTAGGAAGTAATTTGCGTGTTCCTTTTGTAGAAAAACATCATAAGAATGATGTTTAGTGGCTCAATGTTTTAAAAGGCTAAACACTTTATTGATATAGTTTACAACCAACATATGCAATCAAAACACAAACGAGTCGCAGGTAAATGATGTGTTAAGCGTTTCTCCCAAAGAAAAACCAGTCTAAACAAAATGCTAGCAGGCGCCTGTAGCTCCGCTCATGTTCTGCCTCTTTGCCCATTTGGTTACCCTCTGTTGGAGCAATGACGCGCAAACAAAATGGCACCAGTTGGCCACGGCCACTTGTAGCTTCTTTTGCACTCTTCAGAAACCTCTGGGTGACGTCACGGATACTACAGTACGTCCATGTTTTACAGTCTATGTCACCCTTTTTCTTCAAAATACATGTCTATACATCTATAGATGGTGATCCAGGTTTACATGTTCCCTGCTCACTTTTAAAGATTCAAAACTCTTCTTCATAGTTGATAGGTTGTTTTAATCCACAGCTACTTATTTTATTGAATCCAAGGCATACATTTAATCAGCTTCTCTTTTGAAAGAAGCAACATAATACATGAGCTAAGCTGCTCCTCCATTGTTTGAGGAAAAAAAGGACGTTTTTGTGCATCCTGTGACAGGCTCACAAAAACTCTTTATATGCAGTAAATCTGACTCAGTCCAGACCATTTAAGCTGCTTACAGTTGTATTTCAGGATTTGGCCTCCATTGAGCATAGATTAATTATCATTTGAATGTAAATATGACCTCCTTCCTCATGTATTATTAGATTTCATTATGATGAATTTTGTAATGATTCTAAATAGCTAAAACCCTGATAAGACCACTCATCAAAAAAAAAAGCCCTAATAACTCAGAAATCAAGTTTTGTTTCCTGTTTAGAGACACAGTAACGCAGCAGCAAGACTGTGAGTGCCTGATTCTCTTTCTGTACATCTACTCCTCCGTCGTCATTCCATCAAAGTGATTTGTTCTCCTTAGTTCCAAACTACTCGGCTGGATTAAATAAATCAGATGAGCTCAGCTGTATCAGCTGCTGGGGGCTCTGATGTCATTTGAAGGTTGTGTGAATGGGAGATGGTGCTTATGCTCACCAGGCCTCCGCATAGGCCACCTCAACACATATTACATCCGTTGTCAGCTGCCACTCTCCCTCTCCCTCTCTCTCTCTTTCGCTCTAGCTGTCCTCTGTTTGTTTTGTTCTTCGTGTTTAATTTCCCTGCCACACGGTCCTGATGCACCCTGTCAGACATGTCATCACCACAGCTCTTCTTCACGCAGGGATCAGAGCAGAGTCAAACACACAGGCAGAAGCAGGGTGGTCCAGTTGCTGAGTGCTGAGAATATCTGCCTGATTGATCGTTCAGCTTTATCACCATATCATCTGTTTCTGCGTCTGCTGTTGTATAGACAGCAGGAGCGTAATAGAGCCTCACATGAAGTGGATTTCTACATTCTGTCAGTAATGCTTTCAACACTTGAACGTTTATTCAAAGATTTCTGTCTGTTGGTTTATCATTAGCTCTGACTTCTTATTGTTTGTTCCCTCCATCCATCCATCCATCTATCTGTCTGTCCCTCTTGGTTATCTGTCTGTCTGTCTGTCTGTCTGTC
>CAIGQQ010004837.1:21489746-21505395 GCA_903798035.1 Danio albolineatus | reverse complement strand
CTATCTATCTATCTATCTATCTATCTATCTATCTATCTATCTATCTAATCTGGCTGGCGGTCGGTCGGTCGGTCGGTCGGTCGGTCGGTCGGTCGGTCGGTCGGTCGGTCGGTCGGTCGGTCCGTCTGTCCCTCTTGGTTGTCTGTCTGTCTGTCTTGCCTATTTGTCTATCTTCTATTCTCCTTCCATCTGTTTATCATGCCTATTTGTCTATCTTCTATCCTCCTTTCTGTCTATCTAACCTATTTGTTTATCTTCTATCCTCCTTTCATCTGTTTATCTAACCTATTTGTCTATCTTCTATCCTCCTTCTGTCTGTCTATCTTGCCTATTTGTCTATCTTCTATTCTCCTTTAATCTGTCTATCTTGCCTATTCCTCTATCTTCTATTCTACTTCCATCTGTCTATCTTGCCTGTCTGTGTATCTTCGATCCTCATTTGGTCTGTCTGTCTGTCTGTCTCTCTTATGTTGCCTGTATGTCTATCTTCGGCCCTCCTTCATCTCTCTATCTTGCCTATCGTAATCTATCTATCTATCTATCTATCTATCTATCTATCTATCTATCTATCTGTCTGTCTGTCTGTCTGTCTGTCTGTCTGTCTGTCTGTCTGTCTCTCTATCCATCCATACATCCATCTATCTCTTCCCTCTGTCTATCTATCTCTTGCATCTCTCTGACTCTGTGTTCTTTCAAGTCTCTCTCTGTCCATCCGTTTGTCCATTCGTCTTTTCAAAACTTTCAAAGGTTTGCTCACACTAACTTTTTTCTTTTCTAGTAAAAATAAAATATTTAATAAAACTTATTTAATATAACTTTTCTGAAAATTAATTCCTCAAATGAACTGTATCTCCCCTGAATTAGGATGGAAAAAGAGTGAATTTTAAATGACAACCCTTTTTATCTGCTTTTCCTTAAACCCTTCATCCTATCCTATTTGCTGAGCCCATTTTCCACGCATCTACATTCAGTTTCCCCATTTTTGTTCTCCACTAATGCAGTGACATAGTTGCATTGACCCTTCAACACACGAAGAGTGATCAGGTTCACAACACATGGATCTCCAAGGCCTGAGCAAGTCATTTTCACTGACTTATGGAAGCCACCGTCCATATCATGCTTGTCAATACGCAAAAAAAATCATTACACCAGCGTGAGGATTTCTGCCTCTCTGTTTAGATGTAAAGCTCAGCAGTCAATAGAGTGTGTAATGAAAGAAGCGCAATAATAGGACGTGATCAGAAAGATTTGCCTGAAATTTGCAACTTGTACATTTAATGCCTTGCTATTTAAGCTGTAACGAAAACTTGTAAGCAACCCTATATTATTATGTATTTCCTTCCAGCATGTTCTATGGCAATCAACATTCTTAAACACAGATCTAATAGCCGTATCAAGATATTACCTAAAAATAGTCAATCCGTTTAGAGGCAAACTTCATTGGCTCGGCTTAACTTTACGTGGCATGTCTTAAGCCTTGCATATTGATTAGTTTCTGTCAGGCTGATTGCAGTCACACTTCCTCTGCGGCCTTGATTACTCCCTGTTGACAAATGTATTGAGCTGATAGTGCTCTCTGAAAGTTCGCCCCGATGCACAGATAAGCATGGGCTACATTCATTCTTCCCTGAAAAACATTCGTAAGTGTCCCTCAGGCAATAAGCAGATGATTTACAACTCCCCTGTTTTATAATTATGTAAAGTGTTTGAGACCTCCTTATCGATGCTTGTGCTAATTACACAACGGGGAGATTCATTTCATTGAAAGCACCAAAAGATCAGTCTTTTTTTTTTTTATTTCTCATGCTATTTGGCATCTGTTTTATTGAGTTCATTAGATGCAAGCAATGCCAGTGTCTGCTCTCCACCTTCAGTGATTGAAGTTTAGCTTGATTCATTCCGCATGTCCAGTCTTGCCATGGACGATCTGTAATAAGGATAAATGGTTCTGAAATTATATTCTATTACTCTGAAATTATCAATTAGCTCTGCCCGGTCTGCCATCTAAGCTTTCTTTGATTATTACACGGCTCTCTGGAATACTTGATTCTGATTGGTCATGCATGCTATTATGGAGTCAAATATTTTTGAGTAATGACTGCATTAGAGTGTTTTTATATCTTTTGGACCGCTCTGCCATCTCTAGGTTTTTTTTTTTTTTTTGTATTAACCCTTATGCACTGTTGAAATTTACTACCCTTTTGTTATATTTGAGATGAAAACATCCACTGAATTAAACTGCTGTAAAATGCATTTTATATATATATATATATATTTTTTTTTTTTTTTTTTTTTTGCAGAAATCTGTTAGTCAAGCTCCATCCTGATCAAACTACTAATTTTTTTTTTTAATGATAGGATTTTAACTCTTTAATTGCCAAGTTCACAACTGATGCCACTGATTTGTGAAAAAAGCATACAAAATGATGTATTTTCAATATAAGAAATAATTGTGGACTGGATTTTTTTAACCTTTTATCACAGTCTTGGACATGTGAATGATTAGTAACAACATTGGTTTTGATGCATTGGTAGATTTTCATTTTTTTCTCCCTCATTTACTGTTGGTGGCTGTTTTTACCCCATTGACTGACTTCCATTATAACCACAGTTGATGGTGCATACATACAGTCTTTGTTCTTATTTACTCCATGTAGTTCTGCGAGCTGAGATGCATATTTTGATTTTCTCAGACACATCACTGTAAGTGCTCAAAGACTCACACACTTACAGACACACATACACACACTTTAATTTGCTGTTATACTCCATATAAAATCCAGAAACTAAGCATTTTTTGCACAGGCCTATCTAAAGGGTTTATGGTGCCAACTGATGATCAACAGTAAAAAGTACAAATTTTACCTCTTCCCAACAGGGAAAACCACCGACAATCAAAAATGCATGATTACATGGTGTCATGGTTTTGTAATAAAAAAAGTGGTTATAATGGAAGTCAATGGGGCAAAAACAGCCACCAACAGTAAATTAGGGGGGAAAAATCAATGGACCTAACATTTTATTTTAAAAAGCAGTTTTGTTGGCAGAATTTGTGATTTGTTAACTTATGTCTTTTTTATTATTTCTGCAAGCTCTAGAAGATTTATTGTTGGCTTTGGGCAAGAAATTAAACTTTTAAATGGAAATAACAGACAACACACTGACAAGATCAGTTTAAGTAACTGCTGCTTCTAGAACATAATGTCTCTAATGTTTATATACAACTGAATTTCACTGCAAACTTTATTATTATTATTTATTATTATTATTATTATTATTATTATTATTATTATTATTATTATTATTATTATTATTATTATTATTATTATTTATTATTATTATTATCAAAGTATAAAACCTAATTTAACACAATATCAATGGAGGCTTGAGGTTTGTGTGTTGAGGAGGTCTAAGGAGTAAAATGCACGTATGTACGTACGGCTGCGTTTCGTCTTTAAAACAAACACTACGGGGTGGTATGATGACATTATGTTCCTTTTTGTACTTACCAGCTGACCACTTACCTCTGTTTGGATGGCTTTCCCACTGTTACCAGCTTGTCCAGTAGAGAGTCAATCTGTGCTTTTGAAAACACTATTGGTTGGGTTTAGGGCAGAAGGATGGTGGGTCAGTCAGTCGACAGCGACAGATGGATTTACATGAGAACAACAGGTGTGAATGGCTCTCGCAAGACAAATTAGAGATCTGAAAAATCATACACAGCAGCCTCTGGTGGACTTGCGAAAACAAAAACTGCAAATATGTATCCAGAAATGTATATACCAGAGATGCCCATACTAGGGCCCACGGGCCAAAGTTGACCCATGGTAACCTTTGATTTGGCCTGCCATACCCTCTGAGAATGGTTTAGAGATTATCATTTCAAATGTATTGTACCCTTTTATTTGTTTGTTTTATTGTTAGTTTACAATTAATCTATCTGAAATTCAATGTTTCGATTTACATTATGTAAATTTAATCATATTTAATTTAAAACGAACATACGACATAGAGGACAATGCAGAGACTTTCTACTGTATTCAACTTTGAACTGTTTTATAAATATGATTGTTTATGTTTTTATTGGAATAAGTTATACTTTGAATCGTATTTACTCATGCAGTTTAACTTTTTAAAGTAAAGTTTATTGTTATTATGAAAAAATAATATGAATTGGGAAATTACCCTCGGTGGCGTAGTGAGTAGCACGTTCGCCTTACAGCAAGAAGGTCGCTGGTTTGAGCCCCGGCTGGGTCAGTTGGCATTTCTGTGTGGAGTTTGCATGTTCTCCCCGTGGTTGCGTGAGTTTCCTCCGGGTGCTCCGGTTTCCCCCACATTCCAAAGACATGTGGTATAGGTGAATTGGGTAGGCTAAATTATCCATAGTGTATGGGTGTGAATGAGTGTGTGAGGATGTTTCCCACAGATGGGTTGCGGATGGAAGGGCATCCGCTGCGTAAAACAAATGCTGGATAAGTTGGCGGTTCATTCCGCTGTGGCGACCCCGGATTGATAAAGGGACTAAGCCGACAAGAAAATGAATGAATGAATGAGGAAATTACCCTTGAAAGCTTAATGTAAAATAGTTTGGTATAGTTACCTTCGGCCCATGGCTATCAATGATATTTGGTATTTGGCCCTTCTTACGAAAAGGTTTGAGCACCCCTGGTATACAGTAGAGGTACGTTTTCAGAATGAGCCTGGATTGGTTAAACAGGTTAAATTAGTCTTTTGATGCTTGTCAAATGATTGTTCATTGTTTAAATATTTTATAAACCAGGTATATAGGTTTATAAACCACTTTTAGTCTTAGTTCAAAACAGGTGTGTTAGTATTTAATTTTATTTTGTTAGTTTTTTTTACCTTATCATTTCATTTATTCTACCAGAATTGTTACTTTTATTTACTGTTTGCCATTTAAATTTATTCTTGACATATTGGTTTCATGATATATTGATTTCAAATGATCAAACAAGTCAAAACAAATAACAAAAATCAAATAGTATCAGACATACTGTAAATGCTCGATCAACACAGCATGGGTATGACAGTCACTGGCGTTGCAGGATAAAATGCTTGGATCTCTGCACGGATCTCGAATAAGACCTGTCTGCACTTCAGTAGAGAGCATTTCATGTCTTTGTCATAGTGATGTGAGAGAAAGAGTTGTTCTGTCCGGTTGTGATTTAATCTCAGGTGTTGGACAGCATGCAAGACAGACCATTATTTCTGATGAAAGGTGAGGTGGAGCTGGTCCAGCTGCATTGACAAGAGATTTGGAGATAACAGCGTGGGATCAATCACTGATCCCTAGGGACCCTCAGCAGGTTAACTACTGTTTCCATACAGTATCGCACTATCCACCTCTCTGTGGTGGGTAACAAAACTAATAATTGTCACTGTTGTTTCCGTGCATAGCAGAACATTGTGTTTATTTGCTGCAGTCATTTTCACTAGTTATAAGAAGTTCCCAGTATTTATATTAGCAGGAAAGAAGGCTTTGAAAAAACATTGTTAGCCAGCACCCCGACGTGGTCGCACTGAGGTGCTGTTTTTCCATATGTCAGTGTTTATGAATAGATTACACCAAAAAGAACACAAGTATTATTGACAAACTATACATCCGTCTAAAGCTACAACCCTCAAGCACCCATTGCGGCTAGTTACTTTTCAATAGGAAGCTTATAAAGAATGTATTTGCTGAGTAGTGTAAGTTTTACAGAAAACGCTTATTTGATATGGAGTGAAATATTTTAAATATTGAATAATTTGGGGGGCGCCACGGTGGCGTAGTGAGTAGCACATTCGCCTCACAACAAGAAGGTCGCTGGTTCGAGCCCCAGCTGGGTCAGTTGGCATTTCTGTGTGGAGTTTGCATGTTCTCCCCGTGGTTGCGTGGGTTTCCTCCGGGTGCTCCGGTTTCCCCCACAGTCCAAAGACATGTGGTACAGGTGAATTGGGTAGACTAAATTGTCCGTAGTGTATGTGTGTGTATGGATGTTTCCCAGAAATGGGTTGCGGCTGGAAGGGCATCCGCTGCGTAAAAAAATATGCTGGATAAGTTGGCGGTTGATTCCGCTGTGGCGACCCCGGATTAATAAAGGGACTAAGCCGAAAAGAAAATGAATGAATGAATGAATAATTTGTGGCAGAAGATTAACGAGGAACGAAAATAAACACATTTTTTACATACTTCTTTACTCAAATTTACCAGGGGTGCTAACATTAATTGAGAGAAGTATACAACTATTGGAAATTTACATTATTTTTCTGTCATTTTTTTTTTCAAAGGCTTTGAAAAAAATGTTCAACCTTTCAATTTTATGGCGAAAATATTAATCCAAACTCTCACTGAGAACAAACGTTTTATCAAAGTACAAATATCTTTGTTAATTATTTGTGTGCTGCAATTATTGTCCCCCTATGAATTCATATGAGGAGAAGCCCCATACGGAAATTAAATATATGGTCGAATATGAACATGCATGCATATATTAAAGTTAAAATATTATAGTTAATATATTTAAACATCTATGTGCATATTTGTAATTCAAATGATTGAAAATAAATATGTAAACTGCCATTTTTTGCAATATTTATCTTGCATGTATGTACACACCATATTTTTATATCCGTGAAATCCAAATATGAACTTGTATGTTAAATATTTGCGTTTCTTATATTGCTATAGTGTATATTCTCATTGATATTTAGCTTTTTTTGTACACCTGGGTTACAAGGAAAGGATAAACAAAACATTTTTTTCAGCCTTCTTTGCTTATATATTACCAAAGGTGCCAGTATTAGTGGAGGGTGCAGTATTTGCATTATTTAATTTGTTCCACCACTTTTTGTCACACCTAAATATCACTGTCAGTCTCTGCTCACCGTTCACATGGAACATCTGTCAGTGGATTTGCTTTTGTTTAATAAATGCAGGGAACGTGTGAAAATAACCAGCTTGTGCTGTTCGTGGTGCTAAATGACAGCTCTCTTGCTGATTAGAGGCTTGTTTGACAAAGAGACATATGTCAGACCCAGACTTCATTGCTTCAAGACACAGTCTAACTTGATGAAATGGTGTAAAACCAGTGTTTTGCTGAAGACCTGGGTTATACAGTGCAGTTTCCACACAGAAACTTGATTTGTTTTGTCTAAATAAATAAAAAAAGAAGGGATAATAATCTGAGGAGGAAGAGGTCAACACACTGGTGGACAGAATTGGATTTTTGCCATCTCTGGCTTTCCTTTTTGAATTCATTGTATAAAAAAAAAACTGCTGTTTAAGTCTAAAAAAATTATCTAGGGGGAAAGTATTCTAAAAAAAAGCATCGCATATATTTTAAAATAATTATTAATGAAAACAAAACAATATAAAATAGACTAATTATATAATTATACAATAATGTACCAAAAATATAAGTAACTATAAGTAGAGATGCTGCTGTTTTGTTAGGAGATGCACCGATTTCGCTCTGAAAACTGCCTTTGTCTGCTATCCTCCATTCCTAGTTATAAAAATTACATTATGGAATTAGCTTATCACGCCGCCACGGTGGCGTAGTGGGTAGCACGATCGCCTCACAGCAAGAAGGTCGCTGGTTCGAGCCTCGGCTGGGTCAGTTGGCATTTTTGTGTGGAGTTTGCATGTTCTCCCTGTGGTCATGTGGGTTTCCTCCGGGTGCTCCGGTTTCCCCCACAAGTCCAAAGACGAGCTATAGGTGAATTGTCTAGGCTACATTGTCCATATGTGTGTGAATGAGTGTTTATGGATGTTTTCCCAGCCAGTCAGGAAGGGCATCCGCTGCGTAAAACAAATGCTGAATAAGTTGGCGGTTCATTCCGCTGTGACGACCCCAGATTAATAAAGGGACTAAGCCGAAAAGAAAATGAATGAATTAGCATATCATGCTTAGGATGAAATACATAAAATGTTTAAAGGACAAAACCTGACAAATGTCCCAAAACATCTCTAAATTTCTTAAAATAAAAGATGTTGCATGCATATACAGTGGGGGAAATTGTTACGGATTGGTCAGGCTCTCACGTCCCGCAATCACGAAGATCACCATCACCTGCCTTCTAACAAGCACCCAGCTGATTCACATTCACGAGCACTATAAAGCCACAGCCCTCTGGTCGCTCAGTGTCCAGGCTCGTCTTGACGAAAGCGGACACTGAGCGATTCCTCAGCGAAGTCATCCTCAGAAACTCAAGCTATTGAACTTACCCTGTCTTTATTCTCTTCCTCCTAGTCCTCCTGTTGATCCCGAGTCCTCCTGTTGATCCCGAGTCCTCCTGTTGATCCCGAGTCCTCCTGTTCCCGAGTGTCCTGTTTGCTGTGGTCTTTGTATCTGGTGTGTGCTGTACTCCTCTTGTGCTCCATCGCCCCTGCCACGGAGGAACAGAAGTATCCCAGTTACCGATCCTCCTGGCAATCCCTAGTGTGCTCCTCTTACCTCTGTCTCCTGTCCGCTTCATAACAGAAGCCTGGACCGACACCGCTACAACATGAGCACTCCCGATCACTTCCAAGAGCTGGTGGACCAGTTGAAGCGGATTCTACAACCACCAGCTCCACTTCCCAACGCACCACCAGCACCGAGCACTTCCGCATCCACCACTTCTTCTTCGGCCCTTCCTTCCAGTCCCATGGCCCGACCAGCGCCCTACTCAGGCGGGGCGGAGGAGTGCAACGGATTCCTATTACAGTGTTCACTAACATTTGAAATGCAACCTTCTTTGTATCCCTCAGATAAAGCGAAGATCGCCTATGTCATCTCTCGACTCTCCGGACCTGCATTAAGATGGGCAGAGACGATCTGGAATCAAGCCGGGCCGGTTATGGATTCGATTACCAACTTCATGAGTTATTTCAAAGAGGTGTTTGGACGTGCAGATGGAGAAGTGGCCGCCGGAGAACAACTGTATCACTTAAAACAAGGTACCATGTCTACTCAGGATTATGCTCTCCGGTTTCGGACTCTAGCGGCTGCTAGTGGATGGAATGAGAGATCACTACTGACCACTTACCGGCTCGGCTTAGAACCCACTCTGCGCCTCCAATTGGCTGCCCTCGATGACACTATGGGTCTGGAGAGATTCATACAGCACTCTTTGAGATGTTCCGATCGACTCAAGAGCTATCAGCATGACATAGTTAGTAACACTTCGGCACTCCTCCGATCGCCTGAGTCAAGCTCCCCTCCAGAACCAGAGCCGATGATCGTGGAATCTGGTAGATTGTCCCTGGCGGAACGACAGAGGAGGCTGACCCGGGGTCTGTGTCTCTACTGTGGCGTTGGTGGACACACACGCCTGGAGTGTCCCCTCCGTCCCATCCGAACCTCAGTGAGTATATTTAGTACCAGTGTTGAGCAATGTAATCCTCTCACTTCTACTGTACAAATAACTACTTCATCTGTTTCTCTCCATGTCACAGCCCTCATCGACTCCGGGTCAGCAGGGAATTTCATCTCCCAATCCCTCTGTCGTCAACTCGACCTCCGCACAGAAGCGTCCTCACACATCTACCAGATACAGCCGATAACACAGTGTGCTAGAGCCCCAACTCGAATTCATCGTCAATGTGAAGAAATCCTATTACAAGTGGGGGTCCTGCATCAAGAACGTATTCAATTCCTGGTTCTGGAGGGAGCCAACATGGACATCATCTTGGGGCGCCCGTGGCTGGTGAAGCACGATCCCATCATCTCTTGGGGCACAGGAGAGATCAAAAGATGGGGAAGTGAGTGTTCGTCAGCCTGTTTTCCCAGTCTTCCCCTCCAGGGTCGGAGACCCATCTCCCTGTTCGCGACATCTGTTGAAAGTCCTCCTGAGAAACAGTCCAGTAACATTCCCATGTTATACTCATCCTTTCAAGATGTCTTCTGCCCCAAGAGAGCTTCCCAGCTACCTCCGCATCGGCCATGGGACTGCGCTATCGACCTAGTTCCAGATGCACAGTTGCCTAAAGGTAGGATCTACCCGCTCTCGCTTCCAGAGACTAAGGCAATGGAGGATTATATACGGGAGGCTCTGAGTCAGGGTTACATCCGGCATTCCAAGTCGCCTGCGGCCTCCAGCTTCTTCTTCGTGGCCAAGAAGGACGGAGGGCTGCGACCATGCATTGACTACCGTGTGTTAAATAATAGCACTATTAAGTTTAGATATCCTCTTCCCTTGGTTCCATCCGCTTTAGAGCAACTCCGAGAGGCAAAAATCTTCACGAAGTTGGACCTTCGCAGCGCGTACAACTTGATCAGAATACGTGAGGGGGACCAATGGAAGACCGCCTTCGTGACCCCTACCGGCCATTATGAGTACCAGGTCATGCCCTATGGCCTGGTTAACGCCCCCTCCGTATTCCAGAACTTCATCCACGAAGTCCTCCGGGAGTACCTCCATCGTAGTGTTATCGTTTACATTGATGACATCCTCATCTACTCCCGGAGTGAGGCCGAACATCGTCACCACGTTGCGGAGGTCCTCCAAACCTTGAGGAAGCATAAATTGTATCTCAAAGCCGAGAAGTGTTCTTTCCACCAACGATCCGTGCAGTTCTTAGGTTATATCATAGATTCAACTGGTATTCGGATGGACCAAGGGAAGATTGAGGCTGTTCTGTCCTGGCCAGAACCCACGACCATAAAGGAGCTTCAGAGGTTTCTGGGATTCTCCAATTTCTACCGCAGATTCATCAAGAACTACAGTTGCATCACAGTACCTCTCACTAATCTCCTCAAAGAGAAACCTAAGAAACTGCTATGGTCCCAGGAAGCGGCCGCAGCCTTCCGCCTTCTGAAGAAGGAGTTCACCAGAGCCCCCCTCCTGACTCATCCTGACCCTGATCGTCCATTTATTGTGGAGGTGGACGCTTCCACCACCGGAGTCGGGGCAGTACTGTCTCAACATCAGGGTACTCCGCCCCGACTACACCCATGTGCCTTCTTCTCTAGGAAGCTGAGCCCGGCGGAGCGAAATTACAGCATCGGAGACCGGGAGCTCCTGGCTATAAAGCTCGCCCTGGAGGAGTGGCGACACTGGTTGGAGGGAGCTCAACACCCGTTCCAGGTGATCACAGACCACAAGAACTTGCTCTACCTCAAGGATGCAAAGAGGTTATGTCCCAGACAAGCCAGATGGTCTCTGTTCTTCTCACGCTTCCACTTCTCAATTACCTATCGTCCTGGATCTAAGAACATTAGAGCCGATGCTCTTTCCCGTATCCATGAAAGTCACGATCATGAAGAGTCACCCACGAAAATACTTCCTGAACATATTACCGTCTGCCCGATCACCTGGACGACTCCTCCAGTTGTTGCCACTTCAGAGGTCCCCCCTCCGCCGGGATGCCCTCCTCATCGGCAGTTCGTTCCATCAGAACAGCGGGTAGATCTGATCCATTCCTTGCACACCTCGTTAGGCACTGGGCATCCAGGGATCAACAATACTCTCTCGCTGGTATCCCAACGATTCTGGTGGCCTAACATGGCAAGGGATGTGAGAAGATATGTACAAGGATGCAAGGAATGCGCCCAAGCCAAAAGTCCACGTCATCTTCCAACTGGCAAGCTCCATCCCTTGCCTATCCCGAACCGTCCCTGGTCACACCTAGGAGTGGATTTCATGACGGACCTTCCTTCATCCGAAGGTAACACATGTATCCTAGTTATTGTCGATAGATTCTCAAAATTCGTGAGATTGATCCCTCTAAAAGGTCTTCCCACAGCCTTTGAGACCGCAGATCAGATCTTCAACAACGTCTTCAGATCCTTTGGCATACCCGAAGATATCGTGTCGGACAGAGGTCCCCAGTTCATTTCCAGGCTTTGGAGAGCCTTTTTCAAACTCCTAGGTGTGGCCGTCAACCTCTCCTCAGGATACCATCCCCAAACCAACGGACAAACTGAGCGCAAGATTCAAGAGGTGGGACGGTTCCTGAGGACCTTCTGTAGTGGTCACCAGAACTCCTGGAGCCAGTACCTGGGCTGGGCGGAATATGCCCAAAATTCACTGCGGCAACCAACCACCGGACTTACGCCATTCCAGTGTGTACTGGGCTTTCAACCACCACTCTTCCCCTGGGATGGCGAACCATCTAATGTCCCCGCAGTGGATCACTGGTTCCGGGAGAGCGAGAGAGTCTGGGACGAAGCTCATCAACATCTTCAGAGGGCAGTCCGCAGAAGCAAGGTGATCACAGACCGAAGAAGAACCGAGGAACCCAGATACACGCCGGGTCAGAAGGTGTGGTTGTCTACCAGGGACATCCGAATGCGACTGCCCTCTCGCAAGCTGAGTCCCAGGTTTGTTGGTCCCTTTAAGATCTTGGAACAGGTCAACCCGGTAACTTACAAGCTACAACTTCCCTCACACTACAGAATTCATCCCACCTTCCACGTATCACTTCTGAAACCCTTTCACGACCCTGTTCTTCCCTCCACAGAGCCTGACCACGAAGAGGAACCCCCTCCTCCACTGCTGCTGGAGGAAGGAGCAGTCTACGCCGTCAAGGAGATCCTTCGTTCCCGACGTCGTAGTGGGCAACTAGAGTATCTGGTGGACTGGGAGGGTTACGGTCCCGAAGAAAGAACATGGGTTCCCAGAGCCGACATTCTTGATCCCAACCTCATGTCTGAATTCCACAAACAACACCCTGAATTCCCAGCACCTCGAGGAAGAGGGAGACCACCACGGCGTCGGCGGTCTAGGCCCTCAGGAGCGGGCCCTGGGGAGGGGGGTACTGTTACGGATTGGTCAGGCTCTCACGTCCCGCAATCACGAAGATCACCATCACCTGCCTTCTAACAAGCACCCAGCTGATTCACATTCACGAGCACTATAAAGCCACAGCCCTCTGGTCGCTCAGTGTCCAGGCTCGTCTTGACGAAAGCGGACACTGAGCGATTCCTCAGCGAAGTCATCCTCAGAAACTCAAGCTATTGAACTTACCCTGTCTTTATTCTCTTCCTCCTAGTCCTCCTGTTGATCCCGAGTCCTCCTGTTCCCGAGTGTCCTGTTTGCTGTGGTCTTTGTATCTGGTGTGTGCTGTACTCCTCTTGTGCTCCATCGCCCCTGCCACGGAGGAACAGAAGTATCCCAGTTACCGATCCTCCTGGCAATCCCTAGTGTGCTCCTCTGTTGTTTATCAAATAAACCACCTCACTAACCACTTACCTCTGTCTCCTGTCCGCTTCATAACAGAAATAAGTATTAAGCACGTCAACATTTTTTCTCAGAGAACATATTTCTAAAGCTGCTAACTTGTATTTTTTACCTGACGTTGGGACAACCATATACAGTATGCAAAGAAAACAAAACGAATTAGTCTACAAATTAATGCTTGATTCTGATTGGCTGATGATTTTTTAAGGTGTGCACTTATTTTCAGATAAAGGCACAGATGTAGAAATTGCAGGCATGTCTGGACCGCATTACAGTTCCATATCACTACGCTGAAACATTTACATTTTTTCATAGCCAACAGGTGAAAACTTTGTATGAAATGTGTAAAAATTGTTTACACACAAAAGCAGTTTAAGGACAAAAACCTGACAAATGTCTTTAAAATAACATTTTATATTGTGGAGTAAGTGAAATAAATGACTCTGGTCCATTGAACCATTAGAAAATAATGCACACCTAAGGTGTAATGACCACCTCAACTACCCATCATGAATTATTTACTTAATAATTTAATACCGCATCATCAGTTATTTCATACGGTGTGTATTAAATACCGCATGTTTGGTGCCCTTGCACTCATTCGAGCTGAAATGAATATCTGGTTACACTATTTTAAGGTTTCTATGTTTCAATGTACTGTAACTGGAATTATTAATTAACTACTGTACAGTACATGTACTTGCTATATGATTGGGGTTAGAATCCAGGTTAGGTTTAAGATCTGTTACATTGTAGTTATGCATAATTAATTGTTATTACTAAGGTACTGTAAGTACAAAAAATGTGTAACCTTAAAATAAAGCGTTACCAAAATGAATTAGATTTTATTAAACAAAAGTCACAGATGTAATAGCACAGCATAGCCGTTGATATTGAATTCATTGCCATGACTTATTCTCATTATGGATCGATTAGTTGCTGCACACATGAGACAGAGATTACTTTATCTGACTTTGGAAAGTTCAGAAGTGTGGGACGGGCAAGTGAGTGACAAGAGAGTTACTTGGCCTCTAGAGATTGATAAGAAAATGCCAAAGGCTAGCCAGAGTGATAATACCAGACTCATTTCCATCAGCTGAGACAGATCACCTTCACTCAGAATCCTGCGGCCTTGTCTTATTTCCTTGCACAGACACACACACACTCAGATACACAGACTCATTTGCACAAAGGTATGCATGCATTTTTCAGAGTGCTGACATGTTATAAGTGCTTATGCATTCTGTTGCTATACCTCAGAGCTTTTCCGTGCCATCAGAGGTCATTAATTTGTAATTTGTGAATAATTTAAGGCCACAATGCAATTTTGTTTCCTGTTCAGGTTGAGATTTGAGGCTAGTGCTGACAGTGTTTGCAGAATTTATGAGGACTTTAGTGGACACTAGATTAATCAAGTTCAGCAGTAATGTAATATGGTTTATGACAAACGGACTGTTGCTGTTGTGGCAGGTACGGCTTATAATTTCACATGAAAAATTAAAGCGTTGACACACTTTATTTAGAAAGCATATTAAATGCAAGCAGAGTGTCTGCTTTAATATATCAGAGAACTTTGTGGCAATAAAATGTCAAAATATGGATAAAAATATTCCACCAGCATGAACGATGTATTTGTATAAATATTAATAAATGTAATGTTGCGTGTTACATAAAATGTAATATATATATATATATATATATACAGTTGAAGTCAGAATTATTAGCCCTCCTGAATTATTAGCCCCCTGTATATTTTTTTCCATTTTCTGTTTAACAAAGATAAGCTTTTTCAGACATTTTTCAAGTTACTATTCAGCTTAAAGTACAGTTTAGCCTTAACTAGGCAAGTTAGATAATATATATTTATTTATTTATTGCTTAAGGGGGCTAAGCTAATAATTTTGACCTTAAAAATATTATAGGAAATACTGTGGAATTTCCTTGCTCTGTTCAATATCATTTGGGAAATGTTTGAAAAAGAATAAACAGTAAGTGACTGTTCAAAATTACTACTACCACTGGTGTGATGCCGCCTCGGGACAAAGGGATTACGAAAACGTGTTTAGGTATAACAGCAGTTTGCGACAATGCTGACAGGGGACACAAAGGGAAAGGATGCGAACGGACAGAAATATAGCTGTAGGTTTAAATACCCTGCTACTTGTAAATGAAATGAAATGAAATAACGAAACAAAGCGTTGCATTTCCTTTATAAATCATTAAAAAAAATTAACAAGCTTTTTTGCATTGCAAAATAGAATAAATATAATAATATAAGGTGATATAAAAGTGATCATTTAATTATTTGTATAAATTGATTATTAAAAAATGACATTTTAGAGTGTGTCTGCAAGTCATAAAAATATTGATCATAGTTATTATTTTAAAGTACTGTGAAAATATAGCTGTTTAACACTTCAATTTCTTTTTGATTAATTGATTGATTGATTGATTGATTGATTGATTGATTGATTGATTGATT
>CAIGQQ010004837.1:21464156-21481976 GCA_903798035.1 Danio albolineatus | reverse complement strand
TTATTATTATTATTATTATTATTATTATTATTATTATTATTATTATTCCAAAACAGCAAAAGGTGTACATTATTATTACATTACAGTCAAAATCTGAAAATTTATGGAGTTCTAATGTGGGCGGTGTATGAACACAGTTAACCTGCGGTTATGCAATCTTTTTTTTTAAATGTATGAAAGTACATCAACATACTCAAATAAAGTTCACATGGACTTAAAGAATTCCTGGAGTGCAATGAAAGGTTTTTGTGAACTTTATGGAATGTTAAGGTTCTTCATGAAACTATCAATCCAAATAAAGAAGATTACTTTAAGAGTTTTGTTTCAGTTCGTCTCTTCTCATTTAGACTCCTCTTTGTAGAGTGTAGTTTCAGTTCATCTTATCTGCAGTGTCATCTCACTTTATCTCATTATTACTCATCAGATCTTCTCTCTGTCATCTACTCTCGGTTCATCTTGCCTCGTCTCATCCTGTCTTTTCATGTCTCGTCTCTTCAGTTCTCTCCTCTCATATTATCCACTTCATGGGTTTAGCTCCATAACTCCTCTTCTTCCGCACATCATCAGTGTCCCTTGAGCCATTGACGCTGACAGAGTCATAGACTGTAATACTGTCAGAAGGAAGTGCTGGGACATCTCTATTAACCTTCAGCTGATGTACTGCATGTGCCGGGACGCAGACTGACAACACTGCAGACCCTTTCTCACCCGCTTTCACACAATCTCCAAAGTGTCCCTCACGGGATCTGAAGCACAATAGCTGCTGGGATTTGCTCTCCTAAGCATTAACTTTTGCTGAATTGAATTACTTGTCCCAAGAATTGGCAGGATTACCTCAGTGCTTGTTAATGAGCCTGACGATATTGTTCTACTTCCTTTGGGCATCGTTAGGTTGTTTAGACTCAACAAGGGACCTGAGCTTGGCAATTTGATAGGAAACACTCAAATTGGTGAATTTCCCTGAACGTTTTTTCTTCCTTTGCAGGAATTCTCTCTGCTACGATTGGACGATTTAGCTGATCAGCGAGTCAACATCGTGGGCTTTTCAGTCTTCAACAGGACGCATCCGTTCTTTCAGGACTTTGTGCTCAGCCTCAATCGATCCTGGCAGGAGAACTGTGATCACGCACCGTTTGCAGGAACACCGGTAATGCAGAGAAACTCAAAGATTAGATCAATGTTAAAGGGATACTTCACCCAAAAATTAAACATGTGTTTTATTTTCTTCATGAAACACATTAGGAGAATTTAGGCAGATTAAATTGTATAATATGATTAGTGTATAGGCTAAAACAGTGCAAATATTTGCAGAGTTAATTCCTTTATTGAACCAACAAACAGTGGACACTGAATGACTTGCCTGCTCTCTAAAAGTGCTTGTGTAAAATAAGGACTATCCCAACCGCAATTGTTTGAACATGGAATTTGTCCATACACTGTAAAAAAATAAGAAGTTGAGTTAACATTTTATAGCAACCAAAATTTTTGAGTTTATTGAGCTTCAGTGGTTCAAATTATTATTCCGTAAAGTGTACTTGACTTAAACCAAAAAAGGCTGGTTTAAGTCAAGTATACTATACGGAATAATTTGGCACAACTTCAAACACTGAAACTTAATAAGCTCAAAATATCTTTGCAGCCGTTGCTTTAAATTTTTAAGTTAACTCAACTTTTAATTTTTTTTCTAGATATGGAGAAATCAAAATTTAAAGTCTTCTCAATTGATTTTTTTACTTTCATTGAACAAACAGTTCCAAACATGCATTTGAATCATGTTTATGAGTAAATTCAACTCTGAGCCCAAAAATATGTCCGCCTAACTTACAATTTTAAACTGAGTGAACAATTTGTAAGTCGGATTTTTTTACAATGTATATTGTTATGCAAATATGGGTTGAAACAACCTAACAAAATTTTGTAGAGTGAAGTAAATGTAGGGCGCCACGGTGGCGTAGTGAGTAGCACGTTCGCCTCACAGCGTATAGGTGAATTGGGTGAGCTAAATTGTCCATAGTGTGTGAATGAGAATGTATGAATGGGTTTCCCAGAGATGGGTTGT
Organism: Danio albolineatus; assembly: GCA_903798035.1. Lineage (NCBI taxonomy): Eukaryota > Metazoa > Chordata > Actinopteri > Cypriniformes > Danionidae > Danio > Danio albolineatus. Next base: position 21,479,917 of record CAIGQQ010004837.1, on the reverse strand, counting down.
GACTGGAAGGGCATCCGCTGCATAAAAAAAACAAATGCTGGATAAGTTGGCGGTTCATTCCGCTGTGGCGACCCCGGATTAATAAAGGGACTAAGCCGAAAAGAAAATGAATGAATGAAGTAAATGTATCGCAATATAATATACCATATAAAAACGGTTTGACATTTTCTTGTTTGAATTCATCCACGTTTATTTTGTGCTGTAACCAGTAGTGAACCTATATCTATACATCTTTCACAATACACCAAAGAGCATCAAAGCAGCGTTAAGTGTTTGAAGTTTCATATTAAAATGGATATTATTCGAAAAATGAGACTCTGTTTTTATGTAATATAAAATAATTGCATGGGTCGGCACCAGTGGTGTAGTGGTTAGTGCGTTGACACATGCACTCCAGTGCTCACGGCAACCCGAGTTCAATTCTACCTCGCGGTCCTATGCTGTTCCTTCCCTTCTCTCCGCTTTCCTGTCGATTCTTTTTACTATCCTATCTAATAAAGGTGAAAGCCCCGAAAAAATAATTCTAAAAAAAAATAAATAATAATTATTGCATGGGATGTATATTATTTAATATCCAATGATATTGCATTCATCCATCTGCTTGCACAGCAAACGCCAATATTTAGGCCAATATTTATGCCATTATTTATGCCAATATTTATGCCAATATTACGCCAATATTTATGCCAATATTTATGCCAATATTTATGTCAATATTACGCCAATCTTAAGAATTATTATTGATTAGTTTAAGTAAAAATATGTACTAGAACTGTTAAATTAAGTTTGCACAAGCAGTTTAAAAACACTTTACAAAAAAAATATTATAGTAAATTTTTAATAACACATATTAATGCTATAACTAACACTTAATATTAATTCTTCTTTTGTTCTTCGTTTTTTTTTTTTTTTTTTGCAGCAATACCATAGAAAAAACATCTGAACCACAGCAGTATCATAGAAGAAACAATTTACCTTTGGGTATTAATAAAGAAGTCTTGATTTTGACTTGACCTTGATTTTTTTTTTTTCTTGATTTGTTTTGTAAAAACATTTACTTAAAAATTTAAGAAAATGATAACAGAATGTTCATGTTTTCATAACCTGACTTATTTGTTTTATCCTTTATCTGGCTTTTAACTCTCTGGAAAAGAGTATCGTGTGCTTTTACTGTAAAATAAATAGATTTGGAACAAAGAAAGTGTGAATAAATTATGTTAAAATTCGAACTTTTGGTGTGAATTATCCTTTTAAATCATTCTTTTTCCATGTTTTTCTCACTCATGTTGTGAAACAAGTCACTTATTTGTAACTTTCAAGGATGCTATGTTAATTAATGTTGTACTCTCTGCAACCCATGTCCTCTTGCTTACCTTGAAACCGAGGCTATGTCTGTATAATTCATCACACTCAGTCACACACACACACCCTAAGGAATACACACACCCCAAACGTTCACATCAGACCAATTTAATTCCATCACTTTCAAAATGAAAACATCTGTATAATGTGTTATTCCTGATCTCAGTTCCAGTTTGTACTCCGTCAAACATCCAGGGAATCTAAAAAGAAAGAAAAGCAAAGATCAATCGTTGACACATTTCTTGATCTGACTTACAGTACACAAATATTTGTGTTCCAATGAAAAGGACTTGGAATATAAATGCCTGCTGCTTTTTCGAAACTAGCACTGGTTGCGTTTCTCAATTAATTAGGTCTAATCTTTAATTAATCAGAGGATGGTTTGTAAGTCTGGCAGACGGATGAGAGAGAGAGAGAGAACAGGTCGAAAGCCCTCAGTGAGATTCAGCTCCGTGTTACACACTGGCCTAGAAATTCAAAGCCTCGACTAGCTTAGCTTAATGTGCTGGATATGGAGGACACTAACTGAACTGATAATTAAGCCGTGGACTTCATTAGGCAAAGAAAGACTAGACTGGCTAGTCTGAGCAGAGATTAACCAGCCAACCTGCATATCGGTGAGCGCACACACATTGTCATTCTGCACTGGCCTAATGAGCGCAGCCAGCAGGCGTTTTTTGGATGTGACCAGAATAGTTACACTGGGGTATATTTATACAGAAAGCAGAAAAAACGTAGGCAGCAAAATGTACACAGACTGCTATTTTTGTCACAACCTTTCCTAAATTGCTGTACGGTTTCATAATGCTGCATAACATTTCCTCATTTTGGAAAGTCTCAGCTCTGTAATGGTTGTCAGAGGAAAGAGAAACTTCACAGCCTTTGCTGTAGTGCATTAACATGCCATCTGATATAATTAAAGTGGTCAGTAATTCAGTTTCAGGGGACTGAAGGGGCAAAGGAAGTGATCAATGATGCAGCGTCCGAATGATTTAATTATAGTCTGCATGGCCAAATGCATGCACACACCCAAACAACTCATCTATACAGTTTGTGCTTTTTTTGAGCATTTTATTTTACAGCCACACTGTTTAAAGTTCTTCTTGGAGTCATTTCCAGTAAGTATTAAAACATGCATACAGGAATTCACTCTGATTCTGAGCATCAGTAAAGTCAGGGAGATGCTCCAATGCATCCAGAATTGCTTGAATTAGATACTTGCTGCTGTGGGTTTGTAGTGTATATTATACATTTTGTGCTGTTTACATAAAATTCAGCTTTGCATCAGAGGAATAAAAATGATATTTTATTGCATTGTATTACACTACAGTTCAAGGGCCCTATCATACACTTGGCGCATTAAGGCACAAGATAGGTTAGCACAATTTGTTGCTATTTTCAGACCAGCCCAACCGTAATTTTCATGTTTGCGCTACGTTGTTTGAAAGCAAATCCATTTGTGCCACTTTGTGGACCCATGGGCGCGCTAAAAGAGAGGTGTGTTAAAGTGCATTGTTGGCGCGTTGCTATTTTGAGAAACTGAAATAGACCATGCCGTTAATCAACTAAAAGCTGGTCTAAAGTCCACTACCTGCATGTTTTCTTCATCTCTGGTTGGGGAGGGACTTTTTCAGTTTATTCATGACAACTTGCATTTGTATAATGTTATTAGCAGTATTTATTTATTATATGAATGTTTATATTTGTTTTAATAAAAACAAGTTTAGATTTGTCCGTCTGTCGGGTTTTGGAAAGTATACATCACCATACTGTATTAGGATAGGAATAGGGTGTGTTATTTTGGATATAACTAAATTCTTTGACAACACTTCTTTATTATTGTTCATTTATTAATTTGCTAGACATTAAAACTGAATTTACAAATAGTCTTGAAACAAATCTTTGCGCTTAACAAACAGAATTAAATTTGAGAAAGAGGCTGAATGGAGGAGGCTCATTCTTTATCCTCGTGCTGCAGACGGTCTGTTTAACTGTTTTCTCGCTAGTGAAGCATTCAGTTTTTCCACTTACAAAGTCCGCCATGTACAGAAAATAGCATGTGCCATGGCTCGATGCAACAGACTCTTAAAGGGAATGGAAGATTCTGACTCTGATTGGTTTATTGCACGTTATGCTCAAAACACACCCATAACTTTTTAAGAGAAAAACACAATCCTGTTAGACCATGTGCCGAAGCGCAGACTATATTTCCCATCCTTAAAATAGCAAAAGTTAATTCAGACGCACCCTTAATACTTTTTCGCCATGCGCTTTACATTTTATGCCTAGATCATTAAAATAGTCAAATCAAAATTTGCACCATGAGCGATTTCAGTAATGTTTGGTTTTAAATTAGATGTTTTTAAACTAAAATTAATGATTATAATTCATTCATTTTCTTTTTGGCTTAGTCCCTTTATTAATCTGGGGTTGCCACAACGGACTGAGCCGCCAACTTATCCAGCATATGTTTTACCTAGTGGAAACCCTTCCAGCTGGAACCCATCACCGGGAAACATCCATACACACTCAGTCACACACATACACTATGGACAATTTAGCTTACCAAATTCACCTATACCACATGTCTTGGGACTTGTGGGGGAAATTGGAGCACCCAGAGGAAGCCACAGGAAACACAGGAAAAACATGCAAACTCCACACAGAAATGCCAACTGACCCAGCTAATAATCAAACCAGCGACCTTCTTGCTATGAGGCAATCATGCTACCCACTGCGCCACCCTAACGCCCCTGAGGGATCATGTTATAATGAATATTGAAATTTATATATATGTAAAGCATTTCTATCATTAAAAAATGTATAGGTTTTACTGTGTTTTTTTTTTAATAACTTAATCAAATTATTTGACCTTTATAAGCATATAAGCAATGTGGCAAATTCTACCAACCTCAAACATTTGAAGGGATGTATGTATTATAGACATATTGTAATAAAAATGTAGCACTATCTTGTAAGTTAACTAGTCACACAGAGCATTCAAGTGCAACGTATACTGTACCCTGTATTTCAAATGCATTCTAGTGTTTATTTCTATGACTACATATAAATAGCATAACATTTGTCCACATACTCTACTTTTGGCCTTAAAATATATATATCTATCTCTGCTGGCAACCTACAATTGGGTAGTACTTTCCTTTTCTCGTTGCTTCATCTATGTGTTTACCCATGTGTGTGTATGTGTGTGTGTGTGTGTGTGTGTGCGTGTATTCCAGCTGTCATCAGCGCTGCTGTTTGATGCGGTACATACGGTGGTGGCAGCCGTGCAGGAGTTGAACCGCAGCCAGAACGTAGGAGCCACTCAGCTCTCCTGCAAGTCCTCTAAGATCTGGGAGCACGGCACGAGTCTGATGAACTACCTGAGGATGGTAAGAACCGCAGGGAAGAGCCCACCAGCTGCCAATCATCTCACCTGCTGCCATTGCAGGCTCATTCATCATTTAGTTTTTTTGCTCTCTGTACCACAGCGGCCCCAAAAACCCCCGTCAGAACTGCAGCCTTCAGCAGAATCTGAGACAGTCAGCCATTAAAGATTAACGAGCGTCAGCTTGTCATTACCGCATCATCCTATGCGTGACGTATGGCGATCTATAGCACGCTTCTTCCTGCGCTGTGCAAATGCTGCGTCGCACACGTAGCTCTATAAATCGATACAGCACTGAAGGCTTGTGTGTGGCTGTGATCGCGTAATACCCTCAGGCGTTAACATGTGTCTCTCACTCTCTCTCTGTCTTTCTCTCTCTCTCTCTCTCTCTGGATAGGTAGAGTTGGAAGGTCTAACGGGCCACATCGAGTTCAACAGCAAAGGCCAGCGTTCGAACTATGCCCTGCGGATCATGCAGAACAGCAGGGATGGCCTAAGGCAGGTAAAGTAACTCTCGGCGACATCGCCCTATCAGCCAGAGGTAAAAATCGCCATTATCTGTGTTTACGCTTGCGACTGCCAGGAACACAACAATGAGATTTCCTGTCCACGGTTGCGCAGATGTGATGTAAAGGTTGAGAAATCCTCTGAAAGCACATTGTTTTTTGTATGTGTTTTTTTATTTTTATTTTTTTTTGTTGTTTGTTGTGTTTTCAGTCAGAATGCTTCATCTGAAATGTGTAGGATGGAAACAGTGGTTTTCATAGCGGCCAGCAGTGATGGCCATGGCTGATCCTGATGAAATTATAGTTAATTAGCACTTTCGTGCTCCTGTGATTTTTATTGGTGGGTTTGGATGTTGATAGAATTGTTGAAGTGGGGGCTTTTGCAGGTGTGCCATCTGCCATTAGGAAACAAAAAGCAACTGTTTGGTGTGAATTTCAAAGGGTTAGTTCACCCAGAAGTGGAAATTTATTCACCCTTATTTTCTTCCAAATCTACAAAGGCTCATTTGCATGAAGGCTGATGACTATGATGATAACGATTCAGTAATGATCAATCTAAAACTATTACTGGATCTCCTAGAACAGTTGTTGGAATCTCTGTCAAGCATCATAAATGGTAACTACACCCTAAAAATACTGTAAGAACTTCAATGGCTGCTCAGACATCATTTGAATGTCTTATGCAATTTAACAGAGTGACATTTATTGATGTTTTTAGTTGGTTTACACTACCGGTCAAAAGTTCCCAGCAAAGGCCAGCGTTCGAACTATGCCCTGCGGATCATGCAGAACAGCAGGGATGGCCTGTTTGTTTTTAAATCAAGGCAGCATTTATTAAACGTAAAAAAAATTATTATTTTGAGATATTTACTAAAATTTTAAGTAACTGTTTTCTTATTGTATGTAATTTCAAACGAAATTATTACTCCAGTCATTATTGCTTTTATTACTATTACCATTAATAATAATAATAATAATAATTATTATTATTATTATTATTATTATTATTATTATTATTATTATTATTAAAAATAAATAAATAAATAAATAAATAATAATAATAGTAATTAATATTAGAGTGATTTCTGAAGGATCATGTGACTCTGAAGACTGGAGTAATGAAGCTGAAAATCTTTAAAATCACTGGAATAAATGATTAAATGAAATGATGAGACTACTTTTGAACAGTTATTTTATAGTGCAATAACATTATACAAAAGTATCTTTATCTTAATGTTTTGTTAAAATTATATTGTGTGAATTTATAGCATATTTTTGCACAATTTAGAGAGAGAGATTGAAAATGAGCAGATTAACTGCCTGAACAGAAAGTGTTAAAATATTTCTACGTTTAATATGGAATATGGTCTCCTATGAGTTTTCTTTTTAGTCATGCACCTACTTTAAAGTTGTAGTCTGGAAGTGCACATTTCATTTCGTTTGAGCACATACCATTCAATTTTTGAGATTTTACTCACATTATTTTTTCAAGAGCATGCCAACAAACAGCATTCTTTACATTTATTTTAAAAAGCAAGTTTATTAAAGAATCTTCTAAAAGATCCTCTTACTGAGGATATGCGCTCTTTTTCCTTTTCAAAAAGGACTACCTGACACAGACCAAAAGAGTACAAATGTTTTTTCGCTACCATTTCCATCCATTACCATAAAATATAGTCTGAGAGCACTGTGCACTTTTTGTGTTTTAATGTATTACTCAAATAATTAAAATGACTATCATCAGAGAATAAAAATTCCATCCATTGTCACACTGCAACCTCTGAAGGTGAATAAGTTGTCTAGTTTTGCCTGGAGCTATACATCCAACAGCACAGTCAGATCGCTTTCCAACTTAAAACAGCCATTTAGGATAAACCGAGTTGACGGCTGAGTGTTGTTAGCGTTGACTGTTTCTGTACATGTCAGTGAGAGAGAGAGAGCAGAAGTCAATGCTGTCAAACACCAGGCTGCTTTCTGAGTGACACCGCATTTCCACAGCCTCTCTGACCGTCACCTTGTGTCACTCACATACTTTTTTTATTGCTCTTTTAACCTTTTGAAACACTGTCAACTTTCTTCATGAACCGCTGGCGTTGGGAGAGCTCTGTGATTCGTGATGGACAGATGGACAGTCGAAGGCCACTTTGTTCACTATTCCAGGCATAACAGCAGAGAGCGGGCTGGCAGCTGGTGCTCGCACCCAACCTTATTAGTTTCACAAAGACGTCACTGTTTTTCTAGAGAGTAATATCCGCTGTCTCAATTTGATGTAATGCATCTGTCGCTTCCCCTGGCCGGCTCTTTCAGCGTGGCTGTGCGGTCCAGCTGGACGGCAAAGTTCAGCCGAATGTCACCCTGCTGTCCTAACATTGCTCCCCTCTGCTCATCATTTTTTGTATTTGTTGTGCACTTGTTGTTGTAAAAGACTGAGCATTACGGCAGAGCTTGCGATTGCATGTTTCCCTTAATGATACCCATTCAGCCACAAATCCAAGCAGAGGCTGTTTTACATTTAATGAGTATCTGTGTGAAAAATATATAGCAGCGACTTTTGATGGTGTTCTAGTCTACTGCATTGTTTACACTGTTTTTTTAATATAATATTAAATCATGCATTGTGCTGCATAAGTACAAATGAGCTACAGTGCGGTCACATAACTTAAGTTTTAAAAGGGATTGTTCGACCAAAAATGTTGAAAATGAAATCTTTCTTCTGTGGATCATAGCGTTTTATGTTTTGATGTGTTTTTTGGATGACATCTTAACTTGTCTTCTATGTTCCACAGGAGAATGAAAAGCCTGCAGGTTTAAACCAACATGAGCAGTAGTAAATTATGACAACATTGTCACTTTTGGGTGAACTTTTTCATTAATGGATGAAAACCAGAGGTTTTTATATTCAGCTTATGCTGAAGACAAGAGTGAGTTCAACAAGTTCAAGCAGCTAGATTAATTATTTAGTCACTAGCTCCACAGAATTTGGTCTTCAAAATATTTCTTTAATTGTTGTTTTTAGTTGGCTTAAATTTTACTCTTTAAAACCTTTATAAGATATTAATATTGGCTGGATTTGTGTTTATTAGTCAAAATTGGCCATTCTGAATGTTGACTGGATTTAAAAATAACCCTTATTTTAACATTTCTAAAGTATGTTTTATGCTGGCTTAATATATTATGACTTATAACTAAGCCCACGCATGAATATTACTTCAAATTAGATATTTGTGCTCTACCAAAAAGTTATTAATTGCCATTTTTACAGTGTTCGACTCAACCCATTAAAGTTCTCAAACCAATATTAAAATAAAAGTTGCTTTAAAATGTGCTCCTACAGTAATAATACTTTAGTATCCTTAATAATAATGTGATAATAAGTACTAAATAATAAGTGTATTATTTAATAAGTACTAGAAAGTAAGTACTCCTTAATAATAATGCTTAATTATATGTGTCATGCCTGGGCTCTCTCAGGAAGGCAAAGGATCGCGGGATTTATCAAACGCATAGATTTATTTATAAACACTCACTTGGAAGACATAGGAAGCACAGGAGACTCAGGAACCACATGAGGTGTAGATAGCGCATAACCAAGAATACCGGACAATGGACTAAGTGAACACAGGGATGTAAATACACATGACATGATGGAACTAATGACTAACAGGGGTGAGACACAGGTGGAACTAATGAACATTAAGTAACGTCGGAAAACAGAACAAAGGAGAACATGGGGAAGGTCACATGACGAAAACATAAGCAAATGGAACACAGGACCTGACAATATGTCACTCTGGGCCACAAAACCGTCGATTGCACGGCTATATTTTTGGCAATGGCCAAAATACATTATATATTTTTTTGGTACATTATTTTATGCCAAAAAAAATATCATTAGAATATTAAGTAAAGATCATGTCCCATAAATATTTTTTTGTGAGTTTCCTATTGTAAATACATCAAAAGTCTATTTATGATTAGTAATGTGCATTTCTAAACATTTCGCATAGATAACTTCATTCATTCATTCATTTTCTTTTCGGCTTAGTCCCTTTATTAATCCGGGGTCGCCACAGCGGAATGAACCGCCAACTTATCCGGCATTTGTTTTACGCAGCGGATGCCCTTCCAGCCACAACCCATCTCTGGGAAACACATCCATACATTCTCATTCGCACACATACACTATGGACAATTTAGCTTACCCAATTCACCTGTACCGCATGTCTTTGGACTGTGGGGGAAACCAGAGCACCCGGAGGAAACCCACGCAACCACAGGGAGAACATGCAAACTCCACACAGAAATGCCAACTGGCCCAACCGGGACCTGGCCCAACCGGGGATCGAACCAGCGACCTTCTTGCTGTGAGGCGAACGTGCTACTCACGCGCCACCGTGGCGCCATAGATAACTTTAAAGGTGATTTTCTCAGTATTTGGATATTTTTATACTATATATTTTTATATATTTTTAATGAAGTATACATCAACTAAAAGCTTATTTATATGGATTTCTGGTGATTTATAAATCTTAATTTTAAAAAATGACACTTGTCAAAAATGACTCATTTTGTCTATGGTCTCATAGTCTACAATAAAATATGAAAAAGTATATATATTGTTTATAGTTTGGTGTCGAATATGCTGTGTAAAACAAAAATAAAATGCTAGATAAATTGGTGGTTCATTCCTCTGTGGTCACCCCTGATAAAGCAGGAACTAATCCGAAGCCGATAATCAGTGGCTTTGGTGTTGCATATGCTAGCATAGCACTGCAGAATATTAAAACACCTAAGATGGAACAGGTTATATTATAGTAATGTACACAAATGGAAGCCAAACATTCATGCGACGGCATTCAGTCTGTTTTTATGTTTGATTTATTCCATGAATAAATGTCGGTATTTAAAGCAGAATGCCTCCTCGACACTCTGTCTCAGATTAGCAGCTATTAGAGGTATTCGGATGCCTTGGCAACAAGTCTCAGTGAAGCTGCCAGGATTTATACAAAGACATACGCACACATTCACCAATGCACATGCTTTCCACATTATATACTGACAGATGCTTGAGGCTGCTATATCAACACCTTCCTACTGGGAATCTATGAATCTTCCCAGAAATGCTGGACAAAAGATTGTGTGAGAGAGTGAGAGAGAGAGACGGAAAGCAGTACAGCACTATTGAGTCTAGATTTATCCATCATGTCCTGGAGCAGTTGGCAGAGCTGATCCTACCCAGCGGGCATTGCACAGATTGGCCCACATGTGTACATACGCTTTCCTTCTGGAAACTGGTATGGAGGGAGGAGAATGAGGCGGACCACCACACATTATTGGCACATCTAAATTGAATTTCTCTGGCAAGCATCTCGCTTATGTGAACTGTGTCGCACTCGACCGGAGTTGCGATTTCACATCAGCTTCTGCTGGAAAGATGTATATCGAACGCAGCTGGAATGACAAGATGGCTGCTGTGCTTTTCACGCAGGTGTCACCGAAGCAGTCATGCCAGTGGCCGCCGTGTGCCAGAGCTTAAGGAAGACTGGTTAATGAGAGCTTAGGTACCCTTTTCACACGTTGCTGGTTATTTTACACTCTGCCAACACTCTCAGAAAAAAATGAGGAAGATTTAGGCACATGGATGGATGGTGATGAGCTTCTGGATTATGAAAAGTGTTCTAATTATTCAGTGATTTGGGCAATAACACTTCAGGAAATTATTTTAATCAAGAGATCTCTCTGGCAAAAAAAAAAAAAAAGTCTACTGGATTGTCTTGCTATAAACAAGACATACATCTACAGCCGGGAAAATAAGTATTGAACACGTCATGTTTTTTTCTGTGAATAATATTTCTAAGATTTTGGTAAAAATCCAAACTACACAAACATATATTTATTCATTTTTTTAACTCAGAATATCATGTAATAACTAAGGAATGACACAAGGAGAAAGAACTGAACTACTGAAACGTATTTAATATTTTATACAAAAGGTTTTTTTGTTGATGGCAGCTTAAAGACGCCTCTCATATGTAAAATGTAGTCAAGTGAGCTGCTCAGATGTGAGTTTTTCACTTCAACAGAGTGTAAAAATCTTGATGACTCTGTGGATCTCATCAATCCAATCTAATCTGATCTGAATTAGTTTTTTTCTATTGGATTCAAGTCAGGTGATTGGCTGGGCCATTCTACAGCTTGTCTTTCTCTGAAAGACTCTCTCATTTGAGAGTTTTTTTGGCTGTGTTTTGGACAAACCAGGCTCATTCTGAAAACGTACCTCTATATACACTTCTGGAGACCATCAAATACGTCCAAGGAGCTACGTTTGCAGTTTTTGTTTTTACGAATCCATGAGAGGCCGTTGTGTGCGTATTTTGAGATCTCAAATTTCTCTCGTGAGTGCCATTCGCACCTGCTGTTTTCTCGAATATCCACCAGAGACCATTGTCTGATTGTTTGAATGACTGATATCTATCTATCTATCTATCTATCTATCTATCTATCTATCTATCTATCTATCTATCTATCTGTCTGTCTGTCTGTCTGTCTGTCTGTCTGTCTGTCTGTCTGTCTGTCTGTCTGTCTGTCTGTCTGTCTATCTATCTATTTATCTATTTCTGTCTATTTCTGTATGTCTGTCTGTTTAATTAAGTAGTTAGGTGGTTTATATATCTATCTATTGTTCCATATTGTTCTGTGATTTATATCTATTCTATCTATCTTTTTATCTATATGAATCATTATGCTGTTCAGTTTATTTTCTATCATCCTTTGTTTTATTTTTCTATCATCTTATTCTTTATACAGGTTTACAATGTATATCTTACTATTTTTTTCTGTCTATCGTCTAGCATTCTGTCTGTTATGCTATGGTTCTCTCTCTGTCTCTCTCTCTCTCTCTCTCAGTATATCTCAATATTCGAGTGAATGAAAGTGGAGTTCAAGTAGAGTTAGGCTTTTTGTTCAGATTTTTTGCATGACTATGTCTCTAGATGTCAGAGGAGACGCGGCCTATAAAGCGCCTTTGAAGTTGTTCATCAGTGGGAACCTGTGGCTTATATTTGAAAACTTGATTTTAATGGTGCAAAGATCAATGCTCACTGTACAAAAGGTTCTAAACATTATTGGACATTGGGCTTTAAATCAATGTATTTTTGTCCCACCTGGAAGCTTGGCTTCTGTGTATAATGATCGGGTAAAGCTCTCAAATGGACGATACACAGTAGCAAATGGTCAATAATCAACGTTGGTGTAAGTGACTGACAGCATTTCAAATGGAAAAGCACTGCTGGCGAAATCAGAGCTCATGCAGCCTCAGAGATGCAGCAGCAGTTTTTGCATTCTGTCATAACAGATTTATTTGAGCTTTTTTATAAGGATTTATTTTGCTTTGTAGATTTTCAAAGGCAGCTTTGAGCTTGGATAGTTATTAAGTTATTAATTTCTCTATTCAGCAGAGATGTGTTTTTAAAGTAGTTAGGAGGCTGTGCTGTCACAAAACTATGAATATTTACATGATGAATGCTAATTAGGTGGTTGTAATATTATTTTAATTTTGTTTTTCTATTTTAATTGATGTGTTAATGTTAGGCCTAAGCATTAGCATAAACCAGGGTACATTGTAAGCAAATTTGATCCTGGAGAGCCAAAGTCTTGCAGATTCTTTTCCCCCTCCAACCCTAAGCAACCCTTCTCCGCCTGAACAAGCTAATCAAACTCTGTGTTTTACTAGAAAGGTGCAGCAGCAGGTTTTATCATGGCTAAATTAAAACTATGCATCACTGTGGTTCTCAAGGACTGAACTTTCCTGACCCTGACATTGTGTATGTGTGTGTGTGTGTGGTGGTGGTGGGGGGGGGTATTATTTATTTATTATTGTAATAAATTATTGTTAATTTCAAGAGCAGATTGAACACATTTTTTACCCAAAGTAAGCACTAATTAACTCATTAAGTAATGATCTTAGGAAAATTTCAATCTTGAAAACTAATTCAAGTGCTCAAATGAACGTAAATTATTAACTTCATTTGTCGTTGATTTTGGAGGGAAGTGGATGTCATGTTGAAATTGAAATATTGAAATATGTTTGCTAGGCGTATGAAGGGTTCTTTTTTATGTTTTTTGTTTGATTGTATGTTTATTTGATTGTTTATATGATTCTGTTTTTAATTTAATTTAATTTAATTTAATTTAAGGCGCCACGGTGGCCTAGTGGGTAGCACGTTCGCCTCACAGCAAGAAGGTCGCTGGTTCGAGCCTCGGCTGGGTCAGTTGGCATTTCTGTGTGGAGTTTGCATGTTCTCCCCGTGGTTGCGTGGGTTTCCTCCGGGTGCTCCGGTTTCCCCTACAAGTCCAAAGACATGCGGTACAGGTGAATTGGGTAGGCTAAATTGTCTGTAGTGTATGAGTATGAATGAGTGTGTGTGGATGTTTCCCAGAGATAGGTTGCGGCTGGGAGGGCATCCGCTGCGTAAAAATATGCTGGATAAGTTGGCGGATCATTCCGCTGTGGCGACCCTGGATTAATAAATGGACTAAGCTGAAAAAAGAAAATGAATGAATGAATTTTATTTTATTTTATTTTATTTTATTTTATTTTATTTTATCTTATTTTATTTTATTTTATTTTACAGCTCTCTGGAATACTTGACTCTGATTGGTCAAGCATTGCAATGTATGTTACTTCAAATCAGCTTGACTATTAAAATAAGGTATATTAAAAATATAAATAGTGAAAATATAGTCACACTGCTGTTCTTGACTGTTTTGCCACCATCTTAAGTATATTATAGGGCACATTTAGCTGCATTTCAATCTGCAAGCTTTGTTTAATTAAAGAGTTAGAAAATGATTACAGCTCAGATCAGTGTTTCATGTCTAATTGTTCACTTTTGTGGCAAGTAATCATGTAATAAGCAGGAAAATGCACATTTAGTTGGCTGTTTTAGCAAAATAAAGCCCTTCGCTCTTACAAATAACAGATGCTGATAAGCCTGTCAGACTTTATTCTGAGAGAACAACAGGCTAGATGTAATTATCCCTCAAATCAGATTTGTTTTTATTTTCAGCATTGCTTCTGTACCTCACTACAACAGTTGGAATCAACTGATTACACATTTCCTTTTGGGATTCACTAGAACGGATTGCAACATTTGTAACATATTGGAAAAGCAATAGTTTGGAGCATCGCTTGTTTTTCCTGCTACAAAAATCAACCACACAGCAAAGCAAAATAACAAATGCCTCTAATTATAACACCAGTGTACAAAATAACCTGCCTTTCACTGCATTTTTAGACAATAATCCACACATCCCTATTGTGAGCTGTTAAATAATAAACTGTTGGCCACAAGTCCCACCTGTCCACAGCATATATGATGGCCACAGTAGTTAGAGATGCAGTTTTTTTAGGAGCAGTGACTTGAACACATTTGTCTTATTGCTGTCTAAAGCAGTTAGCACATCATTAGAGCGAGTAGATGTGCGCCATTAAGGTCACCTCAGTTTCGGCTTCAGCTGTAGCGGGCCTGACATTCCCCGTGGCTTTTCCATGTTTTCTGCCATAAGCTCCTGCAGTCATCTTCATAAAGAGAGCCCATTAAACATCTTCACCCACGCGTTTCTTCTTTGCCTGCATGCTAAAACACTGTTCAGACGAGTAAATATTTTCAAGAGAATGTGCTTTAATTCAGGACACCCTGTGTTGGTCTTTTATGAGACTGGGTAATGAGCGATATCAAGGCAGATAATAAGGAGTCAGTGCTTTGCGACCATGAGCAGATGGTGTTTCTCCACTGACCTGTGCTGGATATGAGGGTTTCACTAAATGCGGGATATAATTCAGTCTGTACTGGGATAATGGGACATCTTTCAGTTTAAAATGGACACTTAGATACAGTTTTTGTGTGTGTAGTTAAATCTTCTGTGTTGGAAATCAGGGCAGAGTATGAAAAGACAGAGTATGAAACCAAGTATACGTAACATGTTGATTCTATTTCACTTAAAGTGTGAGCTTTTAGGAATTGTATTCTGTTGCGGCTCAGTGGTTAGCACTTTCACCTCACAGCAAGAAGGTTGCTAGTTCGAGTCCTGGACCAGTTGACATTTCTGTGTGAAGTTTGCATGCTCCGGTTTCCCCCACAGTCCAAAGACATGCGGTATAGTTGAAATGGATCAACAAAATTGCTTGTAGTGTATGAGTGTTTGCGTAAATGTGAGAGTGTATGGGTGTTTCCCACGTACTGGGTTGTGGGCGGAAGGACATCTGCCATGTAAAACTAATGCTGAACTAGTTGGCGTTTCATTCCGCTGATGGGACCCTGATAAATAAAGGACTAAGCTGAATGAAAATGAATGAATGAATACATTAATGAGTTCTATTGTATTGTGTTCTGTTTTGTTCTTATGCATGTATGGATGTACAGTCTGTCTGTCTGTCTGTCTGTCTGTCTGTCTGTCTGTATGTATGTATGTATGTATGTATGTATGTATGTATGTATGTATGT
>CAIGQQ010004837.1:21425898-21448926 GCA_903798035.1 Danio albolineatus | reverse complement strand
ATATATAGGGAAGTCATCACCTCAGTAGAAATTGCAAATTAGTGAACATAAATCAAGCATACGACGACAAGATATAAGTTTAGCAGTAGCAAGACACTTCATGGATTTTGGACATGACGTTAATCACCTAGAATGTATAGGAATTGAGGAAGTGTTCGAGTCACGTAGATGAGGTAACCTGAATTTTTACAAAGAGAAGCGTTCTAGATTCATAGATTAAAATCACTTACACCTAGAGGAATAAACGAGGATCTTTCTGTGTTTCTTTAATGTTTTTGTTAATCATGGATTTTGATTGTATAATGAAACGCATAATGATATGAAAATGGATTTTTAACATTTTGGACTGTCAGAACTTCATTGTATAAGTTGACGAAGATATGAATAAGTGAATGATAATAGTTGAAATGTTTTTTTCCCGTATAATGAAGATAGTGATTTTACACACAGAGGAAATATTTCTTGTGTTGTTAGCTATATTGAAACTAAAATGACATGTTTTTAACTATTGAATTATCGTCTAACTATTGACGCAATCAGTAGAACAAGATAGTGGAGTGAGAAGAGTGTGTCACGCACTGAGGAGGGCGTTGTGCCAAAACATCTTTTTTATATCCCCTAAAAATGTAAAATAAAGCTATTTAAATATTTAACAAGTGCAAATCATGACCTTCTGAATGTTATTATTTACAAAATTAACGCACCAAAATGTAAATTAATAAAATGCTAGCTCGCAGTGCAGACTTCATTACTGATATATATAATTAAAGATTAATACTTTACATAATTAAGTATAATTGTACTTTCACTTGAGTAACATTTCTGACTTTTGATACCTCTGTGTTTATTATGAGCTTGTGGTAGTTTTATCATCTGCCACTTTAAATCCTAAAGCTCTAAATAGTACACTCATAAGCTGGGAAATTCAGTGATTCAGTGATTTATTTTTTATTTTATTTTTTTCTTCACAGTGATTTTTGTTTCTCTGTGTGGCAATTGTTGTTCAGTAATTGTAATGTGTGGCTCTATTCTCAAAGATTAACAAGGGTCATTAAAACTTAATAACTATAGCTATTGTAATAGTTATTATCCTTGGTGTGATGGCCTCTTAAAGAAACAGGTCACCCAAAAAGAAAAAACAAAATGTTAATTTACTTATCCTTAGGACATCCAAAATGAAGATGACATTTTCCTTCCTTTTAAAATGATGATTCATAAAATGCAACGATAATGGCTGCATATAAAAGCTTAGGCAATTGACTTGACTTCGCTGGTCTATCAGGCAGTCAGTGGTCATCATTATCTGTTTCTCCTTTTTATCATGGAACATACTTTTTAATAATAGACATATCAGGCCAGTCATACACATTCACTCTGTGTTTACGAAACCACACTGTTAACACATGTGCAATCATATTTTTATAATAACTAAAAGCTTCACATGAAAGCCATCATCTTGATGCCATTAAACATCTCTGTACTCTCCCACTGAATGCTTTCATGTCAGTGGTTTACACACATCTGCCAGTCACTCTGCTCCTCGAACCATGACAGACGTTTGCTTTTGCATCTGTCAATCATAAAAGCCTAGATGCTCCCTTTGGACATTGAGACTGAGAACAAATTGAATTGTAGATTCATCAGACCCCAGCTAACATTTCCACTGTCTTTTTGAAAATCTGAGATGATGTCTGGCCCAAAAATACAGCAGCATCACTGCACAGAACTGATGTAGTTTTAACCATGAGGAACAAAGATTCAAGTGGCATTTCTTGATGCAGCAGCAGACTGTTCTAAGAGGATTTCTTGAACGAATGTATTTTATGCACTGCAATCTGAGGCTTGCTGTAAATAACAGTCATAATCTGGATAGGTGGCACCACGTTGGCGTAGTGAGTAGCATGTTCACCTCACAGCAAGAAGGTCACTGGTTTGAGCCTTGGCTGGGTCAGTTGGCATTTCTGTGTGGAGTTTGTATGTTCTCCCCGTGGTAGTGTGGGTTTCCTCTGGGTGCTCCCCACAAGTCCAAAGACATGTGGTATAGGGGAATTGGGTAAGCTAAATTGTCTGTAGTGTATGTGTGTGAATGAGTGTGTATGGATGTTTCCCAGAGATGGGTTGCAGCTGGAAGGACATTCGCTGTGTAAAACAAATGCTGGATAAGTTGGCGGTTCATTCCACTGTGGCGACCCCAGATTAATAAAGGGACTAAGCCTAAAAGAAAATAATTGGTCATCACAAGGTCAAAATTACTGGCTATACTTGTGTGGAAATGTGGTCCCTACAACATTATGAAAACCAGGACCACACACACAAATACATGCATGCGCATATAGACACAGAAGCAAAATGAGCTGTGATGATTATGATATTAAGAATATCAAGAATATGATGTTTAGTATGTTTTAGTATTATATTATTTTATTCTATTTTATTTATTTTTTTACTAGATTTTTTGAGAGTTATGATTTTAGATGATTGAGAAAATGTATTAATTATACATTCATTTTCTTTTCGGCTTAGTCCCTTTATTAATCAGGGGTCACCACAGCGGAAGGAACCGCCAATTTATCCAGCATTTACACAGCAGATGCTCTTTCAGCTGCAACTAGGCATGGGACGATAACCGTTTTCAAGGTATACCATGGTTTGTAAAAGTCAAGGTTTTCATAGCGCTAAAATTTTCAAGTTTCAAGTTTTGTTTTGTTTTTTTTACAGTTTTTCAGGTGTAAATTGTAAAGAAATCTGTGTTTTTGAAACAAATGAAGACAGCAGAAGTCAATGATTCACTTGAATTATTCAGCCTGACATGTTTACTGCTCCAAAATATTTTAAATGTTTCTCACAATAAAATATATTGTGTTCCAAGGGGTTTTGTTATTTAGCCAGATATTTAAAATGAACATATTTTAGAGCAGTAAACACAATACCGTCATACCGTGAAACCGTGATATTTTTTATCCAATGGAAGGACATTAGTTGTGTAAAACATATGATCGATAAGTTGGCGGTTAATTCTACTGTGGCGACCCCAGATTAATAAAGGGACTAAGCCGAAAAGAAAATAATTGAATGAATGAATCTGCTGAGGTTTCCTAGCTTTGCACACACTGAAATATTCCCTGAATCTTTTTGCAGTGTTATACCTTGTACTGTAGTTAGTGAAAAACTTAAATTCAGTGTAATTTTGCATTGAGAGATGTGATTTTTAATCTTTGACAGTTCTCACATGACTTTTGGATAAAGTGAAGAGCTATAATCTAGCTTTATTTGCTAAGACTGGCATGCTACTTTACACCCAAACATGAAGCCTTCATGTATCACCAAGTCAAGTCAAGTTGGCTTTATTGTCATTTCAACAATATACAGTGCAGTACACAGTAAAACGAAACAATGTTCCTCCAGGACCAAGGTGCTGTATCAAACAACATGAACTGACAACATAACATAGGACTACACACTACTATAAACATTTTGAAGAATAAAATCAAATAAGGTGAGATAAACTAAAATAAAAAAATAAATAAGAATAAGAGCAAGAATAAGAATAAGACAGGACAGACAAGACAGGACAAGACAAGACAAGTAACAGCAAAACCGACCAGTACACTACTGTTTGTACACCAGTTCACCAGCTTACTGTGAACTGTCTCAAAACTGTTTAATTGAGATATTCTGTAACTTTTTTACTTTTTTTCCATTTTACTATTTATATTTGGATAGTTTAATAATTATATTTTATATCTGTGTTGTAGCTAATTTGTACATTTGTTTACAAATAGTTTAAATCTTTAAAAACACACATTCATTCATTTGTTTCCCTTTGGCTAAGTCTCTAATTTATGAGTGGTCGAAATGAACGTCAACAATTCTGGGATATGTTTTTTAACAATGGATGCCCTACCAGCTGCGACCCAATACTAGGAAACACCCATACACACTCACATTCAAACTCTTTGCCAATTTTGTTAACCCAATTCACTCTATAGTGCATGTCTTTGGAATGTGGGGGAAACTGGAGCACCTTAGGAAACCCATGCAAACACAGGTAGCAGCCTTGACTCAAACCAGCGACCTTTTTTCTACACTCTCAGAAAAAAAGGTACACGATGGTACAAATAATGTTCCTTGTGGAACAGTTTTGCACCTTTGTAAAAATTGTACCTTATATGTTACTGAAAAGATGTCTTATGATACTGTTCTGTGCCTTTTATGGTACAACTGAAATGAAGGTACACAATTGTTCTCATATAAAAGGTACAAAAGTGTTGAACAACTCCTTCTTTATTACAGTATCTATGAAAATAAATATGACTGGAAAGGCAAAGTGATTATTATGAATAATTTCCATATGAAACAAGAATCATCATTTAAAGTATATGTTTAAAGATACTTACAACTGGTAAAACATAAAACTATAGGTATTGTAAACTAAACATTTAAAGCATTTTAATAAATGTTTGGTAAGCATTTTGACACTGTTAAGGGACAAAGTGTCTTGTCACTTTGTGTGGTACTTTCACAAAGTATACAATATTGTATCTGCAGGTTTTTAAAAACAAAGGTACATTTTGGTTTACCATGGTACAAATCATGACCTTAAAAGGTACAAGTTTGTTTCTTTTCTTAAGGTACAATTCTGTGCCATAAAAAGTACTGCCCCAGTGACAAGGGTTTGCACCTTCTTTGGTACAACATTGTACCATTTTTATCTGAGAGTGTGTGAGGTGACCTTTAATCCACTGTGCCACCTCTTTAAAATATTAAAATTGTAAAATCTTTCTTTGTATATTTTTTAATTAAATACAAGTTAAAAGCATTTACCAAACCTCAGATTCTTGACTTGTAATGCATTTTACTAAACATTCCAACTTTCCTGGAATTGAGCTTGTATTCATAAGTACATGTGCATGTCTGGTGTCCCCAGCTATAACGGTGTGTTTGTTTGCCACTCTGGGCATGTTTTGTTCTTGATGTTTGTCAGAGCTGTTTGTGCTGCTCAGAGATATTGGACGATATCCAGACTGTCTTCAGTCCCACACTGTCCCTGACTGCACTTCTCCTCCTCTCCTTTCTTACGTCTCTCCTAATAAATCCTAATTGTTCTTGAAATGGCACGCTCTCTCCATTGACATGATTTGGAGCTGGGGGTTCTGTCTGTGGGCTGGTTTCTGCTTCTGATTCCACAGAGCCATCAAGGCTGTTTGGCTGCTGCTGGATTTCATTTATGAGAGTAAAGGTGGTTTCTCTACTTAGAGGAGAGGAGGGAACGAAATAGAAAGCTGGATCTTTTGATCATATTCTCAGAGGAAATCTTTGATTCCGGATGTCCTTGCATTTTCACTTTCTCTGTATGTTCTCTGCACACACACATACACACATTTATAATTTTACAGCTATCTTTATAAGGACTTCCCATAAATGTAATGATTGTTATATTGTACAAATTATATACTCCCTACCCCTACTCCTTAAACCCAACCCTCAGAGGAAACAATATGCATTTTTATGTCTTCAAAATACTTAATTCTATGAGATTTATGAGCCATTTTGCTCATGGGGACATTTGGTCCCTCTAACGTGAGGAATACAAGATGCATACACACAGAAAGAGAGCAAGAAAGAGAGATTTTTTATGGGGATTTCTTTTTGACTTGATAATGATTTTTATACTGTACATATATATTACAGTATGTCCCCTTACACCAACCTTAACCCTAAACCCAATCATGACAGGAAACATTTCCCAGTTTTACATTCTCAAAATAATTCATTCTCTATGATTTATGAGCCATTTTCATCCTGGGGACTAATAAATTCTCATCACAAGGTCAAAATTACTGGCTATACTTGTGTGGAAATGTGGTCCCTACAACATTATGAAAACCAGGACCACACACACAAATACATGCATGCGCGTACAGACACAGAGGCAAAATCACCTGTTATGATTATGATATTAAAAATATCAAGAATATGATGTTTATTTTGTTTTAGTATTATATTATTTTATTCTATTTTTTTTACTAGACTTTTTTGAGAGTTATGATTTTAGATGATTGAGAAATTAATTATTCATTCATTTTCTTTTCGGCTTAGTCCCTTTATTAATCAGGGGTCACCACAGTGGAAGGAACGGCCAATTTATCCAGCATATGTTTTGCACAGCAGATGCTCTTTCAGCTGTAACAAGGCATGGGACGATAACCGTTTTCAAGGTATACCACGGTTTGTAAAAGTCAAGGTTTTCAAAGCACCAAAATTTTCAAGTTTTAAGTTTTGTTTTTTTTTACACTTTTTTTTTTTAGTTTTTCAGGTGTAAATTGTAAAGAAATCTGTTTTTGAAACAAATGAAGACAGCAGAAGTCAATGATTCACTTGAATTATTCAGCCTGACATGTTTACTGCTCCAAAATATTTTAAATGTTTCTCACAATAAAATATATTGTGTTCAAAGGGGGAAAAGGTTTTGTTATTTAGCCAGACATTTAAAAAGAATATATTTTAGAGCAGTAAACACAATAACGTCATACCGTGAAACCGTGATATTTTTATCCAAGGTTATCATACCGTCAGAATCTTATACCGGCACATGCCTAGCTGCAACCCATCACTGGGAAACATCCATACACACTCATTCACACACATCCACTACTGACAATTTAGCTTCCCCAATCCACCCATACCACACGTCTTTGGTCTTGTGGGGGCACCCGGAGGAAACCCACACGAACACAGGGAGAACATGCAAAGTCCACACAGGCAAAGTCCAACAGACCCAGCCTAGGCTCAAACCAGCGACCCTCTTGCTGTGAGACAATCATGCTACTCACTGTGCCACTGTGATGCCTTGTTAATTATTTTTATTTATTTTATTTATACATTATTATACATGTAAATATACCTTTTTTACTGGAAAAACAGGTTTACAGTAAAGAATGCTAAGCCATTTTCAAAAGGAATATCCTCAGCAACTTACAATCTCGTGAGGATGAGCACAGTCTTGAACAGCAGCTATCCTTGGCAACATAAAAGTCAAGCTAGAGCATTTTTAGGAATACTTCATGCAAGATGATCAATGCATGCTGGGAAAATGTTCCCAGTTCTCCGGCTGCAATAAAGTCCTTGGAATTACACCACACGGTTGTTATTGCTTCTACAGTCACACCCAACAAAAACAAAACCCTGTTGTTCACTTTCTTCACTGTTTGTAACCCCTGACACCTTCATATCTCAGAAAGCAGGTAATTTTAGATCGAGCGCAGAGCTGCCGCATCCTCCCCTGTGTCATTTGGGTCTAAGGGAATGCTGGAGATCAGGTATAGCGAAGGGAAGATAAATAGAGCGGCACCTCCGCAGAGCACTTCACGCAGGAGGCCCACTGAACCATGCCGCTTCGTAATTATAATAAAAAATAAAAATGATGGGTGATTTAGGACTGCCATGTGTGCTGGGTGGAGTCTCCCTGGGTGGAGACTCCCATTAAAGGCAGCGTGGCCCTCATATAGGCGGTCTAGCGGAGGGGTGCCAGCCAAAAGTGGAATGATAATGAGGACATTGGCTCGCTTCAGAGAATTGGGGTGTAATTGAGTTAATGAATGCATTCTGTTGCATCTCTGATTGAGCGCTTGTCCCTTCACCACTTTCTTTAAGGTGTTCCTTCTGACTGTTCAGCACAAGCTCTCTTCCGCATTATCCTCTACCTGACATTGAGTCTGAAAGGAGCAGCTCATGCAAGGATTACAATGCACATCATTCATTGTCCCTTATGACTTCATACCAGTATTACTTATTTCTTCTGTGGAACACAAAGAGTGATACTTTTTAACCATATGCTCAATTTTGAAACAAAAAACTGCATATAGTGTTCTGAGATGTGTTTTAAAGTATGTCTGCTGGTTCTTAGCCAGCCATGAGCTGGTTTAAGCTGGTCATAAGCTGGTTTAGACTGTGCAGGTGTGGTTATGCTAGCCACTGCTCAGGACCAGCACATGACTAACTTAAACAAGCTCATGACCAGCTATAAACCAGCTTAAAGGAGCACTCCACTTCATTTTACAAGTCACACGATCTCTGGGTATGGCTGAGGTGCTTTTAGCTTAGCCTAGCTTAGCTTAGCTTAGCTTAGATCATTGAATTGAATTAGACAATTAGTATCTTGCTCAAAAATGACCAAAAAGGTTTAATAATTTTCCAATTTACAGCTTTACTCTTCTATAGTTACAGTGTGCTATAAGACCAACAGAAAATGAAAAGATTCTGTTTTCAAGGTTGATATGGGTGGGAACTATACTTGTAGTTCCGGTGTAACAATCAAGGAACTTTGTTGCTGTTCCATGGCTACAACAGGTGCAGTGATATAATGCAGTACTTGAAAATAGTCCCTAATTAAGTAATTTCCAACATGACCTGCTGTTTGCGCTAATAATATCATTGCTAAATCATATTAAGCTGCAGTGTGAATGTGGCCTTTAAAACATTCATTCATTCATTTTCTTGTTGGCTTAGTCCCTTTATTAATCCGGGGTTGCCACAGCGGAATGAACCACCAACTTATCCAGCATTTGTTTTATGCAGCGGATGCCCTTCCAGCTGCAACCCATCTCTGGGAAACATCCATACACACTCATTGACACACATACACTACGGACAATTTAGCCTACCCAATTCACTTTTACCACATGTCTTTGGACTTATGGGGGAAACCGGAGCACCCGGAGGAAACCCACGCAACCACAGGGAGAACATGCAGACTCCACACAGAAATGGCAGCTGACCCAGCCGAGGCTCAAACCAGCGACCTTCTTGCTGTGAGGCGAACGTGCTACTCACTACGCCACTGTGGCGCCCTGCCTTTAAAACATAATATTCTAATTATATTGGTTATATGTCAAAAAAAGAACTGGTTATGTATGTTTTAAACCATGGCTGCTGGTTTAAGTTGGTTCTTAGCTTGTCATGAGTTGATATAGGCTGGTTGTGGTAATCCATAAGCAACTATAGCTGCTGCTCAGGACCAGCACATGACCAGCTTAAACTAGCTAAATGCCTACAGTATGATTTATGTGCATGATTGTAAATGTAAGAGAGGTTGGGGCAAAAGTACCCCCAAAATACTGACAAATACTGATCCGCATTGCATCAAAATTCCTTCTATATATTAATTTATTTGTTTATTTATTTTGCTGCACTAAGCCATATAACCATGTATCCCCGTATTTTTATTACTAATGTTCTGTCTCACAACACAAAATATAATGTAATGTAACATATCCTTAACTACAAGGTTTAAGAGCTATGGTGCATGGAGGAAACAAGTTTCATTCAGAAATGAATAGAATTTTGCAGCATGCCTCACACACACACAAAAATTTTGTGGCTTTAAACATATGAAATATCATTTAATGGTCACATAGACTTTTTTGTGATACTTTCATGATGCTCTTGGAAGATTGACAGCCACTTTTCTTGGAAAGACAGTTTGTTATTTCTTGGTGAACTATCCCTTTAAGGCTTCATGGTTGCTGTTTGTCATGCTTTTTTTTAGTGAAGGCCTAGTATAACTCACAGTGTGTTTCTCCCGCAGATCGGTCAATGGCATTCAGAGCGGGGACTGTCGATGGAGAGGAAGCTTCCTTCACTTAACGTGACGGACACACTATTCAACACCACTCTCACCATAACTACTATCCTGGTAAGTCTTGTCTACTACTCCATATTCATGGTCCACATATCCTGACAGATTAAGGCCCTGTCCACTCTATCATTAGGTATTTTCTATGCAGTTTGGCTGTTCCTCCACATGCAAATACAGAATCAGGTGACTGAAAACAAAACTTTCTGAAAACTCCTGCCAGAGGGAACATTTTTACTAACTCTGGTAACAGCGTGGCCATGTAGCCAATGAGTTAGCCAAGAGTTTTACACACACCCTTAGGAATAATCTTTTTTGAAAGAGCCTCTCTTTAGCTTCCAGAAACAGTCTGTCCCGTCTCTGATCACCTCAGGGTTCAGCGCTGATCTAAATAAAGACTCTTCTCCACTGAGATGAGTGGAAACTAACAAGTATGCGAGTAATAGCATTTCCTGGAGCAGCAACCACCAATTGAAGATGTAATCCGCTAGGCTGTTATCTAGGGGCAATTTTCTCATCTTCTCCTACACTGTATAGTGATGATGAAAAAAAGAGGCTCTCTGCAGCCTTAGGCCAGATGTCGCATATTTGGCTGGGTCATCCCTGTTGGAAAAAAAGGAGAGGAATAAAGAGGGTGAGAATAAGAGGGCTATGCAAGGTGAATTAAGTTCTTGAAAGCCAGTAAAGGACAGGTGGAAAAATCATCTATAACTTCAATTACGACTGCATGAAAAATCTGCATATTTAAGGTGTTCACCAGGGTAGGGTTGCAGCAGCACTTCCTTAAATTCTTGCATATTCTGAAATGTAAAGACTACTTTAGAGGATTATGCCTCGTTTCCAATAAGTGATACAGTATGGTACGGTTCGGTACGGGTCACGTTTATCAGGCTTGTGTCTCCACTGCCAAATGGTACCAATGGTACCCTATTGGTAGGCATGGTACACAACAGAAAGTTGCAGTCGATGTCATTCTCGCTTGCAGTTCACATATCGTATGTGTTACAATCTTTTAAGATGGTCCGTCAAGGGGAAGGAGAATAACATTAATTTTGAGTGTAACACACAAGCAAACACACAATATCATCAAAGTGAGGGACAAAACACAAAGACTAACTTAATGCAAGAAAGTGTTTTTATTTACAAAGGTAGTGAAAATAGGTGAAAATATATATATAGAAAGAAGAATAAATGTATTTACAAGAATATATTGAAAATGATGGACAACAAACGGGACACAAAATGTTTGAACAGATTGATGGGAGAGTTGGAGAAATGAGACGCGGGCGGCGTCCAAACAATAGAAATAAATAAAACAAAACAATCTATTATATTGGCCCAACCTCTACCCTAACTATCCAAAAGAAACAAATATATCAGTATAGAAAAGAACATCTTCGCGTCTATTACGCACTACCTAATCTACACTAATATAAGATGAAAATCAAAAGTACAGCGGGTGGAGCACGCCCCTTACCTAGTGTGTCTAACAAAAGTGATATTTAAAGCCTACGTGTGCACAATGTATGTCGCGCGACAATCTTACCTGTCTCACTCTCCAACCTCAGATGCGCGTAACTGGGTAGACAAATGGAGAATTGACAAATAATAATGGACATATAGCAGATTGTAACACACACTGAAAACGGATACCAAATTCATTAACACACAACACAACACAGAAAAGTCAAATGTCCCGGGCCTCGCGTGTAGCGTCCTGTCACCACTTTTATGCCACGGTGGCAGCGGCTGGATTGGAGACTGTATGATGACGTCAGGGGGGACACGGCAAACAGCTGGGCAGCGGTAGCCAATAGGAGCCTCTGTGAATGAAAGCGAGAGAAGAGAAAGAGCGCGCGAGAGAGACAGAGAGAGACAGAGAGAGAACGAGCGCGAGCGCGCGCGAGAGAGAAAGAGAGAGAACGAGCGCGCGTGCGCGAGAGAGAAAGAGTAACTAGCAAAAAAATAATAACAATAATCACACAACACAGGAATGTAACAGTATGAGAAACACTTCTTACTAAACAAATGCTTTATATACATTAATACTTATGTATAAATAAATGTAAACTACTAACCTTTCTATGAACAGGATTTGTTTAAAGCTGCAGATCAATAATATTGTGAAATATCCTGCTGTAACATTTGTGATTATATAAAATAACAAATAAATAAAACATTTCTGAACACATACACAGACTTACAGTCTCTGACAGGTTGTCAATTACAGAAAAAAATACCCAAAACATATATGGGACTTGGCTTTGGCTTCATAAACAATATGAAAGATATACAGTCAGCACAAACCTCTCATCTTTATTCTTCATGACCACATGTAACGTTAATGTCTTGTTAAAAAGTAAATCCGTCATTCTGAGTTCATAATTGTCCAAAAGGCAATGATAATATTGAACATTGCAGTTTGTTCATGTTTTAGGTTACTGAAAGAATCATTTGCTTCTTTGTTTTTTCGGGCTTCTCCTTTGCTTTTTCGCGCTTCTCTCTGCCATTCGGCCATTTCTGAAGGATGTCGGAAGTCTTTAATTATCACATGCACATTATTGTCATCAGCTCTATTTTGTTATTTCAAATATAGCGATCGCACACTAGCCCTCTTGAGCAAGTGAAATCATTCACACTTTTAGGCGGCCACATAAACGACAGCTACACACGCAGATCATGGCTCGCTATTATATGTACATATATAACATTACAATATAATGTTTTGGCTGTGTTTTTAAAAATGGCACTTCATTCTCCTGGCTTGTGCACGGGTTGGTAATGTTTCTCTGTAAACCAATGGCTTTCAGCTGCGCGTCTAGCTCCGTGTTTTGGTACCCTGTTGTTGTGCTAGGTACCATTTTGAAAGAGGACCCAAAAAGTGGTATGGTACTGTTTGCTTTTTGGTATCTTTTGACAGTGGAAACAAACATAAAAGCGTACCGACCCGTACCATACCGTATCACTCAGTAAAAAAGATTACTAGATTTGTACGTATTTCAGTTCTATCACGTGTTTTTAAAACAGAATGTAGTTAGTAGATCAAAAGCTCTCCATAACATAATATGTAATTGCACTTAATGAAGTAATACCTAATCACAAGTATTTGAATTGTAAAACAGGAAATATTGCCTGAAATGAATTGAATGTGAACTTATGTAAATCAAAATATTACACTCAAAATATTTTAATAGCCTACACATGACAGAGAAAGGGACAGAAATACAAATTCAGTCATGAAGAAATTCTAATTTTTCATTTGATGGATGCAAACAAGACAAAACCCTTCTTG
Source organism: Danio albolineatus (assembly GCA_903798035.1). NCBI lineage: Eukaryota > Metazoa > Chordata > Actinopteri > Cypriniformes > Danionidae > Danio > Danio albolineatus. Next base: position 21,436,000 of record CAIGQQ010004837.1, on the reverse strand, counting down.
GAAAAAATGTTACTTGTCTGTCACAAACTGGAAAAATGTTTGAGATTTGGCAGGACATTAAAAAGTAAAGGCTGTGAGCAGAGGGAAATGAAAGAAGTGAGAATTTGTGGCTGTTCGTTGTCAGACACAAGCTCATCAATGTAATCTAATAGTGCTGTCATCTTTTTTCTTATTCATGATGAGCATACCTGTCAACTCTCCCGTTTTTCCCGGGATTCTCCCGTATTTTACAGTTCTATCCCGCTATCATCCCGTAAATGTATTTTCCCGTATTTCTCCCGTATTTTCAGTCGTTCTCCGACGGGTGTCAATAAAAAGAGCCGATCCTCCCTATTCACAACTCATACCGCCGCACCACCAGGGGCCGCCCTTGCTCTTAAAGCTGTTAGAATCTGTCTGTGCTTTCGTTTTATTTAGGCATGAAACACTCTGAAATAAACATAAAAACGGCGGGATTCCCTTTCCTTTTCATTACAGGTGCCGTCGCTCCTCCTATGCAACCCTTAAAACAGTCATAAAGCGGTGCGTGACTTTCAGCTGACGCGTCCATAGTGATAAACATATGCTGTTTCCCAAACGGATTCTGTGCACTCGATTAGAAGCAAAGCGAAAGTGGATACTGGGGTTTGTTTTTGTGTTTGAACATACATATACACATAATTAATAATAATAACATCTAAAGATGTCGATCTTGATGGGGTTTTTACTTTCAAACACAAATAATTTTGTCCTAAATGAGCATAAAACTTTAGGAAAGCAATGGAATGCTTTCATTATAACTATATATGTAAACTTCTGTTATTTAATGTAATCAAACAAAAAATCTAAATAAATGAGATTCATTCGCTGCTCTTTATTCATAATGTGTAAGTTATACAGTGAGGAAAGGTGAATAAGATTTGATAACTTGATCCTATTTCTTTATAACAGCTAATTTTAATAAGCTAAAATGTTTGCCAACGTATACTATTGAAAAAATTATTACTGACCGTTTAACTGTTTATTTACTGGGAAACAGCTCCAGCAGGACATATTTAATAAGGGGATATATTATATAAGGGATCATCATAGGACATATTTAATAAGGTGATATATTATATAAGGGATCATTCACATCCGAATGTTGACAGGTATGATGATGAGTAGAGTAAATATTCAGTTGGGTCATATAGTTAGGTTTAGTAGTGCAACACAAAACCATTTAGTAGTGCGTAAGTAGTAACTTAGCATCTCTTTATGCTGCAATTAAATCTCTTCATGAGCAACCAGCCCCAGCTGCTTAAGGAAGGTTGCTGGTTTAAATCAAGTTGAGTAAAATCAACAGGATATGTGGTTTAATAACCCTGTTCACACCTGATATTAAGATGATCCAGTCACAACACTAAATACAGTTGGTAAATGTTTTGAGTTTGTCCATTTTTGACCACTTCCACTAGTTAAAAATGCATTTGACAAGATTGCTTTCATATTTAGATGCCCATGTAATCAAATATGTTCAAATAACCATAAAAGACCACCTACTTTCCGCCCACTAAACACATTTTTAAACATAATGTGCTGTTGAAGCTCATTAAGCAGATGGATAAATTGGATTAAAACAGCAGGTGTAAAAAGGAATATGCCTTACTCATTTACTTGTGATTCAATGCAGCATAATGCATCCTAATATCAAATGTATTCAGGTGTAAACAGGGCCAACGTGGGTAAAATGCATTTTGATGCATTCATTGTTCCCTTTCCTTGGTAGAAGAAAAAGGTTAGCGTTTGAGCTTTATTTGGCAAGTATGGTAAATGCAGCTAATTTTGGAGGACTTAAAAGCAGAAATGTGAAGCCAATAATTTTATAAAGGCACTTAAATTAATTACGCCATTAAAACTTATACAGTGCATTGTGTTAGCCAAAAAGTTCTTCTCATTATTTTTGTGGTCAATTGTGATTTAGGCAGTTCATTGGCATGGCAACAAAGTTGTAAAATTGGAAATTGGAACTGGATATCATGTTAGCCAAAAGTTGTTCTCATTATTTTTGTGGTCATTTGTGTTTTGGATATTTCGTTGCCATGGCAACAAAGTTGTAAAATTGGATATTGGAACTTGTTAAGTGTATTATGCACTTAAAGTTTTTTAGGGTTGCTGGTCAATGGAGTCAAAAGAGATACAAAATACTGTTTTCATGGGAAGAAAGAGGAAAATAAACTGCATAATAAGAAAATAAGAGATTGTGGTGAACGAGCGGTGATCTTTCAGTTGTGTACTTTTATTCCTTTTATGTAATGGTATTTTACTTACAAACTTCAACAATCTGTACAATCAATTTAATTGACCCTAATTAGTTTTTACTTACTGTCCCTCCCCAGTATACCTGAGATCCAGTTTGATGTTAGATCCTGATGTCCTATAGCTATAGCAAACCAGTAATGAAATGCCATTCTACGTAAATTGTCTAAGGATAAAATAAAATCACGTTTTGATATTCATTTAGGCAAATGTTTTAGGCTCACATTTTTATATTTTTGTCTTTAAGTTAAAAATCTATACAATCTTTAACTATTTTTATATCATTTTTAAGAATTAAATCCTTGATTTTTATATTATACTTTAACTCACTTTAAAAATTCGACCCTCACCACATATTTTTAAGAAAATAGAGGACAAAATTGTGCTGTTAATGCCAAATCCAAGAATTGAATCAAAATGGACAGTTGCTATTTTTATGGAATGTTGCCATTAGGCATGGGCCGGTAGGATTCTGACAGTATGATAACCTTAGATAAAAATATCAGTTCCACGATATCATGGTATTGTGATTACTGCTCTAAAATATGTTATTTGTAAATGTCTGGGAAATAAAAATGGTTCCCCGTTGATCACAAAATAAATATTATTTTAAGAAACATTTTAAACATTTTTGAACAGTAAACATGTCAGGCTAAATAATAAATCATTCAAATAAAGAATTGACTTGGTAACACTTTATTTTGATGGTCCATTTGAGTATCAGTAGACCGTATGCTTAATATTTGTTGATACTGACATTCAACAAACATTTAACTGACTATAAAAAACTTACATTTCAACTTACACTAACCCAACCCCAACCCTAACCCTAACCCAACAGTCTACTTATAATCCAATGAGAATTAGTTGCAATGTAACTTAAATTCAACAAACGGACCATCAAAATAAAGTGTGACCATTGACTTCTGCTATCTTTATTAGTTTCAAAAACACAGGATATAAAGTAAGCCAATGCACTTTTCAGGTTCATAGCATGCTTGATTGTTGGCATATAAGAGATTTGCTTTTCAGATGTTTGGGTTAACCAGTAACTCTTGATGTGGACCAGTAGATCAAGTGTGGCCCTAAAAACAAAATAAATTAGTCATAAAGAAAAAAAAAAAGAAGAAGAAGCACATATACCATAGGAACGGTATAACCGAAAATTTTAGCAGTTTTAAAACATTTGGTAATATTTGATAATGACATTTCCAAACTGTGATAACCCTTGAAACTGGTTATCGGCCCATGCCTAGTTGTCATATTTGTTATGAATGATCTACCTATGTGCCCTCAAATTGTTTTGTAAATGAAACTGTAAATATATTCTCATGCAACATGTCACATGAGATCACAGCAATTGAAAACACTCATCCAACCTTCCACTTGCTTCTCAGTAGACAAAGCCAAGTCCCCTCCTTACTGTATTTTTGTTCTGTCATTTGAGCATCGTTTCACTCAAATACATCACAATATCTTCGACATTTGATTTAACCCAAAATTAATCCTTAATGTTTATAAAAAAAAACTGTTGGGAAAGTTTTAAGCAATTTTTTTTTTTTTTTTTTTACAAACGAAAGCTTTTTGCGCATTAAGTGAACAAGAGATGATTATGTGTATGTGTGTGTGTGTGTGTGTGTGTGTGTGTGTGTCCCACAAACGCAGCGATTGGAGTACAGGTGGACCAATTACTTTCCTCTCAGATCTGTTATTGTTAATGTGCTTGATGATGTTGCAGCTGGGAGAACTGGTGAGAACTTTGTGCCATGTGTTTATTCCTCTTTAAAGATATACTGAGACTTTGGCTGCATTAAAGAGCCACCGAAGAGCAATTTCGGCTCTATCACGGCCCATTCATCACAGGCTGATTGCAAAGTCTGCTTTATCTTGGTAAACGCAGCGCAGTTGAAAACACGCTGCAGAACTCAGCACCTGTGGACCACTCCACTAGCGTTTTCATTACCGCTCTGAGCTTTTGTCATTGCTGGAGTTACAGCACACTCACACAAACACACAGATTGAATTTTACCCCGGTGATATGGGCCAGATCTAACATTTTTGTAAGGAAAGACAGTATATTAGAGCCGGTTGGGCTTGTAGTGGTAAAGCTGTCTAAACTGTATAAACTGGTCTGTGGGTTTGTAGTAGCTCTTGATGTCTTTGGCATTATATCTCGAACCTGCTTTGTGCTTTGATTGAGAACACAACTTTATTTTTAAAAAAGATTTAGCATTGCTTTCAATGCAAGCTCACAGACTACTTTGAATTAGTCAGTTAAAAGGTGCTGTGTGTACGAGTCTAGCATAAAAATACCATATGTTTGCAGATATTTAAGAAACATGACAAGTACTTGTTTATCCGAAAAACAATGCTGAAGTCAGATATTCTGCTTTGAAAAGGTGTTTTCCATGCCGGAATGTTGTCTTTGTTTTTGGTAATTTAAACCTGCCCAATGCCACATCAGCCAATTATATTTCTGCAGCCCAGGTTGCCTTGATGGAAAACTGCCTGTTTCACTCATTCATTCAGAAAGGCTCTGAAAGCATGCGTCTGTGACCGAAATGTGACCTTCTATCCACTGTCAAACCAGCAATCTACAAAGAAGTTTGCTGGTTTGAGTCCCGGCTGGGTCAGTTGGCATTTCTGTACAGAGTTTGCATGTTCTTCCCATGTTTGCGTGGGTAGCGTATGAGTGTTTGTGTGAATACGAGAGTGTATGGTTGTTTCCCGGTAAAAAAGTTGGCGGTTCATTCCACTGTGGTGACCTCTGAAATAGAGACTAAGCCGAATGAATGAATGAATGAATTATACAGGAAATATAGACTTGGTAGACTTGGTAAAAAACACATGTTGCTGAATAGGATTGTAACTCACTTTACCTCGCATATACTAGAGAACGTCTCAGAATAATATTGCTCCTTTAATACCTATTAATAATGCTGAATAATTTCTGACCTTTAGATGGTAATAATTCTTTCAGCTGTGAGGAATAATGTGAGTTTAAATGGGTCATGAATTATTTGATTATGTTTCCTGGAGTTCACTTATAACGTTAGTAGGATTATTATATATAAAAAGCCATAATTTATACGTTCAAAAAAAAATAGGCTGATGAAGTTTAAATTAATAGGTCTCCTGTATGACTTAAGTAGCTGGATAGTATAATAACTTGTTAACTAGCAGCACATCTCCGAAAAGTCACAACTAAGTGTAACGCATCAATCAGAAATATTTGGCTAAATCCATGTGAAACTTCATTTGAATAATATGGGGTGGTTTAATCTAGGTGAAACTTGAACAAATGGAAAACTGAATTCGGAAAAGTGTTGTGCATGTGCAATGATAGATGATGTAGGAGCTTTTGTTTATGAACAGAGAGTCATAAGTGACTCTTCTGTCTTTCTAAAATTAGCCTACTCATGGGTTGTGAAATGGTGCAGGACAATGTTGTCCCACCAGTCCTTGCTTCCGGCTTCTATCCACAATATGTAGGAAGGGGCATTTTTACTACATGATAAATGTACTTTAATCAGCAGGGCACAAACCTCTGTGTTCTTGTCAACTCCCAAAATACATTAATAATAAAGGACGAGGTTACTAAGAATCTGTGTTAGAGCAAACATTCTTTTTGGCCGTAATGTATGTTTATACCATCAAATTACTCATATTTTGATTACTCAATTCATACTTATTTAAAATCCAACATCTAAGAGAGACCAGCATGATAATTATTTGGAATAATAAGGGTGATACTTTAATTTGATAGTCCAGGGTAACTTTGCAACTACATTGTCATTAAAGTATCAATGGATTGTCTGCTTAGTGATAACACTTTCTTTTAATGATCTCCCAGCAGACTAAAATGTCATTCAGTGTGACAGTTTATATATCCAAGATAACACTTGCTGGTCTTGTTTATAATAGGAATCAACTAAAGACATTCTGAAAGACTCATTAAAAACATATTAACAGTGCTTCCTGTTAAAAAAAACTAATATTTTTATTTGAAATGTTAATGTACTTTTTTATTGATACAGTAATGTGAATGATAGGGTGGCATGGTCGCTCAGTGGTAATCACTGTCGCCTCACTGCAAGAAGGTTGCTGGTTTGAGTCTGGGCTGGGTCAGTTGGCATTTCTATGTGGAGTTTGCATGTTCTCCCTATGTTCGCATGGGTTTCCTTTAGTTTAAAAAAATAATAAAAAATGTGTGTGTGTGTGTGTGTGTGTGTGTGTGTGTGCGTGCGTGCGTGCGTGCGTGCGTGTGTGTGAATGCAAGATTTTTAAAGAGGTGGCACAGTGGATCAGAGGTCACCTCACAGAAAGAAGGTCACTGGTTTAAGTCCCCGCTGTTACCTGTGTTCGCATGGGTTTCCTCCAGGTGCTCTAGTTTCCCTCACAGTCCGAAGTCATGCACTATAGGTGAATTGGGTAAACAAAATAGGCATGCGTTATGAGTGTGTATGAATGTGAGTGTGTATGGGTGTTTCCCAGTACTGGGTTTCATTTGCAAGGGCATACGCTATGTAAAACATAAGCTGGAATAGTTGGTGGTTCATTCCGCTATGGTGACCTCTGATAAATCAGGGACTAAGCCGAAGGAAAATGAATGAATGAATGTTAGTGGTATTATCCTTCAAACCATAGGTTTTTCCTTTTTTCCAGCAGTCATTTAAAAATAAATTTCGTTTGATCTCAGGAATAAGTGAATAAGTATAGTATATTATTCTGTTTTTCCTTTTAATATTAACTGTTACATTGATAATATTTCAATAAAGATGTTTTTCTGAATGACAGTGAAGTATTGACAGTGGATTATAAAAGCAGATACTTACAATATAGGCTCATTCTGAAAACATATCCCTATAAACATTTCTGGAGATCGCAAATTATGTAGCCAGAAGTACGTATGGCTGCATTCTGTCTTTAAAACTACGCTACGGGGTGGTATGACTTAATGCGCTTACCAGCTGACTACTTACCTCTGTGTGGGCGGCTTTCCTGCTTTTACCAGTTTGTCCAGTTAGCTCGCCATGCACTGTACATCGACGTACTTGAGACACAGAGAGTAGTTGACCACAATGATGGGGTTCAAACGGTTTCAGAAAGCAGGTAAGACAAAAACAGAATCCAAAAAATAAAATAAACAATAAAATAACAGGGTTAGAATGTAGTAAACATAAATCTGAAAACATAAATCAGGGGGGTTTTCTTTTTCTGGATTGATTTTAAAAACACTGGCGGTTGGGTTTAAGGAAGTGGATGGGCAAGTTAATCGGTGCTTTTGGGTCAGTCGATCGATCAGTCAGTCAGTCAGTCATTCATTCATTTATTCATTCATTCTTGCAGTCAAACAGTCAGTCGACAGCAGCGGAGGATTTATGCAAGATGCTTTTTGAGATCTCAAATGTCTCTCACAAGTGCCGTTCACGCCTGCTGTTCTCGCGTAACCCACCAGAGGCCACTGTTGGCTGACTGTTTGGCTGTCTGACTGAATAACTGATGGACCATCCAATCGACTGACCCACCCTCCCCCTTCCCTAAACCCAACCAAAATTTTATTGATTGACCCCCCTTACACTTCCCTAAATCCAACCAACAACTTTCAAAAAAGTAATCCAGTATAATTAAAAGCCCTCGTCTCATTTTTACCACATTTTCAGACTTTACCACATTCTCACCCTGTTATTTACTGGTTTATTTCATTATTTAGATTCTGTTTGTGTCTTACCTGCTTTCTAAAAGCACTCCTCACCGGACTCAAACCCCGTCATCATGGTCAACTCCTCTCTGCATATTGAGTCATGCCGACGAACATGGCGAGCTAAAGGGACAAACTGGTTGCAGTGGGAAAGTCGTCCACACGAGGCGAGCGGTCAACTGGTAAGCGCGAAAAGAAACAGTGTCACACCGCCCCGTAGCGTTCGTTTAAAAAATGAAACGCAGCCATAAGTAATGTGCGGTCTCCAGAAACGTTCGTGGGACTACGTTTTCTCAATGAGCCTGTGTTAAACACTTTTTAAAATTTCATTCTCAAAAGGTAAAAAAAAGACTTTTCACATGCAGAGAAAACATGCTAAATGCAAGCTTGTTTGGGATTTGGTGTGTTATAATTGGCCACAGTCTCCCCTGTAGTAATCATTGGTTCAAAACTGTTGGTGTTTGGCCAGCCACTGACCATTGAGGCCAGAGGTGAATTCAGAGTTGTGGGACTTTGCCGTGTGGTAATCCAGATGCTTCTTTTCACATACTCAGTCATGCACTAAGGTTTATTATGTTTGCCTCACACAGTAAATACCTGATTTACACAATTCCCTTATTGACTCAAGCACTAAAAGAACACAGTATGAACAAATTCAAGATGCTGTTAGGGCTTTGTTTATGTTTAATACGTTTTCAACCTTTGTTTTCTGTCATCCCTTGTGAGCTTGATATGCTTTCCTGTTTTTCACAGATAAGCTGTCACCAGGCCTCTTTTCTTGTCTAAGCTCAAATAAATATTGTTTTGCCTATGAAACCGGGTTCACTTTCCGTTCACTCTATAAAGTCATCTTTATGTGATGCTATCTGCGATTTTCTCAACATTGTGCTTGAATTGAGTCCCTGAGAAAAGTCAGGAAGCTGTACCAAACTGTGCCTAAGAGTCCATCTCAGAAAGAGAAGGAATAGTGAAGCATTATTAATCTGTATGGCTGCAATATCAGCTCAGTGATATGATATGGAATGGATAGTGTATCACTGCATCTTCTGAATGAAAAGAGAGTCGTCAGATTCGGCAGCTGAATTCACGCTCACTGCAATCAATGATGGCGATAAAGTGCTCTTTCTGAAAACACAGAGAAATACGATTGCGGAGACAATTTCATGATGAAACCTCAGACACGCCGTCTTCAGTGGACAGACCACTTTTATTGTGTTCAAGATGGCCTTTATTCGCACGGCAATTGGAAATGTTCATAAATATAAAATGTGAGGCGCTATCTTCATGTAATATGCTGTCTCTGTGGCCAATTCTTCGACCGCTGTTTCTGTCTGGAGTATCTTCAGTCCCATTCACCCCCTGAAAGACATAAAAAAAATCACAGCAGTCATAAATGAATCAAACAAGGAGTGCTGCACCATTCAGTGACCAGGCTCGCTCAGGTTTTTTTGGGAATGTCTGAGAAATGCTAACACACAAATCCAATTTTTCTTCACCTTCCGAGCAAAAAAGCTGGGAGATTTGATTCCAAGTAAGATTGACTTTAATGTGTTTGTTTTCCAAATGCACCAAACCAGACTGCCGCCACGCTATATTTGTAAAATGGATTTCATCAGCTGACAGCCTTCCAAGAAAACAAATAGAATCAAATCTGCTGCCGATCCCAGACTGGTGAGGAATGTTGCATTTGGCAGACTTGACACTCAAAGTGCCCTTAATCTCACTGTCTGCGCTATTAAACGGAAAGTTTTTTTCTCTGATGTGACCCGCAGATTTTATGGAAGCATTCGAGCTCGGAAGAGAGGATTGCTTGGCCTGATAACAGCACTCACTCAGTTGATTGATGCCTGAGCTCCATTCCTAAGATTGATGGCGATATGCCAGGATCGGTCCTGTGTGTTCACAGTTAACCTCGCTCCTCTTCCTCGATTGCTTCCTCCCCCTTTCCATAGGCTTGGCTAATAATAGGTTATTAAATGTAAATGTGTAAAGTGGCTCCATTTGCCATCATCAGTCAGGAGGCGGCTGGCTAATGGAAAAAAAAAGAGTTCAATTAATTTTAGATATTCCTCATATTTAGTTTCTGTAATAATTACACACATATATATATATAAATATATATAT
>CAIGQQ010004837.1:21401837-21425096 GCA_903798035.1 Danio albolineatus | reverse complement strand
TCTCGTGATCTCGACATAAAAAATTGTTATGTCATGATTACGACTTAATTTTCTCGTGATCTCGACATAAAAAATTGTTATGTCATGATTTCGACTTAATTTTCTCGTGATCTCGACATAACAAAAAGTTCTGCTTATTCTCAAACTTAACTGCACATCTCTTACCATTTCTCTGGTCAGCCGCAAACCATTTAAACGGCATCATTCTATAACCGTGCAGACATCCCAGTCCTTCAAGCTGACTGGCAATGAAACTGACGATACTCTCAGGGTCGCTATATCTTCGACGATAAAGGCAGAGAGCCAAAAGCCTCCTTCTCAAGTGTCGGACACTGATATAGAAATTGTCAATCACTGAAAGGCATAGAACTATCTCAGTTTGACTCTGTCCCTGGTCAAAATAAAAGCGAATGCGTTCGTCCATGATGTTTCGTAGGCATTTGCTTACGGAAGTCAGAATAAGCAGAACTTTTTGTTATGTCGAGACGAGTCATAATCACGACATAAAATATTTTAATTCATGGCCTCTTAGGACTTCCGTAGAAAACACAAAAAGAAAAGTTTAATTTTAGTTTTGTAGCTGTTACAAGTGACTCAGAAGTTTACCTTGCTATACACTACCTGACAAAATTCTTGTCGCCTATTCAAGTTTTAGGAACAACAAATAATAACTTGACTTCTAGTTGACCATTTGGTGTCAGAAGTGGCTTACTTTGCCTTGAAAGGCAAAGGCCTCTCTCTCTAGATTACGCTTATTTTACCAAAAAGTGTATCCCAAATCGCAGACTTATACACTATTCTATGCCATTTTGTAGTATAATTGGTGTAAGTAGTGTGTTCACACTGAAAACTCTAAAAATAATAAGTGCACTTTAATTACCCCGATGATGTACTTGTTCAACCAGTAACATGAAGTGTGGAATGATGGACACTTCATGCACTCAACAACCACAGCTTTGTTCACATAGCAGACGGGGCGATGATATCGGGCGCACATGTTGGATAACTTTATTTATATTGGATTGTAAAAGCCATATTCTCCTACGAGAGTGATTATACCACCTCCCGATGGTGAATGCAGTTATACTTATGGCAGGTATTATTTGGTGCTTTGGTCATTTATGCACTAATTTGGCAACCGTCAAACATCATCTGGGAAACGGTTTCAATTTCCGCTTAGTAAAAAAAACATTAGTGTTCCATTTGGGACGCCACTACATACACATACTATACTGTTGAATGTATGAGTGCATAAGTACATAGTGCATAAGTGCATAGTGTATCGTGTGCCATTTGGGACGCAGCTTTAATAAGATATGATCCTGCCTTTGAATTATTTAATTAGGACAGTAATGTCTGACCTTGCTTAGACAAAAGTCTTGTCACTCAACAGAAATAATGTACAGTATAGAATATAAAGTCATGGTGCAGTGGAAAAAGAATTATTTTTGTGCATGACTCCCATGAGCTTGGAGGACTGCATCCATACATCTCTGCAATGACTCAAATAGCTTATTAATAAAACCATCTGGAATGGCAAAGAAAGCTTTCTTGCAGGATTCCCAGAGCTCATCAAGATTCTTTGGATTCATCAGCAATGCCTCCTCCTTCATCGTACTCCAGACATGCTCAATAATGTTAATATCTGGTGACTGGGCTGGCCAATCCTGGAGCACCTTGACCTACTGTGCTTTCAGGAACTTTGATGTGGAGGCTGAAGTATGAGAAGGAGCGCTATCCTGCTGAAGAATTTGCCCTCTCCTGTGGTTTGTAGTGTAATGGGCAGCACAGATGTCATGATACTGTACCTCAGGCTGTTAATGTTGCCATCCACTCTGCAGATATCATACACGCCCCCATACTGAATGTAACCCCTAACCATGATTTTTCCTTTACCAAACTTGACTGATTTCTGTGAGAATCTTGGATCCATGCGGGTTCTAATAGGTCTTCTGCAGTATTTGTGATGATTCATCAGACATCTACATTCTGACACTTTTCCAAATGATCAACTTGAAGTCAAGTCATTATTTGTTACACTTTCAACTGGGATCAACGACAAGACTTTTGTCTGGTAGTGTAAGCGTGTTAACTGTTAGTTTTGTAAATGTGATTGCTGGCAGACAATACTTATCTAGCATTTGTAAGATATGTAATGGAAAAGGCTGAGCTAGGCTGAGCAGTTAGGTAACCAAAGAATAACACTAGTAACAGAGTAATGTTTGTTTGTTTTTTTTTCCACGCCTATCTTCTGTATATTCAAAACTGGTTGGCGGCATGGTGGCTCAGTGGACAGCACTGTTACCTCACAGCAAGAAGGTCTTTGGTTTGAGTCCCGACTGGTATTTGCCAGTTGGCTTTTCTGTGTGAAGTTTGCATGTTCTCCCCGTGTTCGCGTGGGTTTCCTCTGGGTGCTCTGGTTCCCCTACAGTCCAAAGACATGCAATATAGGTAAATTGAATAAAGAAAAAAATTCCCAGTACTGGGTTGCAGCTGGAAGGGCATCCGCTGTGTAAAACATATGCTGGATAAGTTGGCGGTTTATTCCACTGTGGCAACCCCTGATGAATAAAGGCACTACGTCGAAGGAAATGAATGAATGAATGATTGAAAGAGCTAGCTGTAAACAAGTGTTTAATTTGACATTTGTTTTGTAAAATTATATGATTGTCGTCCTAAGCACAAATTTACCATGGTTTTGTTATACAGTATTGTACAGTACAGTGGTGTAATCATGTTTTTTTTTAGCTGATTGATTACCGTTTGTCACAGTTTCTCCACAATGACCATGGTTAAACTATGTTTAGTGTAGGAAATGCTTTATTGTGGTCAACAATAACCATGCTTTTAAAGTTTTATTCATAGTAAAACCTGCTAAAGTTTCCTAACTGACCAGTACCAGATCTCTATTTCCAATACTGACAGTGATATGCCATGCCTGGCCCTGTTTGCACACTCTTCCTCCATCTTTTCATAGATTCAGCTTTTAATGGATTATTAAATATAAATATGTAATCACTCCTCTTTCTTTGACTTAATCATCAATCAGACCAGAGGCTAGTTGGCCATTATGTCCAACACGTAATGACCCAAAGCCGTCAATGACTTCGCTCACCCAAAGTGCAGACCTATTAATTGAATCCAGAAGGTTTGTTTATTAGCTTTCATCTTTTCTTCAAAAACGTCTGCCTAATATGCGACTGGCCCATGAAATGCAGCTCTTTAATAGGCCTAGTTTGAAAGAAAGTGTCCGGCTGCAATACTTGAGTGCCTCCAGCAGGCTGTAAGCGATGAGAATTTGCATTTATATTGTGCTTTTCTGCATAACCACCGCAGCGGTGTCAGTGCGGGGCATGACGGTAACATGCGTGGATGATTCAACGAGTTAATGAACAAAATGGAAGGATTTGCATTTATAGAGTGTCAGACTCTGGGCCAAAGCTGTTCCTCTTTGTGCCGTGGCAATATGGGATTTCGCTGTTTGCTCCGACGGGTCCAAGGTGCGCACATCCATCTGCAAATACAGCGTGCCTCTTTTATGGACATACAAATGAGTTGAAAGGATTGTTATCGTGTTATTTGGATGCATATGAGCGGCTCGTATTAATAGGGTTCAGGTTTATTTGAAGTGTCGGAACATGTCCATTGACGTCCCACCTCGTCTGACAGGCCGCAAGACCCAGCTGCTGCTATACTCAGGCCAGCTGGAGCGTAGCCACTGGGCGCATCAAAAATCAAGGATGCAGGATCAGACAGGCAGGTAAAAAAAAGAAAAGAAAAAAGAAGAAAGTGTTGCCATGGCAATGCAAAAGACTGAAAAGTCTCCTCAGCTCTTCAGATTGCCACTCAAAGCATCGGAGTGGAGCGAGTCAGATTTACTAGTGAAAATGAAACACTCTCTCCAGTCGACCAGTCTACGCTAAGCAAATCTTAAGTACAACAGACCCATTTTAGTGTCTGTCCTGCCACGACACATCAGGCAAAGTGATTTTTTTTCCCTTTCTTTCTTTTTTTATAACAAAAAGTGATTTTGAAAAGCTTTTACATGGCTGGTTGCATTCTGAAGTGACTGTTTATGTCCAAGGTGACAATGTTTTGTTCAATTTATGCAAAGTGTATGAAAAACGAGAGCAACACACTCCACCGCCATGCATACCAACAAAACATCTGTATCTCAATGTATGGAAGTGGGCACGGAGAGTGCTTATTGAACGAATCGTGGCTGAAATGTTTACAAAGCTTTTGTTTTGAACACAGATTGCCTAATAAATCTGCTAAGGCTTTGGCCAGGATGAGAAAACAAACTGTAAATTAGGAACCTCATGTCTGCACTGTGCATTTTAACCAAGCGGCAACCTCCCGCTCTCCCTTGTGAAGCTAATACGGAAGTAACCAAAATTGCAATTCATCGAAATTCCGCTAGTCCTGGCGCCATAATAGAGCACATTTCTAATGAGCCCAATGTTAAAATTACCAACTTTATAGCAGAAAAAAAATGGTGTTTACAGCCTGGTACAAAGAACGATTGTGGTGCATATAGCTAATATTACCCTTCATGACAACTGTGAGGGGCTGATTTTTTTTATAACGCATCTGTTTCGTTTATCTTAAGTCATATTAAGTCTGAGTAATTAAGGGTGTGGCCGCTTGAGTGACAGCTAGGTCTTGCTGGTCGCCGTCAGGTCACCTCAGCTGATTCCGGCTGATTAACCGATGAACTCGGCATTTAAGTCTTATTTCTATTTTGCAAATTTACGTCTTATTTTTGACACTTATAAATATATATTTCTATTCATAACAGAAACAATCTGCCCCAGCAGATCATCTGATCTCATTTAATTGTTCTAAAAGTTGAAACTGAAATGACCAAAAGGATATTTATTATTGCATTTTGCCTGGTTGTCGAAGTTATTTATTTTGAAGGAAACATTTTTTAACAGTGTCTTCAATGTGTGTAGCAACCATTTTTATTTCTGATACTTTGCACCAGTTTCCCAGGAAATAACAGGTTTGCCTTTTTGAAATTATGAAATGGGAATTATATATATATTTTTTTCTATCTGTCACACAAAAGTTTTTGCCCTTTGATACAGAAGTGTTTTGAAACATTCAACACTGACGCCAGTGCTGTGTTTACAGGAGAACCCGTATGTAATGCTGAGAGCCAATCACCAGGAGCTTGAAGGGAATGATCGCTATGAGGGCTTCTGTGTGGACATGCTGAAGGAGCTGGCGGATATCTTGAAGTTCAAGTACCGCATTCGGCTGGTCGGTGACGGTGTGTACGGTGTACCGGGAGCAAATGGTACCTGGACGGGGATGGTGGGAGAGCTCATCAGCAGGGTGAGTATATAATCAATACATTATACTACATGTTACAGCATTCAGTTGTCATGCATTATCAACCTTTTTAAAGCCTAATCTGTATCTGTACAACACTATATAATACTGATAGAAGTGAAACTACAGCGTCTGTCATTCAAAGTACATTTTTATTTTGGATTAAGTGAAAACAATATGGTTTAAATATGGTTAAAGCCAAAAAAATTAATCCCCTAGGAAAAAATTAAAGCATTTGTTTTCTCAAAGTATTATTTGTACTTCAAACTAACAGTTTTCATGTCATTTAACCACATGAATAAAAGGTACCGCTTATGTGCTGTTCAATTTTGATGTATTTCTAATGTGACTTTGATTACTATCTTGCGTGGCATTTATAGCCATACTGAGAGTAACAGCAGATAGTTTACCTCAGATCTTGAAAATAAAATAGAGTATCTATATATTTGTTTATTATAGTTTAGTCCAAACTGCAGTTTTACTTTGATTTAGAAGTTGAACCAAAGTCATTTAATTAATTCACATATTTTTTTCCTTGGGCAGATTAATTATATTAAATTAGATTTTTTCAGTTTTAACCAAATCAAAACTATAATTTGAGAGAAACTTTTTACAGTATTATTTTAGGTTGGTCCAAAGCAAAGTTATACTTTGACCTAAAGGTAAAAAAGATCCTTCATTTCCAAACTATACTATGCTATATATTATGTGAGGGGATGCTGACAACTTAGATGAGCATCCACGTGCAGTTTATTACAAGAACGGTCAGGCAGGCAACGGTCAAACAGGTACATGCAGAGCAATCCAAACTCATGGTCAAAAAAACAGACGAATGGTCGGTACAGGCAGCAAGGAATCCAAACGAGAGTAAAGGGTCAAAATACAGCTAGGCTAGACAATGGAAACGCGTCGTAATGTTCACAGACAGTTTAATAAGACTCGGCACTGATGTGTGTGTCTGTGCTGTAAATAGTCCTAGTAACCAGTCATTGAGCAGCTCCCAGCTGTGTGTGTTTAATCAACAGAACACCGGAACAGGTGTGTGTACAAAATGCATGACGGGATTGTAGTTTGCCAAATGACAGAATTGTAGACAAGGTGAAGGTGCGTGTTTATCAACAATCTGCAGCCGCTCGCTGGTGATCATAACAACTGTACTATACTATACTATACTATACTATACTATACTATACTATACTATACTATACTATACTATACTATACTATACTATAATTCATTAATTTATTTTCCCTCAGCTTAGTCCCTTTATTCATCAGGGGAAACCTCCAACTTATCCAGCATATGTTTTACACAGCAGTTGCATTTCCAGCTGCAACCCAATACTGGGAAACATCCACACACACACATTCACACATGTACTACGGCCAATTTAATTTATTAAATTCACCTATAGTGCATTTCTTTGAACTGTGGGAGAAACCAGAGCGCCCAGAGCCACCGTGTCGCCCTATACTATAATATATAGTGTAAAATATTTTAAAACAAAACAGTTTTTAACTACTGTAGTAATAAGTATGATTCTTTAAGAGCAAAAATATTTTTCTTTCTTTATCTCTGATTTCCTGGAGAATTTTTATCTTCATAAGTTAAAACAACTTTTTAACCTGTTGAGTGTGTTGTATGTGTCTCCATTCATGTAAATTCATTCACATTATGTGAAATTGCCAGTCAAATAAAATCAGTGTCAACATCATTGCACTGCAGAGGTGGCACAGAAGCTGCATTTCAAGTAGTATTTAGCTCAACTGACAAATATTGTTTAAAGCAGAGCTACAAGGATCAGACATAATGTTTTACACTGCAGTAACAAAAGCGTGTTACAGTATGAGTTTAATGTTGTAAAATAGAAGATAACTTATCTGTAAGTATATGACATTTACCAAAGTATGAAGAATATGACAAAGAATATGACTGAAAAAGAAATGTATCCTTTCCTTTACAGTTATATTTTCAGAAAAGTTGTTTTCCACTTTGATTTGATTGCTTTATCTAAAGTATTCACTACAATTTAATTTCTAATTGATTGATTACATATAGTACATAGAAATCATTACAATTTAATGAAATTATACTCAAAAAATATTTATTTGCTCAGTATTTTTGAAGAAACTGTGATGGTCTTTTTAGGATTCTTTGAGGAGTAGCATTTTCAAAGGAATAATATTTGCTGGAAATCATTTATAACAGTATAAATGCCACCACAGTCCCTTTTGATCAATTTGATGTGTCCTGACTGCTTACCAGATAAAAATATTCCTTTCTTTCCTAAAAAGAAATCTAACTGACAAGCTGTTTGTTATGATATTGATATACCATGTATAAGATTTTATATATACGAATGCACAAATGCATAAAGCAGTTTACTGCCATTTTTATTCCGGCTCTACAAACCAAACAACACTAATATAAAAATGCTTTATTGAGAAACAGGGATAAAAATATTGTTGTGTCCAAGAAGCTTGTCAAATTTTACACAGGAAAACCAGAATCACCAGCATATTTTAAGTTTTCCCTGATCCAAAATCTCTATTTAACCGCTGGTTATATTGGCACCTGGAACAGTCATTTCCTTGTAGTATGAATTATTTTTAAAGCACTGCATCTCTGCTGTTCAGAAACATTGACTAAAACAGTCTGCTTTCTCCAGTTTTATCTAGAATTATTCATTCTCAAATGCTCATTTCAATAATTCATTAACAGAAGGAAGCCTTGGAGCCAGACTAAAAGTTGTTTTACTTGCTTCAACACAGGTGATGCAGATTAACCAACAGCATTCATATTTATGCCTCAAACCCAGTTACAGGGACTCTCGTCTTAAAGAATTTCAATTAGCCCATCCGATCTCACACACAGATGTGTTTAAAAAGACTTGCTGAAGCATGAACAGTATTGGTCCCATTCTGACAACCACTGAGATGCTGTTGATCAGATGGAAATCTTGCACGCTGCAAATTCTGTTTAGCTACATAGTTTGCCCTTTTCGCCAGAAATGTTATTTATTTCAAAACAGTTGCAGCATTACAGCTGATTTATTCGGCCATTTTTTTGGTCAGGCACCGCGGGGAGCAAAGTAAATTTTCTAAAATGAACAAAAAGGCCACAGCGATATTCATATATTTCCTTGGGGAAAGGGTCATAAACCTGAACATTCCTCTGCAGCCTTCATTCTCCCGTGCAAAAGCGGAGAAAGCTTTGAGAAGTTATCTGTCTTAATTCCACAAGCTAATGGAGGGCAAAGCCATTAGTGAAATAAAGAAAGAAGTGCCTAATCTTATTATTGTCTCAATTTGTTCCCTCAAAGTATGTTCTATACAGCTGACCTTGAGAGTGGCCATTGAGTCTGTAGACAGTGGAGGGTGATGAGGGTCTGCTGAAGGGGTGAACAGCGCTGCCTTCATCTGACAGACCACACATCCCATGAGAGACCTTCTTTTAATCATTTACCCTGTTTTTATCACATTAAAAAATGGGTGAAGATTTGCATATGAACACACAATGGCTTCTTTTCATGGACTGTGTGGTGTGACACATTTAATCAATGGAGAGCTAGCAAACTTTAATTACTTGCCATTAAATTACAGAAATTACACTGCTGTGTGAGTATTTCTAGTACAACCATGGTGAATGACGAGCTCAGTGCTAGTCGAGTGCTACATACTGTACATTTAGAATGTAATACCTGTCCCTTGCTTTTATATGAATAAAAACTAAAATCTTTTGGTATTAAAAATAATTTAAGATATGTATAATAATGTACCAAAACTTATTATTATACATGCATAAATACACACACCGGCCACTTTATTAGGTACACCTAACTAGTATCGGGTTGCCTTCAGAACTGCCTTAATCCTTCATGGCATAGATTCAACAAAGTACTGGAAATATTCCTCAGTGATTTTGGTCCATATTGACTTGATTGTATCATGCTGTTGCTGCAGATTTGTCTGCACATCCATGATTCAAATCTCCCGTCCCACCACATCCCAAAGGTGCTCTATTGGATTGAGTTCTGGTGACTGTGGAGGCCATTTGATGTTCAAGAATCCAGTCTGCCTCAAGATTCAATGTGTTGTGTGTTCAGAAATGCTCTTCTGCATACCTTGGTTGTAGCGAGTGGTTATTTGAGTTACTGGTGCCTTTCTATCAGCTCCAACCAGTCTGGCCATTCTCCTATGACCTGCGCCCACAGAACTGCCGCTCACTTGATATTTTCTCTTTTTCTGATCATTCTCTGTAAACCATAGAGGTGATTGTGTATGAAAATCCCAGATCAGCAGTTTCTGAAATACTCAGACCAGCCCATCTGGCACCAACAACCATTCCACGTTTAAAGTCACTTAAATAACCTTCTTTCCACATTCTGATGCTCGGTTTGAACGGCAGCAGATCGTCTTGATCATATCTAAATACCTAAATGCATTCAGTTGCTGCCATGTGATTGACTGATTAAAAATTAGCATTAACGAGTAGTTTGACAGGTGTACCTAATAAAGTGACCGGTGGGTGTATATAAATACATACATACAGTACATAAATAAATATTATTTTCTTATTCATTGTAAATAATTTAACTCATCAGAGTTTTTCTGGCCATTTTAATCCAGTTTCAGCATGTGTGTGTGTTTGGGGGGATGTGGTATGCATGATTGTGTGTGTGATTTGTTTACTATTTAGTTTAATTTGCTGATTCTTGTTTTTGTTTTGTTTTTTGTACAAAGTATGACTACAAAGACTATAAAATGTGACATGTCGGTTAATTTGTTATTAATTGGATTTTTAGATAATTATCACTATTATGACATGGAACTGAAAACACAGATTTGCTTTGATTAGTTGTAGTTACATGTTTATATTTTTACTCAAAAATATATTTAAAAAAAAAACTTTTTTATTTCAAATATAGGTTTACAGTGTAGCTGAAAATAAAACTGTATTCCATTTGTGTGTGAGTTTCATTTGTGAAATTGAACTATACTGTATATACAGTTGAAGTCAAAAATATTAGCCCTCCTGTGAAATGTTTATTCTTTTAACATATTTCTCATGTGCAAAATGCAGTGTTAAACATTAGGCAAGTCATTGGACAATAGTGGTGTGTTCTGAAGCCAATCAAAAAGAATTTCTTAAGGGACCTAAAAAGTCATTTTAAGAAATGTAAAAACTTTTATTCCAGCTCAAACAAACAAAATAAGACTTTCTCTAGAGGAAAAAATTATTATAGAAAATAATATTAAAAATAAATCTTGACCCAAAGCACACCACCATTCTTTGACATGCACTGTCAACCCTGGGACCTTATATACCCAGGTGTATGCCTTTTCAAATCACTACAGGCGAACTCCAACTAAGCTGCTCAAACATCTCAAGAATGATCAGTGAAAACAGAATGTACCTGAGCTCAATTTAGAGCTTCACGTCAAAGACTGTGAATACTTCTGTACATGTAATTTTTCAGTTTTTTTTATTTTTAATTCATTTCATTCATTCATTCATTTTCTTTTCGGCTTAGTCTCTTTATTAATCCGGGGTCGCCACAGCGGAATGAACCGCCAACTTATCCAGCATTTGTTTCACGCAGCGGATGCCCTTCCAGCCACAACCCATCTCTGGGAAACACATCCACACATTCTCATTCACACTCATACACTACGGACAATTTAGCTTACACAATTCACCTGTACCGCATGTCTTTGGACTGTGGGGGAAACCGGAGCACCCGGAGGAAACCCACGCAACCACGGGGAGAACATGCAAACTCCACACAGAAATGCCAACTGGCCCAGCCGGGGATCGAACCAGTGACCTTCTTGCTGTGAGGCGAACGTGCTACCCACTAGGCCACCGTGGCGCCTTTTTTAATTCATTTGCTACAATAAAAAAAAATCACATTGTCATTATGTGCAGTGGCGTAGCGCAATATGCATGGACCCACCCGCAAGAGTTATGATGGGGCCCCCCTCAGAAGTAAAAAAAAAGGGGGGGGGGGGTGGATGTGGTCGTCGTGCGTTTGTGGTAGTGTGGCGAGAAGACCAGAGGGCAGCACGTGCAGTAAGTGCGCGCTTATGATAGCACGAAGTGAAGACCAGGGGGCTGCCCGTATGGAGCCCGTACGCCACGGTGATGTCAGTGTAACGGCTGAGGGGTGTTATTTGGAGACGGTGAGTTAAGATCGCGCGAACTGATGACCACGGGGCCCCCCATCATGCGCCCCCAGCTTCCCCATCCCAGGCCAGGGCCCGTCCGCTACGCTACTGATTATGGGGTATTGTGTGTAGAATTTTGAGGAAATAAATGAATTTAATCCATTTTGAAATAAGGCTGTAATATAAAAAACAAATGTGAAAAAAGTGAAGCGCCCCGAATACTTTCCGGATGCACTGTATATCACATGGGAAACCTTTCATTTCATTTTCCTGAGGCTTAGTCCCTTTGTTTATCTGGGGTCGCCACAGCGGAATGAACCGCCAACTTATCCAGCATATGTTTTACACAGCAGACGCCCTTCCAGCTGCAACCCAGTGCTAGGAAACATCCATACACACACATTTACACACATGCACAACGGCCAATTTAGTTTATTCCATTCACCTGTAGCGCATGTCTTTGGACTGTGGGGGAAACCGGAGCACCTGGAGGAAACTCAGTGAACATGTGAACTCCACACAAAAATGCCAACTGGCCTAGTCAGGGCTCGAATCAGCGACCTTCTTGCTGTCAGGTGACATGGCTAACCACTGAGCCGCCATGTTGCCCCACATGGGAAGCATTTGACAAATAATTAAAAAAAAACACATGAAGGCTAATAATATTGACTTCAACTGTACATATATTTCAACAAATCGTTTGGTGGTCATTGCAGTAAGAGTTCTAAACAAAAAGTGTCTCACATTTGCCCTGAAACATGGACTCACAATCCCAAAGGTTCAGTCTTGCTGTTTCATAACGTGCGGGAAAGTCTTGTAAAATGAAAAGCAGTGTAGTGCTACACAAAGGTATGGAAGCAGCCGAGCTGTCAGGCTTTTCTGTGGCGTCAGATGAAGAATTCGCCTCAGAGGGAATCTCAAATGCCACACTGGGAACTTAAGTCCATGTATTATTCAGTGGTGATGGAGTTGACATTGCCTTCTTCTCTCATTTTTTGGGGGCATCGCTTTTTGATTGAGTCAAAGCTGAAGGAGGAGGAAGAATATCATACTGAATTATTTATTATTTAGAGTCTCCGTCTCATAATTTCCCACTCTGCGCAGTCCAGTCGTCAATATTAATACGTAACGAGATGTCAAATGTTTGAGCGGCGCTTATTGTCCTTGTTTCTGTTACGGAGGACATCTGTTTGAGGGATTAGTGTTCTGCGCCGTTTCCTTGTTTGTGGTGTTGTGTTGGGTTGTGTGAAGTGTGTGTGAGTTGGAGAAGAGCTGAAGGCCACAGCTGAACTATGGAGAGCACTTGAAGATTAGTGCATCTGCAAGCTGTTATTGTGAAGTGAATCATCAGGGAACGGGTGAGAGTTCGTCTTCCTGTGCCACAGCTGAAAGAGAAGCACAAGTCGACAGAACAAAACTGGCTTCATAATGAGGAGCGAGGAAGCAGATCTACCCTGGGATGTTATCATTAACTAAAATGTAAACAGTAAAAAGTTAGCTTACTAGTACTGAAAAGAAATATTCGAAAAACATGTCCTGGCTTACATTACTTTTTCCACAACAAAAATAAATAAATAAATAAAAATCTGTAAAATTTATGGTAAACAAAAAGCAACGGAAGTTGTCAGAATTCTACAGTCAAAATATGGTAGAAACCATACGTCTCAATTTTACTGTAAATGACTGAATTCCATTAATACACCACTGTTTTTAAGGTCTGTAATGTACACATTGTACCTTTGATACACAGACAACAAGACAACTAAATGCATGTGGGGGTGAGAGAGTCATATAATAAACCACTCCTCATCACAAATAACTTTTCCACAAGGAGAAACTACTGGTCATGTTTGGGGTCAGTTTTTTTATTATTATTATTAATTTTATTATAATAATATTATAATAAATAGTAATGCAGTGGCGCAGTTGGTAGTACTGTCACCTCACAGCAAGAAGGTCGCTGGTTCGAGCCTCAGCTGGGTCAGT
Source organism: Danio albolineatus (assembly GCA_903798035.1). Classification (NCBI taxonomy): domain Eukaryota; kingdom Metazoa; phylum Chordata; class Actinopteri; order Cypriniformes; family Danionidae; genus Danio; species Danio albolineatus. The sequence continues at coordinate 21,411,603 of CAIGQQ010004837.1, read as the reverse complement.
TGGAGTTTCTGTGTGGAGTTTGCCTGTTCTCCCTGCATTCGCGTGGGTTTCCTCCGGGTGCTCCGATTTCCCCCACAGTCCAAAGACTTGTGGTACAGGTGAATTGGGTAAGCTAAATTGTCCGTAGTGTATGAGTGTGAATGAGTGTGTTTCCCAGAGATGGGTTGCAGCTGGAAGGGCACCTGCTGCATAAAACATGTGCTGGATATGTTGGCGGTTCATTCCGCTGTGGCGACCCCAGATTAATAAAGTGACTAAGCCGAAAAGAAAATTAATTAATGAATCAAGGCAGAATTCATTAAATGTAAAAAAATATATATAATAATTGTTAAATATTTATTAAATATTTTTTAATCCTTATTGTTTGTAGTTTCAAATGAAATTATTACTCCAGTCATTATTGCTTTTTTACTATTATCATTTTGATTAATTGATTTCCGAAAGATCGTGTGACTCTAAAGACTGGAGTAATGAATTTGAAAATTCATCATTAAAATCACTAGAATAAATAATTGAATTAAATTATAAACCACTTTTGAAGTGGTTATTTTATAGTGCAAAAAAGAAAATTAATTTACAACAATTAACAGTATGTGTTAAGGAGACTTAATGTTAACCAGGTTACAGATTTGTTCAATCTTTTACCATAAAATCACAACATTTTTTTTTTCGTTGCATTTAAGTTTGAATATTGCAGTTGGTCTCATGCTTACTTTAACTTGATGAACTAAAACAACTAAAACTTAAAAATAAGCAATAGAATAAATAAAAATATTCTTCCAAATATTTGTAAATTATGAAACCTTTTACTGTATTTATATGGTATGGGTTAAAGTAAAATGTAAATATTTTAGTTTTATGTTCTGATAGCATATCTTTCGAATTTGAAATAAAAGCTTTTTTACAAAGAAAGCAAAAAAAGCATATTTCAGATTTTGCAAAAGTAGCAAACTCAATAGCTGAATCAAAACTGTAAATTAAATCGGTCAATTGGACGTTTTTAATAGAAAAGTTCTGTGCACATTGTAAGAAAGTAACATGAAATTTTAAAAATATCTATTTTACATTCACTCAATACACTCGAATAAATTATTTAGCTCCTTGTTCAAACTACCTATTTAAAATGAGCTGAAACAGCAAAATTTGTGAAGTTTTTGAGGGAACAATTGAATTGTTTTTTGTTCAATCCTCTTAAATTAAAAAAAAAAAAAAAACTAATCAGTTAACCTAATTCCTACATGTTGTCCCAAGTCAAATCGATTGAGTGGAACCCAGAATTTTTTTTCAGTGTGCATATATTTTAGTCCCTCCTTCAAAAGTCTGTTTACCCAAAACATTCAAAGTGTTCGTGTAGAGATCAAAAAAGAAATCCATATGAATCACACTATTTAATCCAAGTCTTTACGTGATCAATGGATATAGTTTAGGCTTTTATCCACATTTAAACTCTTTTGAGTTAATTTTAGTGGTGAACAAACAAACCATAAAAGTATATCAATATTACTAATATCATTACACCAATACTTCCCTCTGACCTTCTCTACTTCTAATCCTCTCTCTCATTAGCCATATGCTGAAAGATCCAATCAGCATCACACAAACACCAGCTAGACCTCACTCTTCTCACATCTTAAAGCACCTTTCTAATCCAGTTCTATAATTTAACAGATCTACTGCACTTTCAAGGATTGATTCTTGAGGCTAAAACACCATCTTATAACCTGGTGTCCACTATCCAGAGATTCTCTCTCATTTATAGCACTAGCCCATCATTGGAGGGTAAGAGAGGGTCCTGAGGGACCGTAAAAGCCCTTGCAGATGCACTTTTGGGTGTTGTGTGATTAGCAGCTCAGCCTCATGGCCGCCAGCAATGGATGCTATGTCGAGTGATTTGTCATGACAGTCTGCACACATTCTGTCTTCATGTTCCTTCACTCAGACACACACGCACACACACACAGCAGTAACTTCAGGTTTTGCCAAAATACAGGTGTCTGGACTGCAGGCAGTTGTTTCCTGCTGTAAAAAGACAGGTCATGGCAGCTTAAGGTGGATAAGCTGGTTTGTTGCTGGTTTACAGTGGTCTAAATACTCTAATCTTGTTATTTAGGATGAGCAACAGGGGTGTCATGCACCAGTGAGATATAAATACACACGCACACAACAGGAAAAAAGTTAGGACAAATGGATTGGTAAAAGCTGACAGTTGCTTTGTTTTTGTTTTGTTTTTTCCTGCTACAGTATATTTTGAAAGTAACTTTTTTTTAAAAATTCTATTATTTAATTTAAAATATTTTTCTAAGTATTTTTTTATCTAATAATAAATTAAAGGATTATTAAAGAAAATTGGATTGTGTTATGCTGTTGTAGTCATATTTTGAATTAACTTCTTTTCTAGTATTTAAAGATGGTTATATATATTTTATTAGTTTAATAGTTTAAATTTTATTATGTGATTCTTATCATTTTCTGTATATTTTTTATTTAGTTTTAATTTATTTACTAAATAAAATGTATTTTCTTTCAGTTAGTAAGCAAGGCAACAGTACTGTTTTTCCTAGTTTGTTTATTTATTTAGGTTTTATTGTAATATTTAAATCAGATTTTACTTCACTAATTCAATTTGAAAATCAGTGATATTTTAGTAATTGAGATTTTATTGTAGAATTAATTATTTTAATTAGATTTAGTTTTATATTTTCTTATTATTACAGTATTATAAATTTGCTTTCGTTTTAATATTTGAGTTTAAATGTCTTCCATTGCTTAGCCACACTGCTTATTTTAATTGTCTTTTTTCATCTAATAACATTTTTCATTTGATTTTTATGTTTTATTTTATTTCAGCTTTATTATATTTAATGAGAATGATTTTATCATATATAGTTTTATTCAACAACACACTGGTGGTGATGTGGAGAGACCCCCCTCTCATGATTGTGAAGCGCTTTGGGTGTCTGGCCATACACAATAAATGTGCTATATAAATACACGTTACATTACATTACAACACTGTACAAACAAACATAAATAAGTAAATATCTGAGGAGCCAGACTCTTCTTTGGACTTGCAGGAAATCATGCGTTTAGCACTTTAATCTAGTTTTAGCTCCTTCATATTTTTGACAACCTTTTACCCTAGAAACTCACTAACAGCTGCAATTACTTTGCGTGTGTTTCAGAAAGCTGACTTGGCTGTGGCCGCACTGACCATCACGGCTGAGAGGGAGAAAGTCATCGATTTCTCCAAACCCTTCATGACTCTGGGGATCAGCATCATGTACAGAGTTCACATAGTAAGTTCCTAAAGGTCTCCAGAAGTACCTTGAAATGTGCAGCTTTCACGGTTCTTGTCATCATATTCTCTTTGATAGAAAGAGTGGGTCATGGACAGGTAAACCGGCTCTGCACCAAATTATTTTATCATTATTTTTAATAGAACAAGACATATGTGCATCATACAAATGCAAGCATTACTGGCAAGGCAAGACATCTCTACTTGGGTGTGATCCTGAATGCGTTTTCTCATAATCATAGTGTGTAATTTAACATGAAAAAATAACAAGTACTTTTTTAATCTTTTAATTGCCTGAAAAAGCATTATATTTTATTAAATACCACTATTATACATTACAAAAGGTCATAGTCTAGTTTTGCGGGTCCCTAAGAACTGGCTGATATGCTTACAAGGTCAAAAACACTATTATGCATAATATGCGTAATAAAAACATAATATGCATTTCATTCATTCATTCATTTTATTTTCGGCTTAGTCTCTTTTTTAATCTGGGGTCGCCACAGCGGAATGAACCACCAACTTATCCGGCATTTGTTTTACACAGCGGATGCCTTTCCAGCTGCAACCCATCACTGGGAAACATCCATACACACTCATTCACGCATACACACTACAGACAATTTAGCCTACCCAATTCACCTGTACCGCATGTCTTTGAACTTGTGGGAGAAACCCAGGCAAACACGGGGAGAACATGCAAACTCACAGTCGTTACATAGAAATGCCATGACCCAGCCGAGGCTCAAACCAGCGACCTTCTTGCTGTGAAGTGATTGTGCTACCCATTGCACCATCGTGACGTCCAAAATGCATTTATTTTTACCTAATTATCCCAATGACTCCCATGTGATTTGTTCAGCTATTCATTTTTCCCAACTCCTTCTTTGCTTGACACTAATCTGCAGCGATTAGTTTGATGACCTAATCTGCTGTGATCGGTAATCGACTGCTTGCAATATTATTATTTTAAATTAACTTCTGTTTTGATATTGTACATTTATTACCATATATTCTTATTTATTTATTCGTTTATTTTAATATAAGAAGATAGTTGTGCATCAGACCAACATTAATGGAGAAGCAAGATCCCTATACTTGTGAACGACCTTGAATTATTTTATATATTTTTTTTTTTTTGCAGTATAATATAAAATAAAAACAATTTAAAAATTCTAAACATTATTTTTTGAGAAACCACCATATGATCTATTAAGCATTTCCATTTAGAACATATTCAATTCATAATTTCAGTTTGTGCAATTTGTTTACTATATAATTTGACATTCACAATAATTGTGTGACCGATTTCATTTTAAATGTCCTAGTTGTGGGTTTGCTGACTGTGTGTGTGTGTATGCAATGCACAGATTGTACAAGTGCAGTGCGTACGTGTTACAGCATCCCAGTTCAGATGAACACCGTATGAGCTACTGTTTATTATTTTCTTAAATATATAAGTGTTCAGTTGACCCCCCAATATGAATGCTCAAATATAAAGTCCATAAGTGAAACTGCAAGTTTACATCCTCTAAACACAAATGTTGTCTTTATTTTGGTGCACACAAGCTTACAACCTTAAGAGTAGCATATTGCAAACCAGCACCCAAAAAACTCTATTGTCATTTCACGGCGACTTTAAAGATCAACAGTGCTCAACAACAGCAGTCTCTAATTGATGGTGAGGAATAAATAGGGAAATACTTTAGGCCAGAGACCTCAGAGCGTTACCCTTGCAGTAGCAGATGGTGTGGAAAAACTGATAAATGTAGTGCTTTCCTTCCCAATCTCAAATTCTCCTTATTGTGACTTGTATCTAATTCGCACCAATAACACCCCAAGCTCTCGCACAGAGCAACACTGAAAATCCAATAGCTCTTTTATTTTTAAAGGCCTGCGCATCATTAATCACAGCCCCTCCCCAAACCCAAGGTGACATGCTGATCTCTCTGTTGGCTAAGTGCCGGATGAAGGCGCTCGCCGCAGCGTGTGCAAACATTAATGTGGCGTCCCAGTAGGGCATTTACACACACAAACACACGCGCGGCTGATTGTTACTCCTGTGTACGTCTTCTCTGGTGGAGAGCCGTTGGGGGAATCAATGACACCAGGTGTGCAGAAAACTGAGAAAGAGCTGCTCTGTTGCATATTTATGAATTTTTGAACACGTTTGTTTCATTTTTTTTATGTTTCTTGATACTGGATATTTGTTTGTGCTTGCTCTTTTACACTTTTAAAAGTAAATAAGCATAATGTTTCTCTTCATATTTTGTATTGCTTTCCAGTAAAATGTCAACATAAAAAAATAGGAATTATTTATTTATGAAGCAAAATATAAAGCTAAAATGAAGCTAAATATACATACATTTATTTCTCAAAAAATGTATTTCCGCTAATAGGGTCATAAAAATGAGCATAATAGATAACAAACTTTATGCCTTTATATAATTAATATGAACTGAAATGTTATGTTCTGCGTAAATATGATGTATGTGTATACATGTGTACAGTACACACTATCTGAAAATAAGTCTTGTCATCGATCCCAGTTGCAGAGCAACAAACAATACGTTGATTTCTAGTCAATCATTTGGAAAAGTGGCAGAAGGTCGATTTTCTTATGAATCATCTGTTGAATACTGCAGTTATCAATCATCACAAATACTGCAGAAGACCTATTGGAACCCGCATTGACCCAAGATTCTCACAGAAATCAGTAAAGTTTGGTGAAGAAAAAAATTATGGTTTGGGGTTACATTTAGTATAGGGGCGTGCAACAGATCTGCAGATTGAATGGTAACAGTATCAAGACATTTGTGCTGCCCATTACATTACAAACCATAGGAAAGGGGAAATTCTTCAGTAGGATAGCGCTCCTCATACTTTAGCATGGATTGGCCAGCCCAGTCCCCAGACTTGAACATTATTGAGCATGTCTGGGGTAAGATGAAGGATGAACCCAAAGAATCTTGATGAACTCTGGGAGTCCTGCATGAACGCTGTCTTTGCCATTCAGATGACTTTACTAAAAATTTATTTGAGTCATTGCAGAGATGTATGGATGCAGTTGTCCAAGCTCATGGGAGTCATGGGTTGCCTAAACAATGTCAGACCTTACTTTCCTAATTAAATAATTAAAAATCAAGACATGATCTTATTTTATTTTGGTAAAATAAGAAAATTTCAAAGTAATTTATTAATAAAATGTCAAAAAATATACTTCCTAAATACGTGTGAGTGCGTGCATGCGTGTGTGTTTATTTGTGTGTGAAATATTATTGTTTATACAGGATTTTATAATGTGATGGCCAAGTTTACTTATTTAAAAACTGCTTAATCACCTTATTCTCCGTGTATGAGCAGGTGCAGCCATTTGAATCTTTTTGGCTTGAAACTTCCTGTTTCATTCTCTTCAAATAATTTTTAGACGTTAAAAACTGATATTTTCTTATCATATTACTCTGCTTTGTCTGTACAGCCATTCCAAGACTAATGACTGTTCCTAGTCATTTCTCCCATAGGTAACTGAAGAAAAACAACAGCACTTCCGCATTGAAGAATAAGGTCAATATTGTATTATAATGTTGTGCCTTAATTCACTTGTAGTGTTGAAATTTATTTTATTTTTTTGTAATTTAGACGAAATTCTAAATAACTTTTAATAGCAGATGTTTATGTTGTAGGCCATTAAATTAAAGTAATTATTAGCTTATTGTTAGTAATACCTCAGTGGTTAGCAAAGTCACCTCACAGCATGAAGGTCACTAATTTGACTTTTGTAAATTGGATCAACTAAATTGCCCGTAGTGTATGTGTGTGTATGTGTGTGTGTGTTCGCCAGCACTGGGGATTCACAAATTAGTGTATTCTCATCTGCTGTCCATCTGCCACATAAAAACATAAACCTGAGTAATTGGCGGTTCATTCCTCTGAGGAGACCACTGATAATCAGGGAAGTGAGTGTTAGTTATACCATTTGTTATTAAATAAATCTTTTTACATCCATAAAGTTTTCTCATATGCAAAAAACAAATCTTGTGCCCACACAATAGTTTCAGTGTTTTGTTTTTTCATGCTAATGTCACGTAGCGGTGGCACTGTAATAAGCACTTTTTAGCATTTAATTACAGTTTCAGATGTAACTAGGTGCTTTTAAGACACGAGATGAACTGCAGTTCAAACTTGTGTATCAGGCTTCAGGAGACAAACCATATTATTATTATTATTATTATAATACCACTGGCTACAAATGCTGGTTAGGAAGGTTGTTTCAAAACCAGCAAACCATGTTGATGCATGAACATCTGCTGTACAAATTACTGTACATAGTGAGCTCAGATCATTTAAGGTGAATTGGTTTTATTTATTCTTGCTGTATTATTGCTGTGTTTGTGTGTGTGTGTGCGTGTGCATGTGCGTGTGTGTGTGTGCGTGTTAAATTTGTATAATTACATGAGTATTGACCAAGTTGTAATCTATTAATCTGGTTTACAAAGACATGCCTTATTGTCCCTGTAATTCAACATGCTTAAAAATAATACTTAAGGGATTTTGAATTAAACATTTTAAAACAGTGCACGTTTGTAATAAATACAGTGAAATCGTTATGTAATTCATCATTATAATTATAAAAGAAGACGCCTCAGTTCCAGTTTGTGGACTTAAATCAGGTATATTTTGTACATGACGGATGTCCATTGAGCAGAGTATATTAGCATGTATTCTGTCACATGTGTCATGCACAATCAGTGCAGAGCTAAACGTGTGTGTGTCTGTGTTTGTGCGTGTGCATGTACGCTAAATTTATTACGAAGTTGTGTGTGACTCATCATTGCAGAAAGGCTTGAATTAAATCCACAACAAATGTATCAAACAACAGTTCTTATTGTAGTAAGGGAGATCTGCTTTATTCTTGTCTCAATGTGCTGTTTTGCAATGTAAAGGCTACACGCATGCATTAATGGCAGCAGCAACAAAAACAGCTACAATGTCATAGCAGTTTAAATTTCACAGATTTAAAAAGGTATAATAAATAATCTGATTGGTATTTTGAGCTGAAACTTTACAGACACATTCTGGATACACAAAAGACTTATCTTAAATCTTGAAAAAGCGGTCAAATATGTGCCCTTTAACACACAGCGGGAAAATAGATCAAAGGAGTCACATGCCAGCACAAGGAAACACTGCTCATGAGATATAACACAACAAAGACACCAGAATGTGACTAGTAAGGCCATAAAAAAGTGTATTTTACTGTATAAAATACATTATGCCTATAGAAAGTACTTCTTAATCACCAATATCAATGTGCGGGCGTGCGTGTGTGTGTGTGCATATCAAAATACTTTTGACTTCCAGCAATAAATAATTCATTCATAAGCAGAGTTTCTGTGAAAACTGTTTACACTCTCATTCTTGCAAAACAGCAGCAAAATTATATAGATTATGTTTTAACACTAGGCTACAACTAGAGAGGTAAAAATAAGAAGAGAGAGTTGAGCGAGAACGGCAGGCACACGAGTGACTCAGAGACTGCCAGACAGAGAGAACAGTGTGGCAGAAGACATAAGAGGAGTGTTAAATGAGTTCACACAGGTAAAGAGGATAAAAGGCTGCTTCAGCTAGAGCTGTCCTCAGGTTGGAAAGCTTTGAGCACGGTCTCTGCCTCCATCTCTGTCTCTCTTTGGTCCTTTCTACTCCTTTCTGACCCAGAGTGAGGCACCTGTTAGTGCTTTCCACCCAAGTGGTTCCAGTTCTAGAACCACATTGTGTTCTTGGTGAGCCAGACAGGAGCTTGTCTCAAACCGACCATGTGTTTCCACAGACAAACAATGATGTCCATTGCTGTTTATCTGACTAGTCTAAAAACAAACCTTGTGTGTCCCAGTGTTTCTGCAGGCAGCCCAGGCTCTTCTGTAGTGATTCAAATGCACTGCGAATAGAAATCACTGCCACAGCCATATCACTCTGCAACCCAAGACCAGTTACTCACTGAAGCTGAGCAGGACTGAGCCTAGTTAGTACCTGGATGGGAGACCACATGGGAAAACTAGGTTGCTGTTGGAAGTGGTGTTAGTGAGGCCAACAGGGGCGCTCAACCTGCCTTCTGTGTGAATCCTAATGCCCCAGTAAAGTGAAGGAGACACACTATAGTCAGTGGGCGCCGTCTTTCGGATGAGACATTAAACCGCGGTCCTGACTATCTGTGGTCATTAAAAATCCCATGACACTTCTTATAAAGAGCAGGGGTGTAACTCCGGTGTCCTGGCCAAATTCCCTCCATTGGCCTTTACCCATCATGGCCTCCCAATCATCCCCATCCACCAAACCCTCCATCACTATCTCTCCACTCCATCTATAGCTGGTGTGTGGTGAGCGCACTGGCATCATTGTTCTGTGGCTGCCGTTGTATCATCCAATTGGATGCTGCACACTGCTGGTGGTGTGAAGAAACCCCCCTCATGATTG
>CAIGQQ010004837.1:21375607-21398273 GCA_903798035.1 Danio albolineatus | reverse complement strand
TATATATATATATATATATATATATATATATATATATATATATATATTTCTGGAGATCGCGAATTATGTAGCCAGAGAAACGTACGGCTGCATTTGGTTTTTAAAACAAGCTGTTTGACGCTCTTCATTTTAGCGCTTACCCAGTGTCTCAATGCATACTTTGGAGAATTTGAGACGTGGAGTTGACCGTGATGACGGGGTACGAGATGGCGGTGAACGGTTCAAGAAAGCAGATCAGACAAAAACAAAAGCCAAAAAATAAAACAAACAAGTAAATAACAGGGTGAGAATGTGGTAAGATCTGAAAATGTGATAAAATTCAGGCTGGTGCAAGGGCTTTTCTTTTTCTGGATTGCTTTTGAAAACACTGTCGGTTGGGTTTAGGGAAGTGGGTGGGCGAAGGTCAATTGATGCTTTTTAAAACACTATCGGTTGGGTTTACGGAAAGGGGTGCCCGGGGGGATCGGTCTGTTGGTCAGTCAGTCAGTCATTCAGTCAGTCGTCAGCGGTCTCTGGTGGATTTACATGAGAAGAACAGGTGCGAATAGCACTGATGAAACAAATTTGAGATCTCATGAAGCATACAAAACAACGAAAACAAAAACTGCAACAACAAAAAAAAGCAGCTCCTGGGACATATTTAGCACTCTCCAGAAATGTATATAGGGGTGCATAATCAGAATGTGCCTGGGTTGCAAATATTGGCACCCCCATGAATTTATACTAGCAAAATATTTTTACAGTGCATTGTCATGGATATTTTACGTTTTTGCACACCTTGAAGACTACAGTTGTCCAGGAAAGTATTCAGCAATGAGTTTTCAATGACAGTTTCAAAGGGGTATAAATATGAGGAAACACACTGGCCAAATATAGGCCCAATCCCAATTCTACCTCTTAGCCCTTCCCCTTACCCCTATCCCTCGTTTTGCGCATTCACGTCAAGGGCTAGTGGTGTCCCAATTCTCTTTAGCTTAAAGGCGTAGGACCAAGGGCAAGGGGAATGGCAATTGCACAACGGCAGGATAGCTGAACCCGGAAGTAAGGAGATCCACAAATTAGTGTTTTTATTATTATTACGAATTTTTACGACAAACAAACAAATGTTTTAATATATTCATAACCACTTTGTGTTTTACTGTCATGCTTTTTTTTAAAGGCAAAAAAACAGCTAAATTACGCAATCTATAATCCATAATCATAACTCATGTACAGCCATCCCACAACATTCTGACACTCGATGACACTCGAATACCCTGTCAGTAATGTCTAGTGGCTGGGAATGAGCTTTTTACAGTGTCTGCTATAATGTTAATGTTGTTTTCGTGTGTTTACATTGATAAATATGGCCACTGTGTAAATACACAGTACAGTTACGATCTTATTGCCACATTAGATCGTTATGATAGCATAATATACGCCTTTAGTGATTTCCTGTAGATAAACACCAAAAAATAACCCAACTGGAATAGCTACAGCAGTCGTGATAGTCTGATCTCATATGAAGCAAGAGATCGCGATGACATATGATGACATGTGCAGGTGTTGAAGTGCTGTCCCAATTCTTAGGGGTAAGTTTTGAAGCCCTTCCCCTTAACCCTCAGTTGTAAGGGCCAAGGGGAAGGGGTAAGGGTACAAAAATAGAATTGGGATTGGGCCATACTCATTCATTCACCACAATGGGGGGGAACCAAAGAACAGAGTTGTGATTTGTTGGAAAAGGTTGTTGAGCTTCACAAAACGGAAGTGACTGTAAGAAAATGAATCAGTGCATCAGTCTGTTGGAGTACGTGTCTCTGTCTGTGGTTCAAGTGGCAACTAAAAGCTTCAAAAATCCCAGCTGGAGAATTGCAGAATTTGGTTGGGTCAGAAATATACAAAATTACAATCTACACTCTCACTCAGAACTCAACCATCTTTAATTTTTATATACTCATTACTGTATGCATATAAAAATAGTGAGTTAAAGGTTAAATAATAAATACTTTATCACATCCTCCTTTGCTCATTTACCAAGAGTGCCAATATTAGTGGAGGGTTCCATATGTGAAAGAAATAGAGCTGCTTCCCTCAAAACATAAAAACGTCAGGGCATAAGTGTTCCAGTTGTGACAAGACCATGTTCCCACTGGTCACACGCTTCAAAGTGTGAGTGGTTGCGAAGGTGACCTCTGCACCTCGACTCAAGAACGAGCGTTTGCCTCTCAGCAGACATGCTACCGATGCAAAATAATGCTTTTCGCTGTGTACAATCTGCCATGGTTGAATCGATCCATTCCGTTCAAATTTAGTCTACGCTACAGCAGGACAACTTTTAAATCTGGATGTTTTAATGACAGAAGAAGAAATGTGAGCGCTTTCATGTAGCGCGTCTTTGAGCAGTGGAATTCAATGGAACATTAAGTTTTCAAATCTTTTCAGCCCAAGTCAATCTGACAGTCGCTGGTAAACTTGAAGTGACAGTATTTCACCGTTATAGGCAGGTCTATAACTGATGTTTCACTACTGCAAACAGCAAATCACTGAGGAGACTAGTAAAGACTTTATGACCAATGCTCTTCGAGTGAAACAAATGCACCCTTAAAATGTAAGGTGTGGAAGAGAAGAGAGAGACCTGATGAAGCCATGCACAATCATACATGGATGGCGTCTTTATCAGAGTAAAACAAATCACGTTCTGAATCACAATTTAACTTAACTTTTAAGCAACTAAATCTCCAAATTTGCTACTATATTTCAGTCACACTTTACAGTAAGGTTTAATTAGTTTAATGCAGTGGTTCTCAAGCTTTTTTAACCAAGTACCACCTCAAGAAAAGAAATTGTCTCTCCAAGTACCACCATAATAACCGATATTGAAGTACAGAAGCATAGTAGGTCTAATTAAGCAGCACTACATAGTTCAAAAACGAGGCAGATTAATTCTTCTAATTAAGAATATTTATTGTTGTTAGCCACTTAAATAAAAGTTTTAGCCTATTAAAATCAATTTACTGATCACATTGGTGTTATCGAACACGTCAAAGGGTTAAAAGTGTGTTCTTTTTTTACTTTAATTATTCAGAGATTCCTCCGTGTACCACTAGAAGGAAGCTTGCGTATTACTAGTGGTACACGTACCACAGTTTGAGAACCACTGGTTTAATGTATTTACTAACATGAACTAAGTATGTACATGTATGAACTAAGTACAGCATGTATTATAGTTCTCCATTTTCTAATGCATTATTAAAATCATTATTCGTTCTTGATAACATTAGTTAACGTTAGTTAATGCACCATGAGTTAACAATGGCTAACAATGTTGAACTGTATTTTTATATTTTGAATTAACAAATACTGTAATAAATGTATTGTTTATTGTTTGCTCATGTTAGTAAATGCATTAACTAATACAACCTTACTGTAAAGTGTTACTTATAATTGTAACTTTATGTTGTGCATTGTGACTTCTATATCTCCTTATTTGTGACTATATTTATTGTAACTGCTGCTTTATATATCTACTATACTAAAAATTGCTACTTCATCTTTATAAATACACTCACTGGTCACTTTATTAGGTACACCTGCACAGCTGCTGGTTAACGCAAATTTCTAATCAGCCAATCACATTGCAGCAACTCGATGCATTTAGGTGTGTAGACATGGTCAAGACCATCTGCTGCAGTTCAAACCGAGCATCAGAATGGGGAAGAAAAGTGATTTAAGTGACTTAGAACGTGGCATGGTTGTTGGTTCTAGATGGGCTGGTCTGAATATTTCAGAAACTGTTGATCAACTGGCATTTTCATGCACAACCATCTCTAGGGTTTACAGAAAATGGTCAGAAAAAGAGAAAATATCCAATGAGTGGCAGTTCTGTGGGCACAAATGCCTTGTTGAGGTCACAGGAGAATGACCAGATTGGTTCGAGCTGTTAAAAAAAGGCAACAGTAGCTCAAAAAACCACTCGTTACAACCGAGGTATGCAAAGGAGCATCTCTGAATGCACAACATGTGGAACCTTGAGGTGGATGGGCAACAGCAGCAGAAGACCACAACGGGTGCCACTCCTGTCAGCTAAGAACAGGAAATTGAGGCTACAATTCACACAGGCTCACCAAAATTGGACAATAAAAGATTGGAAAAACACTGCCTGGTCTGATGAGTCTCGATTTCTGCTGCAACATTCTGAAAGTAGGGTCAGAATTTGGCATCAACAACATGAAAGCATGGGGATCCTGCCTTGTATCAACAATTCAGGCTGGTGGTGGTGATGACTTTTCTTGGCACACTTTGGGCCCATTAGTACTAATTGAGCATCGTGTCAATGCCACAGCCTACCTGAGTATTGTTGCTGACCATGTCCATCCCTTTATGACTACAGTGTACCCATCTTCAGACGGCTACTTCCAGCAGGATAATGCGCCATGTCATAAAGCACTAAACATCTCAGACTGGTTTCTTGAACATGACAATGAGTTCACTGTACTTAAATGGCCTCCACAGTTACCAGATTTCAATCCAACAGAGCACCTATAGGATGTGGTGGAACAGGAGATTCGCATCATGGATGTGCAGCCGACAAATCTGCAGCAACTGCGTGATGCTATCATGTCAATATGAACCAAATTTCTCAGGAATATTTCCAGAACCCGATGGATTAAGGCAATTCTGAGGGCGAAAGGCGTCCAACCCGATACTAATAAAGTGGCCTGTGAGTGTATAGCAAAGTGTGATGACATCTCAAAATATGCTACTTTATTTTGTGTTATTGTTACTTTATTACTTTATTTATCTCAAAATTTTCCATTGTACATTTCTATCTCACATTTTGATTTTATACCTAGAAAATCTGCAAGTTTTTCTTGAAATTGTTACGATTTTATACAAAAAAATCTGGTGGTATGACTTTGCATCTCAATCTGTATTTCTTTTAAATGTAAATAATTCTCATAATATGCTTCACATTTGTAGATATTTATCTCACATATAACTATAATTCTTAATTTATCCTTCTTATTGTGACTGTATATCTCACATTGAGACTCATTTTAAATCTCATTTTGAGGCAGAAATAAGCTTCAGACTATTTTATGCCAGTCTCAAGGATATTTATTTGTTTAATATTTAGCACTGGCTTTATTGACTCCATGTGCTTCATGGAAAGATGATCATATTCTGCAATATTATTGGAAAGTGATCCAGAGATTTCTTTATGCGCTTCAGTGAAAACTCATCTACAAATATATATTATCGGCAAAAAAAGATAGGGTCAGTCAGATTTTTTAAAATTTCTCTTATGCTCATGATAATACATTGTGCAATATTGTGAAATCTTATCACTATTTAAATTTGTGTTGTTGTTGTTTTTTTTAAACTTATAAGGCAGGAATATTTCTTTCACATGATTTTTCAGAAGTCATTCTAATATGATTTGCTTATCAGTAAGTATTTTTATTATTTTAAATGTTGATTAAAGTTTTGTGGTATTTTCTGGATATGTGTTTTGTGGATACTTTGGATTTTATAAATCAATGGAAAGTTCAAAAGAGTTATTTTTTTATGTATTTCATCGCATCTTTATGAAGTTATTTACTCTCACATTTGAAAGTTTCTATGTATCAGTTGTAAATAAGTACTAATTTCTTTCATAAATGCCTGACCCCAAACTTTTGAATGGTAGTGTATTTGAAGTTAGTGTTTGTTATTATATCCTTTCAAAATACTAAAATGACAAAAATTATTGGTCACACTTTATTTTGATGGTCTGTTAGTTGAATTTAAGTTACATTGCAACTAATTCTAGTAGACCGTTCAGTTGGGGTTAGGGGTAGGGTTAGTGTAAATTGTACTTGCAAAGTTATAGTATAGTCAGTTAAATGTCTGTTGAATGTCAGTATCAACAGAAATAAAGTAGACAGTCTACTAATACTCAAATGGACCATCGAAATAAAGTGTTACCAAATTATTTATAGATCCAATCTGTATGAGGCGTTCCACAGAAGTAAAATCAATTTGCAGTCATTGAAAGGTAAAATGTAATTATCATTAAAGGATGAAACATCACAGATGAGTGAAACACGCCACTAATGAGAAAGACGGCAGTGGCTTTTATTTATTATTCAGAAAGGGAATGCCCTACATTTGCAAAAGGAAAAAAATTCAAACTCAATATCAATGACGTTAATCCCCAAAGGCATGAGTTTTAATAAAATGACAACTTTAAAAGGTAAAAAGTCAATTTTCTGGCTTTCAGCATTGAAAAATCATAGTATCACAGAATGCTGAATTTCTAAGGATCAACATGTTATTGCCACACATGTAATGACAGCATCGTAGTCTCCTTTTTAATTTAATATGTCCTGTAGTGCAAATGCTAATGAGGACCTGGTTAACTAGATACAGGGAACCCTGCGGAGAGAGGTGGGTTGAGCTGTAAGACTGCAGGCTTATTGTGACATCCAAAGCAACAGTGCTTCAGAAACCTTTAGTATAAGTAACATTATTTCTTACCTCAATCCACCAAGCCAGAACAAGGAATTACATAACACCACAGAGACACATCAGAGCCTATGGGGACCTGCTAGAGTGGAGTAAAAACTGCCCTATAGTGCACTGCCGTTTACTCAAACTGGGGGAGGATCTTTCTGCGCTCATTTGTTAAATGATCAAGGGAAGCTTCACTCTTGAGGGTGTTGCATGTTCGAAAGGCTGTTAAACTGCGTGTATAACCTGTGTAGCTCACCTCTGAAACACACACACACTCCACCGAAAGAAAAATTGTGTAGGATTTACTAATTTTCACTGAGAAGGCATCTCAATCGGCTCCCTAGATCCCTTGATTGTGAATCATAATGTGGATACATATTCAGGTACATCAATATGGGTATTTTTGAACAACAGCAGAACTGATTTCCTTCTGATTCAGTGTCTAAAAATCTTAATACCGCTGTATATAATAGGTAGGGTGACCAAATGTTCTCTTTTTGAGAACTTGTCCTCTTTTGGTGACTACAAAATGCATGGGCAGGATTTGTAAATGTCCTAAAATGTCCAGGATTTGGCTTTTGCTTTCTACAGTCGTCGTTAATCGTACGTTTTTGCATCACTTTACCTTTCTCTTTGTCACATGCCACCATTGGTCAGTCATATATGTACACAAACACTGGTTAGTGCATCTCAATCCCTCAACACACAGGCAAAAGCTAAGAGAGAACTTAACAGCTTTTACCTGTCAGTTAGTGGCACATGACTCCCGAAGAGGTTTAACGTAAAAGTGAAATAGAGAAATTTTAAATAGTGAAGAGATTTTTTTAGTGTCATGTAAAAGGTGTTAAATACTAGTAAATGATGTTATAGCTGTATATACTAAAGGCCGCCTATTTTACCCCTTTTACAAGATGTAATATTTGGTGTCTCCAGAATATGTCTGTAAAGTTTTAGCTCAAAATACCCATTAGATTATTTATTATAGCCTTCAGAATCTGCCCATTTTGGTGTCAGAGTATACTGTAATCGTATTTGTAGCCTAGGCTTTAAATGAAAATGAGCTGCTTCTCTCCACCCACCATTCCCGCGTGTGTGTCTGCTGCTTCTCATCATGCGTTACGTCAGATAGACAGCACAGTGACAGAGACTGACTCAGATGAATCTAAAATGCAGCTCTTTAGTCAAAAATACCAAGTAAGTTTATTTCATATATTGTGGTGGAGTTTATTCAAGCCTTTCTGAAATGATGAGTCACACACAAATGCCATTTGCAGTACACACACACACACACACACACACACACATACACACACACACATATATGCGCGTGTACTGACACCATGCGGCTGTGGTAATTATAGCGGTTAAGAATTACATAACTATTTTACTGTCTTTATAACAAACATGCCGTTTTAAAAACATTTTGAACTCATAAAACTTCAAAAAATCACAGCGTGAGAACAGATATTTAAATATCCCAGTTTATTTGCATAAAAATATTCTGTGGACATGTGTAGATATGTTATTATAGAATATACTATATATTATAGAACCTGTCAGTCTATTCAGTGGGCAGGGAAAACCACACTCCTACATTATGTTGCAGTGGGCCTCAAAATCACTGGGACTTGGGTCCTATTTTAATGTAAGGAAATTTTAAAAAAGAGATTTGTTGGGTTTTTATCACTCCCATATGACAGTGGATACACTATACCTACACACAATTCTGTCCAAACAGCTTACAAAAGTTACTTTTCATCATAGGTGCCCTTTAAAGTTCAGTAACAAAGTTTCATGATTGTAATTTGGCCAGTAAAGAGAAAGGTATTAGTAATGCAACAAATATATACAATTAATGACAACTGTAGCAAAAGCTAAATCCTGGACATTTTAGTTGATTCAGAAATTCTGGCTTGATACAATTATTTTGTGCTAAAAATAGGACATGTCTGGTAAATGGAGGCGTTTGGTCACCCTAATAGTACTGTAGGTAATATTTTATATTTAGACATTGTTGTATTTTTAAGCTATAATGTGAAAGAAAACAGGCAGGAATTAATATCAGCCTCTGCATGAACAGATGAGAGTTGGATAAGTGACACAATTCAGCAGTGCTTCATGAATCCAAGATGTCTTTGCTGCAGCCTGTAGCACAATGACGTACTGGATCAGGTCCAATAGTGGACAATGTAATGCCCTCTATGGTAATGCCCATGCTTCTGTGACAGTTGGGTTTAGGGTTGGGATAGGTGTAGGCATTAATAATTTGACAGTAATTTAATAATTTAATTAATTTATATAAATAATTATCACTTCTAGCAACAACCGTTCAGACTCACATCCCCTATATACTGGACCTGATCCAGTACATCATCGTGCTACAGGCTGCAGTGAGGACACACTCTGTGAGTCACTCAACAGTCTGTTTTGTGTTCTGAGGGGCCTTTTGTCCAACGGGGCTTTAGACTCAAGGATTTTACATGAGAATAAGGAAACAATGGTGTCAGAGGCTCATGGTATGGACGATTCTAAATACTGATATCTTTTTATTTGACTATGCCTAGGTGTACCCAGATTTTTCTTATACGCCACCATTACAGATACATTTTATATAGTGAAAATGTGTGTTGTATGAATGAAATTGGATTTAGAAATAGTTCACGGCTCAAAAACTGTTTTCACTTACTATATAGAATAGCAGCAGGTATGTAAATTTCCTGTCTTTCAGTGTATGTTAACAGTAAAATATAATTATGTAATAGAACATCTATTGTTATAAATGTATATTTGTTATTCTAAAAATATAAATATTATAAATGTTATAAATGTTATATATATTTGGTTCTCATAATTTTATATTTGACACTTCATAATTTTCAGAACATATCATAGTTTTGTTTTGGGTTTTTTGCACCAGAGGAATGTTTTCAAATTCCTAGAACTACTGGCAGAATCTGTCATTCTAAAGAATTCACCTGTATGCCCTAAAAGTTAAAACTGTCCATCATGTGTACCCTTTGAAATCCTTCATTGCAAAGGACCCTTTAAAGTAGACAGTTTTGAGCACTTTTGGAACAAGCCTGCAAAATGGCCACCATTATTATCACTCTAAAGTGTTTTTTCAGAAGTGGATTCATCATGTTTGGAACGCAGCACCACTGGAGTGATTTTGTTATTGTATTCTGTATTATCTACAACAAAAATACCTTTCTTTTTTTAAATTAAGTTAATTCTTAAATGTGTCTTAAATGTAGTTCCTTAAAAGTTCATCAGATGTTCAAATCCTATTACAAAAGAACAAAACCGATGGGACGAAGACCAGCAAAGTTTACAAATAACATGGGATTTGTCTTTCTGTATTTTTTCTCAAATACAAATCCATGATTTTCATCTGACAGCAGAGTTGTTTTTCGTCAGTTTTTTTGACTGCTATACTGCTGTTTTGTTGTTGCCTGATGACATAGCATGTACACACAGAGAGTGAAAACACGAATACCAGAATGTGCATTTCTAGTGGAAATGTAGCTCGGCATGTAGCTTGAATGTCAAACAAATGCATCCAAAAAATATTTAAGGAGGTATTGATTATTTTCACCAAATCATTGATACATCATTTGATCAATATATCAATGCCTACTGACACAGTTACACCCTATTTAACGCCATAATTTCTACTAGGAATTACAAAAACACAATTTATATAGAACCTCAAGGAACCTTTTTTTGTAAGAATGTACAGGCTGCAGTAGTCTGTGAGTCACGCAACAGTCTGTTTTGTGTTCTGATGGGCCTTTTGTCCAACAGGGCTTTAGACTCAAGGATTTTACATGAGAATAAGGAAGTGTCACAGGCTCACGTTATGGACAATTCTAAATACTGATATCTTTTTATTTGACTATGCCTAGGTGTACCCAGATTTTTCTTATACGCCACCATTACAGATACAATTTATATAGTGTAAATGTGTGTTGTATGAGTAAAATTGGATTTAGAAATTTGGATATAGTTCACGGCTCACAAACTGTTTTCACTTACTATACAGAATAGCAGCAGGAATGTAAATTTCCTGTCTTTCAGTGTGTTAACAGTAAAATATAATTATGTAATGCTTTTTATAGAACATATATTGTTATAAACGTATATTTGTTATTCTAAAAATCTAAATATTATAAATGTTATATTTATTTGGTTCTCATAATTTTTTATTTGACACTTCATAATTTTCAGAACATATCATAGTTTTTTTTTGTTGTTGTTGTTGTTTTTTGTTTGTTTTTGTTGTACCAGAGGAATGTTTTAAAATTCCTAGAACTACTGGCAGAATCTCTCATTCTAAAGAATTCACCTGTATGCCCTAAAAGTTAAAACTGTCCATCATGTGTACCCTTTGAAATCCTTCATTGCAAAGGACCCTTTAAAGTAGACAGTTTTGAGCACTTTTGGAACAAGCCTGCAAAATGGCCACCATTATTATCACTCTAAAGTGTTTTTTCAGAAGTGGATTCATCATGTTTGGAACGCAGCACCACTGGAGTGATTTTGTTATTGTATTCTGTATTATCTACAACAAAAATACCTTTCTTTTTTTAAATTAAGTTAATTCTTAAATGTGTCTTAAATGTAGTTCCTTAAAAGTTCATCAGATGTTCAAATCCTATTACAAAAGAACAAAACCGATGGGACGAAGACCAGCAAAGTTTACAAATAACATGGGATTTGTCTTTCTGTATTTTTTCTCAAATACAAATCCATGATTTTCATCTGACAGCAGAGTTGTTTTTCGTCAGTTTTTTTGACTGCTATACTGCTGTTTTGTTGTTGCCTGATGACATAGCATGTACACACAGAGAGTGAAAACACGAATACCAGAATGTGCATTTCTAGTGGAAATGTAGCTCGGCATGTAGCTTGAATGTCAAACAAATGCATCCAAAAAATATTTAAGGAGGTATTGATTATTTTCACCAAATCATTGATACATCATTTGATCAATATATCAATGCCTACTGACACAGTTACACCCTATTTAACGCCATAATTTCTACTAGGAATTACAAAAACACAATTTATATAGAACCTCAAGGAACCTTTTTTTGTAAGAATGTACAGGCTGCAGTAGTCTGTGAGTCACGCAACAGTCTGTTTTGTGTTCTGATGGGCCTTTTGTCCAACAGGGCTTTAGACTCAAGGATTTTACATGAGAATAAGGAAGTGTCACAGGCTCACGTTATGGACAATTCTAAATACTGATATCTTTTTATTTGACTATGCCTAGGTGTACCCAGATTTTTCTTATACGCCACCATTACAGATACAATTTATATAGTGTAAATGTGTGTTGTATGAGTAAAATTGGATTTAGAAATTTGGATATAGTTCACGGCTCACAAACTGTTTTCACTTACTATACAGAATAGCAGCAGGAATGTAAATTTCCTGTCTTTCAGTGTGTTAACAGTAAAATATAATTATGTAATGCTTTTTATAGAACATATATTGTTATAAACGTATATTTGTTATTCTAAAAATCTAAATATTATAAATGTTATATTTATTTGGTTCTCATAATTTTTTATTTGACACTTCATAATTTTCAGAACATATCATAGTTTTTTTTTGTTGTTGTTGTTGTTTTTTGTTTGTTTTTGTTGTACCAGAGGAATGTTTTAAAATTCCTAGAACTACTGGCAGAATCTCTCATTCTAAAGAATTCACCTGTATGCCCTAAAAGTTAAAACTGTCCATCATGTGTACCCTTTGAAATCCTTCATTGCAAAGGACCCTTTAAAGTAGACAGTTTTGATCACTATTGGAACAAGCCTGCAAAATGGCCACTATTATTATCACTCTAAAGTGTTTTTCAGAAGTGGATTCATCATGTTTGGAACGCAGCACCACCACTGGAATGATTTTGTTATTGTATTCTGTATTATCTTCAACAAAAATACCTTTCTTTTTTAATTAAGTTAATTCTTAAATGTGTCTTAAATGTAGTTCCTTAAAAGTTCATCAGATGTTCAAATCCTATTACAAAAGAACAAAACTGATGGGACGAAGACAAGCAAAGTTTACAAATAACATGGGATTTGTCTTTCTGTATTTTTTCTCAAATACAAATCCATTATTTTCATCTGACAGCAGAGTTGTTTTTCGTCCGTTTTTTTGACTGCTATACTGCTGTTTTGTTGTTGCCTCATGACATAGCATGTACACACAGAGAGTGAAAACACGAATACCAGAATGTGCATTTCTAGTGGAAATGTAGCTCGACACGTAGCTTGAATGTCAAACAAATGCATCCGAAAAATATTTAAGGAGGTATCAATTCTTTTCACAAAATCATTGATACATCATTTGATCAATATATCAATGCCTACTGATACAGTTACACCCTATTTAAAGCCATAATTTCTACTAGGAATTACAAAAACACAATTTTTGAAATAATTTTTCCAATGTAATATTTACACAGTTGGTTTCCAGCAGGTTTCCGCATTGCGTCATGTTGATTGCGCTTTTGTTTAAACCTTAAAATTGAATTTAGAGAGGCTGTAAACAAGGCAAGTTGTTTCAGCTGGAAGCAGATTGCACATGCCCAACACCGCGGTTAACGTCCCCCCCTGTGAGCTCCATCCGCAAGTCCCTCTCGCTGTAAGTCACGATACAATTATCTCCTCAAATCTCGCACGAGTTCAGTCTGGCACATATACAGGCTCCAGGCACGGCCCAATCTTCCCGTCCCTCGACGCTAGCTTTCGCACACAAGTTTAAAGAATAAAACCTCACCTGAACCAGCTTTTTTTTTTTGTTGTTGTTTTTCACAGGGAGCCCATCAGTTTCTTGTGTATCTACCATAGACAGGCTTGCCTCTATTTATTGCTATAATTACAGCTTTTAGTGTCCAGCTCAACAGCAATGCCATTCAATTACACTAATATGGAGATGATTGCTGACGCATTAATGAATTTTCAGCCTGGTGCAGGATAGATAGTGAAATAATTACTCATTTCGGCACTATAGTAAACCTGGATTTTGAAGTCTCATCTCTAGGGGGAATTTAAATAAAAAAACAGGCCAAATGAATTGTTTGCAAGTATATCCATGGCTGCCACTATTGAGATCCGGCATCTGTAAGACACCTGTGCCGTGTTGATAGATTCGCCATGGTGCTTTCACACTTAGTTTCTCGCTGATAAGCAACTGTTTAGTTGTTGCTGACCGCTGATTGTCAAAGTAGCTCCAGGAGAGATAATTGGATTTGACTATTGTGTACAGAATCGGCTCCTGAGTTCTGTTCCAGTGGTTATTGGATCTTGTGACTGTGCCAAAATGGTTTGGAGACAAAATATCAAGCACTTTGTTTGGATCAAGCCAATCAAGCATAAAAGCCTTTAAATGTCTTTAACCTGAAATTGCTTCTATGTTTACTTACTGGAATTGATTGATATAGGCTTATGGGATTTTTGAGATGCTGCTTTCAGAGTCTTGACGTTGTCTGTGTGTTTTTATAGGGAAGAAGACCGGGGTATTTCTCCTTTTTGGATCCGTTCTCTCCTGGGGTTTGGCTTTTCATGTTGCTGGCGTACCTGGCTGTCAGCTGCGTGCTCTTTTTGGTGGCGAGGTAAATACTCAGTTCCACACTGACACCTGCAGGATCTTATTAGCACTGACATCTCCCTGAATGGGGCTGTGCAACTTTTAGCATTACTATTGTTTTCTATTCTTGTGTCACTCTGAAACTTTATTATTAGTTCATTAGGAGTTATGGTGGTGTACAAACCACAGCGATTTAAACAACTCTTTGGATTTCCAGACAATGAAAGTGAATTGGGACTTCAAATCGCCGGTTCAAGGCTCGGTTCAAGACTAAGATATACTTTAAAATTAAGTTTATTTTAATGTTTGACAGGGAAAGTCCTTAAACAGAACAGGAATTAACATATTCATATATTATATCATTATTAGTTTTTAAAAAATAATTATTATCCCCAGGAAGAGGGGCACTTTCTCTCCAGGAGAAAAAAGGGCAGGGGCTCAAGCACCCAAAGCCCCCTCATGCTTAGTCCCTTTGTCCATCAAGGTTTGTTTAATAATGTCATTCATGAAAAAAGCGATAGAGATTTTCAATTATGTACATAAGTTGTAACTTCTCAGTCATTCCAAACCTGTATTTTAGAGATTATTTATAATAAAAGTATTTTATAAAATAGTGAAGGAGACTGGGCCTGCCAAGTTGCAAAATAAACTGAAAAGCAGGGACGTGCAGAGACATTTTAGGGGGCTCAAGTGGAAAAAAGAGCACTTTTTTATTCAATAATAATAATAATTGTACTTTAATAAAAAAAATATATATTAAAGGATATTCATATTTCCTAAATTCACCATATACTCGCCTTCAAAGGGACAGTTTATTCAAAACTGAACATTCTGTCATCAGCTAATAGCCTGTATGCCTATGATATTGCCCGGGCTAAACTTTAGCTAACTTACATGGTTGTTAATTAGGAGGATGTTAGCAAGACAAAATAGCCTGTTTGCTTATAAACCTTTGGATAAATAGCTGTCATTAAATTTAAGCCTCAGGTAGTCTTTTGTTAAACCGTTACTCACCTCCATACAACATAGATTAATGACGGATGAATTTACATGGGCGGTTCAGTCGATCACAGTGTGCTGCCGTTAGGTCAGCTTTTACGCACACTCTGTCTGCAGTGTGTATATAGGCCAGACTGTAAAGCTATGGCTTAATATGCGTTGGCATAATTGCTGATGGACGTTACTCCACTGTTGACACCTTATGACGACAGAGTAACAACGTAAATAGCGTCCTCATTAGGGCATTTGCCTCATTTGGTTTTTCATTCCAAATCGCCAGTTCGAGGCTCGCTTGTAGACTAAAACCAAGATATACTTTAAAATTTAGTTTATTTTATTGTTTGACAGGGAAAATCCTTAAATAGAACAATGATTAACGTATTCATATATTATATCAATATTAGTATTTAAAAAATCATTATTATTAAGAGGAGCACTTTCTCTCCAGGAGAAAAAAGGGCAGGGGCTCAAACACCCAAAGCCCCCATCCCCCGTACATGCTTGCAGAAAAGCTATATTTACAGTAGGTAGTCAATATGTTTTGTGCACAATAGCTTTACGCCAGGAACCATTGACATTTCATTAACAAAACCATGCTTTCTTGACTAATCTAGTCACCATTCACTTTCACTGTATGGAAACAATCTTGGACTTTTTTACTAATCATACAGATTCAAATGAGACATTGGACATGTTTATAAATACATTTTATTTAATTGATTGTCAGCCACTCCAAACCTGTGTGATTTCATTTTGGGGTTATTTTTCTTATTTTGCATACAACGAAAGTGCCCTAAGGACTGGACTTTAACTTTGTGTCAGGATCAGACTGATATTTCTAACATAGGCTCATTCTTAAAACGCAGCCCTATATAAGTTTCTGGAGATTGCAAATTATGTAGCCAGAGCTACATATGGCTGCTTTTTGTCTTTAAAACGAACGCTATGGGCGTTATGGTACCATTCCTTTTCTCACTTACCAGCTGTCTACCAGTTTGTCTGATATGTCTGCGGACTTGAGATGCAGAATGGAGTTGACCACGATGAGGGGGTTCGAGTAAGGTGAAGAATGGTTCCAGAAAGTGGGTTAGACAAAAACAAAAGCTAAAAAATAAAAATAACAAGTAAGCAACAGGGTGAGAATGTGGTGAAATCTGAACACATGGTAAAAATCAGTTATGAGTAAGCAGTGGTGGAAAGAGTTCTGAAAAATCATACTCAAGTAAAAGTACCATTACTTGCCCAAAAATGTAGTGCGAGTAAAAGTATCTGTAGTAAATATTACTCAAAGTATGAGTAAAAAGTAGACCGTTTAAAAGTACTCAAGAGTAGTGAGTAGTGAGTATTACACTGTAGAAAAGTTGATGCGTTTACAGAACGTTAGGTTTACACATCCCTGCACAAACAACATGTGGTGTATTCTTCCTATTTTCGTTCGTGCCTTCCAACCTTCCTTCAATTATTTGTTCTCTCCTTCCTTCATTCATTCGTTTGTTCCCTCCTTCCTTTGTTCACTCGTTCGTTCATTAATATTTTTGTTCCTTTCTACATTAGGTCCTTTTGTTCATTCATTTGTTTGTTCGTTCCTTCCTTCCTTCCTTCTTTCTTCTCTTCATTTGTTTGCTCATTCTTTCTTTTACATTTTTGTTCCTTCCTTCATTAGGGTCTTTGTTCATTCGTTCGTTCGATCGTTCCTTCCTTCTTTCCTTCCTTAGTTTGTTCAGTCCTTCCTTGAATCCCTCCTTCATTTATCCTTCCTTCCATTCCTTGTTCAGTCCTTCCTTTTATTTGGCCCTTCCTTCCATACTTCATTTGTTCCATGTAGTGATTTTTTTGGTGATTTCAGTCATCATACAGTCGACATCCATAATTTTCAGTGACATGCAGTTTATAAAAGTCTCTGGATCATTGCGTGTAAAGATTTCGCACATCTTCTTGGACATTTTTAATGTTTCCAAAAGGTTTGCTGCATTTATAAAGCGCCCATGTCTTGAGGTTGTTCAGTATGATGTGATTTACTTTCTACTGTATGTGTGATTTCATTGGACAGGAATCACAGGACTGATTTTTCTACTTTAGACAACGACCATTGACAAAAAAGAAATAAAGTAGTGCCTGCAGGTTGGAGGAAAGTAGTGGAGTAAAAGTACCGATACTGCACTAAACATGTACTCAAGGGCAAGTAAAAGTCCACATTTTTAAAACTACTCAGTAAATTACAATTCCAACCTTCTACTCAATTACAGTAGTTTGAGTATTTGTAATTAGTTACTTTACACCACTGCGAGTAAGTAATCAGTTAGTAAATTAGCCAGTCGACAGCAGCCTCTGGTGGATTTACGTGAGAACAGCAGGCGTGAATGGCACTCGCGAGAGCAATTTGAGATCTGAAAAAGCGTAAACAGCGCACTCTGGTGGATTCATGAAAGCAAAAACGGCAAAAAAACATACCTCCTGGGACGTATTTAGCTCTCTCCAGAAATGTATATTGGGGATACGTAATCAGAATGAGCCTGAGTTGGATATTTCATTGATTAACGGTAAAAAGAAAAAAAATTCTCGACTGCTTTGGTCACCATTTGCTTTTATTGTATAAAAACAAATACCTTAGACATTCTACTGAACTTCTCCTTTTGTGTTCCATGAACAAAATGAACTATAATCAAATAATTTTGATTTTGATTTCAAATAATGTTTAACCTATAACATCATTGTAATTATTAGTGAAATGTTGCTTTCAAATCAAATATTGCAACTAAAACCCTCTATACTATATACTATAAGGGCAAAGATTAGTGGATTACTTGAACATTCCTGCTATATGAACTAATATTTGCACTCTGTCTTTAGAGGAAGGTTTTAAGATCTGTTGATTCAGAGGAACGTTTTATCAGTCTTTTGAAACAGTGGAGTCTGATTGGTTGTGCTGTGCCACAATCATGAGTGTATTTGTAGATATTTAATTATTAACTCCCTTTTTATTCCAGCTTTATGTCGGATCAAAAAAGAAATGTATTTTTTACACTCTTAGAGAGTAACCTGCTGATTTCCCCAGCATTAAGCAGGACAGCAGGGGTGTTTTGTGTTTTATTCACTGAACATTGCCTGTCAAGATGTTTTATATAAATCCATCGCCTGAGCTTTTGCGTATGTGGATTTTCCTTTGTTTGCCTTTCTGTAATGTGTATATTTTGAAACATTTGGTATTGAAATACGACCTGTGTTCGAGCTTTCCTGCTTGTTTGTGTTTCGGAGATGTAATGTGGGGTTGTCGCACACCTTGAAGAGTAACTCAGCGCCATCCTGCAGTGCAGTGCATTTTTATTAGTGTCCTGTCAGTCACGGCTAAAGCTTGCACAGCCCCTTCAGGGAACAAAAAGCAGGTTATGTGGCCAACAGGGAGCACCGGTGACTTCATGCTTTGCCAACTGTTAAAATTGTTCCTGGCTCATTTATGTTTACTACTCTTTGTTCTGTCTTTTTTATTTCTTGCTCCTTTGGCATGCAGACTAACACCCTACGAATGGTACAACCCTCACCCCTGCCTGAAGGGGCGCTGTAGCCTGCTCATTAACCAGTACTCTCTGGGCAACAGTTTCTGGTTTCCTGTAGGGGGGTTCATGCAGCAAGGCTCCACCATCGCCCCAAGAGCTCTGTCCACACGGTGTGTCAGTGGAGTATGGTAAGAACTAAACTAACAGCATTTCCTCGTTTCTGGAGAAACCTTCCCTCACGGTGACCAATATCTGATGTGTTTGGATGCTGAAAGTGTCCCCTTAAGTGAAAAACTTAAGTATATTGGCAAAAGTTCAACTGAAGCTGAAATAAAGGGCATGACATATCAAGCAGCTTCTTCCCTTTAAAAAAAATAGCCAAAGGGATTTTGTTTACACCCCTGCTCGGTTTGGTAAAGCCACATCTACACTTAGCACTTACATTCTGTTGTCCACTTTGGCTGCTTGACAGCTTTTCATAATAAGTGTTTTGTTTTCTCTGATTAAGTAGTTAACCTGGTAGTCTTACTGTCAAGAACAGGGGTGCCCAAACTTTTTCTTTGAAAGAGCCAAAACCCAAACTTGATTGAGGGCTGTGGGCTGAAGATAAATATACCAAAGTGCGTTGTAAAAAATGTAATGTTCCAGACAATTCATTCAGGTTGTCCCAACACAAATTGATTAAGTTAACACATTTCAGTGGATTAAACATACAACAATTAAGTTGTCCTAATATCAAGAATTGTGTTGTATGAGCTCATTTTGCATAAGTAGATTGAACAAGCAGCAAAATATTTTTTTTGAGTGTTTATTTCATTAAAGTTGACATGGTTAGTTTCTTAATTATTTTATACTATTAATAAATAAATAGATTTAATTATAATAAATAATGCAATATAATTTGTTGTTGAACTTATTACAATAAAAACATAATTACTTTTTAACACAGTGGAGAGCAATGCCGAATAAGCTGTGCCGATATCTTCTGAGTTGTCTTCTATCCATCGGTGACAGTGTATTTGGTCACACTTTATTTTGATGGTCCGTTTGTTGAATTTAAGTTAAATTGCAACTAATTCTCATTAGATTATAAGTAGACTTAGGTTGGGGTTAGGGGTAGGGTTAGTGTAAGTTGACATGTACTTGCAAAGTTTCTAATAGTCAGTTAAATGTCTGTTGAATGTCAGTATCAACAGATATTAAGACAGTCTACTAATACTCAAATGAACCATCGAAATGAAGTGTTACTGTGTATTTTTTGAATCTGACTCATTTACAACATTTTATAGAAAAATGACTTTTTTTATAGCTCAGCAATAAAACAAACTACCACAAGAAACTACACCTTTTTTAAGATTGGATGGTGAGCCAAATTAAAGGTTACCAAGGGCCAACTTTGCCCCATTGGTCCTAGTTTGGGCATCTCTGGTCAAGAAAGAGACAAGCCTTATTATTTATCTTAACAAACACTAAAAACTTCCAACAAACCAAAAGGAAACCATATTTACCCTGTCTAAATCCTTTATGGCCTATATAGTGCACTATTGTATGTACATCCACAATATAGAAGTAGAAATTTTGTGAGCGAGTGACAAAGGTTTAGCATCCTATAGAGATTATAGTGAGCATCTGATGAGAAACTGAAGTGCAGTGATGAAATTTGTCAGATGAAATTAGTTAATTAGAATTAATGTTGTGAAAGTGTTGTAAGCACTCTATAGCTTATGTATAACCCATTTGTAAATACTTATATTTTACCGTTATGCATTTAATAGATGTTTGTACATTGCAAATGAAGTGTAGACATTTCTGTCTGCTCAACCTGCAAGACCTCCTTAAAATCCAGGTCGATTTTGAATGTCTAGACTGGTTTACCACAACGTCCATCATTAAAACAGTTTTGGTAACACTTTAGTTTAGGTCACAATTCACATAACAAACCTTTAACTATGGTAACTATGGGTTTAGGTTTGCGGTAGGATTACCAGAAAAAGATCATACTTTATAACTACTAACGAACAGTAAATATCCTAATAATAGGCAGGTAATAAGCCAGCTGTTAATAGCATGAATTGTGACCAAAACTAAAGTGTTACCACAGTTTTAAGTTGAAAGTGTTCTCTTCAATAGTGTTGCATTCTTCCATACTCTGATCTCATTGTCAGCTGCTGGATATTGCAGATAAAAGTGCTACTCTCACTTGGCCTCTGTTTCTCCGCTGCGATATTGCACTGTCATTTTTTCAGGGCCTTGCCGACTGCAGCACACAGAGGTCAGTGGAGAATAAAAGCGAGCTATTTTTGAGTATTCAGAACGGGCATACAGTATTCAGAAAAGCCTTTCAACTTCTCATTCAGATGCGGAGCTCACAGTAACGTCGAGCTCGTTTGATGTTGGGTTAGAGCTGCTTCTCCATCGCGATCCTCACGTCTAAAACTGATTTGTCTTTGCAGGTGGGCCTTTACCTTGATCATCATCTCTTCCTACACAGCCAACCTGGCGGCCTTTCTCACTGTGCAGAGGATGGAGGTGCCCATCGAGTCGGTAGACGATCTGGCTGACCAGACGGCCATTGAATATGGCACCATGCACGGCGGGTCCACCATGACCTTCTTCCAGGTGAGTTTGTCTAGGACAAAAAGGAATGGAACTCCACCCACAAATCAATGGCCTGTCAACAGGTTTATTGACAATGTCACTAGCGCTCCTCCCTGCCTTAGGTTTTATCTGTTTGCTGTCTTAATATCAATGCCCTTCGATATCTTTCCCTCTCCAGAGGGCCGTCCAGACTAATTCAAACTCTTTGATGCGTCAGAGGGGCCGTTTCTCGACCTGCCCCTCAGCAAGCACAGGCTGTTTCACATATTCAGTTGTCACATCAACATGTCAAACTGTCAGCTTATCAACCGTCAGGTCCTTGGTTAACACAATCGCTTTTGCCTCCTCAAAACTCTAGTGATTGGTTGTCAGGAGTCCAGATGAAGGCTTAAGAGCAAGTTATTGCGTGTCTTATCTCCTGCTCTCCAGTCAGAACTCCCACCACCAGATGGACAAGCAGGGTTGCTATTGGAAGAAGCGTTAGTGAGGTCAGCAGGGGGTATAGTGACTGGACCAATATGCTATACATGTCAATTTATACTTTGTAAGTCTTCACGAAGTTTTATGCCCCTTACCGTACCCTGACAAGCACCTTTCAAAAAATGTAACTACATGTCGCAACAACACAGCTTGCAAGGTCTGTGAATGGTTGGCTTGGTATCAGTGGCGAGTGTGGGTTGGGGGTGCACAGTTGAGTTACTCGCAGGAGCTCGAAATGGATACTTGTGTGTTTAATTTATGATTAAAGTTGTTGTAAGAATGGGTGTGAGGTTAAACTACTTCTGCAGTAGCATTGCATGCTTTTCAGGTGTAAACCCAGAAGACTGGCAAAGAAAATTGACACACTGGAACACAACATGTAATTGCCAGAATAGCAGAGACAGAACACACAGGTATAAACACTCACAAAGGCATCGGCTATATGCAAGGTATGCGCCGTAGGGTGATCGCTCGATGCAGAAGTATAAATCAGGCTTAAGAAGCTCTGTCCTTCAGATGAGACATTAAACTGAGGCCCTGTCTCTCTGTGGTCATTAAAAAGCCCATGGCAACTCTCGTAAAGTGTAGGGGCATGACCCCATTGTCTTAGCCAAGTTCCTTACGTGATCCTTTGAATTGGTTTCATCACTGTCTTTCCTCTCCACCTATAGCTGGTGTGTTGTGAGGCACTGGATCTGTTGTCCAGCGACTGCCATTGTATCGTCCAAGTGGGTTCTAGAGATGGGCGGAAGTAAAGTAATTTTTGCTACTGGGAATGTATCAAAAGGATCAATCCTTAAGTAAAAGTACCGATCTTTTCTAGGGGTTTTCTTACTGAGTAAAATATCTCAACAATTATAGCGCCACATATTATATAAATATTTACTTAAATAGGAACACGAATGGGAACTATAATATCCTTCCGCTGTATCTCCGCTAATCGGTCAGCGTTTGCTCGTGGCTCAGTAGTACAGACACCACACACACACACACACACACACACACACACACACACACACACACAC
>CAIGQQ010004837.1:21350647-21362787 GCA_903798035.1 Danio albolineatus | reverse complement strand
TCTATCTATCTATCTATCTATCTATCTATCTATCTATCTATCTATCTGTCTATCTGTCTATCTGTCTGTCTATCTATCTGTCTATCTATATCTAAGCTGTTTTGAATAATGTTTTGAAGAAATAAAAAAAAATCACCTACGTTCCTTCTGGATGGTTTGAGAGTGAACTGTCCCTAACATGGTGGAATTACCCTCTGAAGTCCACTTCAAAGGCCTCTTATGTTGAATTGAACGCTCCAAAAGTATTAAAATATTCAAGGTTAAAAAAGTTATACTTCAAAAAAGTGGGGAGGAATCATTTCTTGGCTTTCTGCTTTTTTACTGTGTGAATGGCCCATACACCAATATACAGACCTGAGTTATTACACATATTGTATGTTAATCAGGGGTGATTTATTATGTTTGCATGTAAATAGTAGGTCCTCTGCATACTTAATTTCACAGTTGTACAAATGATTTATCATTAAAGGCGGTGAATTGAAATAACCCATTCTTCTAAATCTTTTCAAATGCTACAAATCTTTTTCAGCTCACTGGTTTGTCAGCTGAATTTGTAGCTATCTTGCATTCTTTTTAGGTTTCTACAACATTATCAGAGGTAAGTAACAGGATAGGTCAGTATCTTTGTTTCACAATGTGATAGCTGTTAACATCCTTGTGAATGCAGGTATAGATGATGTCGTGTTCATTTTGCTGTCTTTTGTTCTCCAGCGGTGCTTGAAAGAGCAGGGCAACCATTTCCACGTTACAGATTTAAGAGGAAATAAAAGTCTTTGTTTGCTTTCGTCTCCTTTCCATTTATTCACCTAGTGATTGATTGATCTCAGATTGGGAAACATCGATCGCCTGTCTGGCAGATCAGACTGGCGCAGAAAATGTCACTGATGTCTTTCCATGCATGTTAAAATCATGACATAACAAGGCAAGTTATTTAATATTTCAATGCATTAACTCTGTGTAATCAAGATTTGCGCACTAATATGATGTTTGTAGAGTTTATTTCTGACAGTCAGTTCTCCAGGGGAATCTCACATCCGTAAATCAACAGCTGGCGTCTGTCAAGAGCATTAGAGCATTACTTTTACGATCATGCTAACACGAAAACAACAGGTAAACACATGCTACACATTCTGTAGGGAGAAAATTAAGCCATGAAAGGCTTGTTCGGATATTTTATTAAAGTCGTTTTTGATTTGAGTTCGTTTCAAACACTTAAACGCTGAAGTAAACGGCTATTGGAAAAGTGCCTTAATATTAGCCGACAGCTACACCTGCTGGTGACAAAATTAACTACACTGTCTGCTGTTAACGATTAATATTCAATAATTAAACATTTCTAGGACTAATGCGTGGGTTTTACGCTGCATAAATATTGCCATTTAGTTCAGCGGAGCAATCTACATGCTAACTGAATGATGAATTGGCTACAATCATTCTGCTTGCTGTGAGGAAGCCTAAACACAATGTAAATCTTGCTTCCTCAGATTATTACATTAATACCTCATGTGGTAAAATGGTTCTTGTTTCACAATGGAGAAGCAGTATTCACTCCCACATAGAATAATCCAACAGAAAAGGAAGACGTCATGAGTGTTTATTGTTAAACTAGATCACATTATTTTATTCTTTCCTGTGAAACTAATGTAAGTTCCTTTGACCTTTTTTTTGATGAAGTGAGAAATAGGACAATGTATGCAAAGCTGTTTTTAACTTTCACATCAACATTTAGACCTCATTAAAGGCGAAACATTTTATAATGGTTTTGAAAAAGTCACTTATACATTTACCAAGGATGCATTTCTACACTCAAAACATTGCTATTTACAATATATACCAATTTAAAATGATTTTAAAAGGAGCTGAATATTAATTTATGCAAGGAAACAACTCAATTCTAGAGATTTCTCTTTTTTTAAATAACTTATGATTAATCCACTTAAATTAAGTTAACTTAAATTCTGTGTGGACAACATGAACAAATTGAATGGAACTCTAAATATTTTACAGTGTAAAACAGTGAAACTATATTGAAATATTACCACTTATAATGAGTTTTCATTACTAATATAATTTATTTGATCAAAAATAATAAAAATATAGAAATGTTCTATGTATGTGAAATGTAATTTTTTTTCCTGTGTATACTGTAAAGTTCAGCAGTCATTACTCCACGCTTCAGTACCACATGATCAATTGTTATTGATGTTCAAGCATTAAAGGTGTTCTTAGGTGAAACTGGGGAGACACAATGGCGCAGTGGGTAGTGCTGTCACCTCATAGCAAGAAGGATGCTGGTTCGAGCCCCGGCTGGGTCAGTTGGCATTTCTGTGTGGAGTTTGCATGTTCCCTCAGTGTTTGCATGGGTTTCCTCCGGGTGCTCCGGTTTCCCCAACAAGTTCAAAGACGTGCTATAGGTGAATTGGGTAAGCTAAATAGTATGGTTGTGTATGTCCTGGTCTTCTAGGTTGGGGTTTGAGCACTGGGTTAATGACCCACCTCTTAAACAATTTTATGTTATGAAACACCAACAAGGCCCGGCTAAATATCAACTTCTATATAAATCGGCCCTGGAAGTACTTCAGTTATAAGTGAAAAAATTTTGTTTGTGGAAAAAAAAAATTTAATCAGTTAAATATTTTGCAACATTTTAAATGTTACTTTTGATCAATTTAATGTCTGTGATGAATAAAAGGCTTTTTAATGCTACTGTATTTCGGTTTCCACACTGATATAAAGCAGAACCTTTTTATAACGCTGATAATATATATCAGTATATAAATCAAACCAGTTTATTTAATGAGTTATGCAAGATCATGTTAGAGTACATTGAAGATTAGATTATGCTGAAAATTCTGCTTTTATTCGAAGGAATAATTGTAGTTTTTTTTTAAACTTTTATTCTAAATTGAATCAATATTTCAAAATAGTGTTTTTATGATATTTTTGATCCAATTAATGCAGCCTTGGTAAGCAGAAGAGACTTCTTTCAAAACTTTTTTTAATCTTCCAAAGATTAGACTGATAGTCTATAAATAAAGCTAAATCATTGTCTTGCTATTGACAACTAATTACTTTATCAAACTGTAGTCAGTATTGTAATCTGCTAGACTACTCATTATATATTTTGATTAGTTTTAGATTACTTTTGGTTACTGTTTAACATTAGTTTATGTCTCAGAAGAGGTTGAAGTGTTTGAATATTATTACTATTTGAATATTAAATATTTGAGGTAAATAATTTTTGTAGCACAACTAAACCTCATTGTTTTGCTACTGATTACAAATTATTTTATGAAACTGCAGTCAGTATTGTAATGTGCTAGATTGCTAATTATATATTTTGATTACTTTTAGATTACTTTTGGTTACATTTTAAGATTACTTTGTCTCAGGGGTACGGTGGCCGAGAAAGGTTAACGCGCTGCAATTTAAGAAAGCACATGCAATAACAAAAAACACCAGCAAATTAAGAAACGGTCTTCATCAATTTGACAGCACACCTGTTACAAATTATCACAAAAGAGCTTAACGCGCTGCAATTTAAGAAAGCACATGCAATAACAAAAAACACCAGCAGATTAAGAAACCATCTTCATCAGTTTGACAGCACACCTGTTACAAATTCTCACAACACAGACAACGGAAGAAACGCGCATTAAGTTATTCAAAACACAACGGAAGAAACACGCCGCAAGTTATTTAAAAAACAACGGAAGAAACACGCAGCAAGTTATTTAAAACACAACGGAAATGTTTCAAGAGGACCCAAAAACATGACGGACCCAGCTAAGACACGGATGTAGTTAATTTATTTAATAAATTAACCAATCACTTCACTGAACAAGTCACGGCGGGTCCGTTTCTCAGCTGGGTCCGTCATGTTTTTGGGTCCTCTTGAAACATTTCCGTTGTGTTCATCAACTTGCTGCGTGTTTACTTCCGTTGTGTTTTGAATAACTTGCTGCGCGTTTCTTCCGTTGTGTTTTGAATAACTTACTGCGCATTTTCTTCTGTTGTGTTTTGAAAAACTTGCTGCACGTTTCTTCCGTTGTGTTTTGAATAACTTGCTGCGCGTTTCTTTGTGAATTTGTAACAGGTGTGCTGTCAAACTGATGAAGATCGTTTCTTAATTTACTGGTGTTTTCTGTTATTGCATGTGCTTTCTTAAATTGCAGCGCGTTAACCTTTCTCGGCCACTGTACAGGGGGGCTTGAGGTGAATATTTTTGTATCAAATCCAGTCAATCTGACTGAAAAAGGAATGAAATCACTGCATTACAAGATTAAAAAAAGTTTTTCAGATTTTTAAAAACGTTTGTCCAAATCTTCAATAACTAACAAAGAATGTAACCGCAGTGCTCTAATTGTAATCTGATTACAAATAGAATTCACAGACCCATTTATAGGCCTCCAGAGCCCAATATACATGCATTTGCTTAGCTGTCAAAGGTCAGATGTCTTGCTTCTGCTTCTTTTCTCTTCTCAGTGCTCATCTGAAGGTCTCCTTATACGTGAAGCGGATTTATCCCAAATTCACGGAGCATGTCCTTGACCTCCTGATGAATGTCGGTGCTCTGTTCTTCCCACTGCATCCGCGTCTCTGCCAGGTGAGAGAGCAAACTGTCCAGACAGCCCTGCGCCGGGCCAACAGACACCAATTAATAAAAACGCACTCAATATAAGATGAAAAGTAGCTTATTAAATGGGGCATATCTCGCCATCTGGCTCACACATTTAGAGGTGCAGATGGTCTCTACTTTTCTAAAATACTAAATGCCGAAATGGATAACCTTGCGAATGGAAATTAGATCTGTTAACACTTTAATTAACCGTCAGTTCAATTTGTTTTACTATACCATTAATTACACCTCATTTGGTTGAGGTAGATTACTCTGTCACAACTTTGAAATGTCACCAGGCCAATTTTACGCTATGTAACACTAATAAAATTTGTCATCCATTCAAGCATCTAATGTATGCATTTTGGACGCTTATTATAATCACTTACGTGCAGTATTTTCTCACACTCTCGCTCCATACTGTCCAGTTTGCTCTGGAGGTCAGAAATGATGGCGTCTTTTTCTGCTTCGCTGTTTTCTCGCCGCTCTCTTTCCGATTTTAATTCAACCTGACACTCGGCTAGTCAAACAGAGGCCTTGTTTGTCATCAGTATGTCAATGGAGAGCATGTGTTTGGTTACAGCACACACTGCCTATCATGATAAGCACAAGAATTTGAATGTGTTAATGAATGGACTCACCGAGCTGCTTCTCAAGCAAGTCCACACTCGCTTCTAGCCTGTCCGCTTTAAACTGCAGGTCTGTTTCCATGGACTTGTATTGACGGTTGAGATCTGGTTTCAAAGGATGGGTAAAAAAAACAGTATTACAAATGACAATACAATATTCTTCTTCTTCCCCTTCTTCTTTTTAACAAAACAATATACAAACATTAACATACACTCTCAGAAAATAAAATGGTACAATGTTGTACCAAAGAAGGTGCAAACTCTTGTCACTGGGGCAGTAGCTTTTTATGGGACAGAATTGTACCTTAAGAAAAGAAACAAATTTGTACCTTTTAAGGTCTTGATTTGTACCATGGGAAACCAAAATGTACCTTTGTTTTTAAAAACCTGCAGATAAAATATTGTATACTTTGTGAAAGGTAGCACCACAGTGACAAGACACTTTGTACCTTAACAGTGTCAAAAATGCTTACCAAACATTTATTAAAATGTTTAGTTTACAATACCTATAGTTTTATGTTTTACCAGTTGTTTTGTATTATTGTTTTATAGAACTAAAAATTTATGTTTATAAGTAACTTTAAACATATACTTTTAAATGATGATTCTTGTTTTAATATGGAAATTATTCATAATAATCACTTTGCCTTTCCAGTCATATTTATTTTCATAGATACTGTAATAAAGAAGGAGTTGTTCAACACTTTGTACCTTTTATATGAGAACAATTGTGTACCTTCATTTCAGTTGTACCATAAAAGGCACAGAACAGTATCATAAGAGGTCTTTTCAGTACCATATAAGGTACAATTTTTACAAAGGTACAAACTGTTCCTCAAGGAACATTATTTGTACCATCGTGTAGCTTTTTTTCTGAGAGTGTAGAGTGCCATTCAAACACAGCAAAATCCTCAGAGTGTATTTATTCCCTCTCTAAATTGAGTAAAGGTTACTCAGAAGCAGAGTTAAAGTTAATGAGACAATGAAAGGATTAATTAAGTGATGACTGAGGACTGATGATGAACACCTGCTGTTAATAAGCAAAATCAGAAGAGAAACACAAAACTACAACGGACTTCAATCAGCAGCAGCAGATTCACTTATCACTAAAAGTGGTGGTGTTTTTTATTGTTGTTGTAAAAAATTATTTAATCAGTTAATTCTGTTACGTTGGGTGTGACGAAGACAACGGAGGTGAGGTTCCAATTACAGATCTTTATTATAAAAAGCAGTATAGCAAATCTCACGGGGCAAATCAAAAATCGTAGTCAAGAACAGACAAAAGATCAAAAGGCTGGCGACAGGCAAGGATAATCAAGGAGCAAGGCTAAGGTCTAAAACACGGAAAAACTGGAACAAAGAAAAACCGTTGCAAGTCACAAACAGATGACAATACTGCTGCGGTGTCTGAGAGTGTGTGTGCTGCTTTTGTAGTGTGTGTAATCAGTCTTGACGGTCCTCCGGTGGTGCAATCAGTCGTGATATGGAACAGGAGTGTGTGTGTGTGCTGCATGACAGGAGTTGTAGTTCTTAACGCGGCTGATCTGTAGTTCACAGAAGTATGTGTGTGAACCAGCGATCTCTGATAGAGGAGAGATCGCTGGTGATCATGACAAATTCTCATTAATATCACTATAAGGAATTTTATAGAGTGTTTCAGAAATAAGGCCAAACAGGTTGGTAATAAGTAATGCTTCTGTTTGTGGAGTTGCTTAATGATCCTCTGCTGAGATTTTGAGAGAATTTACCATTACTGAAGGTAAATGTAGTTTTGTGTTTTTCTTCTGATTTTGCTTATTAACAGCAGGTGTTCATCATCTGTGCTCAATAATCCTTAATTAATCCTTTCATTGTCTCATTAACTTTAACTCTGCTGCTGAGTAACTTTTACTCAATTTAGAGAGGGACCAAATACACTCTGAACTGAGTAAATTTTACTCAGACGATTTTGCTGTGAACGCTTGGATTTGGATCCAATTTCAACATCATGTTATTGTATACAGCTCTGAAAATTTAATAGTTTCAAATAAAAATATTGTAATTCAGAGCATTTTCCCTGCACATTTCTTGTTATTTTGTAACAAAACAGTTCCCTGTTACATTTTCTATTGTAAGTTTAGAAAAAATGATGTCAGTAGGTTAGAAAATAAAGCAAATATTCAGTTTTGGTCAAACACATAACTTTAAATCATAAATATAGAATAACTGGGACTGTCCATATGGTCAGATGATTTGTTTCAAAGTTGTATAAAATAATTCAATAATAAAATAATTATATTAATAATATATCAAATGTATTGTGGTTGTCAGAAATATATGTAGCACCAATGTGAGTTTCTTGAGCACATAATCCAAATATTAGAACTGGATTTCTTAAAGATCTGGATCATGCAACACTGAAGACTGAACATTTTGCTTTGCAATCACACTAATAAATGCCTTACATTAGAGCAGTTAATTAAAATGCAATATTATTTCAGAATATTTTATGTTTTTTGTGATCAAATAAATTAAGGTTTGGAGAACAAGAGACTTTTTCTAGCATGTGTCCCAAACTTTATATTGCGAGAGTGAGGCACTTCCTCTTTGGGGAAGTCCCACTCAAAATGACAAAAAAGAAATCAAGTTGTCCTACAAACATTCTTTATCTGTGAGTTTTACTGAATGAGTTGCATATTTTTCTTCATGTTCTGCTTTTAGACAACCGGAGATTAATGTAATGCTTGGTATTTTAATGCGTCAAAGTATATCAGAGCACTTTTCAGTCCACTGCGTTATTTTTTCTCCTGATTATTTCCTTTATTTTATTCATTCATTATCCTTCAGTTTAGTCTCTTTATTTATCAGGGGTCGCCACAGCAGAACGAACCGCCAGTTTATCCAGCATATGTTTTACACAGCATCCATTAATCCATTTGAGTAAACGAAGTAATTTGAGCACATGTAGGCTACTGTATTTATTCACTTATTTGCACATTAATGTCTTTAATGTTATCAAATGTTCATAACTAATGATTTTTATTTTATGTATTTTTAGCATTTTTTATCAAATTCATTCATTCATTTTCTTGTCGGCAGAGTCCCTTTATTAATCTGGGGTCACCACAGCGGAATGAACCGCCAACTTATCCAGCATTTGTTTTACGCAGCGGATGCCCTTCCAGCTGCAACCCATCTCTGGGAAACATCCATACATTCTCATTCACACACATACACTACGGACAATTTAGCCTACCCAATTTACCTGTACCGCATATCTTTGGACTGTGGGGGAAACTGGAGCACGCGGAGGAAACCCACGTGTACACGGGGTGAACATGCAAACTCCACACAGAAATGCCAACTGACCCAGCCGAAGCTCGAACCAGCGACCTTCTTGCTTTGAGGCGACAGCACTTCCTGCTGTGCCACCATGTCACCTTTTACTCAAATTATTAATAATAATTATAAAAAAAGATTTTTAAATTAAACTTTATATTGTTTTACTTTAAAAACTTTGATTGTTTAGTCTTTATTTTACTTTTATTGAATTGTTTTCCCCAAATCTTCTACAGGCACTCAATTTAAAAAAAAAAAACCTCTTGCTCTAGAAGATAACATGTTGACGAATGCTTTTTTATTTACTCAAAGTAGACACATTCCAGCCTAATTAATGCTTCTGCAG
This sequence comes from Danio albolineatus, assembly GCA_903798035.1. Taxonomy (NCBI): domain Eukaryota; kingdom Metazoa; phylum Chordata; class Actinopteri; order Cypriniformes; family Danionidae; genus Danio; species Danio albolineatus. The sequence goes on along the minus strand of CAIGQQ010004837.1, from coordinate 21,353,876 downwards.
ATAAAGGCATACATGTATGTTATATTTTAAAGCATTTCTCTGAAAACAAACCTGGAAATAAATGATGAAGATGATTTTGTGAGAAAATGAGAGCTTAGAACATTCCAATGAATAATTTATGAGATATATCCTAAATTAAATTGAGCACTTGAACCAGCCACCTTCTTGTTGTGAGGTGACAGTGCTAACCACTGAGCCATCGTGCCTCCTCACAAACTATATTGTTTTCAAACAATGTTTTAGACCCATTTGATATACTATATATTATAATATAGTTGTTAATGGGATAAATTGACTCTTCGTTCAAGAAATAACATAGATGACCTTTACATTGGGTCCCTCGCAGTAGGATGATCAAATTTGGAGGCCCATGACATCTAATAAATGAAAAACTCCTAAGCTAGGCTGTAACTGTACTTTCGTTTTCACCAAGGCAAGCATTTCCTAAGTACAGCATAAATCATATTATGAAGTGCACATTGTTTCGTGCAGGTGTACTCTTTCACTAAACCTGGAACAAAGCAAATATTGTATTTATACCGACCTGCAGTGATGTCCTTCATGTTTGATCGTTCCTGACTGAGCAGCTGCTCCAGATCTCTGACTTGACTCTTCAACTCATCTCTCACTGCTGTAGCCTGTCGCGCCACACCACTCCTCAGTGCTGACAACAAACAATAAAGGGATAGTTCAGCCAAAAATGCTAATTTACTCACTATTTACTCACCAACAAGTGGTTCCGAACATCTATACGTTCTTTCTTCTGCACACACAAAATATTTTTGAAAAAACATGAAAACCTGTAACCATTGACGTGTGTTGGAGTAATGCGTTACAAGTAATGCACGTTACAGTTTGTAATAACATTACTTTTCTAAGTAATGAGTATAGTAAAAACCTTTTAAAAATTAAAAAGTGATGTTTGAATTACTTTTTTAAAAATGTAATGAAAGACACTTTTTATTTAAATTAATTAGCTTTTAAAAAATAAATTGCTGAATTAAAATATATGTAGTCGTGTTGAATCAGGCACTCAATGAAAGAATGTTCATTATTTTTGAAAGCATCAAAGAAAAGGATTTTTTTCAACTAACGGTGATTTTACATGACTGATAAGATGAAAAGAACAAAAAGAAGCAAACGCATTGTTTTAAACTTTCAATAATCTGTACGGCATAGCTCTGGGGTCAGGAAGTCATCAAAAGATAACATTATCCTAAATTATTGTTTAAATTTTTCTTTTAGTTTGTGTTTTTTTTAAAAGAACATAAATGTAAAAGTTGTACTATCTGGATTTCATTACGAAAAGTAACTTTTTTACGTTTTGTCAGTTTAGTAGCTAATTCGTACGAATTCGTACGAGTTCAGTTGTATATAATATATGATTTTAAAAAGGATGCATGGCACCAAACCCTACCCCTAAACCCAACTGTCATTGGGGGATAAGCAAATTGTACTAAACTGTACAAATGAGATCATATGAATTCATATGAATTAGCCACAAAATCAAAAAGTTACGAATTGCCGTGAGATTGTATTAGTTAAGTACATTGTTAATTGCAGAGCTACCCTATTTAAAACATTGTAATAATTTAAAAACCCAGCAAGTTCTGAAAGAGCCTCAGCAAAGGTTATGAAAAGAAACACAGTAATATAAAAGTAATGTAACGCATTACTTACTCTAAAAAGTAACTAAGTAACACAACTAGTTACTTTTTAGGGTAATGTGTTACATTACTTTTGTATTACTGTGTTTCTTTTCATAACCTTTGCTGAGGCTCTCTCAGAAAAATAAATAAGTCAGTGGTTACAGGTCTCCAGCTTTCTTCAGAATGTCTTCTTTTTTGTTTAACAGAATAAAAAAATAAAAGGAAACAACTAAAGGGTGAGTAAATGATTACAAAATTTTCACTTTTGCGTGAACTTTGTCTTTAAACTGTTTTATTTTAATATAATGTAATGAAACAGAGATCAAATATATCTACAGTCCAATAAATAATTATTTTATTTGTCTTACCAAGGTGTTCCTTTAAAACAGACACGTCTAAGACACTTCTCCTGTACTTCTCTGTAAGTCCGTCATCTATATGAGGGCGGGAAACAAACAAGTCAGTCAAATACCAACTGCTATTTTGTGTTGATAAAATGTTATATTATAACAAAAGCACCCTTTTCTGGTGTGCTCTTTTTAGTCTTTTCTTTTTTGCTGTTTCCTTTTCCTTTCTTCTTTGGTGGCATGATGTAAAAATCCTACCAGTTCTGCATCTTTCGGACGGAGGGAAATTTAATTGTATTGTGTACACAGACGCCTGGCAGCACGTAGGCGTGGTCAGAGAGAGATGTTAGCCAATCACCGGTCCCAAATGCTGATTACAGTTGTTCTACGTAACCACATTACACCACGTTACAATCTGGTTGCCTTGGAGTGTGTGTAGTCGTTAAACCGCGTTGTGTGTTGCTTTATGGACAATAAAGTCTTCCTGTGTGGTTCTGAATTGCTTGAATTGTTTAAAGACAACTTCATATTACTTCTGGAATGGAGATGTGTCATTTTAATAAACTGAAATGATACGGGATGAAAACATTAGCATCCATGTGAACAAAAATAAAACGCTTTATCTCACAATAAGTAGACTGAACAAAATGCATAATTCATCTCGTTAGACGACAGAGGGGGCTGTTTAGCCCATGAATATTAACTACGCTGTGCTTTTATTGCTTGGTAACCTTCCTACTGCTCCTATTTCATGATCTAATTAATATTAATAAGCCACGCCTTTCACCATAGTAGGATTCGTACGCAGGAGGAGGAGCAGGAAAGGAGGCGGAGACATGAAAGAGGGCGAGGTTTTACAGGCGGAACAGGAAGAGCAATCACACGAGCATGGGAGGGGGTAAAAGGCGGTGTTATCCCTAATATGTCTGTTTGTGTTATTTCAACTAGATATAATTTCACGATCTAGTGTGTAGTTTCATACAGAGAAGGTGATTGTAAGGAAACGTTTTTCATTTACCTTTTCTTTCCAAGTTTTGCTGGCAAGTGCTCTTGTCTTGCTCAGACCGAACTTCCCGTTGCAAAAGTAATGATGGGAAGTTCAATTCATTTACGCGAATCGGTTCATTAGAACAACGCCTCACAAAGAACCGATTCTACTCTACAATTTTTGAACATCATTGTGTCGTTATATATATATATATATATATATATATATATATATATATATATATA
>CAIGQQ010004837.1:21332551-21350547 GCA_903798035.1 Danio albolineatus | reverse complement strand
TATATATATATATATATATTTCTATATATATATATATATAGAAAATTAGAGGTGAAATCAAAGTATTTTAAAAAAAGATCAATTAGATTATAACGTTATTAAAGAAAATATAATTAGAATAAATTAATAAATGAGAACATCGTCTAAATAAATGACTACAGGTTTTTAAATTAATAGAAAATAACGTAAATTAATAGTAAGTACCAGTAATAGTAACTTTATGGGAGGTCGTTATTTAAAATGTTTAGACCCATTTGTAAAGCTTATTTTTCTAGAATTATGCCTTTACATTTAGAAAGGGATTCCCTTTGAATGGGTATGATCATGTTTGTGGCTACGTTGCATTGAAAAACCTCAGCATTAAAACATACTAAATGTACATCTCAAACAGCTTCAGTAAGGTCGTGTGAACCGATTCGATCGATTGAAAAGATCCGACCCATAAGACCGATTCGATCACGAATCGGACACCGCTCTACAGAAGCGCACAGATAGAGAAAGAGAGAGCTGCAGGAAAAGGGAACATCACGCACAGGGTGTCGATGTGAAAGCAGTTGTTCCTCCACGTCCAGACACCCATCAAAACTTATTTTTACGTGTTATTTTTAAACGGGTTCCGCTGCCCTCCCTGAGCGTTTTAAACACAGCGTGAAACGGCGGTTTGCTGCACGGGGGATTTAATGGGAGTCTTGCATCGGTAAAGCGCTTCTCCCCCCCTTGACGGACCCTCGCTCGAACCGAACCGGACTCGGGCGCTGTCCTCACCGGGGGGTATCCGATCCCAGTTATATTTTGACTGCGAAAACAACACTCCGGAGTCCGAATATGGCAGGAAATCTGAAGAAAGGCGGGGGGCTTATTGGTATGATGAAGGACGCTTTTCAGCCTCACCATCACCTCCACCACTCCCATCACCAGCCCGGAGCCGTTGACAAAAAGACGGTGGAGAAATGCTGGAAATTCATGGATAAGGTGGGTGTCTATAAAGCAAAACAAGCGATAGATAGTCGACAGAGACGCTCTAGCTAGCAGCCTCGGTCTCTAGTTAGCTTAGCCGGATGGCCTGCACGGAGGAGTACTAATTCAATATGGCAGGGCAGCTCTGCTAAGGCAATTAGCTGAATGGTTTGCAGGCTAATAAACCATATTCATCTAGTCAAACAGTGTCGGAATATCCAGTTTAGAGAATAGGTCATTTGCGGTTCCGATCACACCAGCTTCCTTAGTAGGATAATTGAAGGGTTCTTTGCTAGTCGTGCTAGCTAAGTAGCTTGTTGCACTAGTTGTCTCGTAAATATGGTTGGGAAGAATGGTTTGGACATCCTTCCCCTAATGTGACTTCTCCAGAATACACACGTGAACGGCATGGAAATTGCTTAAGTTGATTAAACAACTAGAATGTGACGATATACTGATCATGTTGCTGGTCAGTCAGCTGGTTCAATTGCAATTACTAAGTGTAGACGTGGATAATGGACAGTTGGAAGACTGATTTGCTCTAATAATCTCTACTTGCTTCACTAATTTGACATTTTGGATAAACGGGAAGTCATTACTTTTGTCCTTACCTTTAATTTCTAGAACTCTTGTACAAGTTTGTGTTAATTGTACATTCTTAAACATTCCAGCTCTACGTGAATTATGACACTACTTCTGCAAATGCAAATGTAATAAGAGCTAGCTGTTTTAGTGTTTAATCCAATCAATACATGCAAGTATGGTGTGATAATTGGGTGTGAATGGAGCTGCTAGTATAGGCATAAACCCCATAAGTCATATCAGAACCTATATTATTTAGTTGGGACATACTCTTTCAAGTCTTTTGTACAATGGTAAAACTGTGTACCTTTTTGTGTGTGTTTTTTTTATATGAATTAGATTTGATTATTGTTTGTTTTGTGTTTTATTAGACTAAAGCAACTCAGGTTTACTGGATTTTCTGTACATCATTTTCTGTGAAAAATGCAGTTAAGCAAGTGTGTCAGATATAATCCGACAGGCTTTTGAGGAATGTCTTGATCTTTATTGTCTTGCATTGTATTATATCTCCCCCCCCCCAAAAAAATTAAAAGTACAGAGAGAGTTCTGATAATAAAAAATAAATATCTTCTGAAAAACACATGTAGCTGAGAGAGATATAACAGCTGATTTTTACATACATCTTATGTAAATATCTAGGTTGGCCACACGGTTATAAATATATCATTATTTGCATTACAAGCGTTCATTTTCCACAACTAAAATTTTTTTAACGCAGCTTGTCAAGTAAAACGGTAAAACTGTGAACATCTGTCTAGCAGAGTGGCTTTCTTTTGTTGAATTTGCTGCCTCACAATACAAAAGTTAAAGCTGCAGTTCATGGAAAAAAGTTGTGGTTACTGACCTCACACTTCCTGTGATGTTCACAATGATACATGAGAGAAACGGTGCATCTGTCGCAGGGGATTCAGTTTAAACTAATCCTGCTGACATGGGGAACCACTTAGAATCTAAAGATAAAATTTCATTTGTTGTGTTTTTAGATATTTGCTGTAAAGGAAGACTTCAATTATTATCGCGAACAGAAGCAGTTAATGCTTTATGATTTAGAGCTTGCGACTTCCTATTTGTTTAGTTTCACACTGGGTCTTTGGTTAGAGTGCATGTGACATCACTATGTCTTCATAAGCAAATCTCCCTGTTTTTTCAACGTAACATTGTAAATTTCCACTTTTAGCTTTTAAAAAAAACTTTAAATGATAGCAATAAAGGTCAGGATGAATGATTCAGAATACTTGACATGAGGAAAAGTACAGTCTATTCTGAAAGAAATGTTGTTTCATACGACTTTAGAATTAGTTTGGTTACTCCTGACTTGGCCATTTATTATCCAATGTTCACTTTTTAATGTTTTCCATTAAGTATTATTTTCTCAGTCACCTATAAATATTTAACTTCTCACAAAATGCAGAACAACCCAGTTGTCATTCATCCCTGCGTCTATGCAAAAACACTGCATAGTCAAATAAGAACAAACTTTAATTATGAAGTTCTGTGTTTGACTTTGGGTTTCCCCTTTTAAAAGTGTTTATTGTATTCTTCGCTCTCCTTATTTAGATACACAACTTGTGTATGCTTTCATTTTCCTTATAGATATTATTCATTATTAAACCACATGTCTAAAAAGCGCTTTATTTCTTTAGTGTTGATAATAGAGTATTTGCATCCTGGTATGGGATTGGTCTCCATGAAACGAGACCAACTATCTTCTTTAGAGTCTGTACACATTTGTTCAGCTCTCATTGTTTGTACCAAAAATGAAAATGAATTATTTGGTTTTAGTTTACTTGGTGTTCATACTGTCATTTTTAAAAAGGGAAGAAAAAAGTGACCAACCATCCCAAAGTGTTGCCAGCTGGTGTGAATGTATTCATTGTATGTGCGTGCATATATTTTTATCAGTTGAGAACGTGTGAAGATCTTTCTGTTTAAAGGAGTCAAAAACAGCACCAACTATTCTTCAGAAACGCACACAAATATTGGTCCCACTTTCCAATAAAGATCTGTTAGTTAATAATGTATTTAATAACTTTTTACTACATTATTAACCCTCTCACGTTTACATTTTGAATAAGGCTAACCCCACTAATGTCTGTGTGTTTTTTTTTTCTGCGTCGCTTCAAAGTTTCATCTTGAGACATTCCACAGTGCCCATGATTTATGGATATAAATCGGATTTATTTCCCTTTTCTGCAAATATTGCAAAATCCCACCTTCAGATTTAAAGCCACTAATAAAAGTCTATATTCTTAACAAATGGCAAGCAGAATGGAATCAGTGTTCAGAAAATAAACTTTTTGAAATCCAGCCTGAAATAGGAAGAAAATTCTATTTTTTTTAACTCAAGACATGATGAGATGCAGAAAATGCAGAATCGGACACAGAATACTCACATTTACTCAGAGAACAAGAGCCCCCAAAATGTCAATATTGCAACAGAAATCAAACTGTTAAACATATTCTTGTGGAATGCACTATTTGTAATGTTATCAGACAACAATTTTTATCTGGGGAGAATTTTAAATGAAATATTTTTAAATGTGAATCCTTCTAAAATTGTACCATTTTTACCAAAAATAAACCTTAACTGTTTTAGATTTCTATTTTCTGTATTTTCATTATTATTGTTTGTGTATTTTATCTTGTGTATTATTTATAGCTGTTGATGACTTTTAATTGTTAGAATATTTTTATATTATAGAAAAGTTATGTTTATCAAAAGTAGTGAACTTGATCTTTTTTGCCATGATATAGCCAGAGAAACTGATATGGCAATAAACTCAAAATTCTCTCTCTCTTTGCAAATATTGACAAATGTTCTAATTATATTGTAAAATATCTGACATTCCCTTAACATGTGATGAACATTAATATAGTCTTTTAAACAGCTTAATAATATTCATATTATTTGATGATGGGGGTGGGTGCTACCAAGTTAGTTTTTAGATTTAAGATGCAGATTTAAACCGCAACCGGATGTATTCATTCACTTAGAGCTGCATAGAAAGTAATTGTTAAAAATCCATAATAGGTGCTCTTTTAAACGGTCCTCTTTCTCAATGAACTCAGTGAGAAAACACTCAGGATTTCCAAACATTTATTGACTTTCTGGTATCGATTCTCATGCTTGAGACGTAGACATTTTTCTCTGCTTTTATTTTTTTCTTGCTGAATTCAGATTATCGCTAGAAGCCATGATGAGCTTGCGTCTGCACGTAAACACATAGACGTATGCATGTTTGCTGATAATTCTCGGGACGTCCTGTCGCCATACTCTTATCACTTGGCTGTCAGGACTCGGGGTGCATGAGAGCCAGAAGCTTTGGTGCACAACTCGGACTGCATGATGACCCCTCTGTGATGTCACACCCCCCCCCCCCTCCCCACAATCACAGCTGGTCCTGTGCTGAAGACAAAATAGATAAGAGCGGCTGCAAGTTCTCGAAGCAGCTGTCTGCTTGCAGCGCCGGCCTCTTATTGCTGGAACGTGTGCTCACGGCACGACACCTCTCCAACTGCTGGGGTGGTGACATTTGAAACGTTTCCCGTTTCCTCAAATTTCCCACCCGCGTCTTAATCAATAGTTCAGAAGGTGATGATGCGTGGCTTTAGTCCAGACGGAAGAGAGACACTGTGTCTGAATTAAAGCAAATAGCCATTGGACCATCAGTCTAGCCATTAAGTTGTTTGGCTAATGAAGTGGTTTGAGGCCATTCACTTAATCGTAATGATTTATTGTCTGGAATGGATGGTTTTTCTTGGAAGATTTCAACTGCTTCGTGGCCTTTAGTAGGGTTGGGTGGAATGTCGATATGTGACTGTAAAAATGTTAGAAGTTTGCTATATAATTGTAGGATGGTTATAATCTGTGAAATGCGCAACTCGTCAATAGATAGTGCTGTTTGTTTAGTAAATTGATATTTTATTTAGCAAGGATGCATTAAATATATGTTAAGTGCCAACAAATACATTTTGTAATGTTACATTTCCTTTTGAAATGTTTTTTAAAAGATACATTTATTAGATTAGATTAGAGGGGATTTATTGTTAATATTAGTAAGACTGTTTGGTTTTGTTTGGTTCTTTTCTTTAGCGCCACCCATAGCCAGTCTTTCTTACATTGTTGTTCATTGTCTGTGGCATTGTGTGTGTGTATATCACTTTTTGTACATAAATCACTATAATTTGTTTACTAATTCTTGTTGTCCATCCTTACTTTGTAGCACAATTTACTTTTGAGTATTTGCATAACCAAATCCTCAGCTCAAGTTTGCAACCCCACACCCCTAGACTACCAGGGGTTTTAACAAATGCTGTTCTTTTAAACACTTTACTCAAATGATCTGGGGGAAAAAGTAAATAAAACTGAATTATTTTATATCTATCACATATAAATGCGTGGTTTATTAAAACAGAAAACAATTACTTAAAATTGATAGAATTTTTCACAGATTACTGTTATTGATGGTTGGAGTTAATGATTTGTTAAATTTATATACTTTATTTTGTTTTGCATTATTAGTTTTAAGTTTATGTTCTTTACACAAGTTTTGCATTGTCTTTGCACATATTCAAGGCTCAGGATGAATCCTTAAAACAAATCTGAAATATACTAATAAAAAATGCAAAAGAGAAAAAACTAAAATTATATTTTATTGCACTTTTTTGTGTGTAAAAATTAACTATTTATTCTGCAAAAACACACAATGTCATTCCTAGTCACCAGCAATCAATGTTGTAAAAACTGAGATGACAGCATAGTGCTGTAGTATGCAGGTTGTGTCTTTTTGTGCAAACACCGTTGTCAACGATTGTTGTTACCAAAAAAAATCCTTTGGCCCTCAAGATTCGTCTCTCTGGAATGTTTTTGTGTGTATTTATGGATCGTTTAACAGTTTTAAAGCCCTTGTCAGTGTAGTTATTTTATTATTTTTCTTATTCATATCATACTGCAAGAGAAAACTTGCAAAATGCTAGCCTACAGAGGATATGAGTTTAGTTTGCTGTTCTGTTTTCTTGATCGAATATCAGCTTAATGTGTCTTTAGAGAGTTGTACAGAATATGTCAAAACATTTGCAGCCAACATTTGCTTGTTGGCTGCAGTGTTAACAGGCCAATAGACAAACATATTCACAGACATGGATGAGTTTCATTAAAACTGCTTCGAAACTGTGTATTGTGATTTATAGTTTGATTTTAAAAAATATATATTTTTTATAAATTTTCTATGTAAGAGCAATGTTTTAAACTTAACATTTTGGGTTAGTATTTATTAGTTTTATTTGATCATTTATCTATTTATTGAAGAGCAATTCTGTTATATAGTAGGGCTTCATGATGTATCATTTCAGCATCGATATCGCAATGTGTCCATCCACAATAGTTACATCGTTAGACATGCAATGTTGAGTTGACTTTGCGATTTCACATTTACATATACAAAACTATAAAGCATGCACTGTTTATTTAACTTTTATCTTTGCTTTGTTGCATTTATCTATGCTTGTAGTTCATTTATTGCATGTTTTGCATGTTTTGCATCTCCTACAGAATCATCACAGTCAATAAAAATTAATACATTCTGTAACACTTTAGGGACCAATTCTCACTATTAATTAGTTGCTTATTAGCATGCATGTTATTGAGATATTGGCTGCTTATTAGTACTTATAAAGCACATGTTCTATGTGATCTTATTCTACATCCCTAATTCTACCCAATACCAAAACTACCTTAATAAACATTTTTAAGGAGAAAATTAGGAGTTTATTGAAGCAAAAGTATGGTTTCAAAAGAGCGAGAACTGAACCTTAAAATAAAGTGTGACCAAAAAATCTTTCCAATTATAACAAAGTATATCGCAATATATATAGCAGGAAAACAAAATATTGCAATGTCAGATTTTTCCAATATCGTGCAGACCTATTATACAGCTAAGGATGAACTAAACTGATCAGAATTGGCAGTAAAGACATCACAAAATGAATATCACATAAAATAGAATCACAAAAAAAGAATCCTGAAAATGTTTGAGCAAATCAAAATGATTTCTGCAAAAAGAAGTTTTATAAATAGTAATAATCTCTCACAATGTTACAGTTTTATAGGTGAGCAATAGAGACTTGTAAAAAATGTAATAACCCCAAAACTTTAAACAGTGGTCAGTGTTTTGCATCTTTCCTTAAATTTAGGGAAGCTGTATTCTGTATATTGAAAGAGCGTAAACAGAAGTGAGTTCATGCCAATTTGTTTAAAATGTTATGCTATTTACATTAAATACGATAGTGTTTTTTACCATTTTTTTTTAACTGGTATGACTTTTAGTGCTCAGTGTTTTGAAACGATGCCATATTTTACATCATCTAATTTTCTCTGCCTTCTTGTAGGTGGTACGGTTATGCCAGAACCCCAAATTGGCCTTGAAGAACAGTCCTCCGTACATCCTAGACCTGTTGCCAGACACATACCAGCATCTCCGCACTATCCTGTCTCGATACGAAGGCAAGATGGAAACTCTAGGCGACAACGAGTACTTCCGTGTTTTTATGGAGAACTTGACCAAGAAGACCAAACAGACCATAAGCCTGTTCAAAGACGGCAAAGAGCGAATGTTCGAGGAGAACTCTCAGCCTAGGTGAGTCTATTCTATAAATACAGCATTAGAAGGTGATAACAATCATGGTCTTTGTGACTTTGTAAGCTGCGATCATTCAGAATCGTGTTTTCGTATGTGACCAAATATGGAGTCAGTGTTTTGCATTTGACAAAGGTGTGAAAGCAGACCTCCGAGAACTCCAGCTACCTCTGTGCAGACTTCCCTGAGCTAGTTAATGTTTTTTTTGTTTGTTTTTTTGTATTGCCTTGCAACTTAATTCAGTGTGGGAGGCAAAAGCAGAAGCAAAAACAGTCAGTCTTCAGTCCCTGAATCATGTGAAAGAGTTTGGGTAAAGGTTACTCTGAGTTAAGCTGAAGCTCAAGTCGTATATCAAAGATGCAAATGAAGTAGAGCATGTAAGCGCTCACGGATCAGCCAGTGGACTGAGATCGTATCAGGCCTGCGCTTCTTCTGCTTCTCTGGAACTGCTAGGCTCATGTGAGCGGACGGAGGAGGAATGTGTAATGCAAATAGGACCAGTCACAAGAGGAAGAGCCTAACTGAGGCCAAAACCTTACAATTAACAGGTCGGTTGTAGATTTTTCAGATGTAACCTTCGTTAGATTTGCATTGTTCATCTAGTTTTGTTTGTAAGTTTTGTAAAGGCAGTGTTATACCAATGTTATTCCATAGCACAAGCTTCCAGCTAGTTGTGCGTGCAGCTTTTCTGTAGGTCCAAGGAATGCCTGTATTCACAGCATGAGCGTTAATCAGTGGATCACTCATGGGTCAGCTCATAGATAGGGATGCAACAATTATAGATTTTGATTGTACGATTATAGCCTGAGCAATAATCACAGTTTCATGGTTATCACGATTATTATGCATTCATTAATATCAAACAGTACTAGTTTAGTCAATCACATGAAAACTCCTCTTATAAAACAAACAATAGTCCATTTCTCTTTGGACTTAAAAATAAGTGAAAAGTTTTTGTCATTTAAACATAAATGATAAAAATAAATGTCAACAATAAATGAATCAACGAATAAATAAATTTTAAAAAGTCTAAATCGAAAAAGTTTGTCTAATGTAAATCTAAGCTACATATTTGCTAAATATTTCTCTTTTATAGAGAACAAATGTAGTTTGTGCTGAACCTCTGTCTGAAAGGCACTTTGATCAACTATATTACAAAATTGTTTGGTATTTTCCTTTTGTGGTGCCACAGTGGCCTAGTGGGTAGCACGTTCGCCTCACAGCAAGAAGGTCGCTGGTTCGAGCCTCGGCTGGGTCAGTTGGCATTTCTGTGTAGAGTTTGCATGTTCTCCCCGTGGTTGCGTTGGTTTCCTCCGGGTGCTCCGGTTTCCCCCACAAGTCCAAAGACATGCGGTACAGGTGAATTGGGTAAACTAAATTGTCCGTAGTGTATGAGTGTGAAAGAGAATGTGTGGATGTTTCCCAGAGATGGGTTGCGGCTGGAAGGGCATCCGCTGCGTAAAAAGATATGCTGGATAAGTTGGCGGATCGTTCCGCTCTGGCGACCCCGGATTAATAAAGGGACTAAGCCGAAAAGAAAATGAATGAATGAATGAATGAATGAATGATTTTCCTTTTGTGTTTATTTTTTTTCTCTTTGGAGGAGAAATGTGTATATTCCATACAAAGTATGAAGCTGACCGGTCAGTTCTTGTCACGTGACTCGCATTCTTGACACGTGTCATGTATTCTTTTAATAGGTACACATAGAAAGCGTAAGCGTGTCGTACCACTCGCATGCAGTCGTTGCATTGCTGCCAATATGTGCACGTAAGCCGCGTGCCTCTATTGGAAATAACAAACTTGCATGCGCAAAAGATATAATAAAAAATAGCCTCAGCCAAAGTTAAAAGTCAAGTAATTGAATCCAGTGTTATGTGTGCCGATTGCCTTTTTGATCTGATTGGTTCAGGAACCACAACAGTATAGCTTGTTTGGCTGATTGTAAACATGTATGACCATTCGGGAAAATTAGATCACACAATTTACAATTTGTGCAATATATAGGCCCTGACACACCAGGCCAATTCTGAACATGGGTTAGCTAAGTTTTTGCCTTGTTTTTCTCACCATCTGCTGCTAGATTTAGAAAACAAGTCTGTGCATGAGAGTGAAGGCGAAAGTGGTGAAAACAAGCAAAGAATTTGAAATGGAGCAGACAGAATGCTGTTCCAATTTTGACATCTTACCTGAGCATTTCCATTCTCAAAAAATATTTGTAATCAAAAATATACAATGAAGAATGTGATCAACATTTTTCATTTTTGAATTGGTACACATGCACAGTTTATGGTTTATGCAGTCATAGTTTCACTTTTTCTTTGTAAATGAGGAATATAGACTCTTGATTCCTGCTTTTATAGAGTTATTACCTCACATTGGTAGACAGTACCTGCTAACTGGCTGTTGCTGGTGGTCTTCGTGGTATTTTCAAGCACAGCTTATTTTAGCACAGATGCGTGCAACTGAAGGTGACAGTTTTTGTTGCAACTAATCATTCATTATTGGTTTGGTCTGTCAAAAGGAACTTTATCTCCTTGTTGTACACCCTTCCTTTTTTTCTAGTCCACAAAAGGAGAATTATAATAAAATGCCTGCTCGCTGTGGAATGGCTGTGAAAAGCAACAAGTATGAAAATTGAAAAGAAATACAAAAGTATCACAGAATGTTTCTGTGTGATGCACATATTCCATGATTGAGTCTGGTGCAAAACAATCCAGAGATTAATTTATGGACGTTTGTCTTCTGCTCACAGGAGCACATTCTCGATACTCTATTTGAATTGCAGTTCCCTCCAACTTGCAAAGAACAACCACTAGTCATTACAAATAACACCACTGACCATAAATGATGACTTAATTGTTATTATTGAGCGAACTATACCTTTAAATCATGTCATTTATATTTCAGTTCCAATAATATGGTAATTCCTGCTGCTTTAGTCCAGTAATTATGGCCGAACTGTCATTTCATATTGTTCATCCCATTTAACATTTTCAGAAACCATCAAAGTATTTCCAGTCTAAACACTTTGAGTTTTGGGACTATAAGAGCATTCATAAGGAATCCTGTTGTGTTATGTGGGCCCCTTTTGAGCCGCTTTTGTAGCAAATTCTCGAGAATCTTAGCTGAAGCTTTTCCGAGTTGTTAGGTGCTGATGCTTTACTTAGCATGACTGAGGGGGCGAAATGTTCATATTGAGTGAGAAGAATTTAATGATTAACTCTGACACAGCAGTCACACTTTGCACCACGCAGACACCCTTCTTCCTGTTAACGTACTCACTTCCTCTTCCTGTTTCTCATAAGTCCCCTCATAATGCCCTGCTGAGGCTAGCTGAAAACTGACACTTACACTATTTCTCTGTGGCAATTCAAGCTTTCTAGAAGCACTTTTGACGTGTTCGTAGTAGTAGTAGTAGTCTTGTAGTGCTCCCTTTACGGTAGGCAAGATACCAACATTTTTGATAACACTTTTGATGGTCCCCTTTGGTTAATTGGTTGACTGCGAAGCTACATGCAAACTAGGAAGTCAGCAGATAATCCTTATACGTTCTATTAATACTAACACCCTTCTGAAAGACATATATTGTGCAATAGTACAAGTAACTGCACGGATGTCAACTTGTTCTGCTAACTCTAACCTAATAATGTCATTAGAGTTCATTGACATGTAGTAGCAAAGGTGCTTGTAGTCATGTCGGAAAACCTTCAAAATAAAGTGTGACTAATTTTGGCTTCAGCCCCTGACACTTTTTAAACAGGCGTGATATAAATTGATGACTTGCAAACACAGTTGACTGAAGAAAATGTGAAGTGATGCTACATATCGTGTAATTGAATACTTGAAACTATTTAAATGTAGATAAGGCCTTTAAATTAAGCAAAGTCATACAGTTTTGTTTTATTTTACTTTATTAATGATGCTTTCTTTTTTTAAGATTAGAATATTAATTTTTAATTGGGTATATAGCTTAGTTGATCATTTGATCTTTACAGTGTTTTATACATTTACATAATACCTTGGCATATTTTCCAATTTTCTTTTCCAAAAAGGTCTGAAATTCAAAAAAATCTAATTTGTTCTATTCAGTATTAAAATGACAAATTTGTTGCCAAATTTATTCAAATTTGATCCATACAATAGTAGATTAGCACTAGTAGATGATTTGTTCAATATAACTGATTTGTTTAGAAAGGCTGATTGTGATTGTCTTTATTAAATAAATCATTGGCTCTAATAATTTGTTCACAAACAGATTAGTTGAGGAACGACGGCAGGGGTCTTCTGAGATAGACGGCATTGTGAAACTATTTTCAATTTTGAAACCAAAACCAACAAAATTGTGGAAAATCCAATTCTTTTAATCAACTTGTTTGTTGAACTTGTTGAAACCCATGTGTCAATTAATCCCAACCTAATCAGGTTGATATTCTCAAAAATAATTCTCAAAGAAGGTCCCAAGCTAGGGCTGCATGATTTGGGAAAATTGTCATATTGTGATTATTGAGGGCAATATTGCGATATGCGATTTCGATTATAAATGGTATTGTAAGTCAACTTAATGGGTTTTTAAGAAAATTGCACACACAGATTAGTAATAATGCTGAAGTGTGCATTTGTTCAACTTGAAATGGTTTTAAAATAAATAATTTTTACTAAATAAATATCTGCATTATTGTAAACTTATTTTCATATTCCATATTTTCCATATTTCATATTTCTTGCTATTATTAAATGAAATATAACAATATTTTATATGTATGGCTTTGTATTATTGTTTATGAGAGAGAAATGCAGCATGCACTATTTAAACATATCATATTTTGTTGGTTTTATATATATATATATATATATATACACACACACACACACACACACACACACACTCACACACACACATACATACATACAACTTTTGCTTCTGCTTATTTGATTTAATTTAAAACGTGGCCATATGCATTTTATGCATCCTACAAGAAGACATTCAGCATGTTTCTGGTTTTATAGAGAACGTTGGGCACATGGAAAGGTTAACAGCAGATATTCCTCGTCACTCACCACCATACATGCATACAATAATTCTTCTAGTTTCAACTTAATTCAATAATTTACTTTGAATGAAAACACTGAACCTATGATGACGGTTGTGAGCAATTCAACCTACTCTCACGACCTTCACTAATATTTCCAACTTCCCGAGTAGTTCTGTTCATTAATGGACGTCATTACTTCTGACTCACCGCTGCAAATAATGTTTTTTAAGGGTGCTTTCACACTTGGTTCAATTGCCTGGACCGTACCCAAGTTCGAATGTCCTCCCTTGCCACCTTCTTGGTTGGTTTGTGTTCACACTGTCTTTTTTCCTTCTGAACCCCGGTACGTTTGCGTCATCAAGCTGATGTTTTGTGTACGTCTGTTGCCAGGCAACGGGCACGAAAGCAAAGCGCCAAAATGGAAAGACGTCCGCACATCGCAGTCGTTTCGCTTTAACTGAACATTTTGGTTTAGAACATACAGAAAGCGACTCGTATCTATCTGCCGCAAACATATTATACACGTTCAGAACATCACGCGATGTCCAAGCTGTTTTTGGAGGAGACGCGCTCGGTCGCGCTTGTCAGCACGTGATACTCAGACACACAACACACACAGTCCTGATGGCTTCTGGGTCGTGTAGTTCTTTTTTAATTGCATTACATTGTAATCGCATTAAAAGGAAACTACAAAAATGGCGGTGCATTTTCTTTCCTGAATGTCTTATGTCCATGAATGCATTCGTTTATTTAATATAATCGCAAGATTCGCTGTAATGTAATCGCATAGGCTGACATCGCGATTGCGATACGATTAATCATGCAGCACTATCCCAAGCTCACTGATTTCTATTAAATGAAATTAATATGAAATTTCACAGAGCAACAGTACATTTTGTAATATATATGCTACAAATACTGCTTTGTATTTAGCTTTAATTGTGCTACACATTCACAATGCTAAATATCTGTCCTAGTTTTTTCAGCGCTTGGTGCTGGAGATCCCCGTGTAACTTTTTGTACTGATGTTTCATGCCGATGCAGAGAGGGTACTGGAGCTGCCATAGTGATATTTACAGTGAATATTTAACATTTGACTGTATTCACACAAGATTGAGTTTGTTTCAGCAATCAGTGGACTCTTTAACCAAATATATTTACTCTTTTATGGAAATGTAAGCCTTCATTTTAAAGAGGTGCAATATGCTCTGATATCCATCTTTCTGAAATTCCATGTGCTCTCAATTTAGGTAGCCTGGGGTTAGGTGTGTGTCATACAGCTGTTGTCAGTTATGCAAACTAATTCTGTCTCTCTGACAGATGTTGCATCCTGAATTAAAGTAGTTTGATCCACACTCCATTGTTTGGGTCACTAAACTTGGCCCATTCATATTTTTTTTTTTCCATATTTGTGTTTCCATCTCCAGTTAGTTTGGTTATCTTATCTGCATCGTATAGGTCTGCATGAAAGGAGCGTTATAGCAATAGGGAAATGCACAGTAAATTTGTGAAGTCTGATACGTGTGTGCATCACCCATTTCACACTTTTGTAACATAGCTTCATTTTTTTTTAGCTTTTTGCTGTTGTACTGAGCTCAATTTCCTTTCTGTTGTATTCACAGTTCTATCATAAGATGAGTGATTGATTGATGTGGTCAAGTGTCATTCGTGTGTTGTATTTAAAGTCTTGGCATCTTTTACTTTATGTGAATTGTTTTGAGCTTGAAGGATATAAATGAGATGTGGCAGAAAGATGTTACTAGAATAGAGGAAACATTTCAGACTACATGGATGTAGTCAGGAGGAAGAGAAACCGCACACCCATGGGGGGAACAATTTACATTTACTATATTATCTATCTACCACCGTTTCTGGAGGTAGATTAAAGAAAAATGCCATTTACAATTATTTTTGTTTGTCTTTAATTTTGTGTGCAATTTCATCAGTATGTTAGCTAAAAGTTGTCTGTCAGTGAACACAAAGATATCTGTATAAACAGTTGAAATGCATACATGTCTTGTAAGTTACTTTTTTATAGATCTTCTTACACATGGTTTTAAGATGATTAGATTTGAATTATGTGATTACACACAGTTCTGATATAGTTTCAGTCTTTAAAGCCATAGTATGTACTTTTTGCCACTAGATGGCACATTTACAACAACAAAAAACATAATTTGATAGTTTTGATGTTTGGTGTTTGAGTGTGGAATCATGAGAGTTGTCGTCTTTACAGAACTGCTGCAGCAATCATGTTCATGGATGAATTAAAGTATTCAACACCAATCTATGGTAGTATGAAGCAGAGTAAGGTCACGTCCACACATACATGAGTATTTTTATAAGCAGAGTTTTCCCTGCTTTCGTTAAAATAATAATAAATAAAAAAACGCACTGATGCATGTTATGGGCATGCCGAATGACCAGGAGATGATAATGACACTTTTATCCTGGGTTTACATCAAATGGGGAATATTTTGCAAGTAAATTGAATTCTAGTCAATGCAAACATGAGTACAGACCCGGATTATTGTCCCACGGTTGAACAATGCAGAATATGCAATTCATTTGCCACGAATGTGCATAATTTGTGAGTGAACGCTGATGTCATGAGGCTAAAACTCTGGTTTTAGCATCCACACGACCACTCTGTCCCTGGAGATTTGGAAAATCTTCACTCTGGCCGGAGTTTTCAGAAAGTTGCGGTCAAACAGTGTAAAAAAAAAAAAAGGGTGGTTTTGAAAATACCTGTGTTAGTATGGACCGGGCCTAAAGCTGAAAGTCATTGGACTCTCGAAGCAAAGCAGCAGAGCTTTTATTGTGCCACAGTCGACTTCTAGCTCTTTCAGTCGTAATTATGGGCTCAAGATGCAAAACTGTACAATGTATATTTTATATACACTGCCTGCAGGTGGCAAAAAGCAACCATTAAAATGTGTTTGTAACTAAAAAGTTTAAAGAGTTTACTCTCTTTCATTCTTTGATTTAAAATGAGTGAAAATTTTATGAGCAAGTCATTGAACCATTGGGCTTAACTTTTTTTCTTTTTTTTTTCCCCACTCTCAAATCAAACTTCTATTTCCAGACTGCCAAGATGAAATCCTATCTGGCTAGCACACTTAATGTTCCTTTAATATTTTAAGAATTAGGTCAGAAAGCAGAAGGTACTTGGTATTTTGTGGCTAATTAAGTGCAAAAAAACAACTAAAAATAAAAGTGTAAAACAAATATATATAAAATATAACAAATATATTTAGTTATATTGGCATTCACTGTAAGCACTTACAGTATTTCAAACATCAAGCCTTAACAATTCTATCTAAACTACTAAAACTAGTGGTATATGGGAGGTATGCAGTACAAATACACTCTAAAAAACACAGTGTTAAAAACTACCCAAATTGGATTGTTTTTAACCCTATTGCTGGGTAAATATAGGACAGAACACATCAGGGGTTAAATTAACCCAAGTAATTGGGTTATTACTTTTAACCCCAAAAATGGGTTGTTGTTTTTTCTACCCAATAATTGGTTATTTTTACTTAAGTAACAGGTTAGTTTGACTTAATTAATAGGTTATATTAATTATCAAATGTAATTTTTAGCTTTCTTTTAAAATCATTAACCACATAAAAAACAAACAGGTGAATATTGTATTAGCTTTATTTTTTTTTTCCATTACATTTTTTTCAGCACATTACACTTTGTAAATACACTTTATCTGAGAAATCATACAAAACTAAATACAAATTATGAAAAACATTCAAAACAATTTGTTTCATATTTATGGGTTGCCCGTAAACATTTATAATAATATTATATATATGTGGCATCACAGTCAGCCCCTGCTGGGAGTTGATTTGACCCAAAGAGTTGGGTTGATGTGGCTGTGTGGTGCTAGAGTTGCATTGATTCAAGTCTTAGAAATTATTACCTAGAAAATAACCTAAGTTTGGGTGACATAGCACAACCCAAAAACTACCCAAGACTCTGAAAATAACCCCCAAAAATTACCCAAATGCCTCAACCCAACATTTGGGTAGAAAAAATAACCCCTTATTTTTTACTGTGTACTTTCATGTTTTTTACACAGTGAAGTCCCTCAAATTTGTTTGCATGTTTTGCTCACTTTTTGCAATAGAGGTTGCAGCTTATTTCTGATGTTAAAAAAATGAAATCATGGCTTGTATTCCAAAAATATTATATGTACTCAGGGCATGTCTAAAAAGCCAAATTTGCAGTCTTGGCCACATTAAAAGCATTTAATGCTGTGTCTTTACCACACACTAAATCCACCCTTGAAAACAGCAGTAAGGATATTGCATCATTCACCATGCAATGCAAAGCACTCACGTGCCATTAAAATCTAAATGAAACGTTAAATATGATAATACAAACTTGTAGTAAAATCTACTTTATAGTTTATTGCAAGAAAGATGAATGTATTTTGTAGATTTTATATTATTTACAAATAGGGCTGGGCAATTAATCAAAAAGTTATCAAAATCGTCATTCAGAAAAAATAATCGATCTTTTTCCAGGTCAATTTGTTTCAATTAATTACCTTACTGCATGTGGTCTCACTTGATGCTGCTCAGTGATTGGAACCTGCACCACAGATGCCTTGTGAAAGCATATTTTCCATTAATCTTTAATTGAATTAAAACATTTGTTTAAAATATTATTTACAGGATATGCAAGAGTTATTTTATTTAGAAGAGAGACTGCTTATTTTCTACTTTTTATATGAATAACATTAAATATATATATATATATATATATATAT
>CAIGQQ010004837.1:21304102-21332151 GCA_903798035.1 Danio albolineatus | reverse complement strand
TATTTTTATTTTTTTTACAACAAAAGTGCAGTTTTTACTTTTTTATAAGAAAGTGAAGTTCATTTTAGGAAATGTGGGTTTTAATTTCAGTTGTTCAATGTTGATGTTCAATAAATAATCATAGATAGATAGTAGAGTATTATCAATTATTTTAAACTCAAGTAATGCACCCTTCATTCGGAAGTGTCTTACTTGTATTGTTTGAGCATATTTACTGTACAAAACTTGTCAGTGAACTATGAGGGCAAAATAAATAAAAATAATTGTTCATTTATCGTAATCAAGTTCAAATGTTCATCGCCCAGCTCTATTTACAAATGCTTTTACCACTTTTGTGTGTGTGTGTGCGCGCGTGTGTGCGTATTACTAAATTATCTATTGTCTATAAAATTCTGTAATATAATACTAAATAGTATATTGTCTTTTATAGGCAGATGTTTAGAAGCTTGAAGATGCTGCTTATTTTTAATCAGAATAAAGCTATGTGAATACTTGAATTTTTATAACACCTCAATAGGGCTAAAAACAGGAAATGCATCATATGAATGCAGACAAGTAGTCAAGTGCACAGACTGCAAGTGTCAGTATTTGTACAGTTATTTAATTACTTTAAAACAAACCCATAACACTGGTTTGTTAATAAAATCTGTTAACTAAAGTTAGTTTACTCAGACATGTGGTTTAACAGATCTCTTGACCTGTTGCAGGCATCTGCTGCACCTCCATTAAGCCAATAACCCAGTGAAGCAAAACTAAATGAATGAAATGGAACTAAATGTGTAGCCAGTGGTCTGTTTACTCAAGTTTTGAGGTTTTACTCTGTTCGATTCACTGAACTCGGAAAGATGATAAACCAAAACACAAAACTAAACTTGTAGCCAGTGGTCTGTTAACCCATCTTTTGTGGTTGAGCGCTGTTAAATTTAGCAGCTTTTACACTTATCAACGGAAACTCAAGTGCCTTCAAACGATGCGATCAGATGATTCTACCAAACCGGCTGTTTTGTAGAAGCATGTTCAGTAGTACGTGCCTTTAAAAGTCATACAGGAAGTATAGCTCCAGGCTCGCATCTGTGGGGTGTTAATTAAGCGGTCTTTGTATTAATCATTCATTGTTTAGCGTGTTCTGTTGGTCTCAAGAGACGCAGGAAGCAAACAAGCCTGAAATCAATGGGGCTGTGCAGCCAATGATTCGGTGTCATGAACAAAGTGGTAATCGCTTCTGACCTTCCGTCAAAGGGATAGTTTTGTTCGTTTTTCATGAGTTAGCGCACACAGGGAGCACTACGGATGGAAACACTGTTAACACGTCCGAGGATTGTGTTGCAGCTCGAGTTTCTATGTCCTGCATCTCACTCCACACCGAGTCAAGCCCAGCTCAGCTAAGCACACTAGCATTGGTGCATTGCATTTATTTATGGCCCGCTGAACACACTAGCAGACTGAATGCTAACCGATCGTGCAGCTTTCATGCATACTTGTACCTGTTATAGCCGGAAACGGCTTTCTTTTTTGTTTTTAAGTTTGCTAGTCAAGGGTTATGCTGAACTAGCATTAAGGTCTGTTATTTATCTTGGTCTTAAACACTGTTTTGTAAATGGACAGCTCACCTGAAAATGACATTTTGTCATCGTTTACTTAAATTCACATGCTTTCAAACCTGTTTGACCCCTATTTTCACCCACTATTGACAAAACACAGAGATCTTCAAAATGTCTTCTATTATATTTTGCAAAGGCAGAAAGTCCCATAGGTTTGGAGTGACACGGGTAACAAGTGATGCCTTATGACTAGGCCCACACGGAATCTGCACGTGCATTTTTAGGCCATCATTAATTCTGTTTATTTACTTGTGTAAATGTGTGTTCATTTATATTTCAGTTCAATTCAGTTTTTAAATTAATTTCAGTAATATTAATTGACTAGTATGAAAACATTCATCTGATTTATTTACGATACAGTTTGTAAAGTAACATTTTCTGTCTTTTAAGTAGAGATTTTATATGAGAGACTTGCTTTGTTTACCAAATAAAGTGAATCTAATTGGATTCACATTGTAAACATTAAGTAAAAGTTAAAGTATTACCTTTTATTTCATAAATTAAGGTTTTGGTTTTAATACTCACAAAATCATTCTGCATAAATCAGCAAAAATAGCAAAACATGTCCGCAGATTTCGTCTGGCCCTACTTATGACTGACACATCTGTCTGTATAAATAGACATCTGTCTATTTCTATAAAAAAAAAAAAGAGCAAACCACTTTTATTTTTTAATTTATTTGTAAGACTCTTCATAATGCTTAACCTCATTTGCTTTAAAGACAGTTATGTGTAAAGCATTGCAACATAAAATGGCCTAATTTGTTTTATAAATGTCTCTGTACATATTTGCATCTTTTGATTTTCAGGAGTGATGGCATCTCAAAACCCGTCTGTATTTATTTATTTATTTTTTTAGAAATTATATTTTCTGTCTTTACTTGTGTCTTATCTAGGCCTGTACAATTAATCGCAATCACAAAAAAATCGCAATTAAAGCAAATGCAATTTCTAAATCTTATCTTATCTTGCAATTTTGTCAATTATTTTATTTAGATTTTTGTTCACGTTCTTGTGCGCATGATTTTATTATGTTAACCAATCAGAGCTGATGCAGAAGACTAGGCAATTACAGCTAAGCTGAGCGGAAGAAAGATGTTAACCAATTAGAGCTCACCCTGCGCACGGCAAAGTTGAGCGGGAGAACCAAATAGGTGGTTTTGATTTACGTTATGACTAAAATTGAGATTATTTAATCTTTATTTGTTTCATGTTGTCTGTTTTTAAGACAGTTTTGTTTATTAAGCAGTTAGTACTACTGTGTACAGTATGTGTTTAACTAGAGTTGAGGTTAGTTAATCTTTATTTATTTTATGTTCTTTTATTAAACTTGATACTATGTTATTTCATTGTGAGCTGTTTTGTTCTACACTTCTTGTGCACTGAATACATTTAGAATGTGTGTGTATGTAGCTTGTTTGAAAACAAAAACAGTTGCCAAAATCGCAAATAAAATCACAATCGCAATATTCGTTCCAAAAAAATCACAAAATGATTATTTTAACCATATTGCACAGCCCCAGTCTTAACTTGTACTTTCTAATTATAATCAGAATGCTTTGATGAAAAGACCTTTGTGTGAAATTAACTTAATAGGATTTGTTTCACTATTATTCTTTTACTCAATATCCTTTGGCTTATTCCCTTTTTTATCATGGGTCTCCACATGAGTTTATTGTGATTTAATCACATCCAAAAATAAAGGTTTAGGAAGACAATATATATGTGTGTGTGTATATATTATGTATACATAAATTAAAAAAATGTTTTTTATTCTGTGATTTTTATATTTTGCATTATTAAAACAATTTCACTGTATTTGTTGAAAAATTATTTGTAAAAAATGTATAATTTTAGATTGGTGATTTTGTAGGAGAGTGTATATGCACACTGTGTATCTAAAAGCGCAGATAAATTCAATAAAGAAAATGATGCAATTTATATAAACAGCATTGTATTGTTTTCAAGGAGTCAAACTGTATTCAGGTATACAGTAATTGAATAATCCAATGTAAATTAATACTGCATAGTTTTCGTTTTATAAACAATTCAATAAAATTAACCATTATAAATTTTTCAAAGTTACAAACCAAACAATTTCTCATGCCTGAATGCTTTTAATACCCTCACGCAGTCACAGACCTCAAACTCAACATTGTGCATAGAAATAACACAAACTTTTTTATTTTGGATGTGATTAATTGCAGTTTTTCTTTGCCCAGCACTAGAGAGAGAAATATTTCTATATTTATATTTATTTATTTTGTGTGTGTGTTTGCTTTGGTGTGTGACTGCTGTCACCACCACTTCCTGACAGAGATCCGGTGTGAAGCCAGTTCCGGACAGTTAAATTTGTCGAGGGGAGACTGCTCCGTTTCAAGGAAACTCAAAATCCGTGATCTGCTTGCGTATTGTCAAGTGTTTAGACGTAAACCGTGTCCAGCAGCAGCAGAGAAAGTCACTTCCTTCGACGTATTTGGGGAAATGTTAAACATTATAAGGAAGTTGACTGTCGAAATGTGCAAAGTTGAGCAACTGGACTAGTGCAAACTGGCTCTCATGTTTTGTTTTGTTTGTGTGTGTGTGGGTTTTTGTTTTGTTTTTTGCACCGAATGGAGGCAGGTGCTTAAGAGAGACTGTAGGTGTGATTCTTCTGGACTGTAGACTCTTTGATAATGGGTCGTGGGCATTAGTGGACTGCTTTCGCTTTCTCCAGTTGGCTTGGCTGTTTTATCACGGAAAACAGGAAACAGGAAGGGAGCAGCCAGCTGCAGGTCAAAGGTCAGCCCAAAAGAGGAGGGAAGCTGACAAAAAGCACAGTATCTAGGCAGGGCTTGGCCTATAGCAGTAAGGAGAGGCCGGCCAACCGAGAGACTAAAGGAGGAGGAAGAGATCGAGGAAGGGTCGCAGTTTTTTTTTTTATTGAATGAAGACGGTTATGAAACAGCAGTGATGTCCAAGAATGTTGCTGTGTTCATATTTCACCAACCCAATTCTCTGCCATTCAGAATGTATGCTTTATAGGGGTTACAGGCGTGTTTATGGATGCTGAATCTGCCATGCACACATTGTCCAATGGTGCCTTTTTACTTGGGTGTTTTTTGCCACAGTTTAACCACATTTTTTAATGTAGTAAAGGTGAAATTGTGGTAGAAAGATAAAGACAAATCACTCTGTTCAGTGGTTCTGAATATATTTTGTATTAGAGATGCACTGATTGCTATTTTCTTGGCTGATTCTGATTTCCTATTTTTGTGGTGTGACAGATTTTCTTTCTAAGAACTATAATTGGCAGCACTTACAAACAAAAAAATACCTTTATTCCATTTTTATATAACAAGTTCCTTTTTTACTTTTTTAAATGAATCATTTTAAATTATTATTATAGGATAAACAGATAAATAAGTTTCTCTGCGTCTCATTTCAGAGGCTGCATCCTTCGAAGGATGCAATCGACGGGCGCTGCATCATTGCACCGCGACAGACTCATTTAAAAAAAATTGAAGACTCCTTCAAATGCAGCCCTTAAAATGTGTCCTTTGTGAATTAGGTTTATTTTACTTGGATATCTAAACACGTTAAAAACAAAGAGTATGAAAATATGAAATGAGAGTATGAAATATCTTACTCAAAAGGGATTTTATAGACGGTTTACATTTTTGTGTATATGTATGGATCAAAGGAAATATATTTCCAGCTTCTGCAAACCTTGCTTTGCCTTCAGATCACTTAAAATAATTTTTCAAATCGCTTTGGGGGAAAAAGTCATTGCAATTTTTATTCCTGATGATTAACATCAGCTGTTACGGTTGCTAGGCCTGATCGTCTCATTTCAAAATGCTTGGTTCAGCTTGTGTGGACTTCGAAGGACTCACATATGAGAAGAATGCAGTCTCTGAAATGAGACACAGCTAATGTGTGTAACAAAAAAGTGAGTGTTATGACACAGGTGTCAAACTCTGCACATTTTAGGTTTAACCCTTATTACACACACCTGAGCAAACTGAGTCCTGTAGGCTTGTTTGAAACCTACAGATTGTGTTAAAGCAGGGTTGGAATTAATCTGTGCAGGGCAGCGGCCCTCAGTTATGTGGCTCTGAATGGAGGTGTGAGAGTCCATATTACATCATGGTCCAAAACAGTATGGACTGGCTGGAATCGGACAGGCGACCGGCTGGTCCACGGTCAGGTTGATCATGCACAAAATAAAAACGTACGGTTCCAGTCTTTGGCTGGTTGATTTGTTTGCTCTATTTATTTTTTAATTATTTAAGAATATTGTTGCTATTTTTATTTTTTTATTTTTTTTAAATGTGTACACAATGTTTTGTTGGCCAAGAAGCATTGTACATATTTACACTTGGAATTTAGCAGTTCTGAATAGTTTTCAGTAGTTTCTTTCTTTCTTTTCCTTTGCATGTTCGTTCATTCATTCATTGGTTCATTTAGCACATTATGGCACCACTTATTTTATTTTTGAATTATTATTTATTCATACATTTAGGATTTCCGAGGTCTTATTGTATAGCAGAGAGTCTAATAGCTGTACACAGATGCATTGTGTTATTCGTATGTTTGAACGTCCTTGCGTATCTGCATGCAGTATGTGTTCGTTTTCTCTTTCTAATGTGAATTAGCCCATTTAAAGTCATCATCAGTAGGCATTAGAACCGCTCTTGATTGTGATTGTTTGTCAGCTTGAGGGCTTGAGTTATTGTTCTGAAGAGTGCCTCTCCTCTGACTCTGGGATTAACTGAGTGCTGTTCTCAGTTCCACAGCTTTACCGAGTGATTGAGCGAGTCCTGCTGCATGAGCCCGAGCTTTCTCTGCATCTGTGCCCTACTTAGTTTGAATCTCTTACCGAAAGCTTCTTGTGTCCCTCATGGTCTGAATCTATATAAATATACAGACGCTAGTATGTGCTGGCCTGGGTTATCTTTTTCCTGCTGCTTTTTTTCCACTCCCGTGCGTCACGCTTTCAAACATGCCCATGTTAGCAAACATTTTGGTTAAAAGTGGTCTATGTTGCACCAAAGGTCTGCAGACTTACCACGCAGCAGCATCACTTAACCTCTCTTACGTGCTCTAGAGGAAGCATGGCACAGCTGGCTTACCCAGAAAGCAAATTGGCACCATTTTGCCTCAAACAACAACTGTTCCCTCAGCCACAGATAAAAGAAGTATGTAAACTCGAACCTCAAGCGGCAACAAGGACAGTGGGATTTTAAGATATGGTTTTCATGAAGTGTGACATGAAAAATATCAATTAAAATAAAATAAATAGGATTATCACACTCAAATTTTCATTTCAATTAAAATTGTATTCCATATCTTACAATAATAATAATTGTCATTTGTCATTAAATATGGTATTTACCCTGGCAAATGATTGTTATTCTAGTAATTTCTCTAATTGTTGTAAAGTGCTGCTTGGGGACTAAAAGCATAGCAGCATATTTGCTGGACATACACTTTTAAGAAACGCATACAGGTACAGCAGAAAACATATTAATATTATTATGGCTGGGCGATTTGGCCTAAAATCTAAATCTCGATTAATTGAAGAGATTATTTATTTATTTGCCCTCATAGTTCACGAACAGAAAAAATTAAGAACTATCATTTCTAAATAAAATAACTCTTGTATATTTTGTAAATTATATTTTATTTTATAACAGATTTTATAATATAACAGTGCTTTCCTGCATCACCTGTAAACAAATATTTTAATGTAAATAATAATGACTAGAGATCAGATGTGTCTTAACTGGTTTATACTTCTGCATCGAGGGATTGTCATGACCCACGGTGCCTGCCTTGCAGTGCATTTATACTTCTGCGTGCTGCTTGTGTTGCTCTGAAACAACTTTAATCATAAAGTAAGCACAAAACAACAGCTCCTCCATTGGACTGGACACTTATAAACACTCAATTCAATGGGCATACTGCCCATGCTCATCACCACTTTTCAAGCCAACCAATCACAGAGCTTGCGCTATGCGTCGTCACAACGTGTAGCTACATTTTTTGAGAGGTGCACGTCAGCGTCGCAAGAAAGCTGCACTGGATCATACGTACGCACTTGACACAGAAGTATAAACAGAGCGGGGGTCACGTGACTCGATCCACACGCGGTAGGGAAAGTGATGTGGAAAAACTGTCGATTATAAATTTTTTTATATATATATATATATTTTTTATATTTTATATTTAGTATTTGCACAATTAAAATTGTACATTCGTTGCACTAATTTCTCTTGAATTGTACATATTCACTGCACATATACATTTGTAATTATGTCATACCTGTCTGCATACTTTTGTTTATTAAAAGCAACTTGTACATATATTTTTCTATTGTAAATCTCTGTTAATAGTTAATACAACCTGTATATAATGTTCATGTTTTTCTATAATAGCACTTTATAATTTATACCTATATCCTTCACTTGCTGTTATTGCACTCCTGCTTGGACCTAAACTGCATTTTATTGTCTTGTACTTGAACATATGCAATGACAATAAAGTTGAATCTAATATATAAATGTGTATTTTAATGTCCATGAAGCTGAAATCCAGCACAGTAGTCATATTATAGCCTTTTTTTAAGCACTAATCCAAAAAGCCCCTGACAAAAGAGCCACTGCTTATATGCAACTTTTTTAGCTTAAGCTATTTTTTCTTTTGCTTGCTCTCATTTCTTGTAATTTACACTCCTCTCTAGCCCTTTTTTTTTTTTTGTAACTACTTTTTTTACTCTGTCTGTTCTTTTTTTTTTCTCTCTCTCTCTCGTAGTCTGAGTAAGGATTCAGTGTTTTTGGAGGCAGCTGCGGTGCTGCCACACTCAGACTCTCTCTTGTGCATGTCAATTCCCCAGGCTGGAGCGCTTGTACAATCCCCCACTGTGCTGCCCTCTAAATCATGGCTTTCTTTCCACTTCCTCCCCCTGCCGTGCACTGCGACCCTCCCTGCTCTCGCCTGCCTGCCTGCCTTGGGCTCATGTGCCCAGAGTCACTGGAATCAGAAAAATGCAGCAGGCATTCAGAGCGTTCACCTCAGTCCTTGCTGATACGGCGCCTCTGGCCGCATACACAATCTGCTGGCATGTTCAAATATTTTGGAGAAATAAATTGCGTTACTGCTCTTGATCAGACGTCCTGTTCATATTTAACAAATTACATCAAATAATGTTACCCCATCACACCCTGTTTAAGCCAGATGCCATGCGATAAGATTCTAGTAACAAGCACTTTGCTATGAGACTTAACAAATCAGATGTAAAAATCGCAGCCATTCAGAAGAAACTTTGTACTGGCATCAATCAAGCATGATTCATTTATAACAGAATTGACAGGT
This sequence comes from Danio albolineatus, assembly GCA_903798035.1. Lineage (NCBI taxonomy): Eukaryota > Metazoa > Chordata > Actinopteri > Cypriniformes > Danionidae > Danio > Danio albolineatus. The sequence goes on along the minus strand of CAIGQQ010004837.1, from coordinate 21,323,195 downwards.
TTAAAATATAATTGATAAGCATTTTTTTCAACATGATTCAAAGTTCTGTTTTTTTTCACAGTATCAATTCCCCAATAATGAAAATCATTTGCTTGTCCTCCACTTTTTCCCATTTGTTTTGTTTTTTTGTTTGTTTTTTTCTGTTGAAAACAAAAGATATTTCAAAGTATATTGGAAAATGGGAAGACTTTGACCTCTTTTGTTGTTGTGTTTCCCCCACTATGGAGGTTAATGTCTATGCATTTGGAACCACCTTAGGCTGATTTTAAAGGGCACATACATGACCCCTTTTTTTATATTTAATATAAGTCTTTTGTGTCAGCAGAATTTGTCTGTAAAGTTTCAGCTCAAAATACCCATCAGATTATTAATTATAGCTCTCTAAAGTCGTTCCATTATAGCTCTAATCAAATTTTTCCAGTTTTTTGCACTGGCCCTTTAAGAATAGTCCTCCCTGCCCACCGTTCCCGTCAGCGTGCCCCAATCTCCGCCCTCGGCTGCGTCAGACAGACAGACGCAACAGGAACAGGTGTAAGAGAAGCAGATCTCACTACGTTTGTGAGAAATACAACAGTAAGAACTTTACCAAAGACTGTTTAATGTGTTTGTTAAGGAGCTGCAACGATGAGTCACGCACATGCAGTTATAGAGTTCGTTCACGCACGCACGTGCGCGCGCACACACAGACAGCACGCGCTTTTGCGAGCAAATGTGAAAGGATATGGGCTAATGTCCACTGCTGTATGGATTTCTGTTATGGTAATGTACACAATAAACCTGATTTAATGTCAACAAACCGAGATTGAAGCGTCTTTTTTGCTGACACGCGGCTGTGGTGATGAAGTAAAGCTGAAGTGAATGGCTGTAGTTCATTACAAACATGCACTGTTTTAAACACATGTTAAACTTGTGAAACTCACTCTTGATCACATCTGATGATGATTGATGACCTTCCCGAACTGAACAGACCTTTTATTCCCGGTTGTTTTGCGCACGTCCTGTCTTGTTGATATGATTATACGCGTTACTACGGAGACATGTTAATACGCAGCTGTCAATCAATTCGGTGGGCGGGGGGACCGCACTCCTACGTAGAGTTGCGGTCCATCTCAAAACCGCTCCAATTGGTCCACCGTTTTTATGCCGTTAAATTGAAAAAAAAGGACTGGGTGTGTTTATATCACCCCAAAATGACCGTCTATACACTATAACTACACATGACTGTCCAAACAGCTTAAAAAGTAGATTTTTCATCAAAGGTGCCCTTTAAATAAGAATGTTTTTTTAAGCTTCATGTTGTTATCAATCAGTCTCTAAGGTGCATTATCTATTCCAAAGGTCATAGTACGAAAGTATTTTCAAACTCGCATAAACATTAAATAAAGCACATGATCAGTTTCTGAGATTTATCATTGTCATTGTGTTTATGGTATAGTTTCAATCATGTTGTAATGAAAATAAAAATGTTTTCTGAAGTCCAGTCTTCTGTTGCTTGTTGCATTTCACAGTTAAAGCTGGTTAGGCCAAATTTTTTATTGCATTTTGCTATGTCATATCTATTTAGGAAATGGTGGAAATTAAAATTTGCAAAGCCTTATGATTTTTTTAAAGGATTTTTTTTCTGATGAACACAAAAGATAAATTGAAAAATGTTGGTAAACTGGTAGCCATTGACTGACATCCATAGCAGGAAAAAACACTCTGGAAGTCAATAGATTCTAGCATTTCTGTTGTAAATGTATCATCTTTAGAGGTATAAAATGCTCATAATGGTTTAGAGAAAGTGGAGTATGAGCAAATAATGACAGTAGGGCTGTAACGATACACCAAACCCACGATTCGGTTCGTATCACGATTTTTGACCCACGATTCGATTCATATCACGATTTTTTTTCGTGAGGGGTGGGAAACTTTTTTTTTAAACAATATTTTTCATTAAATAACATTTGAAAAATCTTTATAAACTGAACACCAAAGAACAAGATTAACCATGCAAATTATTAACTATAAATAGCCAAATATAAAATAAATAAATAGCCAAAGCTATAACACTTCTGTTTTTTTGTAACAAAATACTGTTGAAAAACAAACAGAACTAAACTCTATTGTGGAGATGATTCGAGCATGTTGAAAATTCTTTTTCAATCAAGTTCTCTTACATTTTATACAAAGCGCACAAGAATGAGGCTGCCAAAATGGGCAATGCAGTAAAAAAAAAACTAAATCGAGCGCAGAAGTCAGACGAACAGGTGCAGCCATCAATTAGTGATGCATTTAAGCGATGCACAAAATATAGGAGGGACAATGTGAGGTGGAACAAATGCACTGATGCAGTAACCAAGAATCTCTGCGAAAAAAATAGTGTCTTTCAATACTTTTTTTTTTCTTTCGGAGACCTCGTAATCACACCCGACAGCTATAATTAATTGTCCGGACGTACATATTTCTCCAAAACAGCTATTCTACGAGCCTACAAACGTATCCGTGGTGAGCTGCAACAGTTCAATTCCACCACAGTCGAGTATTTTTCATTTACAACAGATGTGGTCGAGTACAAAAATGACACTTTACATGTCGCTAACTTTCCATTTCATTGACACGGAATGGACACTGGCGTCAAAATGCCTCCAAACTGAACCTAGCTGTGCCCAACAGATTTGAGAAGATGGAGAAAGCCCGCACGGACCGTGCTTCTGCTGTGAACTATTAAATTCTTCTTTTCCCTGGAGCGGAACAAATTTTCACCGCACAGTTAAACAGGCACAAACAAAAATATAATTCATACATTTTTCTTGGAAAAAAATATCTTTTTGAAACGAATTTCGTTAGGTAAAATTTGTTTCTCAATTTTGATGTAGTTTTGGTTGGTCAGTTAATTACTAGATAAAAAAAGAATAATGAATAACCTTTGCGGTGATGTGCTTCAAAACAAGCGCGCTATATGCTTCAGCGCCAAAACACAAGTTGCCGTGAGATTGTGTTGGTTTGGTAGGCCTAAATAAAATAGCCTAAATAAAATTAAAGTTAAATATTCATAGTTTCAGAGAAGCCCATATTAAAGTCGGGACATCTGGTGAACGCCCATCCCTCTCTGTGCAGCCAGATTAACAGTGTGAGCAAAGCATCTTATATGCGGGAAAAAAACGGCCGCTTCGACAGCATTGGCAATGTTTCGTTGTCTGTTGTCACGGGAACTTTTGATATGCTGATCTTCCAATCTATCACAGCCTCTTTACGTATTCTGTACTTTACGTATCATCTGTATGTTGGTTGTGTTGCCTGTCACTAAATCTCTTACGGCATATTGTGTGGGTCTTGTCGAGCAATTGCCATCCTTTATCTCCACTGGGTAGCTGAAATGTTGCTATACTGCTGACTTATATGAAGAGGGAGGGTCCGCAATCTTGCCATGTTTCCTCACGTTCTTCTTCAACTAACTCAACTTTTGCAGGAAGGCGTTACATGATTGAAAAGTTAGTCATGGGTGTGTCGCGATTCTTCCTTATCAAATCGCGACACAGGATCGTGGATCTTAGTGTCGCGATTTCGGTTTCATATCGCGTATCGTTACAGCCCTAAATGACAGTGTTGTCATTTTTGGGTGAACTATACCTTTAGGGTAATATAATGTGATCATCTGCTGGTGTGGACTCTTAATATTATTATCATTCTAGTTCTTGGTGTAAACAGACAGTTAATCATTATTACATTACAAAGATATTTTTTACTAATATCCTCTTTCCTTTTCTTTCAGACGGAACTTGACAAAGTTGTCGCTGATATTCAGTCACATGCTCGCTGAGCTCAAAGCCATCTTTCCCAATGGCCTGTTTCAAGGGGACAACTTCAGAATCACCAAAGCAGACGCCGCAGAGTTCTGGAGAAGATCATTCGGGGACAAGTGAGATGCTTCATGTGTTCTTAGTACTTGTAAAAGATTAACATGTTCTGTGAAAAAAGAATAAAAAAACAAAACAAGATGGACTTTGTCATGAAAACTGATTCTGATTATCTGAATTTCTCTGAATTTCAGGACCATCGTGCCTTGGAAGGTGTTCCGGCAGGCTCTGCACGAATTTCACCCCATCAGCTCAGGCCTGGAGGCTATGGCGCTCAAATCCACCATCGACCTCACCTGCAATGACTACATCTCCGTTTTTGAGTTCGACATCTTCACTAGGCTATTCCAGGTGCGTCATTCAGTCACTCTATCACTTCCTCCAAGCACAGACTAGCTCCATTGTCCATGCGCTCACTCTGACAATGACTATTGTTGTGTGGCTACGGAGGCGCCGTTGAGTGCTGATGCTTCAGTTCTCATGGCTGAATGGAGGCCTCTTATCGCCTTTTGTAGCTCAAACAGGCTTGTCTGCACTCCTCCGAGCACATGATTTCCTGTGAGTAGGGGGCGAGAAATGATTTTAAAAAGTGCCTCTGCTTTACATGAGAGATCTGTTTGACCTATTTTAATGGCATCTGCTGCTAACCTCTGTGGGATTTTTTTTTAGCTCTAATTATATACTCTTTGAGAACAACAATGCAGAACAGAGATGTTTGAGGTTTTTCTGTTCTTTTACTCGATTTGTGTGTACTCGTAGGTTTTATACTCGCACCACATGATTAGTGGTGACTGCTAGGGCAGAAATCGCAATTAGTTTAACTCATACTTGAGGTTGGGGTTTGATCAAATTCTTGTTTCAACTATTTCACGTTTGTGTGTTGATTTTATTTAACTTTTAATCAATTATAACTTTGGATTCCTGAGCTTTGTTGAGTACTACACAACCTGTTGAACTTCCTGTCACAACCTGCCAGAATATGCTATCATTCAAAAGTTGAAGTCTCTTATTCTCACCAAGATTTCTTTTTTTAAAGGGTCACGAAACGCCAAAACACATTTTTTTGACAGTCATGTATGTGTTCCATACTGCTATAAACACTATTAGGACACATATTTCGTTATAAAGGTAAAATTGGTTGCTTTTGCGTTATTTTGAGCAAATTAGTTCTTCCGGTTTGAAACTAAATTTTGAAGCTGCGTCACGCCGATTAGATCCTTGCATGTATTCCAGCGTGGAGAGTGGATGTCTGTACCTGCGAGTGCATCGTGACGTCTCTGAGTGTGCAGCTTTAATTCATGAGAAAGACTTGGTTCAAACCAATCAGCGTACTCTATTGTGTATGCGGTGCAACTTCATTAATATGCATGATAGCTTCGAAGATTGTTTACCTGCTACAGTGTTCAGACGGCAGAGAGACGCCACATTGTGTTACCAAAACAAGTGGAAGAAGAATTATTGTTTGGAGACACAGGTCGTCAGTGTTGTTTATGTGGTCCAACGAAGGTTTTGGTTTCATTTCCCGCTATGAGAGCACAGCTGGACTCGCTGTACTATTTCAGTGTTTAAAGACATATCTTAGTTTACAGTACGTTAATATCACTACAATATTATAGACTGAAAGATCCGCTGTAAATGCTGCTCTCCGAGTGTAAACACCTTAATCAAACGATTACCGTTGTGTAGAATTTTTGCCGCATTTTGTGACAGGATAGTCTATATATACACTGCTTTCTGACGCTACCTACCGAGTGCATCTATGTTACCAAGAAATGCAGAGGATTTTTTTCTAGCATACGCCACGCGGTATCAAACACTCAATCTGCGCTCCTTCAACAGTTCCTCACATTTAATATCTTGTTTGTCATGGAAGGCATGCAGGAAATGTTCCTGAATGAAAGTGAAAGTGCCACACTGCAATTAAAGTCGACAAATTAATAATTAGGCAAATAATTTGATTACTGATGTTGATGTAAACACAGTCAGTCTTTCTCCCCCTGTGTCTGTGTTTGTGTGTTGCCTGTTTGAAAATCAGCGCATGCCCAAATGAAAACTCCCATTTTTATGCAAAACCTTCCCTCTTTCCCTACCCTGACACTCCCACCTAAACAGAGCTGGACACACCCACTTTCCTGGCCTTTTCCAGACTATAGGTGTGAAAACACCCTGCTGAGACAAGGTGTTTTTTTGGCCCTTTAAAACAGTTAACTTGTTAAAAATGACTCAAATTCATAACACTTTCAGAGATGAAATTCACATGCAAGCAAATCATGATACTAGAACACTGTTACCATGAGCTGTAGGGTTGTCATGATACTGGAATACGATACTAATCAGTACTGAAATTTTAAAAACGTCCGTTTCCCGCTAACATTTGAGCGCTAACATTTTTACATGTCTATAAGCAGACATACGAGCGATCCACTGATGAATAGTGGCTTAAAAAAGCTCCAGTGTCCCTGTACATGCAGTAAACAGTGATGATCAGCGCTGTTTAAGAACGTGCTCCACTGTGCTCAAATGTTTATGGGAAATGGACATTATTTTTTTTAAAGTTCAGTACCGATTGGAATCGAACTGTAGTATCGTGACAACCCTAATGAGCTGTTCAAGTGACCAAAGATCACAATGCTGCACATTCATCAACAAATGTAAATTGTAATTGCAGGAGTCTCTCCAATTTGATAATAGTCTTACATAATTTCACATTTCCAGACATTATTAGATTTAATAAAAAATAACTACTGACCAACTGGCAGCTGTTAATCAATCCATCAAACCCTGTCAGCATCATTTTTGTTGCTGAACAATGGACTTTCCATTTTTTACTTTGTTTACCTGCATTGATTTGCGATGTAGAGTTTATTTTTTTATTTTTTGTTTATTACTGACTGCTTATTTGACTTTAGTTAGGTTAACCTAAAGTTTTTGCCCCCTTTTTTGTAACGCTGGATGGAAGAATTGTTACACAAAAAAACATGATATTAACTTATCACTAGTGGTGTGTATTATACAGTATTTTATTTCCTCAAATAAGATCCTTTTTCTTGGAAAAAGGAGAAAATCCTACAATATATCAACTTATGACAATATATCCTATAATAACCCTTGCGTTTCGAAATGTCGTATAGCCCGATTCTTGCAGATATACATCCCTTCTGAAAACGATTCTCAAAACCAAATAATCGGGACTAAAAACAAGAACCAACCAAGACCCTGAAGAACTACATTTTCTTCAATTGTATGAATTGGAATAAGATCAGCCTAAAACTCCTGTAGCGCGAGCCCAGCTTTACTGTCACTTTCGATCAATTTAATATGTCTGAGTCTTTTTAATAAAAGTATTATTTTCTTTCAATAAAAAGTCTTACTGACCCCAAATTTTAAGTGGTAGTGAACCCTAACATCCTGATGACGAGTTTCGCCATTCACGTTGTCTTCATAAAATCTAGCCGTGCAGAATTTTCCATGGAACGGTTGACTGTTGTGATTCTAATATGAATCTATAATATAGCAGCTGTTGAACGCATCCTCTGACGGCCGCTTGGCAGCACAACACTTTGTAATGAGCTCGTTATTCAGAGTCCTCCAGCACACACACATCCTTCCTCTCTCTTCTCAACAGACCATAATCATATCTGTCCTTTAATTAGCCCTTACTTCACATCAGAGCTAATTCGGGAAAATAGAGACTCGAGCTAATTTTTTTTACAGCCGATGCAGCCATAATCAAATCTGCCCTTTTTTGATGCATGCAGTAACTGAGCTAACATTGACAGCACGTCATAATTCACGTCGGTATGTTGGTCTGTTCAACCGCTCAAAGCAGCCGTGGCACGACTGGCTCTGTTCCTGCTGCAGTATACCGTACTTCAGCTTCATTCATCCAGCCCAGCAGCCAGAAATAGACTGGCTGTTTACGGAGAGCCCACAAAGCTCTTTGACGAAGCTCCATGAAGCAAGGTCACGCTTCTCATCAGCATCTGAATGAAGTCCCCCCGCTGGAGAGAGAGCCGGTCGTAAGGTTATTTTCGTGAATGAAGGCTAAAACTATCAGCCCAAAAATATTTTCAGTTAACCGAAATAGAATTAAAAGAACATCACGATGAATGTGAAATTGCAACTAAATGAAACTTACAGCACTTACTGAACATCTGACTGAAGTCAAATCAATTTCTTTTCCTTTTGTGGTCAAAATCGGACATGCCGCTGTTGGAAATGGCTGTAGATGGAGCTTTTTACATCCAGACACATCAGTAAAGGGCATCTTTATACAGAAAAACATTGATGGAGTTCAGGGCTGGTCAATATAAGTCTCAATTTATGTACTGATAATAATATACATCACAATATTGGGTGCGTAAATGTATATACTCCCAACTTTCTCACTAGATTTAGAATTACCGAGCAAAAGTTAGATGAAAAAAAATAATACTTATATATATATATATAATTATTTTTTTTTTTTTTTGCATTTGTAGATCTCACAACAGCATTATATATATACATACATATATATATGTGTGTGTGTGTATATATATATGTATATATACAATGCTGTTGCGAGATCTAAAAATGCCAAAAAAAGTAAAAATAGAATTGTTTAAGAATGTTACCTTTTAATATAAATGGGTTTTCATGATGTATTCTTTTAGATTTGTATGGTTTTGAGTTCAATGTAAGTTCAAACAATCACTCTAATCTTTTGCGCTGTGCAAACATTTTTTTAATTAGACCAAAATTTGCAACAAAATATATCAAATCTAAATAGAAATGTCATCATTCATCAAACTCAACTTAAAAAAAACAACAACAAGTAAACTAAGCTGAAATGTATAGCAGATTTATAAATACCAATTTAAAAATCAAAAATACAATAACCTTAAGCATACACTCTTTTTTATTATTATTATTTCGATTTGTCAGCATTTGAACTCTTGAGGGGACTGTTGTGAGAAGAATACATCAGTACGATAAACCGGTTTTGTTTTGATGTGTTTGCTCAGCACACACAAGCATGATTAGGCATCCTGGCTTGTGTTATTAAATGCTGAGCATCTCTATTAATGATGTAATATTATATGTAATCTGAGAGAGGAAAGGATGTCGTACCCCTTGTGAATTGCTTGACCCTTATTTGCTCTTCAGATATTTGTTTGACATAAGAGAGTCAAGCTGATGCACTATGTATTTTGAAAATGTGTTAATGCAGCCCACATCGAGGTGTCAGAGACCACTTTTCCACAGAAACCTAATGTAACCTGTTCACATACAATCACACATGACCTTTGACTAACTTTAACTTCTTTTACATGTTTTATTGATTTTAGTCTTTAAGAACGTTTAATTAAATTCAGTTTTAAAGTAATGTTATTGGTAAGATTTTTATAAGATCATGTAATTCTAAAAGTTCAGGAATAATTTGCATTTTGAAATGCATTAAAAGATGCCATAGATTGAAAATCTGCATATGTCTAGGCATAGCTGAATAATAAGAGGTCAGTACATGAAAATAACAAGGATTAAAGACTTAAAGACACAAACTATTCTCACTTCACTTGGTTCTAATAATCATATAAAATGAGTAATATAATAACAATAATAATATTGAAATCATCATTGTCATTTAACCATATCTATTTGTGTATTTTCTATTCTGTTCTATTCCAAATAAATATAATTCTTAATTAAAATGATCAAATTAACTAAATGTATTTTTTGTGTTTTTGTTTTATTTATTTATTTTTTTAATAGCTTAAATTTTCAGTAGCATTTCACAGCACTTCTGTTTTCTTTTAAGTACTGATCAGAAAGTATTTATTGATTTTAAAAAATAATAATAATTATAGCGTATTTTTCAATATGTCGTCAGCATTTCTCAGTCAAAACGATAATCTGGTTTTCATAGAGATGGTGAACACAGGTCCAATTTTTATGTGCCAGGAAGTGAGTTTCTGACATCTTGTGACAGAGAAATTTGCGTATGTGGGCAAGCTGTCGATCGGTGTCAGGGCTTTCTGTCAAACCTCTTTTTGAAAAAAGGAACAAGTCAAATTCTTAGAATTGTATTTCAGTGGGAGGAAATGCCAATTTTGCCTGAGGTCGATGCCATAAACACAGTCTCTGAAGTAAAATATTGTCATCTGCAATTTCTGCACTGTCTCTTGGTTTGTCTGTATGGAGGAACTGGGACAGTGCTGGGTTATTAGTTGGATGAGCTTTAGGAAAGGAAACATGTGTTTTACATTTGTCAGTATAATATGTCACTGCTCATGTTTGGTTCAGTCGTGAGGTGTGGCTCGACATCGCCATCTTGGCACTGAACTAAAAGCCTTCTTTCATGATTAGACTGACACTGAACTGTTGTTTATATACAGATATGCGAGTTAATTTGTTTAGCTGCTGTCACTGCTGAACAGAGTGACTCACTACTTCATTTCATCCGTTATCTCATCTCGCGTTACAAAAGAGAATAAAGAGTATCTTTGCTGTCAGATGTGTGCAGTGCACATATTAAATTCATATTATGTATTCGTTAAATACAGCAACATACTTTGTAAATGTTTTTGAGAAGAAGAAGAAAAAGAAAGCTGGAAAGATGATTTTTTATTTATTTCTTTTTAATGTAGCCTTGGTCGTCATTGTTGAGAAACTGGAACAGCCTGGCAGTCACTCATCCCGGGTACATGGCCTTTCTAACCTATGATGAAGTCAAAGCTCGTCTGCAAAAATTCATCCACAAGCCTGGCAGGTAATACAAACACCTCATTTCTTTTTGTCCATGCATGCATTCCTGTTAAAGGGGTAGGACAAAAATCAATTTATCCGCTTGTTAAGTGTGACGTCACGCGAAGGGGCTTCTGGGTCCAAGCGCTCTATCAGTCTATAGCAAGGGTGCCCAAACTTTTTCTTATGAAGGGCCACAAACCATACTCGGTTGAATGCGGTGGGCCAAAGGTAAATATACCAAACTCTATTACATTAAAGTCGCCATGGGGTATTTTCCTAATTTATTTAATATATAAAAATAACTAGTAAACATTGCTTTTGTATTAACTAATGCAGTATATATATTTTAATCTTATAATCAACTTATTACAGTGAAGAGCAATCCCATTTATAACAGAATAAAGGTACACTAGTCAAGCTGCTTCTGTTTTTTTTTTTTTGTGACTATTTATATATTTTTTTAAATCTGATTCATTTACATATGTTTAATTGACACATTTAATTTAAGTTAGCTTTTTTGTGGCTCAGCAATAAAACAAACAAAATAGGTTAACATTAAATTAGAAATTATGATCTGTTAAAGGCATTCGCTCCAACCCTTTCCATCATTCTCAATCTCTTCTCAGATGGGATGGCGGGCCAAATCAAAGGTTACCATGGGCCAACTTTGGCCCGCAGGCCTTAGTTTGGGCATGTCTGGTCAATAGACTGTATGGGGAAATTATAGACTGTATGGGGAGACTCATCAAATGGTAATAATAAATGTTTACAAAGCGATGTAGTACTTTCGAAAATCATGATCGAAATATATATGTCCATGTCTAATATCCGATGGCCAGAAAGTGATAAATTTTTTTATAAATTGTTAAAATTTTGGTATTTGTGGTGCAGCAAGCCCAGAGGCTCTTGTGTACACCATGATTTTATATAAAATTCACTTAAATATGTGGGATAAGACTAAAAAATGGTCATGAACAAACATTTTCTCAGTTCAAATGGCTAGCGGCTTGGACCCGGAAACAGTATTCCATACTTCCATACATACATTTTATTTATTTATTTTATTTTTTATTTTAATCTAGATTGGTTAAACCATTTTATTAAATTCAATTTTTTTTTACATTTTTACTTTCATTTTTATATTGTATTACATTTATGTAAATTTATAAATGAAAAAAGTCTTCTAGCAAGAGCTAATTTATAAAAAAAATTTTTGAGGCATGAATTATTCATTTAATCACAGCATGCATCTTATCGTCTTGGCCTTTAGTGTTTTTCATTCATGCGTGTTCATCATCCACGTCACAGCAGCATTATCTGCGATTCTTACACAAACAGTGACAGGAGTTTCATGGCACAATGCACTGTCAGTCGCTTGAATCCCCCCTCTGAGAGTCCCAAAGGACAGCTTGGTACCTCCCATCAATAGATGTATTGTAAAAGTACCATTATGTCACACACTCTCGCTATGATTGCAAAGAAAAGCAGTCATATGACCACTTCTAATACATTGAGAGGCATTTCTCAGCGATGGCTGGATCTGACACTGGTAGATTGTCCTGTATTCTTTTTTTTATGTCGTAAGTGTGTTGTAATGTTATGTTTTGCTCCTGGTTACAGCTATATCTTCAGACTGAGCTGTACGAGGCTCGGGCAGTGGGCTATCGGTTACGTCACGGCTGATGGAAACATCTTGCAAACCATTCCTCATAACAAACCCCTCTTCCAGGCCCTCATTGATGGATTCAGGGAAGGATTGTAAGTTAACACTATCTAAAGCTCATACATCCATTCAAACATGTAAATGTGTAATGAAGCTTCAGTCACACTTTACCTTCCTATGATCATCAGTGTAAATAAACAGACTGTTTGTCCCGGTTTAGCTACCTTTTTCCAGATGGACGCACTCAAAACCCAGACCTCACAGGACTGTGTGAACCCTCACCTCAAGACCATATCAAAGTCACACAGGTCTGTTGATGTTTTTATTTTTTTCTGTCAGCCACCTAAATTCGGCACAGACTGTACAATTGACCTTTTAAGCTGTGCAGTGTAACCTTTTCTGTGAATACATGCATGTTTCTTTACTGCAGGCTGTTATGCCATTATGAAATCTAAAAAAAAGGTCATACAGAGTAGGACATGGGTGTATCTGTGTATACTCGCTAAACATTTTGGCGTTTTTTTTTTATTTTTACTTGTGTGGTCATAAAAGGGAATGCGTTGATGCAGAAAATTCACTCAAGGAGTACTGCATGCAATGCAAAACTTGTTTTATTTGAAAACTAAGAGGTTGCATTTCCAAAAGGCTCTGTTTTTAATGGTTAAAAACTTTGGTGTAGTGTTGATGCCAAGTGTTAATGTATCAGAAGAACATGCATTAGTTTAAATGTAGCCTTAGATCATCTGTGTAACCCTATATGTCATCTCTTACAGGAGCAATATGAGCTGTACTGTGAGATGGGCTCTACCTTCCAGCTGTGTAAGATCTGTGCTGAGAATGACAAGGATGTGAAGATCGAGCCCTGCGGACACCTCATGTGTACTTCCTGTCTCACAGCCTGGCAGGTAAACCTGAAAAACCTTTAGCTGTCCATCTAATTAGATCCACATGATCGAATCTTACTCACTCCGTTACTTTTCTCACTCTTTTAGGAGTCAGAAGGCCAAGGTTGCCCATTCTGTCGCTGTGAAATTAAGGGTACCGAGCCCATCGTCGTTGACCCCTTCGATCCCAAGGATCCCAACAGCGCCGCCTCCTATGGAGGCTGCAGGGGCATGTTTGGGGCTGAAGGAGCCCCTTCACCCAGCTACGACGATGATGATGATGACCGTTTAGAGGACTCTCCTTTCATGATTAGCAAGCTGGTCGGCTCTAAAGTGAGAATAACTTTCACCTTTTTGCTAAACCTGCAAAAATGTGTCCGCTTCCACACCTCAGAGTATACTTTTCACTAAAAAGCACTGTCGCCTGCCTCAATAAATATTATTTTTAATTACTTTGAGGCTGCCATTTTGAAGTTTAATATAGAAATTAACCCACATCCAAACCAAACAACTCTTCCCGCAAACACTTGACCAGATTGCGGTAAAGGCTCTGAAATTCTGGCAGGAGTATTGAGCATCAGCGTAACTGTGTGCTGAATGGTGTGGCTTGTTTCAGGTGGAGAGGCCGCCCTCGCCGATGTCAATCAGCCCTCAGCCCGTCGTTCCTCCAGTACCTCCTCGGCTGGATCTGCTTCCTCTTAGACCTACCAACCCTCCCGGGGCCTCAAGTCCAGGGGCCACATCCAAGGTAAATGCACTAGCGGTAAATATTTGATCATGTTTTTGTTTTTTTTCACCTTCAGTATGTCAGGTTGAAACCTATTAAGCATTTTTTTAATGCATCAGAAGGAAATGATGTTCAGATGCTACCGGAGTTTTTCCTAACCAGTTTATCCCATTCCAGGCCCCTTCCCATCACAAAGACAAGCCATTACCACTGCCGCCGACTCTAAGGGACCTGCCGCCTCCACCTCCACCAGACCGTCCACACCCAGCCGGAGCAGACAACCGTCTCCCGAGACGTCCTCTTCCCAGTACGCCCGGAGAACCTTCTCGGGACAAACTGCCCCCGGCACCTCCTAATCGCAGCATGCCAGACTGGAACTCCCGGCCCGTACCCAAAGCCCCATCACAGCCACCAGCAAGCGGAGACACCCGTGGATCTCGAGAGCTTTCCAACAGGCACTCTCTGCCTCTCCAGCTGCCCTCTACTCTCGATTCCAGAACAGAAGCCCCCAGAAACAACGGCCCTCCCAGCCTCGACCACCAGCTGGTGAGGACATGTGTGCTGTGTTTACACCTTGACAGTAGCAGAAACTGAATGTTTATCTAACTTTCACATGCTTTATGTGCAGAGCTTTGGATCATCAAATCCTGGGTCAGATTATGACAGTCCAAAAGTGAAGCCGTCTGCTTCGGCTAATGCCATCTATTCCTTGGCAATACGGTAAGTGCTACAGAGTTGAAATAAAACTGCACAGTATATGAGTGAGTCTACCAATTTTTCAGCCTGCTTTGACAAAAACACCCTCTGTAGGTGTAGGTTGAATGGGCTTCGAGGCACAGTGTTCAACTTGAGTTTAATGTTCCTCCAAGCATTATCGTTATCATTTTTATATTTTTGTAGTCCAGAGATGAAAGAATCGGAGACTAATAACACAGAGGAACAATATTGTTTGTGTGGTTTTTTTTTTATAATCATCTATCCTGCTTTTAAGAAAAGCTTGAGCATTTTCAGCAAAGTTTGATTGAACTCTACCACATTATGTTGTATTTAAAATGTTTGTTTTTTTGCGTAAGCAGGGCTGGGTTGTTTTGTTTTTTTAATACAATATCCAGAATTGTATTTTTTTGTTTTGTTTCTATTAAATACAAAATTCTATTCAATATTTTTATATTCTTCAATGCAATAATATTACAATGTATTTTTTCGCCAAATCACAACAAAAGTATTATTATATAGTCTGTAGGGATGTAACGATTCATCGTGAGCCCGTTGAATTCGATTCAAACATGTGATTATTTAAACCAGTAGGTTTCCCAGAGATGGGTTGCAGCTGGAAGGGTATCCGCTGCGTAAAACATGCGCTGGATAAGTTGGCGGTTCATTCTGCTGTGGCAACCCCAGATTAATAAAGGGACTAAGCCGAAAAGAAAACGAATGAATGAATGAATAAACCAGTAGAAATGTTGAAGGAATCGCGATACATTTTTTGAACAAAAGAGGGCTCTGTGTTCACAGACGCAAACTTGCTTGACGGTAGAGTAAAATGACAGCGGTGAAGCGCACTAGACTAAGCACAAACTGTGTGCTAATTCTACAAAAAGGCATTTACTTACACTAACAGAACTACGAATATGATGCAGCACATAATCCGTCAGCGCAATAGAAAACTACCATCACAGACGTCCATATGACAAATTTATTAATAAGCCAAAGCACAAAGGATTTACAGCTCCGCTTGCTCTGGCGAGTTTTAGAATGCCCAAAACAACATTTCAGATGTTTTACAGTGTACTCAGCCTGCTGGTTCATTCATTCACACACGTTTTTACCATCACATGATATCTTATAACATAATCTCTTATATGACCATTTTTAATGCATATACTGGAATTTCTTCTGTAAAAGTGTTTCCATTATAGTTTATTTGCATCTTTTCGTATTAAATAAAAAGTTTATCCTACTCAGTAATGGGCATACATTTTTTATGCACACTTTCAAAATGTATGTGCATCTAGGCGTTTCTGTCAACCAGTTTTTTATGCACATATCCAAAATGCTCATAAAAATAGGTGGATATAAACTTGGCTAATGATAATATTGCTAATTAATGATATATGTCATATTAATTATTCACCTTTATAATCATGTTCTCTGTCTGACTATATAATTAGTAATATTATAATCAGTATTTTATGTGAGCGGTCAGTCCCCAGGAGCAGAGGTACCTATTGACCTGATATATTGAAACATATATGTGCTGATACTTCTTTTTAAAAATGTCAAATCCCAGCACAGTCGCAGTTTTAGTTTGTTTGTATTAAAGAGCCTTCTTTAATTTGGATAGTTTTTGACCTTTTTGATTTTTTGATCTTTTGTAATTTAGCTGCACAGTCAAAGCTTGTTTATATTAAAGAGTCTTCTTTGGTTTGATTTATTGTTTTTTTTATTAGAAATTTGTTTTAAAATAGCAATTTATTTATGGCAGAGAATAGTTTATTTTGTGAAAAATGTGCAGCTTTTAAGAAAAAATGAAAGGGCTTTTTACCTTAAATTTGTTCAATCGTGACATTTGTACTGTGAGATTAAAGTCAAGTGAATCGTTACATCCCTAATAGTCTTATTGAATGTCAAAAACATTAAAAATGCACTCGACTGTATTGTTTGTTTTGCAATGTCATTTTGATGTCATCAGCTCAGTTTTTCTGCCCGTATGGATGTTCCATGTACAGTTATGAGGTGAATATTTAACTTGCTCATCCACTATTCAGTATATTTAAAGCTGCAGGGCC
This sequence comes from Danio albolineatus, assembly GCA_903798035.1. Taxonomy (NCBI): domain Eukaryota; kingdom Metazoa; phylum Chordata; class Actinopteri; order Cypriniformes; family Danionidae; genus Danio; species Danio albolineatus. The sequence continues at coordinate 21,306,564 of CAIGQQ010004837.1, read as the reverse complement.
CTGACTCTGTGTGTGAGTTGGAGCACAATGTAAAAAAGAAGTATAAGCAAATTTGTGCTTTTCCCCCCTAACATGTTCAATTCTAAAAAAGGATGGTTTGAGCAGTGTACGTTTTCATATTGCAATATTTTTTTCCTGACTAAGCCCAAATATTACAGTGGCTACTCATTGTAATGTAAAGTAGCAATAATAAAAACACCCCATGACTACTTATGCTATAAAGCTGTTAGTAAAGTGAGCAGGCACAAATTTATGTTGACACTTCCTCCTCCTGTGCTGACAGGCCTGTCGCAGCAGCGAGGGCACAGACAGGCGAGGAAACAATTGAGAACGACGAGGAGTCAGAGTACATGACTCCATCTTCTCGACCAGTGCTGCCCTCTGCTGCAGGGGAGGCTGTGCCTAGACCACCTCCACCACTCTCACTCAGTCCTAGGTAAAGTTCACTGACAGCGCAGAGTTTCAAAACACTCTGAATCGATCAGTGCATTGAATCTCGCTGTTTTCCCCTCTAGAAGTATGCTCAATGAATTGGAGTCAGAAAGTCCACAGATGTATGAAGCCATGTACAACATCCAAGCACAGGCCCTCACAGCTTCTGCACCACAGGCCAGAGACTCAGGTACTGTGAAGTGTGAAGCTTTTTATCTACATTCAGACAGTCGGCCAGTTCGCATTAAAGGTGTAATACTGTTTCTGTCTTTGTTCAGATTACTCTGAGTTGCCTCCTTTGACCTGCTCTAATGGCCCGCGGGATCCTGTCGGTGCGTATGCTGAGGAGGAAGAGGAGAACAGCTATGACTATCCCAAACCTCATCTATCTGCAGCTCTAGCCCGACGCACGCTTTCAGATGCTAACAACTCATCCTCATCCTCAGCCTTCAGCCGCCTCTCCTTAGACAGTGACCTTGGAGCAGCTGCAAGTAAGTCAAACCCAGGCTTATTTCTGTGTTTGAAGATTTTTAATTTTTACATATAGACATTGTCATTCCTTTTTTTTTAGTACCTAGCTATTTTCTTTTGATTGTAATTACTGTGAAGGCCCCAGTATACTTGAAAAAAGCTTATTCTTGCACTGCAAAATTTGAAGTTATTTTTGCTCTCAGCCAAGGGTAAACGCAGGGCAGGGAAGAACTATGAGAAATGTTGCGCTCTATGAAATGGCAAAGAACACTGCAGCACAAGCACACCTGCTAAAAATCAACTGTCATAAACTGTGGCTCTCACGCGTTCACTGGGAGACACGCATTTGAACCTCACCGTGAGAACTTGATCTGGTATTTACAATTAATAGACTGGACGTGCATATGAAAGGCACTTTTACTCATCTGATGTTGCTGTTTCTGGGTAAATTACATGATCCAGATCTGAAGTCTGCCAGATGCAAATAAAAGCAATCAAATGTAACCCACCAGCCTAACATGAATAATTTAGATGAAATGATTTAGCGCAAACTAAAAATCAAAAACACCTCTGAATGTATGTTCATGTTGACGTAAACACTACAAAATCATCTTGAAAAATCTTCTTTTTAACAATTATTTCCAGTTTACTTTCACTGTAATTTTATAAAGTGATTTTATTGATATTAGTAGTAGTAGTAGTAGTAGTAGTAGTAGTAGTAGTAGTAGTGTAAACAATTCGTCACGTTAGAATTATAAGGTTCTATCTGACATTTGTCAAAATGGAGTTATTGACATATTCTTATAAATTGACAACTTATTTACATTATGGGATGTTTTTTTATAAGTTGTTTATATTTTAAGACTTTTTATTAAAAAAAAAAAACCAAATGTTACACACGTACTGTTTGCTATGGAATGCAAAAACTTTAAAGCTCAATATCTCGAAATCATTCGGAACGCAGATAGAACCTTATAACTCCAAGGTAACGAATTGTTGTTAAGTTTGATCTGTGAATGACATGGTAAACGTTTATGAGGGAAAGGGAAACTCTAAGCATTTTTTTTTAGTGAGTGAATGAAATTTTTGGAATAATAATTAGTTTTGTTTTGTTTTTGTGTGTGTGTGTGTGTGTGTATGTGTGTTAAAATCAGGGATTAAAAAAAGCTATATTGGCCAGTCCTATTATGCATTTAAGCCTATTTTTTCTTTTTAATTATCTTTACATTTTCACATTTGTCCTTTTTTTGACTACTGGTTGTTTCATATTTATTTAATGATTTCAATTATTATTGTTTACCTGCAAAACTGTTAAGAACCTTTTTAGATCACGTGAAACATGAAGGTCGTGAAGTATGTTTATCATGTGATTTTTAAATTGTATTCAGTGTGTGTAATGCGTGCTTGTGTGCGTGCGTATGTATGTATGTATGTATGTATGTATGTATGTATGTATGTATGTATGTATGTGTGTGTATATATATATATATATATATATATATACATGTGTATATATATATATATATATATATATATGTATATATATGTATGTATATATA
>CAIGQQ010004837.1:21280243-21291832 GCA_903798035.1 Danio albolineatus | reverse complement strand
CACACACACACACACACACACACACACACACACACACACACACACACACTCATTTACTAAAGCCAATTTTGTGTTCCCAATTCATCTATACCAAATGTCTTTGGAGGAAACCCACAGAGAACATGCTAACTTCACACAGAAATTCCAACTGGTCCAGCCGGGACTCGAACCAGCAACCTTCTTGCTATGAGGTAACAGTGCTAACCACCGTGCCACTGGTATAATTTCAGTTTATTTATAAAGATGTTATTATATTAGATATAAAAATGTTCACATACAAGTCCTTCTTCCCCGATCGTCCACAGGGCAGCTTTCCCTTCTTGTAGAAGAAGTAAAGCACGCTGCCCACTATGGCTATGAGGAGCAGACAGATGATGATGACCGCAATGATCACTCCACTGCCACCTGCAGGACGAGGAGAGAAACACACAAAAGAAAAGCTCACACCTGAAGCCCAAAACTGAGGGATTTTCCTATGAATGTGACTAAAATATACACCAATTCATACATTTGTGAAGAGCTGTCAGTAAAGTGTGTTCTGAGTGTGCTAGGCGAAGGAATGCAGTGATGATGCGTGATTCGTTTTTGTCATAATACACAGCAAAGCGTTCAGGTTTCATTCATCCATTCATTTTTCTTAGCAGGGCAGAAGAGGTAAATACCACCTAAAACAGACATAGATGCTCACTGCTGATATACCTACTATTTAGATATTTTATGGACGATTCCAACTGCCAAATTTTTATAGTAGCAAATTAGGCGTCTTTCAATAGTTTTTCATTCATTCATTCATTTTCTTTTCGGCTTAGTCCCTTTATTAATCTGGGGTCACCACAGCGGAATGAACCGCCAACTTATCCAGCATTTGTTTTACGCAGTGGATGCCCTTCCAGCTGCAACCCATCTCTAGGAAACATCCATGCACACTCATTCACACTAGCTTACCCAATTCACCTGTACCACATGTCTTGGACTGTGGGGGAAACCGGAGCACCTGGAGGAAACCCACGCAACCACGGGGAGAACATGCAAACTCCACACAGAAATGCCAACTGACCCAGCCAAGGCTCAAACCAGTGACCTTCTTGCTGTGAGGCGAACGTGCTACTCACTACGCCACCGTGGCACCCAATAGTTTTTCAATAAAACCATAATATTAGACTTTATCTTTCTGAAATTATTGTGTATATAAAGTACACCTGTACAAAAAAAAAGTAAACAGGTTGAAAACGATGCTAATTCACTCTCTTCCTAAAAATGGCTCTTATAGAACAGCAAGAATAATCTCCATTAAAAAATCACCATCATAACTTTTCTGAAGACAATTGGGTTCCACTTCTAGATACTTGAATAAAACGTCCAACCACCAATTTAGTGTTTAGGATTTCTTCCAGTATTTCATGCAAAATAAACCAAGTCATTTTCAAATTCAACCACACTGTAAAAATCCAACTAACTCAGTTTAAAACTGTAAGTTAGGTGGACATATTTTTAAACTCAGAGTTGAATTTACTCATAAAAATTATTTAACTGCATGTTTGGAACTGTTTGTTCAGTGAAAGTAAAAAAAAATCAGTTGAGAAGGCTTTAAATTTTGATTTCTCCATATCTTTAAAAAATTTAAAGTTGAGTTAACTTAAAATGTTAAAGCAACCAGCTGCAAAGATATTTTGAGTTTATCAAGCTTCAGTGTTTGAAGTTGTGCCAATTATTATTATTATTATTATTATTAATTATTCCGTAAAGTATATTTGACTTAAACCAGCCTTTTTGGTCAACCTAAAAAATTTATTTGGCACAACTTCAACCACTGAACAGGGATCAACGCTAAGGATTTTTTCTACTGGCCCGATTGGACCAGTGGTTCAGATTTTTACTTGCCCTGCCAAATTTTTCACTGGCCCCACCAAAAAAGAAAAGTGAATTGGTATTTCTTCATACATTCATTCATTTTCTTTTCGGCTTAGTCCCTTCATTAATCCGGGGTCCCGCCAACTTATCCAGCATTTGTTTTACGCAGTGGATGCCTATGCAGCCGCAACCCATCTCTGGGATACTTGCTATTTCTTAGCAACATATTTTAAATAATGTGTAAAAAAAATTTCAAAAAGTTTTTAAGAAAATGTGCAGGTGTTTTATTGCAAAACAAAATCTAGCTGACTTAAAAATGACAGCAAAACATTACAAAACGGACATTTTCTTTTAGCCACATAATTTGATGTTGCCGCCATGTCGTCGTCTCTTCGCTGTTCTGGTTTTTATCAGGTTACGGAAAAAAATAACGCGCTCACAACATCCAATCAGATAAGAGGAACCAAAAAAACAATATGGTATTCACGACTTTACAGAGAAGGTAGCATTCAAATACTTGAAAGCACAAACTATTTCTTGATTTTAAGACCATATATGCATGCAATTGACAAATAGTCACAGGCGAATTAAAATGTGACAAGGCAGCACTGGCCTGATCGGGCCAGTAACAATTCTGTCTACTGTCCCGAGCGTCTCTCACACTGTCCCCGGGCCATCGGGCAGTCCTTATTGTTGGGCCCTGCTGAAGCTTAATAAACTCAAAATATCTTTGCAGCCGGTTGCTTTAAAATTTTAAGTTAACTAAACTTTTTATCTTTTACAGTGCATAATCCAAATATACAATCATGCACAAATATATTTAAGTTCAATTGAAAGATACATTTAAATTAGATCTTTACTCTAGCGTCAGATAAAGATATTCACCAATATATATATATTGTTTTTTTTACGTGTAGTGTTTGCAACTTCTATGTAATTACAGAAAAATGGAGAGAGAAAAAAACAGTCTGATCACGTTTCCACTTTCTGGCCAGTCGAGCAGAGTATCTCTTGTATCTCCATCTATTGTATTGCTGATAATAAGTTAGACCAGTGAGTTAAATTGAAGAGTGGCGTAAGAAATGAAAGGTTTTTCCAGCCTGTGGAAAGGTGTTTTTGTGAGCGAAGCTGGCAGTGGAGCTGGCAAGTGGAGAAAGTTCACAGATAACATTTACAAACCTTTCTGCGGAGATTTTGGGGGCGGGGTAATTTCTGTTGCTGAGACAACAAGAGTTTGAGTTACACCACAGGCACAAAGTATTTCTATTCATGCTGAAGACATGGTAACACTCTTTTCAAAGAGACACTGTGATGAAGTTATTGGTATACCTTGTACATTTCAGTGTCTTTTGAGGTTAGGTTGTTTTAAATTTTGGAGTTAATAGGCCTCAGGAGCTGGCGGTCAGCTATTGGTCCATGCAAATTTTGAAAGAAATTTGCAAAGTGATTGTGTACAAATAATATACACCAAGCTTTTACTTTGCCATCCATAAATAAGTAAAAAAACATACAATAAAGCAGTGTTTCTCAACTGGTGGGTCGCGACCCAAAAGTGGGTCGCGGAGTGTGTGTAAAACATAAATTTTTAACTTATTTTGCTTATACCGGACTTTTATTTTGAAATGCGCAATTGTACTTTGTAATATTTGTATAATTTGTTACATTTTGTCCAATGAAATCAATAAAAAATTGTTTATTTGTAAGTCTTGGTGATTTTCGTATGATTTATCTGTCACTTCTTGTGTATGTTAACAAATAAATACAAATTAATTCATTATAATTCCTAAAATTAAAATATAGTTTCTAAACATTTGGGTCGCGGCTTGATGACCATGTGAACATGTGGGTCCCATGGCCAAACCAGTTGAGAACCACTGCAATAAAGTATATTTCATTCATTCATTCATTCATTCATTCATTTTCTTTTCGGCTTTATTAATCCCTTTATTAATCCCTTTAGTCCCTTTATTAATCTGTGGTCACCACAGCAGAATGAACCGCCAACTTATCCAGTACATGTTTTACGCAACAGATGTCCTTCAAGCTGCAACCCATCTCTGGGAAACATCCATACACTCTCATTCACACTCATACACTACTGACAATTTAGCCTAACCGATTCACCTGTACCACATGTCTTTGGACAGTGGGGGAAACCGGAGCACCCGGAGGAATCCCACACGAATACAGGGAGAACACGCAAACTCCACACAGAAACGCCAACTAACCCAGCCGAGGCTTGAACCAGCGACCTTCTTGCTTAGCACTACCTACTGTGCCACTGCGTCACCCAAGTATATTACAATTTAATGTAAAAACAATTTGGAGTTCAATTTGGAAGTTCTATTTTAAAATACAATATTATAACTCTACTTTGTAACAATAACTATGTTTATTCCTGACTACAGACATAAATAGTACATGACCTAAAAGCTCTGAGGACCAGCATAATACGAAACAGAGAGGTCAGCTGATGTCCCTAAATGAGAGTGGCTACTTTGCCTCATTTGCCCTGATGCCAAGCGCTCTGGTCCCATGAGGTCATAGGCCTGATGTGAAACCTGCCTTTGTCCTAATGAGAGTCCAGAGCCCACATGAGAGCATTTTCACCATCAGCCGCTTACTTCAGTTACAGTTAAACCGCTCCGTGTTTAAACACACAGTGCTTTCGACTCCACCTCTGGAATAAATACACATTAGCTGCTACATTAGCTGCCCTCTCAGATCACACACTTTTTTTATGGCACAGATACTGATTTCCACCATCAAATCTCAAGCGTGTGTTCTCTGATTATTTTCTGGAAAACTCTTCTTTCAAGGGAAAGGTGAAATTAAAAGTTTTACAAAAATTTTTTACTTTATTTTTTAGCTTCAGATACGTACCTTCAGTGGTTGTAGATGTAGCTGTTGTCGATTTCACATGTACAACTACACAAGAAAACATGTTATGGAATTAGTACAGAACAATGAAACAGACCTTAAACAATATATTTACAGAATTGATGTTTGTTTATATACTAAAACGAAAACATTCTTTGAGTATATGTATTATATGTATATATATTCATATTATTATTATTATTATTATTATTTTTAATAACAAAACTGGTCAAAATCCATGATAGCGAATGCCTTAATGTTAAAACGTTTTATAAAGCATTGTTAAAATCTTTTTTTTTTAATCTGAGATTGTTTCTCAAATCTGCATACAAATTATGCATATTTTAAAAATTTAAATATATACACACACAAAAAAAACATACACACTTTTTGCATACACACTTTGTATACACACTTTTTCCAAATGAATAATAAAAAATGATGTTGAAAATGGGCAGAATAGAATGGTTTAGGGTTGTTGACTTTACAAATATCCACTAATTAAACATAAAACTTAATGACCAAATCATTTACTTGAGAATGTCCAGTGGCTAACAATGCTCAGATATGAAAATACTCTGATTTGACCACAAAAAAGAAGAAGTGCATGTCGCTTTTCCACATTGAATATAATTTTAATACATCTAAACATTGGCATGGATTTTAACATGCACACACTCTAACCCTAACCCTATATCTGTGCACAAATATACCTCATAGTTGTTTCTCTTAAAGACACATAACATTATTCATAGACCAATTATACATTTCAAGTAGAGGAATCCATCCATTCTGAAAACATACACTTACATGCTTTAATACTTTGAGAAGCATCATCTGTGCCCAGCTCATTGGTGGCGCTGCAGTTGGCAATGAGTTCAGACGTGGCTTTCACAGAAATCAAGCTATGAACACTATTGTTCATTTTTTGGTTCACTATTTTCGGCACAGGGATGGTCTGGCCAGTCTGAGGACATGAAAAAAAATCATAATATTATAATAGACCTCAATAGTGACATTTTAATCAGTTAAATGATTCATTGTTTCAGAATTCTGCATCCCTCAATATGCCTGCTGGTCAAATTAACCACGTGACCGTAAAAGAAGATGTGCTCAAACACGTATAAAAGCACCTTTTACAAACCGACTGGCAGAGCAAAATAAAGAGCTCAGATTAATTTAGAGACGTGTTTACAAAGTGTCATAATTGCTAAATAGGTGATTTATATATTGTTTTGGTTTTCTTTATACCTATTCGTTTACTGAATGTACTTGTGTATATCTTAATATGCACATTTGCTATATTTCTGTGATTTCAGTCTCAAAAAAAACACATTTACAAAAATCAAATTTGTAAAAATACACAAATCCAATTAATAAATTCAAAACACAAATCAAAAATACACAAAATCCAATTTGTAAATTCAAAACACGATTCAAAACCACAAAATCCAATTCAAGAGTTCACCCTTAGATATGCTTAGCGTTTATAGCAGGTTTGGCATGCTGTCCCGGGAGAGAACCCTGAGCTCGGAGATATTTGAGCCCAAGGCTCCCGCTCAGTCAATAAGCATATAAGGGGATGCGAGATCAGATACGCCTCGAAAGCTCCCCCTTAGAAAAAGGGGGTTGGGGGGGGGGGGGGGGGGGGGGGGGGGGGGGGGTTTTCCAAAACGGAGGGGGGGGGGGGGGGAAAAAAATGGTCTGTTTATAGTAAGCTTGGATCGATCTGATTGGATTATTGCTGATTACAGATGATCAGCCAGGCGTGCTAATCATATCACGTGCTCCTCTCGAAATTAGTTTATGAAACTTCACTTTGTAAATTCAAAACACAATTCAAAAATACACAAAATCCAATTTGTAAATTCAAAATATGATTCAATACTGCACAAATCCAATTTGTACATTCAAAACACGATTCAAAAATACACAAAATCCAGTTCGTAATTTTAAAACACGATTCGTAAAGACACAAATCCAATTTGTAAAATCAAAACACGATTCAAAAATACACAAATCCAATTTGTAAATTCAAAACACGATTCATAAATACGCAAATCCAGTTCGTAAATTCAAAGCACAATTCATAAATACACAAATCCAATTCCTAAATTCAAAATTGCACAAATCAAAATTTTTAATTCAAAACACAATTCAAAAATCCATAAACATAATTCTAAAATTCAAAACATGTTTCGTAAATATACAAATCCAATTCGTAAACATGAATTCAAAAATTCACAAATCTAATTTGTAAATTTAAAACAAGATTCATAAATACACAAATCTAATTTGTAAATTTAAATCAATATTCATAAATATACAAATGCAATTCATGAATTCAAAACACAATTCAAAAATGCACAAATCCAATTCCTTTGGCATAAATATTTATGATTTTTACTTGTGAACTCACAAATTGTATTTATAAATCATGTTCTGAATTTACAAATTGGATTCTGTAAATGTGAATTGTGCTGTGGATGTATAAATTGTACTTTATACATGTATTATTTCTGAGACTGATCTAGCTCCATACTAATTAAAATCATATGACTAGAGAGGTAGTCTAAATCAGTGATCCAAAATAAGTTATTCATTTGCTTGGTCCTTGATCAACATGTATATCAAAAGTCCTAGTCATCTCATCTCTAATCTGCCCTTAAATAAATGATGAGTCACTAGAAAAAAATGTTTGAGAATGCGATTGGTCATGTCTACCTGTTGGTCATAGAGGGTCCAGGTGATGTTGGGGATTGGGTAGGCTTGTGCATAGCAGGTCAGGTTTACAGAATGGTTCACCTTATTCATTTGGCTCACTTTTATTCCTTCTTTGATCTCAGGCTTTCCTAAAGCAGGTTCAGATGTTACGAGTCATAAAAGCACAAATTTTTAATTTCATTTGCTTATTCACAAATGAGCCAAAATGTTATGACAACACAGCATAGGCTTGAACGCTCTGTGCCTGCTGCCCAAACAGCACCAACACAGCAAGTCATGGATTTAACAAGACTCTTAAAAGTTTGCTGAGCTACCTGACACCAAGAGAATAGCAGCAGATCCCTGTGCCATGTAGATGTAATGCAATGTGTAATGAAATGTAATGTGTATTTGTATAGTGCATTTACTGTGTATGGCCATACACCCAAAGCACTTCACAATCATGAGGGAGACTCTGATGCCACAGAGCATCGCACATTTCTCGTGCATACAACACCCTGATTACAACTTATTGTTTGATTGCCAACTAATCTTGAATGCAGGCCTAAATATTATTACCTGGTCATAATATTTTGGCTCATTGGTGTATTTTATGCTATGTTCATGATATTGGCATTGAAACAGAAAAGAGAATTAAAACATGAGCAAAAAACAAAATAGCATTACACAAAATCTGTTGTAGTGACTCACCTAGCACATTTACTTGCACTGTCTTCTGTCTTTTTAGCTCAGGCAGGGAAAGGGCCATCACTTCACACATATACCTCCCGGCGGTTTCATAGGAGGCGTTGTGTAACTCCAGAACATGCCTCTCAACCAGCAACTTGCCATCCTGCATTAAAACACACCATCAAATAAGTCTATTTACATGCTTGAGTTTTTCAGGAGCACTGCATGTAGCAGTTTAATTCTATCAATGCTGGACATTATTTATTTTAGTTTACATAAACATGGTTGTGGTATTTACTTTGGTTTTATAACTTCTGAGTCTGAAGGCCAAGAATTTATTTGAATACTTTTATTGAGAAAGAAATCATTAAAATTATTAAATAAGTCAGAAAATAAATGTATAGTGTTTCAAATGATTGCTATTTCCAATAAATGCTGTTCCGTTATATTAGGGGTCTCAAACTCGTGTCCCATCAGTTTGTAGCCCCTGCCTTAATTTGAAAGTTTAATGTCAGTGCGGCCCGCGAGTTTGACATGTATGGCACTTTACAGTGTTGTGTGCGGAGCTGAACGAGCCTACCAATCACAGTGGGGTACATGGCTCTCAGAGGCGGCACATCAGCTTGACGCAGAAACATTTCTCAATGATTGCTACAGCAGCGAGTGTATTCTTCTGTGTCTACTGGCTGCCTCGTTTCTACTGAGCACACGTGGACATTCGTCCCAGCGCGCTTCATTCACAACACTTAAAAAAGTTTTTAGGTTGCTGACCAGCGGGACATTATACCCACATAAATGTATTTAAATCATATATAGCATAGTGGCCTACCTAAATAATATCTGTATTGCCTCACGCAATAAACATGACATATATTTCTATATGATGTAAAAGTTGTCAAAACAAATGACAACACAGTGTTACTATTTTTTTCCTGTAACAACAGCAAAGGGTAAAACATTCATTCATTCATTCATTTTCTTTTCGGCTTAGTCCCTTTATTAATCCGGGGTCGCCACAGCGGAATGAACCGCCAACTTATCCAGCATTTGTTTTACGCAGCGGATGCCCTTCCAGCTGCAACCCATCTCTGGGAAACATCCATACACACTCATTTACACACATACACTACAGACAATTTAGCTTACCCAATTTATCTATACCACATGTCTTTGGACTTGTGGGGGAAACTGGAGCACCCGGAGGAAACCCACGCGACCACGGAAAGAACATGCAAACTCCACACAGAAATGCCAACTGACCTGGTCGAGGCTCGAACCAGCGACCTTTCTGCTGTGAGGCAAACGTGCTACTCACTACGCCACCATGGCACCCAAGGGGATAACAGTAAATCTATATATTATTATTATTATTACTATTTATTACTGATTGATTTATTTTCTTTTTCATTTTTAATTTGTTTATTTTTTCATCTCATTTTGTGTTAAAAAAAATATTTGAAAAATAATTCTAAAAAAGATTTGAGAAGAATTTAACACAAAATACGATGAAAAAATAAACAAATTAGAAATTAACAATTAATAATATAATTAATTTCTTGTGGAAAACCTGATGCAGCCCAGCCTCATCCAGACTCTGCCTCGAGCAGCCCACAGGTAAATTGAGTTTGAGACCCCTGTATTACATGTTCTATTCATCAAAGAATCTTAAAAAACATAATGATTTCCACAAAAATATTAATAAAATAAAAATTCTGTTTATCAATGATATCAATAAAATCAGAAAATAATAAAATTACAATGATTTCTGAAGGATCGTGTGAAACTGGCAGCTAAAACGTATGAATTTGATTTGACAATATTTTCCAATAGAACACACTTATTTGCAATTTGTAAATTATATTTCACAACATTACTGGTTGTCAGATTAAATTAATGCAGCCTGGTTGACTCTATGCTGGATATACATTACTGGTCAACATTAAATCACGATAATATAACCTTAAATACAGGCTGGCATGGAGATCATTAGTTTGACATCATCATATTGTTGTACCTTATGCCATGTCGTGTGTGTGGGTAAAGAAGACAATGCGTTGCAAGTTAAGGTGAGATCACGCCCCTGGTCCAGATCTGTCTCGTCTGGTGTCACCACAACATGATCCAGATCTTAAAAAAACAAAACAAAAAAGGCAATGGTATCGATGAAAAGGAAGGTCAATCTCATCTCACTAATGTCTGCCATAGCTCAGAAACTGTACGTCAATAAGTTCTTACAATGTACTTTGATTTTGAGGGAGTCCTCATAATTCATGCCTGTTTCAAAGTCCAATGACTCGCACACATAATCCCCGCTGTCTGAGCGCTTGACATCTTCCAGATGTAGTATCCCATTCTCTTCGCTTACTAAATCGGTCTGGAAAAAAACAAGTGAGAAAAACCGCAACTGTAATGTGCAACATGAGTGCAGGTGAACATTTCCATGTTTCACAGATTTCAAAACTACTGACATTCTGTTCATTTGTTTATTTGAAAAGACAAACTAATGATAGATAGACTAATGTATAGATAGATATAATGACAACACTTAATGCCATATTTACAGAAAATCATCAAAATCAAAATGTTTTTTCATGATTAATCCTCCAAATATGTTGTCAATCATACAGCCAAGCAACTTTTTTTAATAATTATTCAGGCAAGTGAACATGGATTCACACACACTGTTTCAGCATTACTTTAAGTAATGATAATAGTCAATGTTTATAGCAACTTCCATGATAATTATGGGCTGTTTTTGTGTTAATGGTATATCTTACATTATTTTAAACATTATAATATGATAAACATTATAAACCTATCTGGTCCGTTTGCCTAAATCTAAATGCACACCAAACAGAATTTAGCATTCGACAGCCATGTGTAAAAGCAGACATAATGGACATATTAGGCCAGGGGTGTCCAAACTACGGCCCGCGGGCCATCTGCGGCCCGCAATAAGTTTTGTGGCGGCCCGCGAGGCTTTTTATAAATATTAATATAATCTGGCCCGCTGTACAAAATAAACGTAATTCAATAAATAACCACCGGGTGTCGCTATCACGTGCCTTCAGTTAGGTAGCATTTCCTGTTATGACGTGAAAGGAAAATCAACAGTGACTGAGTGCAGGAAATGTCCCGCGTTTTACAAGAGTTTGGATTCATCCAAATTTCCCATGATGAACCGCCATTCAAAAAGGATGATGAGTCTGTTTGGCTCCACATATATACGTGAGCAAACAATTTCACTGAAGAATCTAAACAAAAGTTCATTGAGAACCAATCTAACTGACAGCAACCTCTGTGATTTGCTACGTATATCTGCTACACGACTCACTCCTGTCTTGGCATCAATTCTGAAATCGAAAGCACAACATCACTGTTCACATTAGCAGAGTTTATGGTAAAATATACATTATGATTTTCAAATGTAGAAAATAATTCCATAATAATACACATACACACACA
>CAIGQQ010004837.1:21267410-21279843 GCA_903798035.1 Danio albolineatus | reverse complement strand
TATATATATATATATACTGCATAGATAGAAAGATAGACAGACACAGATAGAGAGACAGATATGTGTTTCTGTGAAATTGTAAAATTTGGCCCGGGACAAAGTTTTGTTTTTTGCATCTGGCCCTCGGCCCAATAACTTTGGACACCCCTGTATTAGGCAATAACTGCAGCTATGTAGGTTCATTTATAGAATGTATTACCTGATTATGTCTGAAACTAAAAATGGGTTGAGGGTTTCCATTTCCCTCACATTGTAACTCCACAGTGTCGCCTTCTTTTATAAGCTTATCAGGTGAATTTATGGAGAGCTTTATACTTGTTGTAGGGTCTGAAACAACGAAATGATAAATAATGTTAAGACTTTGTAGATCCAACAGATGGCAGTACAGAGCACTGCAACCTCAAAAATGAAAAGTCAGTCAGAAATCCAGGCAAGAAGGAAAGTTTATCAATGAAATGAGAAACAGTAATGAACTGCCCATTTAAAGTAGAAGCAGGCTGAAAGTATACTGACTCACAATGAACTGTGACGTTGAATCGACTGGACTCTGTCATTTTTGCTTTACCAAGCATTAAGTAATTGACTTCACAGTAGAAAAGAGCGCCTTCATCTTCCTTCTTGACTTTAATATACAGTTCACTCTCTACCTTGAACAGGCCACTGGGTTTGACTGTCACTGACTCCAAGATCTTGACCTCTAAATGGGATGCAGATGTTTAGTTTTTGTCATTTTTGAAACAAAGAGAATGTTCAAGGAATGATCCTGTATTTACCACCATCTGAAGGATTGAGAGGGAAGTTGCCCTTGTACCATGTAATGTTGGGTCTAGGATAGCCATCGTCCACTTTACATAGTGCAACCTGGGTATTAAAGATAAGATTTTTTACACAAAGTTGATCATAAGTACAAAACAAATGGTTTTGTTAAGCTCTACCTTTGACGGTTCTGTCTCACTAACAGAAATCCCTGTGTGTGTGCCTTCAATCACAGGTAGAGATGGTGAATCTAAAGGACAGAGACGTTTAGAGTTAGTACGAGGTCACAAGTGGTCAAGCAGCTCTTCTAAATTAGTTGGGACAAGCCCTTTTTGCCTTACTGTAGATTTTGAGATGAGTCCGCCCTTCACCAACATCATCCAACACACTGTACACCACGCAGAAGAACTCTCCCTCATCAGTCAGTTCCACATTGTCGAGGATCAGAACAACACTACCATGCTCTTCCGCTGTATCATAAGAGTGACTGACTTTGATTCTCTGTGCATAATCCTCATCGATAATCTCAGTTTGATTTTCAGAGTAGTACAATCTTTTCCTGCTTTGGTCCTTGCCTGGTAATTTCTGTCAAAAGTCAAAAATATTTGTTATTTTTGTTTGATTATTTCTATTGAAAAGGTCTGTGATCAGTAATATTTTTATTTTTAAAGACAGCAGAACTTTGATTGTGTAAATATTCATTCTGGTAAAATAATCATTTGCATCGACACGTAGCCTAAAAGTACCCTAAAAGTAGATGTATAGTTTGTATCTTATTTTTTACTTGTTCACACATGGAAGGTAAACAGTAAAATAATAATAACCCCAGTCTTTCACGGTCATCCATTAATTGGTGCTGGAACACTGTTTGCTTAATATCACAAATGTCATTGAGAACCACTCAATATACAATAAAATACTGAAAACAAGTTTGATTAATAAATAATAATAATAATGATAATAATAATATTATTATTAATAATAATAATAATAATAATAATAATAATAATAATAATAATAATAATAATAATAATAATAATAATAATAATTCCTTACATTTATATAACGCTTTTCTGGGCACTCAAAGCGCTTTACACAGAGTGATGAAGCCAATTATGATATGGGGATGGATCTGGCCAGGATGCCAGGGTTAAACCGCTACTCTTTTCCGAAGAACATCCTGGGATTTTTAACGGCCACAGAGAGTCAGGACCTCGGTTTAACGTCTCATCCAAAAGACAGTGCTCACTGAGCAGTATAGAGTCCCCTTCACTATACTGGGGCGTTAGGACCCACACAGACCGCAGGTTGGGCGCCCCCTGCTGGCCTCACTAACACCACTTCTGGCAGCAACCTAGCTTTCCCATGTGGTCTCCCATCCAGGTACTGACCGGGCGCAGCCCTGCTTATAAGACGTATTTGAATTAAATATAAATTTGGTTCACTGAATATTATTACACAAACTAACATTATCGAAAAATTTGACCCCCCGATCGTAAATTTATAATTCACACCCTGCATAGAATGCATTGATTCAATAAGTTAAATTGTTCTCTGATATCTACATAGTAGGTATGAGATTTAGGTAAGTTCATAACTTCTCCAGAAACTGTGTTATATGCTCATTTTTAAATAGAGGAATTGCCCCTGGAATCAGAAGGACTTTACTGAATATCAATGAGTAAATACTTATAAGTTCCATTCTGATGCTCTTAAAGTGTCTGTTCTCTTACTCACAAACACACACACACAAACACGGCGTGGAATAATCCACAATAACATATAAACAAATAACAAAAATAACAATACATTTATGTACTTATTTATAAAATTATTTTTGTTAAATATCTTAATCCACCAGCAAAAAAAAAAAGTTTTCTCCTTAGTTGTTTTGTGGATGAAATATAGACTAAATTGTAATTATACTGGGCAAAAGAGACTGAAAGAGAAGTACAGTAGTTAGAATTGTATTTTGAAGCTTTAACATACAACACAGCGAGGAATTAAGATCAACCTCTGCATAAACAGATGATGTTTAATAAAGTGTGTTTGTTGCCTCATTACAAACATACTCGGCACATTTTTCTTTGGGGTGGCTCTGAATAAATGTATAAATGTGTATTCAACGTTGCTTTGTAACACATATAAATTTGTAAAGACATGGTGGGGCTGGCTTTATTGGTCTGCCTGCATCTCCTGTTTTAAGAATAAGAGTCCCACATACATTTTTAATATAAGCTTAGATAAATGTAAAAAAATTATGAAACAGTCTGTGTTTTGGCTGCCAAATTTCATATGACCCGGCTGCTGATGTAGAAAGTGACCTAGAGTACATGCAAATGTTTAGGACTTGATAATTAATGAGCCCATGTGCAACACAACAGTCTGTGTTATGTTCTGAAAGGCCTGTTTTCCAACCAGGGTTTTACACTCACAGGATTTACATGAGATTGAGAAAACTATGATGTTTGGGGTCATTTCCATGTATTCAACTCTTATTTTTTAGCTATGCCTAGGTCTAATAAAACACAAACTTTAAAATGTTTGATTATTTTTTATTGAGGATATGGAACTGAATGATTGCATATACAGTAAATAATATCAATGTAATATTTTTTGGTTTATTTTAAAAACTACATAGTTACTCTACTATTTTTTATTGTGAAGTAAAAAATATACACTAAGAATTATTTAACATAAGTGTGTGTTCGCATATTTTAAATATTAAACAGTGTAGATTATGAATGTGTCTTTTTCTCACCGTGTACCAGATTATCATCTTGGCTTCTTCCGTCAGAGTGTACATACAGCTGATCTCCGCCTGGCCTTTAAAAGTTACCTCCACCACATCTTCCATTCTCACATCCACCACAGCCCATGCTGAAAACACATCAACATACATCAGTTTGTCAGTAAGCCTGAACTCTGCATCTTGTCTTGTTGAATCTGAAGTTTATCTGAAGTGTCCACCAAATAATGCAATTCAATGTAATAGTCAACATTTGAAGTGGCTTAAAAAGTATTTCAAACTTGTCCCAGTACAATGGGTATTGTTACTGAAAATAGTTCCAACATTGATGAAAATTGATGACTACTATACATCCCTGTAGCCCAGAGACATGAGAGATGTCATAAGTAGGTTGGCTAGAAGGGTTAACATCTGCAACTACTGAGCATGTGCATATCAATATACAACAATAATGATAAAGAGTTAAGATTAGGGTTGGTGTAGATGTTAATAAAACATGATAGGTTGTACTCAGGCACGGGCCGGTATAAGATTATGATGATATGATAACCTTGGATAAAAATATAATGGTTTCACATTATCGCTGTTTCATAGTATTGTGTATACTTGCATAAAATATGTTCTTTTTAAACGTCTGGATTAAAAGCAACAGCGTTTTCCCCCTTTTGAACACAATATATTTTATTTTAAAGAGCCCCTGTTATGGGTTTTTAAAAAAGAGCTTGTATGCAGTGTGTAACACAGCTCTAAGTGAAGTGAAATGTCCAGCTAAGGCTTAAAGCTGAAAGTGCACGTTGTTTAAAACTATTGATTCATCTATAAAAGAGTCAACTCATAGTTCCGCAAACGAATCACCGTGCTTACGAGTCTTTAGCCGTTTCGGCATGACGTGAACATGAAACATAAGCCCCGCCCATTTATGCATGTGCAGCCCCGGGAGATTCGAAACCCCCAACCCCGCCCACAAACAACAGCACAAGCAAAAGTTGCCTGATTGGGCGGTTTTAAATTTGATTGTGCAGGTAAAAACCTTTTGGAGAGGGTTTGGACTGGAATCAGTCAGCTACATCTGGCAACACAGAGAAGAGCACTGTGCTCAGCTGGATATTATTGGAAGTGTGCAGATGAACCAGAGATGAGACTGTGAAGAGTCAGTGGTTGAGGTTTATTTTTGCAGAAATGCCTCAGCATTATAGCCCAGCTTTGTGCTGTGTTCCCTCTGAGGAGTGCTTCTGAAATCTACACGCTTACAACGGAGGATTCGTCGACCGTTTGTTAAAGGAAGGAATAGAAAAGACTATTGATGTATGCAGGGGCGGACTGGCCATAGGGAGCACCGGTACATTTCCTGGTGGCCTGACGGTGAATCTGGCCTGCTATCCAAAAAGTGTGAGTAAGTGCAATTAAAACGGTTGCCTCATTGTTTTCTCTAGCTTGTAAATGATGCATTTAATTGTGTTTTGAAACTTTTAACCGCTTGTAGTGTATCTGGTTAAATTTTATTCTCATATCGCGTCTAAAAGCATGTTATAAACGCGACTTGTGCCGCTTTGTTTACAGATTAAAATGCGTTTGTGAACTTGTGTTCCTCTGCTGTTTGTCGTTGCTATGGCTACATCAGCTCTCCTACACACGTGTGGCGGTCCTGTTTCATAATAGTTTAGCTTTTGTCGCTGTGTGCATTAATACAGCATGTGTGTCGCTGTTTTTACTTCTAAGGAGGTAAGGAGGGGTTTTGGAACAAATAAATCGCTGAACGATTCATATAGGAGTCGCTGGGATAATGAGGTAAAAATAAATGTATATTATAAGACAATGAAAGTGTTTTTTAACCATGCATGCATATTAGCCTGCTGTTGGAGACCCCCAAAACAAAAATATGACCCTTTTTAATGTATAATAGGGGCTCTTTAAGAAACTTTTATTATGGAACAGTAAACATAGTCTAAATAATGCAAATAAATCGTTGACTTCTGCTATTTTCATTCGTTTCATTAGTTTAAAACTTGAAAATGCATCTCTGGACATCTCTCTTTTCTTTGGATATAAAGTAAACCACTGCAAGGTTACAGTCCATAGTGTGCTTGGATGTTGGTGTATGAGCAATTTGTTTTTTTAAATGTTTGCTGAATCATGGAGATACTTTGTTGCTGGAGATACTGTTTCTTAAAAAAAATAAACAAAATAGTCCTCGACACCACGTAAAAACTAAAAATTTGCATATACCACATGAACAATTTGTACAACTTGGAGCACGAGCACAAATTTGAATCTGACCAGCCCATTTACACCTAACTTAACATTTCTGTAATTCCTATACAGTAAGACCCGAATTTTTGAATGCAGTGACTCCTTACCAGGAAACAGGGCATGGGGAAGACCACTTTAGATGTGACCTCACCCCTTATGTTTCCATGTCAAATTCTCCATCTAGTGGGAGCATAGCACTTGAGGGAGAAGATATTATGAGAGGAATTCACAGAGCCCACCCATGTCCAGATTCATGAGTAGCATTCCCTCATGTCACGCCTCAGGAGGAAGAAAGACTCGATTTATCTAGAGAATAAGTGACCTACTGTTTGCCAGAAATGAGCTGTTCTCTCCCTTAAAGCATCTTAAAGCTCTCAGAATCATGAGGAGGCTGAAACTATTCATCCTCAGAAGTCTAATCAGTACAAGACAAGACAAAAACATTCATCTGCTGCTCTTTCTGGCGGCTTGTTTGTTCTGTGAGGAGAAAGAATAGTTTGCTAACACACTTCACTGAGACTGGTACTGTGTATAATCTAGACTCGCATTTCCAATTGATTTTGCACCAGGGCTACTCGGTAACCTTTCCAATATATTGTAAATGGCCTTTCTGGCCTCTATGTGGTCTTGTGGGCACTACAAGGGGATAATTGAGTATGAAGGATGCTTTCACATTACAGAAATTTGATTAGTTTCTTCCAACAAAGGCATTTCCTGTGCATTAGCGACATTAGCGCAAGACTGACGTTCTTTGTTGTGGCCATCAAACATTCACCTTGTTCATCGAGATCAAAAAGGAGGACAAAGGTATTTATAATGCTTTTTCTGAACTTTCTGAAGAGTCACGTGGCAATGAAAACAAATTTAGCATTTTTTTTTTCAAACAAACATTTAAATTAAAGCTATTTTTAGTGGCGGTGATTTACTGTAGCTAGCATGCTAATGCTGTGCAGTCTTTTGACTGTCTTAAGACTCAACTTGTAATAAGCTATTTTGCGATATTGATGTACGCAGGTCAGTATGATTTTTAAAAAATATATATTTTTGTATTTAGCAAGTATGATTAAATTGATTAAATGTGGCACTAAAGACAACGTTACAAAGGATTTTCATGCCAAATAAATGCTGTTCTTCTGAATGTTTTATTGATCATAAAATCACAAACATAACAAGTAGCACATTGTATAAAATAAAATAAAATTTAATTAAATAAAAAAATAATAATCATAAATAAATAAAAGATTTAAATAAAAATTAAATTAAATTAATTTAAGGGGGACACGGTAGCACAGTAGGTAGTGCTGTTGCCTCACAGCAAGAAGGTCTCTGGTTTGATCATTTCTGTGTGGAGTTTGCATGTTCTCCCCGGTACAGGTGAATTGGGTAAGCTAAACTGTCGATAGTGTATGTGTGTGTGTGAATGAGACTGTATAAGGGACTAAGCCAACAAGAAAATGATTAAATTAAATTAAATTAAATTAAATTGAATTAAATTAAATTAGGGGCGCCATGGTGGCATAGTGAGTAGCACGTTCACCTCACAGCATGAAGGTCACTGGTTCGAGCCATGGCTGGGTCAGTTGGCATTTCTGTGTGGAGTTTGCATGTTCTCCCAGTGGTTGCGTGGATTCCTCCGGGTGCTCCGGTTTCCCCCACAAGTCCAAAGACATGTGGTATAGGTGAATTGGGTAGGCTAAATTGTCCATAGTGTATGAGTGTGAATGAGTGTGTATGGATGTTTCCCAGAGATGGGTTG
This sequence comes from Danio albolineatus, assembly GCA_903798035.1. Taxonomy (NCBI): domain Eukaryota; kingdom Metazoa; phylum Chordata; class Actinopteri; order Cypriniformes; family Danionidae; genus Danio; species Danio albolineatus. The sequence continues at coordinate 21,272,332 of CAIGQQ010004837.1, read as the reverse complement.
CAGCTGGAAGAGCATCCGCTGCGTAAAACAAATGCTGGATAAGTTGGCGGTTCATTCCGCTGTGGCGACCCCGGATTAATAAAGGGACTAAGCCAAAAAGAAAATGATTAAATTAAATTAAATTAAATTAAATTAAATTAAATTAAATTATTACATTTAATGAAAATAAAAATGATTTGTGAAGGACTAATTGACATTAAAAATGTATACAATGATTCATAAGGCTGTTCGTTCCGCTGTGGCGACCCCTAATAAATAAAGTGACTAAGCCGAAGGAAAATGAATGAATGAATGAATAATGATGCTAATTATTACTGAACACCTTACATGTGTTTGCAGGTCAACAAATCTTTTAGATATTATTGAAAGTTATTACTGTAATTATTTCATATAAATACAGTAAAAACATTATATTATTTAATTCTCAATCATTAAGAACAATCCAATTACATGTATTAGATGAATAACATTCTAAGGAAAACCACATCCACCTACAAAAATATAATCTCCAAAATCATACAAATCATCATCATGTACTATTTCAATTATTCACCAACTGATACAACAATGAAAACCCAACAACTTCCAGAACTGGGTGTCATAATGACTAGCATTTCCGTCTCTAGCATTTTATTTGAGATAAAATGAACACGATAAGAAATAACAACAATCAACTCCAACATCTTGCCCATCTAAAGATCTCCAGACAAGCACAACTCTGCCAAGATGCCACAGCGGCAACCATGCAGAACATCATAACAAGCTTCAATTATAGTTAAGAGACTCAGACACACTCAGCAGTTTGGCTGTTTGAGCTGCATGTCACTCTTTTTGAGAATGGAAATGGCCAAAAATAGGAAAGAGACCTCATTATGAGCCACTGTTGACATTTTGGTGTCTGGAGTGCAGATAACAGCCACAGATGACTTGCTTTGTGTAATCATCAGTCTATTGAATTGCTACAATTAAATTCAAAGCACCAGAACTGGCCAAATATGAGCACTATTCATTAATATTAACAAGTTTTTTGCCTCAAAAAGCAGGAGACAACAGAAAAGAAAGCAGGAAGACAAAACTCAAGGTTTATACATTTGTCATCAAAGCACTGAGACACGTCTATGAGTCCCAGATGAGCCCAATATCAAGCATCTGTTCTGAGTCTTTACTTTCACACAAAGTCACAAACAGAAAGAACACATCCTGTGATGGTTGGAAGATAAATAGAGGCCGACTTGCACATTAAAGAATGTACTTTTTCTTCAGACAATAGACATCACCCCATGAAATCCTGACTACACACAAGAGAACGCCTACTGACAGGAAGTCACAGATGGAGCAGTGTATTAGAATAATTACGTACGCACGTTTATATTTTACCATAGCACACAACAAAGAAGTCAAGGCTACCGTGTAAAGCTGAGCCATGGGGTGTCATGGACTTTTTGTTTCCTTGCAGAAGCACAAACCAAAATTTCCAGACTTGCTAAAACACACGAGACAGACAATGGGGTAAAATAAGAACAAATACTGATGGTGCTTTTACACGATAAGAGGAATTTGTTAAAATGTTTTGCATCTCAGTCGAGTTGTTAAAACTTGCAAAGTTAGCTCTTTGACCTTTATAAAAGTCAAATATTAGATCATACTTTACAATAAGGTTTCATTAATAATGAACAACGAAACTAAAAATGAATAACTTTTTTTACATTACGTCACCTTGGAATTATAAGGTTCTGTCTGCGATCTGAATGATTTTGAGATATTAAGCTTCAAAGTTTTTGCATTCCATAGTAAACAGTATGCGAGTAACATTTGTTTTTTTAAATAAAAAGTCTTAAAATGTGAACAACTTATATAAAAAACATCCCAAAATGTAAACAAGTTGTCAATTAATAAGAATATGTCAAAAACTCGGGCGCCACGGTGGCCTAGTGGGTAGCACGTTCGCCTCACAGCAAGAAGGTCGCTGGTTCGATCCCCGGCTGGGCCAGTTGGCATTTCTGTGTGGAGTTTGCATGTTCTCCCCGTGGTTGCGTGGGTTTCCTCCGGGTGCTCCGGTTTCCCCCACAAGTCAAAGACATGCAGTACAGGTGAATTGGGTAAGCTAAATTGACCGTAGTGTATGTGTGTGAATGAGAATGTATGGATGTGTTTCCCAGAGATGGGTTGTGGCTGGAAGGGCATCCGCTGCGTGAAACGGGTGCTGGATAAGTTGGCGGTTCATTCCGCTGTGGCGACCCCGGATTAATAGGGGGACTAAGCCGAAAGAAAAATGAATGAATTAATGAATGTCAAAAACTCCATTTTGACAAAATGTCAGATAGAACCTTATAATTCTAAGGTGACGATTAACTAACAATAACAAAGATGAAGGAATACTGTGAAAGATGTTAGTAAATAGAAAGCTAGTAAATACATTAACTAATGCAACCTTATTTTAAAGCATACCTGCCAATGTATGTGGAGAGAGATACAAATAACAAAATATACATACAAATGAGCCCAAAGCAATATCCTTGGCTCCTGGGGACACAATGAGGTCTTGTAAAGCGAAACGATAACAATAAACTATCTAAGGAATTGAACATTATTAATAATTTTAACATAATTTACAATTTTTAGTGCCGTTGTGATTTCACATGCTGAGCAATGTCGTTTTTCCCACTGTGTCCGACATTAAAATCAATACGACACACCTTGCAAAAAGCGTGGGTGTCGTCAAGGTGGCTTCTAGACAAAAATTCTTCTGTCCAGCTGCTGTTAATATATTAATATATTGATAATTAATAATAATCCAGCTGTTGTATATATTTTTTTTCTTTGCCGAAGGACAACCTGACTCTTTTCCTTCCATCATGTGTACTACTACTGACGCAGCTGCTTGTTGCTACTGCCACCGTTCAAGTCCCGCATCTAGGCTACCTCCTGCGCAGAAATCAACAGCGCACCTGAGTTATCCTGTATGTTGCCAGCTTGAGGTAAAATATGTTACAAGATCTGAATATTGCGTCAATTGTGTGAGGTAATGAACTTCATTCAAGATCTGGCAACTTGACAAATATGAACAAAAGTGCTTTTTTTGAAACTGCATTGGGACGTACAAATTACAGGGGTTTCCCAGGAGAAATAACAAACTGGGAGGGTGGCGGGAGATGGATGTGAAATACAGGAGACTCCCGGGAAAAACGGGAGTGTTGGCAGGTATGTTTTAAAGTGTTACCAAATACGGTAAGGGTTATAGGAATAATCTTAAGAATACATTTCTTTATGCAAAAGGCTATGAGTGTAAGTTGTGTTTGCAAAATTATTTAAATATGCTGTATTTATATAATTCCACAGGCTTCACCTTTAAAACCCTAAGAATTGAAATGCACTCTTTGAAAACATGGGTTCAAGGCAGTGGTTAGCACTCTTCTCAAGGCAAGTCACTGCTTGGTTGTTTCCCAGTACTGGTAAGCATGCTGGAAGGGCATCTGCTGTGTAAAACATATGCTTGATAAGTTAGAGGTTCATTCCGCTGTGGTGACCCATGATGAATAAAGGGACTAAGCCAAAGGAAAATTAAAGAATGAATAATAATACATTTTATTTAAAGCGCCTTTCAAGAAACCCAAGGTCACTGTACAACATCATATAAACAATTTTTAAAAATAATATAAAATAGAGAAGATGATTAAACACAAAGACATGGAACTGAGTGTAGTAAGCAGTTATAAAGAGTAAGTTATTTTGAACAGATGAGTTTTGAGTCTGAATTTAAACAGAGGGAGAGAGTCAATGTTGCGCATGTCAGGAGGGAGAGAATTCCAGAGTTTGGGAGCAGAGCGACTGAAAGCTCTGCTCCCCATTGTTCTGAGACGGGCAGAGGAAACAGAGAGGTGAATGGAGGAGGAGGATCTAAGGGAGCGGGAGTGAGTGGTGATATGGAGAAGATCAGACAAGTAAGGAGGAATCTACAAAAAGAAATAGAACTCTATTTCAAAAGCATGTCAACTTATCCTGCAAACCATAACTTAACAGTCTACAATATTCTAATGAAAGACAGTTGAGTTGCAGAGTTACTTGTAGTCAATAGAATGCTTTAATATAAAATGTAACACATAATTTTTTTTTACTTTTCAAATCATAGATTTTAAAACCTGACCATGTCAAATAATTCTTGGCTTATTATTATCAGCCAAATAACATTATCATCAGAGCAGCATTTGTTTTTACATCCGTCTGTTTGTCTAATCACGCAACACGCTTTTCAGACAAAACTGCATGCTGTATTTTTGAAATATGAAAGTGACATATTAATGCAGAATACTTCAGTGCTGCATAGAACCTTTCAAATCTCTTGATCTTTCAGACAATTCAGCAGTCCAGCATCAGCATGTATGAGAAAGATGTCATACATGTCGTAATCTAGTCTGAGCTGCTCATTATGAGCTCTGGTCGTGACCTTACAAGAAACGGCTGATTGCCTTTGATGCCGGAGAGCACACCCGAGCCTAGAAAAGAGAAATAACTGGTGCTTTTTCTCCAAATATCAAACCCCGAAAATCCCCCTAAGATAAGATCTGACTTCATGCTCCAGATTCTGTGATCCTAGAATGATTAAAACAGCCCTTATAGACGCCTATACATGGTCTTTGTTAAAATGAGAATTCACCCTAAAATGAAAATTTGCGGTTGATTCATTTATTTTTTGAACAATAAAGAAGATTTTTAGTTGAAACTGTAGCTTTTTGCGATTCATATAATAAAATCAAATAATAAGTCACTACTGAAACATAAAACATACAAAAACATACCTGTGGCATTAACACATCGAGGTGTAACGAAGCGAAATGAACTGCGTACGGAGCTAAAACTCAGACTGAACATTATTACCTTTAATCCACAGCCTTGTCCTGAGGGCAGATTCCTAATGTTTGATG
>CAIGQQ010004837.1:21213952-21267400 GCA_903798035.1 Danio albolineatus | reverse complement strand
ACACACACACACACACACACACACACACACATTCCCACAGTTGCAGAATGAAACTGAAGTGCTGGAGTCCCCATATCAATCATTGCAAGCTTTATTTATAGGACGTTCCACAGCGTTGCAGCATAAACAAACGCAGACGCCCTAAAGCAGCTCTACGATATAAGCTACCACATCCTCTGATAAATAACATTTTCTTTACAAATCACACAGCTGTTTGTTTAATACCTAACGCTGCACAAGTTGTTTTATTAGTGTTGTTTATTTGGCCCTGCAGATTATCTTGTGCTAGTTGAGATTCTGCTGCCAAGGGAGATGACTTGTGTTATGAGACAACAGAGGAGAGAAGCATTGCGTTTACAGTACAGCAAGCATACTTACTTAATACAGACTGTTTTCTTGTACATTACTTCATAGGGCATGTACAAAGGTTATACCATGCCCCACTATGTCACATCTAAGAATAACTATATCAGGTGTGTTTGACACTATGAAAAGCTTGCATGTCATGCCACTGAGGTTGCACGCAATGGTCCAAAGACACAGACATTCGTTACTAAAAATAAAGCACTTCAAAGTGGGCTGATGGAATTATACCAGCATATTACAGGGATAAGCAACAACAACAATGTTAAAAGTTGCCTTTAAAGCAACAAGTTGACTAATTTAAAAAGTGAGTAAACCCGTTTTAAATTGGAACTGTTAAGTTGACTTACACATAGTTCATTTACATAATGCACTTAAAGGGGACCTATTATGCCTCTTTTTATAAGATGTAAAATAAGTGTCTATATGTTCCTAGAGAGCGTTTGTGAAGTTTCAGCTCAAAATACCTGACAAAATATTCTATATAACCCTTTGAAACTACTCCTTTCAGGCTTTGATCCAAATTGTGCCATTTGGTGACTGTCGCTTTAAATTCAAATAAAATTATGCTCGTTTCAAAAGAGGACGAAGCAACAAACATATGTATGTCAGAAAAGTAGCTTAGAAGAAGGCAGTCTATGTAGACGAGTGTATTCAGTTGTTCATCCTAAAATGCCACATTTATAATCCTTTTAGTCGCTGACATTATCTTCAGCAGGAATGACATGAAAACTTTAATGGCAGATGACTGCTTCTTGCTCAGGGCTGTTTATGCTAATGGGGATCAGCATTATGGGTGGGGTTTTCCCCCGCTGATGACATGTACAAAGGGAGAATGTCCATCATTGTGTTTCAGCAGACTGTTTTTATCAAGTGTGATTATAAAAATAGAATTAATTAGTTTTTACCATTAGAGGCTGAATATATTTGCCCACTGTTACCACACAACTGTGTTTAAACCCCTTTTAAAAATGATTTTCCTGCATATAAGGCAGTGGGTTTACTTACTCTTTTAAGTAAGGTCAACTAATTGCTTTTTATAGTGTAAAAATACTGTATTTTTGTTCATGGTGAAGGTTTCACAGTTATTAAGTTGGGCCCTATAAAATCTATTAATATAATTGTCCTCAAATCTGTGTTTTTTATTTTACTTAGTTACCTCTTAGGTACTATTTACTTCATCATCAAAACATGATTCATTAAATCATAAAAATGTAAAAAGTTGACATTGTAAAACAAACAAACAAAAAAAGTGCTGCACAATAAAGGATATGTGGTGTATTTTTCTATTTATATACGACCACATTTTTATGAATGTAAATGTTTCTAAAAAAATCGTTTTTAATTTAGAAAAGAGTTTTTTATATACAGTACATATTTAACAATTTAAATACTTTTTAAATACCACTTAAACAATAAAGACTTTTTTTAGAGATTTTAACAGATTTTTGTGTGTTGAGCATCAGTTAAGACAACGTTAGCACCTGTCAGCTTTAATTGAGGGGAAAACTGATCATTTTGAGCTTTTGTCAGCTAATTTCATCTTCCGGGTTTAAAATCATTATTGAGGCTGGATCAAAATCGGTGACGTAGCGCTCGTCTGCCTGTCCAAAGATGATGTGTCGGTTTCTCATTATTATTCATAGATGGGTTTTCCTATCCTATGAGAAGACCCTGCTTCTTAATTATTCATGAGAGCATGTGCTTTCCAAAGGCAAGGCAGATTTGCCAAGCTGTGATACCGCGTCCGCACACGGCATGCAGTATTCAGCCATTCATGAAGGGTCGTATGTGTTTGTTACCATGATCCACAGAGTTTGTTGCATGTTTTTCCCAGCAGGGTTAATGGTTGAAAGACCGGCTGCACTGCTTTACTGTGTCTGCATTCAGACCCGGGGATTGAGGAGGAGAAAAGTCCTCCTCATTTATAGTGTTTATATAAACACGATTATCTTTATAATGATCTAAAAAATTGTGATTGTGTGTATATGAAATATGTGTATGTGTATATAAAATTGCGAATAACAAATGTAGAAGGATATTCAATTACGTACTGTTTATTTCTTTGCATTTTAACTTTATAAACTATAAAATCATGTATCTTCTCATGGTTTGTGTCTCATTTTGTGAGCCATCTGACAGTTGTTTCCTCCCCTTTTTTTCTGCTGCTCTGCCAACCAAGCCCACTCCTCCCTCTGCTCGCAGAGCTCCACGCCCATCATGAAGCATTTTTTGAAAAAATTTCGAAGTAGACTTGAACTGAAAGTGGGGGGTTTCATGAGCCTTTAAGCCTTGCACACTATTACAAATAAGACACTGCCTATAATGTAAATTAATAGATTAATGCAATCTGGCTTTTCTATAGCCATACTGAGCTTATCTATAAAACAAGCTTCAAACGTAGTCTCCGAGACATTTATCCAGTGCAGAATAACTCAGGTTGTTGACATTTATATACATAAAATCTCACCAATAACACGCACGTTTGCCGTCCGTCAACCATCAGAGTAAAGAGACAGCAGGTGTGCTATGAAGATGTGCAGGACTCCATATTAAAGCAAAACTGCCAGCCACTTCTGAGCTTCCCAGCTATTTATTGTCTTGACCTGAGGTTCAGAGTCTCTTTTTAAAAGCTTTAATGGCTTTAGAGTGGAGTTCCTGTACTTCTGCTCGGACTGCTGAGTGACATGGACAGACTGTTGGAAGGCCTTAAAAAGAGCCATATGTGATACAGAGCTTTTTATAGTGAGGTTAAAGTAATGAGAACATAATCACTATTTATAAGCCCAAAATCCTTACAGTGACTAAGCTGGAGCTCATGATGCGCATACTGCACTGTAACCATTGCCTGTGTCTTTTATTACTCCTCTCAAGAGGAGAGATAATACAAACATGAGCAGCTGTTTAACTCCATCTCATTCTCCCAAAATGTCCCACAATCCAATGGCCTACAGTCCAACATGGTACGTCATACTGTTGCCCTACAACACCCCTCCACGATTAATAAGAATAAATGGTGCACTTACAAAAGTTGAGGCTAAATTACATAAAGAATGATAACAATGAAGACAACTATGAGAACAATATTATACACAAAAATGGCTTTGTCGTATGCCACTTTATATGCCGAAGCTTTTTTACAGAGAACGAATTCTGATTGTCTCCTATTATGAATGTTTTTATCATTCACCACCAAAATCATTTTTGAAATTGACTCCGGCTTAGTCCCTTTATTCATCAGGGCTCACCACAGCGGAATGAACTGCCAACTTATCCAGCACATGTTTTACATAATGGATGCCCTTCAAGCTGCAACCCAGTACTGGGAAACATCCATACACACTCATACACCATTCAATTCACCTATAACGCATGTCTTTGGACTGTGGAGGAAACCGGAGCACCTGGAGGAAACCCACCCCAACATGAGGAGAACATGCAAACACCACACAAGAATGCTAATTGACCCAGCCGGGGCTCAAACCAGCAACCTTTTTGCTGTAATAACCACTGAGCCATCGTGTCACCAATACCATAATGACAGAACAGAAAAAAAGCTCTCTATAGTGACCAATGCAGTCAGCGCTGAGAGCCTCATGGGCAGTGTGCTGCAATTGCATTTTGGGCATCGCGAGTTCGAATCATGGACCTTTCCCAATCCTGTTCCCTCTCTCTTTCTCTCCAACTACTCTCCTATCACAATTAAGGCATAAAACACCAAAAATAAAAAAATAAAATAAATGAATAAATAATGACCAATGTAATTTACTAGGAGCACAACAAATTCGCCTATGATCCCATACAAGCAGAGGCGATGATAACCTTTGTGTTCAGTCAATAGCTCCAGTTCACAGAGAGACTGAAACGTATCCATAAAATTACCCTGGAATGACTTGTTTTTTTAAACAAATAAACATGAGTGGAGAAAGTTATCTTTTTTTTACAGGCTTTAAGGCAAGGCAAGTTTATTTATATAGCACATTTCATACACAGTGACAATTCAAAGTGCTTTACATAAACAGAAATAAAATTGAAGTATAAGAAAATAAAAACAAATAATAAAAGAACAGATAAAACAGATTTAAATGAGTAAAAACAAGTTATAAAAGAATGAAAAAGAAAAGAAAGACACAATAGTGCAATCTGTCGGACGTAGCACAGTGCTCATTCAGTAAAGGCACAGCTAAACAGATGTGTTTTCAGTCTTGATTTGAATGTGCCTAATGTTGGAGCACATCTGATCATTTCTGGAAGCTGATTCCAGCAGCGAGGGGCGTAATAGCTGAAAGCAGATTCACCCTGCTTTGACTGAACTCTGGGAATTTCTATTTTATATGATCCTAATGATCTGAGTGATCTGTTAGGTTTTTATTCAGTGAGCATATCTGTGATATATTGAGGTCCTAGGCCGCTTAGTGATTTACAAACAAGTAATAATACTTTAAACTCTATTCTGAATGTAACTGGGAGCCAGTGTAAAGACCTGAGGACAGGTGTGATGTGTTCTGATTTCCTGGTTCTGGTCAGAATCCTGGCCGCAGCGTTCTGGATGAGCTGCAACTGTCTGACTGTCTTTTTGGGAAGGCCAGTGAGGAGGCCGTTACAGTAATCCACCCTGCTGCTGATAAAAGCATGAACAAGTTTCTCCAAGTCTTCACTGGAAACAAAACATCTAATTCTTGCAATGTTTTTGAGATGATAGTATGCTGATTTAGTTACTGCTTTGACATGACTGTTGAAATCTCAGATCATACTCAGATCTGACTCCAGAGTCACACCAAGATAGAAGAACCAGAATATGTTTCCATTTGGTTGCGATATTATAGTTATATAAAGCTCAAGACATAAAGACAGAGAACACTTTAAAGTTTTTATTAGTTCTCAGGATTTGCCATTAGTAGACCATTTTGAGGGATATAAACATTACCAATGGTCCTGACCTATTTCCTGTTTTACATTTTAAATTTCCATAGCTTCTGAGAGTCCAAAAAGTTCCACATATTGATAAATAATGTTACGATAGCTGTTATAACACCAAGTTATGATTGAATCGCCTCTTGTTACAGATATGAAATAGTTTCACAACAAGCAGGAAATGTTCATGGGCCAATGTCATCACCACATTGAAATGGTCTATAGGTATGTGTTTTGAGTAAAATGTATATTTGTGTATTAACTAATAATTAACATATCTTCAAAATTTCTAATAAGAATATAATCATTTACAACATTTATTTGCAGAAACCTTCATTAAGTTAATGCCTTGTGTCTGATGAATGACTCTATTCTTCATTCCACCTCATACAATAATATCGCAGCATGTAAAGAGCTAAATGGGTTAGGTCCTACTTATTTTGGGTGGTAAAAAATTATGCAAGCCAGAGTAAATTGGCATCCACAACTGAAATATGAATGTCTTTCACAAAAAAAATAAATGGATCCAAGCCTATTCATGGATAATTTAGTATATCCTGAGATGAGTTATTTTAATTTTATTTATTTATTTTACTAAAAGTGTGTTTGCACGAGCAAAAGCTGTTAGTAAATCTGGCCCTTGGTGTGAACTGGCCTTTGGTGGTTAATTTACAAAAAGCATTTGATTGAGTTGACAAAAACTCAACAGTCCTTATAAATGTACTTCATCTCTGGAGTATATTAGCAATGATCTCAGTGGACATTTCCCCAAGCATCCTCCCATGAACCTCCACTTCCCCTCCATCCTTTTTTCCCACGTCTTGAACAAATCCTGCTCTCTGCGTACTCAGGGAAAGCAAAAATAGCTGCTCATTTCTGGGGTATGGGAACAAGCAGCAGGACATTATTTATGCTGCATTGATTGTGATGACTTGCCCTGAGAAGTATGGGATACGCGATGGAGATCTCTCATTGGTCAAGCACATCTAAGCTCTAAAGATAGCCAGTAACTAGACGTGATGGAGCACTAGAGAGCGGCCCATTCCTTTTTTGGTGCACTTGAAACTGGCATGATGTTGGTTTCTGCATCACTAGCCTCCCAGTGTGCCAAAGGAGAGAAATTTACCATGTGACACACAAGTATGTGGGATAGCTGTTAAAGACATAGCATTCAAAGATAAAGTTTGTTAAGTTAAACATCTTTTAAACTCCAGAAATGGAATGTTGTGATGACAGAAAAAAGTGGAAGTCTCATATTCTTTAAAGGCCAGAATTATCTAAACAGAAGATCACAGAGAAGTCTGCCCTGGAGAAAACTTACAGAACATCACAGTGTTATAAAACACATGTAAAACAGCCTACTTAAAACTCGGAATGCTAGAGAGACCCTTCAGGGGGGGGAAACAGATGACAAATATGCTCTTTTAAACACGGGTGTTATTTCCTTCAGGCACTTTTATGTTCCAGGGTATGATTTTTATCAAAACTTTTTCATTAAAATGTTTGCATCATGCTTTAATTACTTTTCAAATGTTTCATGCAGAAACTTTATTGCTTCAGGCTTGTGCCAGAATGTGAATTTAGATTGAAAATGATCATTTACACCAGTAATTTTGCCCCCAATAAGTGAAGTTTGTTTACAAACTAATTTTGAGAGGATCACGTGCTTATGATTTACCACAGCTGGCCGCACATTATCTAATCACAATCTCCCAATCATATGATTCCCCATCTACTATAAATAACCACAGTTCCAGTCCAAAGCTATCTTCATATGGAAGAAAACTCTCCTTTCCTCCCCCTTCTCCTCCTTTTCTTAGATCGGGCGGCACGGCGGCTCAGTGGCTAGCACTGTCGCCCCACATCAAGAACACTGCCAGCCTGGTCCTCGCCAGGCTAGTGGGTGTTTCTGTGCTGAGTTTGTGTATTCTCCCCGTGTCCGCGTGGGTTTCCCCCGGGCCCTCTGGTTTCCTCCCACCATCCAAAGATATACATAACTCATAACAGATTAAACAATTCAGGCACTGGTCTAACTCCTCAGGTGTTTCCCTTAGCCGCTGCAGCCGGGGAGTTTGAGAGCTACCTAAGCTCAAGCTCCCCTCTCGCTCTACGAACGGGAGGGAGCCCTGGGCTCGAGGATCCTTTGAGCTTAGGGCTCTCTCCCAGGACAGCATGCCAAGCAAGCTTATATCAAATCATCAGCTAAGTGTAAACTCTTGAAAGGTTTTTAAATATTTTTGCAGAAATTATATTACATTGCTTTTAACAATCATCTTTGGTTTTCTCAGAAACAGATAAATCTGCCTTGACATTGACAATGACAGGAAATGCTGAATGCTTTATCAGATTTGAAAACATTCATTCATTCGTTTTCTTTTCGGCTTAGTCCCTTTAATAATCTGGGGTCGCCACTGCGTAATGAACCTCCAACTTATCCAGCATTTGTTTTACACAGCGGATGCCCTTCCAGCTGCAACCCATAACTGGGAAACACCCATACACACTCATTTACAAACATACACTACTATGGACAATTTCAGCTTACCCAATTCACCTACCACATGGCTTGGGATCTGTCGGAGAAAGCGGAGCACCCGGAGGAAACCCACGCAAACACGAGGAAAACATGCAAACTCCACACAGAATTGCCAACTGACCCAGCTGAGGCTCGAACCAGTGACCTTCTTGCTGTGAGGCGACAGTGCTATCCAGCACCACCGTGTTGGCCGATTTGAAAACAACACCTACATTAAACCTTACACTAAATCAACCAATAAAGTAAAAAAGTGTGAACTAAGAAATCATTTGTTGTTGGCGCAATAGCCCAGTGGTTAGCACGCTGCCCGAGTTCGAATCTTGGCTCATTGGCCTTTCCCGATCATCCGACCAACTCACTGTCTTGTCAAATAAAGGCATAAATGCCAAATAATACAGCTGTTTTTGTAAAGAAAGAATTTGCTGATGCATCCATGTAATTTTACCTTGTTTTTACGTACTTTTGTCAAACCAATGCTTCATGAGACTCCTATCCACATCAAAAACGTATTGTTTCACCAGATGAGACTCTGAGTCAGTTTAAATGTATTTGTTTACACAAAAAGCATTGTGTTAAGCATTAATTGAAAAGTTGCAGCACAGTCATTTATGTAGAAAAAAAGCAAATAAATAATGTTTGGTAATGTTTTTTGTACCTCTATTGTTTATTTCAGCTGACAAAAATGCAACTAACTATATGCATAGGTACTTTTTCATTCATTCATTTTCTTGTCGGCTTAGTCCCTTTATTAATCCGGGGTCGCCACATCGGAATGATCTGCCAACTTATGCAGCATTTGTTTAACGCAGCGGATACCCTTCCAGCTGCAACCCATCTCTGGGAAACATCCACACATTCTTATTCACACACATACACTACGGACAATTTAGCCTACCCAATTCACCTGTACCGCATGTCTTTGGACTTGTGGGGGAAACCGGAGCATCAGAGGAAACCCACTGGGAAAACATGCAAACTCCACACAGAAATGCCAACTGACCCAGCCGAGACTCAAACCAGCGACCTTCTTGCTGTGAGGTGAACGTGCTACTCACTACGCCACCGTGGCGCCCCATAGGTACTTTTTTAGATCTTTTTTAATGAGCCTGGTTAGCAAAAAGTAATGTCAGTGATGAACAACAATAAATATGAAATTTGATCATATTTTTCACTCTATAAAAATAGTGCAACATTATTAAAGTGGCCTTGTTGCTGCTAGCTAAAATATACTGTATCCTAAATGTTATCCACCAGGTACTGTTTAGCACAACTTATAATTTAAGATGTGGTAAAAATGACACTGTGGTAGGACTTTTCCTGCTAATGGACAAATTATATAAACTAGTGAGAGTTTGAAAAGTGTTTTAGGAGGGTTTATTTTTAAGTCCACAAGGCTAATAGTGGAGAAACCTCATTCTGTATATAAAATGCATTCAGAACCATTTGTGTTTGTCTTAAGGGTGATCTATTAGACCTACATTTGTGTAAACACAGAAACCTCTGTTTATTACTGGAGAGTCAAGTATATGTGACCTACTGTGCTGTAATGCAGCAGTGCAATACCAGAAGAATAACTATGAGCTCTTGCCAAAATGTCCAGAATTCATAAATCATTTGTAGTTTGTCCCAAAAAGCTCATTAGACTGTCACTAGATCTTTACAGTGGAGAGGATTCATAACATCACTCTCTGAATCCCACACTGATTACATTTCAAGTTTTTTTTTGCATTTACATTCAAGTCTTAATGCCAGGATAAAGCCCAAGCGGTTCATCGATTCAAACAGCGCATTCCTGATGGTCCAAGACCGTGAGCTGTTGTGTCTGTCTGAGGAGGAGACACTCATACCGGCTGTAAAAGGCTTCTTAGATGCTTGTGATCAGCAAAGATTGGTGTTTCAGGAAACACCATTAATTATTAAGTTGCATAAATGAAGGAAGAGAAGAAGCCGCTTTTCCTTGTCAACATCAGCCCCCCGAGGAACATCCATGCCTGATCACACTAGCTAATAGCCGAAGGGCTTCAAAGCATGAGCCAGTGGCTGTTTACAGCCTGCTTCAGTTCATAGATGCAAATGGATCCCATGCATGCCTGTAAAAGCTCCCAGAGGGGTTACAGGAGGATGCAAGGAAGTCCACAATCCAAACACAACATGAATGGAGCGTTTGAACTGAAGATGCAGGGAGGTTATCTTAAAAAGTGCACATTGTGTTGACACAGATGTTTGTGTGTTTGCAGTTCATATTATAAACGGCAAGAGAAAAAAAAAATGAAAGTCACATTTCAGCAAAGTGACATGAGACCAGTATAATCATTGAGGGCATGCTATTTCCATATTTCATTTCAAGTCATCGATTAAAATTAGGGCTGTGCAATATATAGACAAAATAATCATACTGCGATTTTTGGAACGAATATTGCGATTAGATTTTATTTGCGATTTTGGCAACTGTTTTTGCTTTTTTAAACAAGCTACATACACGCATTCTAAATGTATTCAGTGCACAAGAAGTGAATAACAAAACATTTCACAATGAAATAACATAGTATTAAGTTTAATAAATAAAACTGTAGTAAAATTGTCTTTAAAACAGACAACATAAAATAAATGAAGATTAACTAACCTCAACTCCAGTTAAACACATACTGTACACAGTAGTACTAACTGCTTGATGAACAAAACTGTAATAAATTGTCAGCATGACAATTTATAAACAGACAACATGAAAAAATAAAGATGAACCTCAAATCCAGTCATAACAATAAATAAAAACTAACGTAAATCAAAACCACCTATTCGGTTCTCCCGCTCAACTTCGTTGTGTGCTACGTCAGCTCTGATTGGTTAACATATTAAAATCATGCACACAAGAACGTGAAAAAATATCTAAATAAATGAATAGATAAAATAGCAGACTTTGCTATTTAGATATTGCATGTGCTTAAATCGGGATTTATTTGCGATTGCGATTAATTGCACACTCCTAATTAAAATCAAAACTTTCACCAAACATGCCACAGATTAATGAAGTACAACTCTGAGTGAGCCTTACGTATTTCTGTTTTAAATGAGTCTTCATTGGTCACATTAGTCATTAGCGACAACAGATATCCCACAGTGTGACATGGCCTATAGCTGTTAATGTGTTTGTATAGTCTGACAAGCCAAAATCTTCAAGGACTATCAATCATGCAGTGTGCACCTGTCTTGAAACTGTAACAAATCTCAAAATCATGTTAACGGTTTAAAGTGAGAAGGTGTGAGTGGATTTGATATGTTGTGTGAAGATCCATCTGGAGGGATTTGTGCTGGTATGTATTGCGAAAGTAAGACTTACACTATGGCAAAAGTCCAGAGGGAAGAACCAGGGACACACAGAACTCTAGATGGGGGAAGAGAGGGAAAAGTGAGGGAAGTCTCTGAGGAATGTCTGGCATGTCTGGCCATATGATGGCAGGGATAAGATGACCATTATGGTGCACCGCTTGTGCGACAAGCCAGGCGCTCCACAATTCATGCTCTGTCATCAGCCGCTGACCCCACAAGTGTCCGTTTCACTTGCAAGTGGGAAAGGAGGCACCCTTCTGCAGAGATTAGGCATGCCTGCTACAGATCAGGATATATGCAGGATCTATAATGACAAAACTATTTCTCAGGTCATGAATCCTAAACTGAGAACACGGAGGGGTCTGTGTGACAGAGGTTAGGAGGTTAGGAGCCTCATAAATTACTCTACTGTGTCTAAAGAGCCCATGAAATGACTTGATAAATGCTGTTTTCAATCCTGATTGTTTCATGATATAGAAAAGCGCTTCTTAATCCTTTAAAAAATGATGATAAGCATTTCTTAAAGGGTTGGTTCACTCAGAAATAAAATTACATGATGTCAAGGCAGCTGCATATGACTTTCTTCTTTCTGGCAAATCCATCCCGAGTTATATTAAAAATATTCTTTTGGCTTATAGACCTTTCTTGATCCTGGACCGATCCCATCCCCCCTCTTTCTCTCTATATGACTTTGTTTCCTGTCTAACTACTTGAAAGGCAAAGAAAATGGCAAAAATAAATCTTTAAAACAAAATAATTTGTTCTTCTAAGCAATAGATTGGCAGTCTGCAGGAGTTCAATTTCTTTGGTCTAATTGAAGTTAAATACAGAGCATATACCCATAGTGAGACTTGCCTCACATGGTTCTGGGGGGGGAGATATATTCTTTCTATAGATATTTGATGCATTTTCGTAATAAACTTTATGTATTTAAAAACCTTTCTGTCACTTCTGCTAACAAGAGATTGCTTTCCAGTAGAAGCACAGAATAAAAAGCAGCTGTACTTTTGTAATTCTACAAATTTTAGGGAAGCAACAATTGAGAAGACACAAATTCTACACTTTCTGACTTGATTGGTTGCAACTATGTTTGTTTCTCACAAACTGATCACAATTTGAGAATGTGAAACTTTAACAAAGCTTGAGGAACTTGATGAACAAATGAACAAAAATACCCCACAAACTGGGGTTTGGGGCAAAAAATGGGGCAAAAAAGCCCCTTCACAATTAAACTAAACTTTTAAACTAAATGTTTTGATTGAAGACAAATGTGAAAGTTTCTATTTGTAGCATTACATTTAGATCTACTCACTCTAGATTCGGCTTCATTTTCTTTGCAGCGCCGAACATTATAACCAATCACAGACGTTTCTGTTTAGCTATTGAAAGCAGTAGCCAATAATAGTCCTTTGGGAACTGATTAGATCGTTTGAAGATGGCTGTTGCTAACAAAATAGAGCAAGATTGATTAATGGATGAAGGCAGAGTAGAAACATGCACTCATTCATTCTGACTGTAAGCACACTTACAAATTCTCTCATAAAAAAGTATTTTCCCATGGTCTCAGTGATTACATTGGTATTTTTTAGAATTAAATATTTAATTACTGAATTAAAAATGCTGATCGAAATATTACATGTCATCTAAAACAGTGACACTCAACAGAACGCTTCGATATTACTCATACAGAACTTTAATGATCTGGAATGCAGAAATCCTGATTGAAGCATTAGCTAATGCTAATTGGTATAGACAGAGATTCAAAGGTTCCCACAGTAATCACAGATGAGACTCTGAGTGAGCATTTCAGTCAAATTCAGCAAAACAGAAGTTTCAGAGTTCTGGACTGAGTGTCAGAGAGTATCAGAGACAGACAGCGCTCTGTTTTCAGAAATCAAATCACATGGCCGAGCTTTATAAGTTCATGAGCTTTTCATGTCGCATGTGGAAGGTGTTTGAGCCTGAAATCCTCTTCAGCTGTCTCTTTTTGAACCACAGGCATCCTCATTTCTCAATAATATGTTTATCTGTGAAGCTTATGTGTAATCAAATAAAAACTAATTGAAAATATTTCTGCCATATATTGTCAGAGCCGCTTTGGCCATTTTAAATGAAGTGCATCTTTTTTTAGCATTTAAACATGATCACTTTAATGTGAAACACAGATATAAGACTCGACAGATGAGGATACTAAGGCTCTAAACCATTGCCTCTTAAAATAAGGAACAGTTATAAACGCAATAACCCAGACATGATATTGCATGTGTTATTTCTCTGATTATAACAATTGTGACTTAAATGTGGGTTTTAAAGACCAAACATCATGTGATGGAACATTTGGCTCATGCACGCCTTTCAAAATAACTTAACATTCTCAAAAAGTATTTTACTTTACGGATTTTACAGAGTACATTCAACTGACAGTATATGTTACAATTAGGAGTTGTTTGTTCATCTATCATACAGTAGCATAAATCTTGTAAATTGCCTGCGCATGCAAGGTCTGCCTCAAATAGTATCAGTATAATTGAAAAATTCATTTCATTTTAATATTTAACACTCTAATATCAAACACATATACACTTTACTTACGTGAAGTGCTTTGAAATGTGCAATTTTTATTACATAAGCTCAGCCGAAACATAAAAAGAGGGCAGGACATAGTGTAGGCTCTCCCCTTTTTAAAAAACAGCCAAGAGCATTTTGTTTTATCACCGCTCAGCCAGTGAGAGTGTTTGACCTCAAGTGCATCAAATAAAAAGCAAATAAATGCATCTTGAAGGGGCTGAGCATGTCAGGTACTACAGAACATTTGATTGGTTATGATGTGATGAGGAACTCTAGTGTGAGGTGACGTGAATAAAACCGTTGATCAATTTAGGGGTAGGGATGGGCGATAATAATATTTTTGTTTCCGATCCGATACCAAGTATTTCAAGACAAGTATCATCGATATTGATACATAAATCGATACTTATCAATACTTAAATGAAATATTTTACAGTGTTTTAAAAAAAAAAATTATTATTATTTTTATTATTAATATTATTATTATTATTATTATTATTATTATTATTAAATAAAACATGACTCTTTTTTACAATTTTTAAAATTACAGAACTATAATTGGCTAAACAGCACCATATATAATGAAAAATAATACACTCAGCGGAGATACAGAGGAACAATATTAAAGTTCCCATTTGTGTACCTATTTAAGTAAATATTTATATAATATGCAGCGCTATAATTATTTAGATATTTCAAAATCTCTGATCACTCAGTAAAAAATCCTCCACCCCCCCCCACCCCAGGAAAGATCAATGCTTTTACTTAAGGATCGATCCTTTTGAAACATTCATAGTATCAAAAATATCGATACTTCAGGATCGATCCACCCATCCCTATTTAGGGGGAAGTGACAAATTACAAGCTTTACATGTTTATATCAGTTTTATACCTTCTGAACATGAATTTTGTCACAGTTTTGCAGCACACAGCTTATAGATATCCAAAAAACAAATAATACTAATACTGACATCTAGAAAACTTATTTTTTTATTTCATGAGACCTTTAAAAATAAAAGGTAAGTATATATTTGTAAAGGGAACATATATTCACTTTTAACTGACTTTTGCCTCAATAAAATATTTCACTGATTATTAATAATTAGGTAGTTGTTGTGGTGGTTAGGTTTGGGTACAGTATAAGTTTGAGAAATTTAGAATTTAGTCTAACAGAATAAGACATTAATATAATATATGCTTTGTAAGTACTATAACCAATATGCAACATAATAACCAGATAGTTCAATGTTAGAATTGGTCCCTAAAGTGTCTTTTAATGGCATTTATAGTTCCATGACGAACCTTTAACATAACTTGTTTACAGTAAGAAAGCTGATTATTTTAAGAGCTCTCTACTAAATGTGTTTTGGGGAACCATACGTTTTTTTAAGAATTCTCCTGTGCTTATATAGAGCATTTCCTTCTATGCGCTCTCATTAGGTTCCCTACTCCGTAAATTTAGAAAGGCAGCTTTAATTCCAGATTCATTGCCATGTGATTATTAATAATTAAATATACAGTTGTGTGTGTTTCACATTTTAAGGGCTGTTGAAAGACACTACCTCCATTCAAAGGACAATCACCCTCTAGCTGTCCTCAACTCATAATTTCCATCTCCTGAACAAGACGATCCAGAGCTCTATTTTAAGAACGTATCATTGCTAAATAGTTTCAGAAGACCACAAAAATGCCAAAAATTATGCCAGTTTACTTATCTGCTGCCATGCAGGCTTTAAATTGAGCGTTAAACTGTTCACGGTGAAACCCAATGACATGAGGCAGCGGATTCAACACAACATGATTTACAAAACATAAAAATAGTTTTTATGTAATAGTCCGGATTTGTATGCTGACATACTGATGTTCTCCGAAACTGCCCCGCAGCTCTGTTTAAAATCATTTGACCATGCCCTGAAAATATTTACATTTCTTAAGTATACATCGTGAAATATTACTTGCCAACAAAATATTCTGAATGAACTCATAACAAACTCAAGACTGATGTGCAACTATAATGACGTATTGTGCCCTGCAGTACTTCGCCATCCAAAGTGACGAACCTCTGACCTAAGTGGCGTAAAATACTTGATTCCATCCCACATTATTCTGATGTAAATGGATTCATTAATACAACTTAAATCCTTTAGATACATGCACTGAGACCCATTCATAGCAAACAGAACAGCTGTAAACACATTCTTCCCACATCATTTAAGCATTCTTTTATATGTTTACATTTTGGTATTCGTTTCACTGTATTTACAGTGGGCCAGGTCATCCAAGATGTATGAGAGGCTTTTTTCATTAGCTAAAGAGAATTATTTTTCCAGATATCTCCTCCAACCTTTACTGCAAGTTTGTGTATGGTCCGATGTCCATATTTAGACTTCCTCAAAGTCTAATTTTTAGAATGAAAAATAAGTTGTTATCTTATACTTTTGGTGCTTTGCAATATCACTATATATCGTATGGATGAAATAAAAAGTCTGTTTCGTATTATGCTCTACTGTTTATTTCATGGTGTTGGAAAATACATTGTGTCTAGTAAAACATTCATAATTTGGAAGAGGGGGGGAAACGTGAATAACAGCATGGTGGGAAAATTTAAATAATCTGGAAAAAATCCATAATCATTAGTTTTTGGAAAGTAATTGTAATTCATTCATATTTATTTTATTTTTTTATATATTTTAAATAAAAAATCTGAGGAATATGATCACATCTATTTCATATATTTACAGGAAAAATATATATGGGGATATTGTTTTCAGATTTTCGTCATTTCGCAAAGCCCAATAGTATCTTATTTACCAAAGTTATTAAAGCTGTCTAAATGTAGATTTTTTTCATCCACATTGGTCCATGTTAGTGGACAGTGCTGTCAAGTCCAGGTACATTAAGTGGAAATAATCTTGGTATGTTTCCCTCCAAAACCTTTCTTTTTGCTTAGCTGAGGAAAGAAAGTCATGTGCGTTCTGAATAAAGTGAGTAATCAGGGAATTGTTATTTTTGAGCAAACAATGCCTTTTACCGGAGAGTTGTACACGATTTGTTCACATTAAGTTAAAGTAGAGTAGCAGGCTTTCAAAATGTTCGTATCTGTTTGACTGTGGCACACGGCCAGAGCAGAGTAGAGCAGAGAGCAGTTCCTTTGAGGCCTCGACACAGCCTCCAAACCTCCATAACAAGAGCCACATTCAGGCCTACTGAGTTCCCAGCGGGCAGACCTATGGGCCCTGACGACTTTAGCAAATTGAAGACTTCTGTCTTCAGACCACAATACTGTTTCCTCTAACCATTATGCATCATGTGTCCCTAAAGTAAAGCAAATGTTCTGGATAACTGTTTAAACCGGGTTTTATTTTTGGACAATATATGAACAGGATGTGACATTATTGTCTTATTTTAGTATTTGTATTACTTGTATGACTTTTTTTTCCTGTGGGACATATAGGAGAATTTCTAATCTAGTCATTTCTATTCAATAGAGGTGAATGTGACCACATGGTTATTTTCAGCAAATAGCTTCTGCTCACAAAAATCTATTTTTATAACTTCACAATACAATTTACAGCACAAAATATATTGTCATATGAGCTTTAGTGATGCTTTTGTCATTTTTTGAGCTAAACACAATGAAAGAGAGCATTTTGGACATTCTGCTAAACCTCTCATTTTTCACAAATGAAAGTAAATCGTAGTTTTAAAACAACATGGAAACTAATGTTTTTAATAAAGCTATACATATGTTATCTGCTGCCTCTTAAACCCTTACCTAAATATGTCTATCATTACCAATGAAGGGTACAGTTGTGTTTGTTATGTGTGTTTAGGTTCAGAGAAAGAAAGTGACAAAAGGATCTGTCTTCCTTCTGTTTTCATTCAGGTTATCAATATTGCTAAATTACATGTGTTGAACAAGGATTGAGACAATGTATTGTCTATTATTTGTTCATCGTGCACTGAAATTTCAAATGGCAAAATTTTTACAAATACTGAATGTATTAAAAGTGTACGTATTAAAACTGTACTCAAATGTGTTTTTATTTTACATGTATACTTTTACTCAGCAAGACGACAAGGAATTCATCCAAAGTAAAGACAGTTGTCTTAGGTGATAATAATGATAATAATTTGTAAATTATGTTAACAGTAAAGACACATGTGATAATGTTACAGACAATTTCTATTTCAAATAAATACTGTTATAAACCTTCTTTTCGTGAAAGAATTGAGAAAGAAGCATGTCATTGTTTGCAGCATTGATAAGCATTGATAAAAATAAGAAATGTTTCCTGAGAACAAAATCAACATATTAGAATGATTGTGTATGACACGGAAGCTTGTGGTAATAATTTCTGAAAATAATCACAGGAATAAATTACAGTTTAAAACATATTTAAATAAAAAATAATAATACTATTTTCATAATACTGCTTATACCTTTACTGTCAAATTACTTTTGAATGCTAGTATTTGAATGCTGTTTCACAGATTTTAATTTTATATTGAAAACTTTGCCAGCAAATCCGTTTTATATATATATATAAAATATATATATATATAAAACAGATTTGCTGGCAGTGAACTTGGTCTCAAAATGCATCACGTTCATGTTGAAATCCACAGCTAGAACTGTAGCTTGTTCTAGAGATCTCAAAAGCAAACATACATTCACACAACCTGCACAGCAGGTCTGCTTTTCCAACCCACATGTAACCTCCTCCATCTGGAAACATCCCAATGCAGCCACAAAGTTACTACTTGTCAAAAAAGAACACTTTTTATATCTGTATTAAACACACAATATTTCGGTAGTTTTGCAGTTTTAAGTAAACAGTTTTTAAACTTTTCCTGTAGCGATTTTAAAGTGTCTTTGTTAAGGCATAGCAATACATTTAAAAATGACACAAAATAGAAAGTATTCAATTCAAGTTTTTAGTTGTAGCTAATGTAATATATTTAAAATGTATTGCAAAATATGCATATGTACACAAAAGAAGAATGTATAAAGATAAACTTGATTTTGCAGTGCTTTATTGGAATGGGGAAAGCAACATGTATACAAATTGCGGCCTTTTGCTCTCTGATTAGTAGAATTTTCTGAACAGTATCATGGATAATGTAGGTTTCTGATCAAATTCTACACTGTAAACAATTGCTGTAAAGTTTTAAGTATTACTGGCAATTTTAGTTGTGAATTTACAAGTGCACGGTAAATTCATTCATTTTCTTTTCGGTTTAGTCCCTTTATTTATCTGGACAATTTAGCTTACCCAGTTCACCTATACAACATGTTTTTGGACTTGTGGGGGAAACTGGAGGACACAGAGGAAACCAACGTGAGGAGAACATGGTAACTTCACACAGAATTGCCAACTGACACAGCCAAGGCTCGAACCAGCAAACTTCTTGCTGTGAGGCGATTGTGCTACCCACAGTGCCACCATGATGCCCTGCACTGTAAATCAACAATTACAATTGTGTTGTAGTTTTATAGCACAATTGTTATTATTAATGTACAGTGCGCTTGTAAATTCTAGAGTATTACTGGCAAAAATGTCCAAGCGCACTGTAATTTAACAATTACAACAGTGCTCTAGTTTTACAGCACAATTAAAATTCTTAATTTACAGTCAACTTGCCAGTAACACTGTAAGTTTTACAGCAATTACAGTGTACTACTAAACATCATTACTTTAATCAATCAATTAGTTTAACAATAAACAACCTCTGAGCTCAGATCTGTTTTTAAAAGTCCGTTTATATGTGTTTTTTGATGTGAAAAATAGCAAAGCAAACAACTATGCAAGAATTCAATTCCTTTCAGAACAAAAATCAAGTAACACCTAAATTTTTCACGTTCAATAAGTCATTTTATTCATTAAGTTTAAGCCTACAAAAACATTTCTTAAGTCAAAACCTTTTTTTTTTTCAACACATAACCATTCTCAACAGTTGACAATAGCAAACAGCGGGATAGGTTTACCATGTGCGGGTCATAAAAGGAAATGAGTCTGAGAGCAGACTCGGTGTTTGAGTAATCGTAGTGAATCATATGGCTCATTTCTGTAACACAGCAGGAGGGCTGGTGTGATGGGGGTGGCCTGGACCCGCTGTCTGAAACCTGAACTTCAGCAGGCTCTCTGATTGTTTGAATGCCAGCTGTGGGCAGCTGTTTGTCGGGACCGCTAACAGAACAGTGAACGCATTATGGGAACATGTCCAGAGATCTGCAGTCAGTTTTGGTGACATTAAACAGCTTTTGGCTGCACTGCAAACACATCTCTTAATCAGTATTTACGAAAAGACATCTAAACATCCTTAAAACAAGATCATATTTGAAAGAGGAGACTGCATGTAAGGCTTGTTTTTGAGACTTGACTAGGCATGGGCCGGTATAAGTTTCTGCCGGTATGATAACCTTGGATAAAAATATCACAGTTTCACGGTATTGTGTTTACTGCTCTAAAATATATTATTTTTAAATGTATTGTATACAAAATATTTTATTTTTTGAAAGATTTATAATATTTTGGAGCAGTAAACATGTCAGGCTAAAGAATTACAATGAATCATTGACTTCTGCGGTCTTCATTAGTTTCAATAACACAGATTTCTTTACAATTTAAAACAGCATCTTTGGATATTTTTTCTGCTAGAGATGCTGTTGTCCTAAAAACCTAAAATAAAATGATTGAATAAAGAATAAAATAATACCTTAGGAACGGTATTACAGAAAGTTTGGCGGTATGAAAACCTTAACTTTTCCTTAAAAACGGTTATTGTCCCATGCCTAATCTTAACTTAAGCTCCTCTTAGCAAATTGTAGGCATAAGTGAGTTGTTGAGGTGCTTATCTAGTAAATCTCAAAATTATTGTAATTACATTTTTGCCAAATAAAACTATGTGTCATTAATACAGTGTAATTATGCAAGTATATGAGTAATATTTACAACATCCAGTTTGGATTAGGGTCATGGTTTGATTTAGGGTGTATTTTATACACAATAATTTATAAAAACATTGTAAAACAAATAATCAAAATACTACTCTATAAAAAAATCTTGCTGCCTTAATTTTTTTGTTGAATCAAATGATCTTTTTTAGTCATCTCGACTTATATATTAATATAAATTAATATATTAAAATAAGTTAAAGTAACTTAAAAACATTTGCAATCATTACTTTTTGTCATATCATATTTTTACAGGGTATACCTGGGACCCTACATATTAAAATAAAACCTGACTGCCGACAATTCTTTCCATCTTCTTCCAATGTGTGACTTTCATTTCACATCCTTTATAGCTGCTACTAGCATTAAAAAGCTTAGCACTTGAAAAATGCTTTAAAATTGATGCAACATGAACAGTTCTTAAAGTAATTCTGCGAATGTACATTTATTATTCATTTTAATATGTTAGTTTACTTGTGAGGGGGTTTTCTTTTTTTTAATTTCTATTTATTTATTAATTTTCAACACTGGATGATATGCAACAATAGTATCTGATTGAACTGACCACTATGTCATTAACATTTGCTTTAAAACTTTAAAGTGCACATGAACTTTTGCAGGGCCTGAAATGCTGTCATTTGTGCCATATCTAATGGAGGCATAGAGTAATTACATATATTTAACTGAAAATGGCTAAGCTGCGTAGAATCATGCATTAATCAATCCAGACGCAAAAGAATTGCGGAGCCTCATATATCGCTGCTCACTTAAAGAGTTCAGAAGCCTCCACTATCATTAGGAAAGAGTTTAAAGTCACAATTATCTCAAACTCACACACACTGAGTATCTATGAAGCTTTTTTATGCTGGGAAGTGAAAGTATTATAATAATGGTCATGTCATGACCTGATAAGCTGCATGCTTTTATAAAAAACAACTTTTAAGTGAAAAGTTCTGCAAAGTTACTTACTGCATTCCAATTAACTGCACTCTAGACAAAAGTACAGCAAGTAATCATTGAAAATTGTATATATTGGCATACTGGAAAACACAATGATATAATAACATGTTTTTAAAAGGGAGCTAATTGAATGCCTCCAAAAATGAAGACTAGAAAAACTAGAAAAAATAGAGTTGAACCAAACTTACACCATTGGTTGAACTTAAGAATATCTTTCAAGAAATGTAAGAAATTGCTTTGAAATTGTGATTTTCAACCTTTTTAACTCTAAGACAGTAAGAACCACACTGGTTTTGCAATGTAAGGATTAACAATTAAGGGCTTTTTTCTTTCTGTTTTAAATGTATTATTTATTACTGAACATATTTAACAGCTTTACTTTAACATGTTTAACTAGAAACATCCATATTCCATACAAAAATGCCAATTTAAATTCTTTATTAATTTACATTTACCTAACTTCTGAAACGAGACTTCTAAAATGAGGCTCAGATTTTAATGTATTTCAATATTGCCAACTTCTTCCGATTAAGAAGTTCTCCCTATTCCTTATATGTTAGTGAAATGAATAGTCTGATTATATTTTTAAGGCAGTTTTTAAAGAGTCATGAAAACTTTTTTTTAAAGAATTTTTTAAAGGAACTAAAATAGCATAAATTTGTTTAGTTTTGGCCTTAGTTAATACTTTGTTTTGTCTTATTTTAAATTCTTATTTTAGAATAAAGTCATCTCGAGGCCACCTAGGAACACTCCAAAAACATGTTTGCTGTTTTTTCCAAACTACTTAAAGGGCCACGAAACCCCCTTGTCTCAGCATGGTGTTTTCACACCTACAGTCTGGAAAAGCTCAGGAAAGTGGGTGTGTCCAGCTCTGTTTAGGTGGGAGTGTCAGAGGAGGAAAAGAGGGAAGGTTTTGCATAAAAATGGGAGTGTCCATTTGGGCGCATGCTGATTTTCAAACAGGCAACACACAAACACAGACGCAGGGGGAGAAAGACAGTGACTGTTTACATTGACATCAGTAATCTAATTATTTGCCATTTGTCGACTTTAACTGCAGTTTGGCACTTTCACTTTTATTCAGGAACATTTTCTGCATGTCCCTCGTGACAAACGAGATATTAAATGTGAGGAACTGCTGGAGGAGTGCAGATTTAATGGAGTATCGGATACAACACGGCGTATGTTAGAAAAAAAAACTCCGCATTTCTCGGTAACTTAGACGTCCTCGGTAGGCAGCGTCAGAAAGCCGTGTATGGTTAGACTATCCTGTCACAAAACGCGGCGAAAATTCTACACGGCGGTAATTGTTTGATTAGGGTGTTTATATATTTACACTCGGAGAGCAGCATTCACAGCGGATCTTTCAGTCTATAATATTGTAGTGATATTAACGTACTGTAAACTCAGTAACAGTTCAAATCATTTTCACTAAGGTTTGTCTTCAAACACTGAAAGAGTACTGCTGACGATACGACCTAACTTTGCCATCTGAATAAACAAACAAAGACCACTGATCTCTCACTCTCACCAAATCTGTAGAGACAGTAAAATCAACACCAACTGGACCGAGGCTGTTTTTTGAAAAGGAGACGAGCGGCAAATCGGGATTTCATTTCCAGATGCGGAAAGCTCTCGGGTAAAAATGTTCCTTACAAACAAACGCATTTCTGTCGCATGCACTGTAATCCACCGTGAGTCCAGTTGCGCTCTCATAGCGGGGAAATGAAAGCAAAACTTTTGTTGGAGCACATTTATAAACACAACACTGGCGACCTGTGTCTGCAAACAATTCTTCTTCTTCCACTTGTTTTAGCAACACAAGGTGGCGTCTCTCTGCCATCTGAACACTGTAGCAGGTAAACAATCTTCGAAGCTCTCATGCATATTAATGAAGTTGCACAGCATACACAATAGAGCACGCTGATTGGTTTGAACCAAGTCTTAAATTTAAAAAAAATGAAAATGAGCTGAAACAACACAACTTTTTTTCAAGTTTTTTGGGGGAGACAACTTAATTGTTTTATGTTCAGTCCATTTAAATTTGTAAAAATTAATATGTTCGCTTAATTCCTTCATGTTGTCCCAACACAAATCGATTGAGTTGAAAATATTTTATAGCAAAGTTTGCTGTACTATTATACACTATAAAAATGCTGGGTTCCACACAAATGTTTCATGTTGTCTCAACACAAATCAATCACGTTAATGTAATTGTTTTTACAAATTTAAGTGGACTGATCATAAACAATTAAGTTACCCCAAAAAATATGTAGGAATTTTGTTAATTCGGCTCATTTTAAATAAGTAGTTTGAACAAGTACCAAAAAAATATGATTATATATTATAAAATCCCACCAAAATCAAGAGATTTTAATAAACGAATCTCCTTAAAACAAAAGGAAACCAACTTATCATTGCAATAATGACTTTTCTCCACACTAAAACGCAAGTTTATCATGCAATAGTTTAACAAGAGTGCTGGGCTTTTTCTGCCAGCAGTGATCTGGATTCTGTCAGCCTATAATCTCAACAATACTGCATTACCCAGACACATATTTATACAACACTGATAGACACAGAATATCATAGCCAGGAGCACGTTTCTTCTTCTGTTATAAGAACAGATTGATAAAGACGGAACAAAAAAAAAGCAATGCACATCCAGGCATCACAAGCCTGCCGATTATTCCTGGAAACCGCATGGCAGGAGGCCACACTGGAGAAAGCTGTAGATCTGAGCAGAGACACAGAGCAGCATAAAGGGGAAATGATTGAACACTAATGGACGGTCAGCTGCTATCCATCACTCAAATAAAGCAACAACAAACACTGCAGAGCCACTGGACTGAAGCACACACTGAACGCAAGGCATGCAGCAATTATCACTCATGACATGTGCTTCTGCCACTTAGAGGATTCTTTCTCATTGGTTCCTGCATAAGGATCGACTGTATGCTCATTCAGAAAAGGAAAAGGGGAAAAAACAAGCAAAGGTGTAGTCTCATCTCAAGTTAATAAAATGTATTTATTAAATAAAATACAAAATGTAATAACATTAACTCTGCCAATTTCAAAAAATGGTCATGAAATTACATTATATTAGTATTTGTTCTACTTTCATTGACAGACTCTTTGCCACCGTCAGTACTGATGATATATACCAAAGATTAATTGGGTTTTCAGGATTTTAACCCTTTTATATAGGGTTTGTTTACATAATGGCACTTGTTTGTTTATGGAAAAAATTTAAAAAAAAATTTAATTTCCATTTCATACTCCATCATCAATTTCTATATATTAAATGCTAAGCAGCTTATTGTATTTTTATTTGACTTAGTGATTTATTTCACTATAGGGGTTTAAGTCAGTTATCAGAAACAACCGTACATTTGATGCAATATTTTTTATTATGTGTATGCCTGTTCTACACAAAACAAATAGAATAAAGAAAAGAACAGGAAGATTTCTCATACATAAATACACACACTCAGGTATATATTTCATTCACTTGTCCTGCAGTGCTCAAAGGTAGAAAACAGTAAAAATAAGGGTGAATTTTTACAATTTCAATAAAAATGTGTATTTTTGCCAATACTTTTGCTGTTTTCATTAACACCTAAAATGTCCATTTGTATGCACAAGGGTAAGTCCATTACAAAGCATATGTTTTATTTCTGTGCCATTAATGTCAGCTTTTCAAGGTTTCCAGAGGACACTGACTACATCAAGACACTACATAAAACTGGGACAATGGGCTACATGCACAGCTAGTGTTTTTCAGCCAATGATGATCTTCCGATGAAAGGTTTACGTGACCATTTTCAATTTCATAAAGTTTCTTTTACAGCATCAATGTTGTAATGTAATTCAAATATAATCCGTTTAATAGACTCGAGCATCCATTTAGTTGTTAAAGCATAAAAAGAGATGTAAGACAACGTGTAAACTCTAGAGCCATCATAAGCAGCAGGTTAGCACAAAAAAACTCCATTGAAAATAGTGGGGTAGAATCAATTTCCATATTTTAAAGACATGGCATGGAAAAACAGAATTTAATGCAGTGCTTCTTGTTTGGTCTGATAAACACTTTATATTGTTTCTTAATTATCTCATGATCTCGACACAACAACTCGTTTTCTCGTGATCTCGATATAGCAAAAAGTTCTGCTCATTCTGACTTTCGTAAGCAAACGCCTACGAAACATCATTGACGAACCCATTTGCTTTTATTTTGACCAGGGACTAAGTCAAACTGAGATAGTTCTATGCCTTTCAGTAATTGACAATTTCTATATTAGTGTCCAACACTTGAGAAGGAGGCTTTCGGCTCTCCGCCTTCATCGTCGAAAATATAGCGACACTGAGGGTATCGTCAGTTTTATTGCCAGTCAGCTTGAAGGACCAGGACGTCTGCACGGTTATAGAATGCTGCTAAAAAAGGTGCCGTTTAAGTGGTTTGCGGCTGACCAGAGAAATGGTAAGAGATGTGCAGTTAAGTTTGAGAATAAGCAGAACTTTTTGTTATATCGAGATCACGAGAAAACTAAGTCGTGATCACGACATAACAACTTTTTGTTTTGTCAAGATCACAAGAAAACGAGTTGTTATGTCAAGATCACGACATAACAAGAGAGAAAAAATATTTTAATGCATGGCCTCTTAGGACTTCCGTACAGTGATGATCGCTGTTTTTAAAGAAATCAGATCTTAAACTCGCCGATTTTGTATGGGATGACAAATAAAATTAAAAGTCTGTGTGCATATACCCCTTGAGACCACCTTTAAAATATTTACATTTTCTTTAATATTCAGCAAGGAACCAGTAATTAAAAAGTATGCAAAATACTTTAATATAGATACAAAAGAAAAATGATATTACAAAACTATTAATTTTGAACATTCTATTCATTTAAAAAATTGTATTACCAATATTTACGTTAATAAGCAAAACAATGTGTCTTGAGCAGTTACTTGATATTGTAATAATATTATTTAACACTAATACAATTTTTTTATTACTTTTTTGTCCAAAACTCATATCACTGGCCAAAAATCAGGTTTATTAAAGATTCATTTCAAAACTTAAAAAACTGCAAAACAACTCTCCAGTTGACTAGTATATTTTACTTCCTTCCTCTATGAGTAAATGCATCAGCAATCTGTTTAAATAAACCACAGGAATTTCAGTTGAATGAGCAAGTTTACACTTTAAAAAGTAGCACTAGCATGTTTTCGAGAAACACCATTTCCTCGAATCTTACTTGTACAATTATATACAAAGCCCTTTTCTCTTTTACTACATGCCTTCGTTAGAATAAACGCCCATCATCTTCGGCATAGTCCTGAGACAGAGAATGGCCTTTAACCCTTAATTAGCTGCTGACCAGAAAGGCACATTGTTTCTTTATCGGCTTAAATGTTAAGACGATGACACTGAAATGTTGTAAGTCATTCAGTGACTCAGAGAGGAAGGCATCTCTTCGTACCAAGCACATAAAAGCGGCTGCAGTCACAGAAGCTTTGTTCACTTCATGCTCAAACACACAGTCAAACCAGACAGCAAACACAACACCATATATGAGTAGAGAACATCTTCACACTCTTTCATGTTCATCTCTAATCTCTTTGGAAATATGACTGTGTGGAAGGACAACTATTTGTCTATAAAACACTCACAGATTAAAAAGTTACATTATAATTTATTCTCTGGTGGTTTTAAACCTTATGAATTTATTTCATCTGCTGAACACAAAAGAAGATATTTTGAAGAATGCCGAAGTAAAAATTACTATTAAAGTCAATAGGTGACAAAAAAAACTTGTTTTGTGTTGAACAGAAGAAAGAAACTCAAACAGGTTTTGAACAGGTGAAGGGCAAGAAAGGATGGCAGACTTTATTTTTTGGGTTAACTGTCCCTTTAATAATCATCTCTGAAATGTGGACTGTTTGATCTCATGAATTATATTTGCTAATGTGGTCATTGATGCATTCAAGCAGCTTTGAATAGTGACTCTAAAAATGGTACATACTACGGGCTACATTTGCTGAATCCATAGCAGGCTTTGATTACCTAATTATTTAAACAGATCAAATGCGGTAAACGCAATAAGTGCTGGGCATTTAGAATTACTGGGGACATTTCTGGATGATATTACACAGATAAAAATCTAATTTTCCAAACCAGATCCATTTATATCTGAGTACTGAGCTATAACGGCTCTTTTATCTTTTGGAAAAGAAGACCTGAATAGAAAAGTGAACAAGTGTAAACAAATAATAATACAAATAATACAAATAAAATAAACATATTTTTCATTATCATTATTATTTTATATTATTTAAAATAAATTACAGAGGAAAAAAAACACTTTTGGGGGAAAATTGCAAAGTTGTACTGCTTACAGTACAAACAAAAGTTTTTTAAAAAGTGTTTTAGTCCTTCCCAAAGTCCATTTCCTTCAGTGAGATAAAAATCTTTTGTTTTACTCTGTCAAAAATACATCCATTATTGGTCTTTTTAAACAAAATCTTGGGGGAAAATACTAAATATTTTTGAGGGAACAGTAAAATAATTAAAAGGTGGATTAGTGAATTTCAGGTTTTTTAAACCAATAAAAGAAAAAACATTTGGAGGAAATAGCAAAATAAGTCATTCATCCATTTTCTTTTCAGCTTATTCCCTTTATTAATCTGGGGTTGCCACAGCGGAATGAACTGCCAACTTATCCAGCATATGTTTTACGCAGCGGATGCCCTTCCAACCACCACCCATCGCTGGGAAACACCCATACACACTCATACACTACGGTCAATTTTAGTATACCCAATTCACCTGTACCACATGTCTCTGGACTTGTGGGGGAAACCAGAGCACCCGGAGGAAACCAGCCTGATCTCACGAGAAAACGTAAGCATTTTACGTTTTGCCAGTTTAGTGGCTGTTTCATACGAGTTCAGTCATACGAAAATGTACAATTTAAAAAAGGAGGCATGGGACCCAACTCCACCCCTAAACCCAACTGTCATTGGGTGATGAGCAAATTGTACTAAATTGTACAAATTAAATCGCACGAATTCATACGAATTAGCCACTAAATCAAAAGTTACGAAGTGCCGTGAGATAGCGTTGGAGGAAACCCACGAGAACACAGGGAGAACATGCAAACTCCACACAGAAATCCCAACTGACCAGCGACCTTCTTGCTGTGAGGTTATCGTGCTACCCACTGCGCCACCGCATCACCTAGCCAAATTAGTAAAGTAGAAAAAGTATTTTAGCTGTTTATTTACTATTACGAAGAAAAATATTAACAAAGTAAAACGTAGAAATGTTTTACTTCCTTCCAGGCTTTTTTCTTTTTCAGAATTAGTATACTTAAGTATACTCAGATCATTTTAGTACATTACAGAGAGCTTTTCTCATTGTCATAAATATTTATTGACACTTATTTTATTTTGATAAAATTATACAATGTTTTAACCCAATAAAAATCACCTCGTTGAGTTTGATGATCACAGCAGTTTAAAACTCTTATACTTTAGGTGTGCGTGTATAAATCATCCAAAAGGATGTGATGTGCCACACAGATTACGTCAGAAATCCACCAGAGGTGTGCGGAAAAGGAAGTTTGCTTATCTGAAGGAGGAGGCGAGAAGGAGCTCAAACAGGAGGTCACTACAATAAGGAAAAGCATGAATGGAAGAGAGGAAGAGGGAATAATTACGCCAAGGTGTAAGGAAACGTGAAGAAATAGTGAGGAAGTTCAGCACAGATGTGGAGAAAATGGAAACAACGTCACACTATGAACTTAAACAGCAGTCAACAGATGCTTGCGAACAATGAAAACGCTGTTGTGGAGATGCAGTTCCTTCCTTCTCAGTCCTCACGGCTAATTACGCAGAAACAAATAGGTTGTTCTATCATTCAACACATTTACAAAACACATCAGCAGCGAATCCAGTGATTCAAGAAAAATTAGATCATCTCGTGGTAAGCTGTCTTAAAAACACAGGCATTATCTAACCTCAGTCCCGTGGTCTGAAAAGAGAACCACATAAACCTGCTACTGTGTGTCTGCCACAAAACTGCTTTCACTGCCCTCACTGAAGCGCAATCGTTTACCCATAACAATCATGTTGTTTTACCAGTAAGTTGCAATGCTTTTTATGTGCTTGTCTGTTAAATTAAAATATAGTTAATGGCTCTCCTGAATCATTAGATTAGATTATTATAGTTTTTGCCCAATTTCTGTTTAACTGCAAGAAGTTTTTTTTCAACAGATTTCTAAACATAATAGTTTTAATAGCTAATTTCTAATAAGTGATTTTTATTATTTTTGCCATGATGACAGAATATAATATTTTACTAGATGTTTTTTTAAAGATAGTATTCAGCTTAATATGCAATTTAAAGGCTTAATTAGGTTAATTAAGCAAGTTGGGGTAATTAGGCAAGTCATTGTATAACAGTGGTTTGTTCTGTAAACAATCAAAAATATTTAATGCTTAAGGGGGCTATATATTATATAATGTGTATAATATATAATGCTTAAGGCACAAAGAAACAAAATCTGCTCTGTTAAACATCATTTGGGAAATATTTGAAAAATAAAAAAAATACACAGGAGTGCTAACAATTTTTATTTCAACTGTATAGCAATAATGCTAGATATATAGATAATAATATATCTTCATACAATACAGAATAATATTATGATTATATAACAAATATATAACAAATATGTAATTATAATATATTATTGCTAATAATACTAACAAATTAAGGCTTGTATACTAAATCTATTTTTTACATTTTAAGCATATTAGACCATATATATGTAAAATCAAACATATATAAAATGTACAAAATAAAGTTAGTCTCTAATAAAGTTAGTCAAATATAAATGTAATTGCTTGGCTAAAAATGATAAAAGCTTGGACTAGCTTTGAATGTTGCTTTCAACTGAAATATGCAAGACGTTATTTATATATTTTATTTATTTTATTTATTTATTGCAACTTTTCATTTATATTAAATATAATTAATATTCCACCATTACAAATTAAACCATGCGTCAATCATTCAAATTACTTTACATTATTCAAATTAACAATGTTATGCATTTGAATCACCCCCGTTAATATTTCATAACCCAATATCCACCACGAATAGTGTTCAGCCTTAATACCAAAGCATTTCGCACAATATTTTCGTTAATTTCTCATGAACTCCAAAAGCATCTCACTCTCTTGCACGGGAACCATCAGCTAAGCCAACATCAGTCTATTTCAGTCACAAACTTTCCTGACGACTGTTTAACCAGATGCTGCCACGCTTATTTGAAAGTTTGCCTTACTTTTGCAGGTGAGGACGGCGAGTCCCGCGAGCAGCAGCGTGGTGTAGGACATTTCTCCAGGTTATGGTTCTGCTGTGAGGAGAGAAAACATTTACTGACTGTATGACCGAGAGAGAGAGAGAGTGAGTGCAGAAGCGCGCTGGACAGCACAGGTTACTGTGAGTGCGTCTGGAGCCCAGAGAGAGCAGTGGGAGGAGCCTGAGTGCTGAGCTGCGCCCTTCACGTCTTCATACAGTAACACACATCAAACGCAGACATCGGCGATATTCAGTTGGACTTAGGATTTACATCAACTTGGAGGAATTGGACCATTCATCTTCAAACACGGCTTTAATTCAGTAACGTTGAGTGGCTTTTCTGTATAAACCGCTTCGTTAAAGGGAAAGTTCACCCACAAATTGAAAATTCTATCATCATTTGCTCACTCTACTTGTTTCAAGCCAGTTTGACTTTCCTCCTTCTGTTGAACACAAAAGTAAATATTTTGAAAAATGTTAGGAATCTGTAACTATTGATGTCTATAGTAGCCTATTTATTTTTTCCTACAAACATTAATGGTTACAGGTTTTCAGCTTCCACCAAAGATATCGTCCTTTGGTGGTCAACACAGCAAAGAAACCAATGAAGGGTTGGAGTCACTTGAGTGTACATAAAGAATATAGGTTACATTCATTTCTCTTAAGTCAAAGGGATAGTTCGCCGTCATTTACACACTCTGTTATTGTTTCAAACATTTATGAGTTTCTTCTCTTGAATAAGATATTTTAGAAAATGTTGGAAACTTTAAACCCTTGACTTCCATGGTGTTTGTTTTTTATATGGATGTCAGTGGTTTAAGGTTTTTAGATTGTTTCACAATACCTGTTTAACAAAAGAAAGAAACATAAAGATTTGGAGCCATTTGAGAGGGAGAGTAAATAATGGGGTAAACAATTTTTTTAAGTACAAACTTAGATTTTGCAATTTCAAATAATTATATAACTTTTTTCTTTAAAGTCACCATGAAATTAAAATGGAGAGTTCTTATATTATCTATAAAATAGTGTTGCATTTATTATAGGCTAAAAGGTTTATGCATGCATATTATTATTATTTAAATTCATGTGACCTCATATTTAAAAAAAATCACTTACCTAGGGAAACAGGTCAATCACATGAGATTGACAAATAATAGACCACAGCTATCCATCCATCTAATCAATTATCCATGAACAAAATCAGGTCCCACCCTGCATATAAAAACCAGAGCCAAGTGAATCAAACATAGCAAACTTTTATTTGAAACATAGTATATGTGTATAGGGGTGGCATGGTGGCTCAGTGGTTAGCACTGCCACCTCACAGCAAGAAGGTCATTGGTTCAAGCCCCGACTGGGCCAGTTGGCATTTCTGTGGTTGCCTGTGCTTGCATGGGTTTCCTCCGGGTGCTCCGGTTTCCCCCACAGTCCAAAGACATGCGCTATGGTCGAATTAAAAAACTAAATTGGCCGTAATGAATGTGAGAGTGTATGGGTGTTTCCCAATACTGGGTTGCAGCTGGAAGGGCATCCGATGAAAATAAATCAAATTAATATATGTGTATACAAAAAATATTATTATAACAGTGTTGACAAATAAATCATCTACTATTGGTGTATCCTTAACATTTTGTACATATTAACAAGAGAAGAAGAATAACTTGGAGCAAGTTACACCCTTTTGATTGTTATGACTTTTTATAACTGATGTAACAGAGTTGACCAGGACATAAGACAGACACCAAATGTATTTTTTTATCACTGAAATTACAAATAATAAATTTTAAAGAATTTTCAAATGCTCTTTGAACTTTTTCCATAGACTTATATACTGAAGGTTTTATTTACGCTGTTCATAATACATTTAGTAACTGCTGTCTGACAAAGAGTTTTAGAGCTGTGTATGTCTCCTGCAGTATATGGCCAACATTTTCTGAGCGATTATAAGAACTTGACCTGATATTTATTTAACCAACGGAGCCTAAAGTCTTGTAATCAGAGTTTTCTATATTTATCAGCGGTCATTATAAATGCTATTGCTCTTGATAATGAGGCTTTTAGTTGACTTTTTAAATAGTTTCTAAATTGACTTTATTTGAACTGTCTACCATTAGTGGATGAAAAACAGATTGGGAGCCTGTAATCTGATCAGCTATCCGATGCTCGACTGCTGAGAACTAATTACAAGAAGGAATATGTATTTGAAAATAGCCTAAAGATTTCCAGTGGGACTATGGCTGAAAAATCAATTTGACATGGTTTATCCCCTCACAGGACCGACTAAGTCCCCCTTTGAGAGCTGAGTATGAAAAACTCGAGTGAAGGCAGCATTTGCCAGGGTATTATGGGATGCTGGCTGCAGTTTGTGAGTGTGATGTTGACAGCTGTGCTATGGAGACAGCTATAGTGTTTGCACACCTGGAGGAAAATATGGCAATGCTTTGATGATTAAAACAAGAGATGCAAATTCGGCTGGTCACGTTTTAAATCACATATATCAACCTAAATATGTGTATGAGATTTATGATGGGCTGGTAAAATTTAAGAGTTCTATTCATCCGAAAAATGATAATGTACCCTTTAGGAGTTCTTAGAGATTCTGAAGCAAACTGGAAACCAGTAAACATTGATTTCCATAGGAAAAACAAATACTGAAAACAAATGGTTTTCAGCTTGCTTCAAAATATTTTTTTGTGTGTGTGTTTAACAGAATAAAGAAACGCATCAAGATTTGTTGAGGGTGAGTACCTAGATAATGGCAAAATTTTCCATTTGGATGAAATATCCCTTTAATAAATAGGCTTCTGATAGCTCTAAATACAAAACAATGTTTACAAACAAGATTTTTAGTTTCTTTTAACAACTTTTTAAAACAACAAGCAACCATAAGTTAAAAAATTTAAGTAAAACAATGTGCTGCACAAATCTCACATGCCTCTCCTTCAACACAAGCTGCATTAAATAAGCCAAATACACACTACAAGTCCGAGCTGGCAAAACTGTGCTTGGGTTTTATGCTAGATTCATGCAGACTTCTGCAT
Source organism: Danio albolineatus (assembly GCA_903798035.1). NCBI lineage: Eukaryota > Metazoa > Chordata > Actinopteri > Cypriniformes > Danionidae > Danio > Danio albolineatus. The sequence continues at coordinate 21,233,357 of CAIGQQ010004837.1, read as the reverse complement.
AGGAAAGAAGCAATTTGAAAATCTTTAAAGTCTTGAAATCCCTACTTACAGAACATGAAGAAATGGTAGTTTGGATTAAATTTAATTCGTGAAAGAAATTCTCCATGTAACCTTATTTTTCACAGCCCCACTGCCAACTGCTTCCATTTATTTTAAGCTGTTCAAAACAGCTTTTAATACAGCTTGATATTGAAAACTGTCATTTCTTAATATTGAATAATTCGTCTTATAAAACAAATCTAAAAAACACTGGTTTGTGCATAAATGGGCGGTATGGTGGCTCAGTGGTTAACACTTTCGCCTCACGGCAAGAAGGTCACTGGTTCGAGTCCTGGCTGGGCCAGTAGGCTTTTCTGTTTTGAATTTGCAAGTTCTCACCATGTTGGCATGGGTTTCCTCCGGGTGCTTCGGTTCACCCCCACAGTCTAAAGACATGCGGTATAGGTGAATTTGATTAACTAAATTGGCAGTAGTGTATGAGTGTTTCCCAGTAATGGGTTGTGGCTGGAAGGGCATCTGCTGCGAAAAACATATGCGGAATAGTTGGCGGTTCATTTCGCTGTGGCAACTTCTGATAATCAAGGACTAAGCTGAAGTAGAATGAATTAATGGTTTGTGCATAAACAGTTTTACTGTATATTTGCACTTTATTTTCTCATTCTCATTATTTTTTCTAATAATTTGGAAATCTCACTCAGTCACAGACATCAGCTTATTATTGAAAAATAGGTGAAGCTTTAACATCCATGATTCATTCATTCATTCATTTTCTTTTTGGCTTAGTCCCTTTATTAATCCGGGGTCGCCACAACGGAATGAACAACCAACTTATCCAGCATCTGTTTCTCGCAGCGGATGCCCTTCCAGCTGCAACCCATCTCTGGGAAACATCCATACACACTCATTCATACTCATACGCTACGGACAATTTAGCCTAATTCACCTATACCACATGTCTTTGGACTGTGGGGGAAACTGGAGCACCCGGAGGAAACCCACGCGAACACGGGGAGAACATGCAAACTCCACACAGAAACGCCAACTGACCCAGCTGAGGCTCGAACCAGCAACCTTATTGCTGTGAGGCGACAGCACTACCTACTGCGCCACCGTGTCTCCCTAACATCCATGAAATCTTTTAAAAAATAATTTCTTATAGTGACTGTTAAAGAGCTAAGACCTGTATCCGTTTTTAACCACAGTAAATGTAAAATACTGTCAATACAATACAAAACATCGAAACAATAGAAAGTGACATACTTTTTCTGCTGATAACCCAGCAGAATGATTCATATCTATAAAGCGCTCATATCATTGTCTTGCTTACTTGAAGTGGTGGAAAGACCCATGCCTTTCCTTCAAAGACAGGAAGGAAGAAGGAAAGAGGTCATTCTTTCCATTCTGGTCTATGGGGAATGTTTTTAGAGTCGTCTGCTTGCATGAGAGGGGTTTATTGTCTCTTAAACACAAGGGTGGAGGCTGTGAACGTCCGAGGAGCGAAGAGGCTCAAGGGCAGAGAGCAGAAGACATTTAGGGTCTATTCTGCGTAAAAGAGTCTTCACAAAAACTGCATTTGTCTCAAGGAGGCACTGACATCAGTGGACTTCATCACGGCATAACGCTGTTACTGTGGTGATAAGAAGATCTAAACATGTTACATGCAAAAATCTTTGACCTTTTTGAAATGCATGTACATGTTTATTTAAATAATGATCTTTCAGTAATATCATCCGAAAAATATCTGTATCATGCATTAATTCTAATGTTAAGTTTACAGATATTTTTCTTGTTCTTAGAATTACCTTGGTGGCCTGAAATATGCAGTTAAAGTCAAAATTATTATCCCTCCTGGGAATATTTCTTTCAAATAATTCCCAAATGATGTTCAAGGAAATTTTCACAATTCATTCATTCATTCATTTTCTTTTCTGCTTTGTCCCTTTATTAATCCGGGGTCGCAACAGCAGAATGAACCGCCAACTTATCCAGCATTTGTTTTACGCAGCGGATGCCCTTCCAGCCACAACCCATCTCTGGGAAACACATCCATACATTCTCATTCACACACACATACACTATGGACAATTTAGCTTACCCAATTCACCTGTACCACATGTCTTTGGACTGTGGCGGAAACCGGAGCACGCGGAGGAAACCCACGCAACCACGGGGAGAACATGCAAACTCCACACAGAAATGCCAACTGACCCAGCCGGGGATCGAACCAGCGACCTTCTTGCTGTGAGGCGAACATGCTAACCACTAGGCCACCGTGGCGCCAATTTTCACAACATTTCTGATAATATTTCTTTTTAATATTTAATATTTGTAATATCTGATAATATTTTCTTATTAAGTCTTAATTGTTTACTTTGGCTGGAATCATTTTTTTAACCATTTTAAAGTCAATATTTTCAGCCCCCTTAAGCAATATTTTCTTTCAATTGTCTACAGAATAAACCATCTTTATGCAGTGACTTAATTAACCTAGTTAGGCCATTAAATTGCACTTCAAGATGAATAGTCTCTTGATAAATATCTAGTAAAATATCTACTGTCATCATGGCAAAGATAAAAAAAAATAAGTTATTAGAATTTAGCTGTTAAATTTATTATGTTTAGACATATGTTGAACAAATTTGGGGGAAAAATATACAAGGGGGCTAATAATTCAGGAAGGCTAATAATTCTGACTTTAACTGTATTTGAACATTCAATATCTTTTGCGTGTCGATGATATTCATTCATTCATAAATTTTCTTGTTGGCTTAATCCCTTTATTAATCTGGGGTCGCCACAGCGGAATGAACCGCCAACTTATCCAGCATTTGTTTTACGCAGCGGATGCCCTTCCAGCTGCAACCCATCTCTGGGAAACATCCATACACACCCATTCACACACATACACTACGGACAATTTAGCCTTCCCAATTCACTTATACCACATGTCTTTGGACTGTGGGGGAAACCGGAGCACCCGGAGGAAACCCACGCAACCACAGGGAGAACATGCAAACTCCACACAGAAATGCCAACTGACCCAGCCGGGGCTCAAACCAGCGACCTTCTTGCTGTGAGGCAAACGTGCTACTCACTACGCCACCGTGGCGCCGTCAATGATATTATTATTATTAAATGTAATTATTAAAAACGATGAGTTTTTTAGTTTAGGAGTCCTGGGAACTATTAAGAGAAGTCCACAGAGTGAAGTTCACCAATTATCCATTTGTTCATTTAAAGTAAAGTAAACACTTCAGTGGAGCTGTGATAAAATCTTCAACTAATGGCTATAAGGCAAGAGTTTATAATTCCAGAAATGGAATCATGAAAGCAGAAAAATGAGCACAGGTATACTGAAAAGAAACACGGCTTGAAAACAGAACATCAACTTGCAGAAAAATATAAAGTTTGCGTGGCAATGTCTAACTAGCTAAAACGAAACCATCGTACAAAATGTATAAAGAAAACTGAGATATAAACTTTTCCATAATAGATATAAATATTTCTACAACATGCGGAATCGGTATTTCCTTTGTTTGTGGTAATCTGATAGAAGGATCACGCCCTGGTAAAAATGACAACGCTGGGAAGGCAAGCTTTCACAGACTAAGAATATAAACCCATGGGATTGTCCAATTGAACAAATCAATATTTTCTCTACCCCTTCCTATGCTTCTTTTTAAGAGTGTTGGACTTGGCTGGAGCCGTGGGCTGATGTGGTATGTGAGGTCGCAGTCTAGGTTGTGACCAGACGGCACACCAGTGGTTTCTTCTGTTGAGAGTTTGTGTTTTCCCATAGAAGCTCGTGAACCGTTGCACCATTGCTCTGTCTAACTGACCGGCTATTATTAGTTCTCCTTATATTGCTTTTGATAAACTTCCTGAGTCAACACAGCACCATCTGCAAGTTAACCCTGTGTTTGCTCTGAGACTGTCGTTCAGGATCAAATTTATTCTGAATTAGTTTTTAAAGTGCAATGAAATCTAAACTAACCATGTGATTTGTTAGCTCACATTGCTAGTTTTGTGGTGGACAATTCATCTGCGCATGTCATTAAGAAAAAAGTGCCCTTATCTTTAATTGAAATCTGAAAATGCTCTTGCTGTTTTCAGCTTGCTGTTATCAGGTTACGCCTGTCTTAGGTATTGGGTGTGGCTAACATACTTAACCACGCCCCTGCAACTGTCAGTTTTGACAGTAAACATGGTGAGCAGGAGGTGTCTGTTCCTGTAGGTTGCAATAACTCTAAAACCCATTTCCCGATCTTTCTGAATTAAATGGCTACTTTACTGCATCCAATCAGCTCCCAGTAGAAAAAATAAGCCACCCCCACTGTTTTCTCATTTAATATTCAGTTTCTCTTGGAACTGTGTCACAATACAAAAAAGGTTGCAGCTTCTGGTTCATGTGGACTTTTAAAATGACACGCTAAAACCAGCAAACCTAAGAAATAATTATTTCCACGTATTACAAAATAAAGCATAAGAATGTGAGTTTTCAAACAAAAAGTGAAAAAAGATCCACACTTATTTATTCGCCCAAAAAAATAAAAATTATGGATCAGAGATCGACCAAAAATTACATGTGCTAAAGTGCAAAAAAGCAAACAGACTGTCTTCAAAATGTAAAATAAGAATATTATGATTTAGATGTGTGTATGTGTACACTATATATACTTACTCACAGGGCCAAGTTGACATTTAGCGATACCATGTTGGTGTTTTGTAAAATCTAGTTTTTATGAGTTGTTAGCCAAATGCTCAACCCAAAATTTGGAGGACCAGGACATACACACATACACTATGGATAATTTAGCTTACCCAATTCACCTAAAGCCAGTGGTGTAAAGTAACTAATTACAAATACCTATAGACATGTTATTTTGGGATTTTACATGAAGGAAAAACAATTCCTTAATTCAACTTTTTGTATAAACCTCATATTATTTTTGGCAAGTTTTTTTATACACAAATGCAAATACACTCATTGTAAGCAAAAAAAAAAATTTTAAAACCATCTTGGATTCTCATAACAAAAAAGCAATTAAAACTTATAAAACATGTGCTTTATTTAATATTTTGTAATTTATTTATTTTTTCATGTGCCCTCTTTCACTTTTTTTGTTTGTTTCTTTTTCTCTCTTTTATTTTATCTTTGTTATACTTCTTTAAAATGAATTACATTTCTCTTGTTGCAAAAAATCTTGATTTTTTTACCTGTATTATACTTTGCTCTGTTTGTATTTCTACTTGCTGTAATTCCTCGTTGTTAATCAATTACAGTAGTTTGAAATCAAACAAAGAAAAAAACTAATTACAAATACTCAAACTACTGTAATTGAGTAGTTTTTCTCAGGAATTGTAATTTACTGAGTAGTTTTTAAAATGTGGACTTTTACTTGCCCTTGAGTACATGTTTAGTGCAGTATCGGTACTTTTACTCCACTACTTTCCTCCAACCTGCAGGCACTACTTTATTTCTTTCTTGTCAATGGTCATTGTCTAAAGTAGAAAAATCAGTCCTGTGATTCCTGTCCAATTAAATCACACATACAGTAGAAAGTAAATCACATCATACTGAACAACCTCAAGATATGGGCGCTTTATAAATGCAGCAAACCTTTTGGAAACATTAAAAATGTCCAAGAAGATGTCCAAAATCTTTACACGCAATGATCCAGAGACATTTCATAGACTGCATGTCACTGAAAATTATGGATGTCGACTGTATGATGACTGAAATCACCAAACAATCGTCAATCTTTACCAAACAATCACCTTAAACAATCACTAAATGGAACAAATGAAGAACGGAAGGAAGGTCCAAATAAAAGGAAGGACCAAACAAGGAATGGAAGGACGGATTAAAGAACCAATTAAATGAAGGAAGGAATCAAGGAAGGACTGAACAAACTAAGGAAGGAAAGAAGGAAGGAACGAAGGAATGAACAAAGGACCTAATGAAGGAAGGAACAAAAATATGGAAGAAAGAATGAGCGAACAAATGAAGGGAGGAAAGAAGGAAGGACCAAACGATTGAAGGAAGAATTCAAGGAAGGACTGAACAAACTAAGGAAGGAGGGAAGGAACAAACGAATGAATGAACAAAAGGACCTAATGTAGGAAGGAACAAAAATATAAACGAACCAACGAGTGAACGAAGGAAGGAGGGAACAAACAAATGAATGAAGGAAGGGGAGAACAAACAAATAATTAAAGGAAGGTTGGAAGGAACTAACAAAAATAGGAAGATCCCTAAATACACCACATGTTGTTTGTGCAGGGATATGTAAACATAACATTCTGTAAACGCATCAACTTTTCTACAGCGTAATACTCACTACTCACTACTCTTGAGTACTTTTAAAAGGTCTACTTTTTACTCATACTTTGAGTAATATTTACTACAGATAATTTTACTCTACTTGCACTACATTTTTGGGTAAATAATGGTACTTTTACTTGAGTATGATTTTTCAGTACTCTTTCCACCACTGCCTAAAGCACATGTCTTTGGACTGTGGGGGAAACTGGAGTACCCTCAGGAAACCCACACCAACTGACCCAGCTGGGGCTCAACCAGCGACCTTCTTGCTGTGAGGTGAAAGCACTTCCCACTTCGCCACTGTGTCGCCGTGCAATATATATATACAGTATGTCACAAAAGTGAGTACACCCCTCACATTTCTGCAAATATTTATTAATATCTTTTCATAGGACAACACTGCAGAAGTGACTCTTTGACACAATGAAAAGGAGTCAGTATAAAGTTTGTTTAGCAGTGTAAATTTAGTGTCCCCACAAAATAACTAAAAATACAGCCAATAATAGCTGAACCCCTGGCAACAAAAGTGAGTACACCCCTTAGAAAAAAATTGAAAAGTTAATATTTTGTGTGGCCACCATCATTTCCAGCATGACTTTAATTCTCTTGGACACGGGGTTGGCCAGAGCTTCACAGGTTGCCACTGGAATCCTCTTTCACTCCTCCATCACAACATCACCAAGGTGGTGGACATTTGACACCTTGTGCTCCTCCACCTTCCTTTTCAGGATGCCCCAGAGGTGTTTTAAAGGGTTAGGTCTGGAGACATGCTTGACCAGTCCATCACCTTTACCCTGAGCCCCTTTAGCAAGCCAGTGAGGTGTGTTTGGGGTCATTATCATGCTGAAACACTGCTTTATGACCCAGTTTCCGGAAGAAGGGTATCATGCTCTGCTTTAGTATGTCACAGTACTTGTCAGAACTCATGTTTCCCTCACTGAATTGTAGCTTCCCAATGCCAGCAGCACTCATGCAGTCCCACATGATGACACTCCCACCACCATGTTTAATGATAGACAAGACACACTTGTCTTTGTACTCCTCATCTGGTTGCCACCACACACGCTTGACACTATCTGAACCAAATAGGTTTATCTTGGTCTCATCAGACCACAGGACATGGTACCACTAATCCTGGTCCTTAGTTTGAATGTCTGCCGCAAATTGTTTGCGAGCTTTCTTGTGCATCGTCTTTAGAAGAGGCTTCCTTCGAGGACAACCATGCAGACCAATTTGGTGCAGTGTGCGGCGTACAGTCTGAGCACTGACAGGCTGACCCCCCCCCATCCCTTCAACACCTGAAGCAATGCTGGAAGCACTTATCCGTCTGTTTTTCAAAGACAATCTTTGGATGTGACGCTCAGAACGTGCACTCAGCTTCCTTAGCTGACTATGGCGAGGCCTGTTCTGAGAAGTACCTGTCCTCTTAAAGCATTGAATGGCCTTGGCTGCAGCACAGTTTCAGAGTGTTGGCTATCTTCTTATAGCCTAGGCTATCTTTATGCAAAGTAACAATTTGTTTTTTCAGGTCTTCTGAGAGTTGTTTGTCATGAGATGCCATGTTGAACTTTCAGTGGCCCGGTTGAGAGAGTGGAAGAGCTTTTATACCAAATGTAACTCACCTGCTATCTGGAAACACCTGAGACAGTGTAAAACTAATGAGTCACACGCCACAGGGGAAGGAAAAGGACTAATTGTGCTCAATTTGTACATTTTCACTTAGGGGTGTACTCACTTTTGTTGCCAGGGGTTCAGCTATTATTGGCTGTATTTTTAGTTATTTTGAGGGGACACTAAATTTACACTGCTAAACAAACTTTACACTGACTCCTGTTCATTATGTCAAAGAGTCATTTCTGCAGTGTTGTCCTATGAAAAGATATAAATAAATATTTGCAGAAATGTGAGGGGTGTACTCACTTTTGTGACATACTGTATATATATAGGTCATTATTTCCATCTGCTATTTCTTGTATCCATAAATTAGCCTCAAATTGACCCACAAACATCATAATCATAATCTAAAGTTTTTATAGACTTTATATTCAAAAACACTTGTCAACACTTTACACTTTACATGCCACAAAAAATGAAAAGGTCAAAAAATTCAGGTAACTAAACTAATCTGTGCCCTTCAAAAGGGGTATTATGAACTATTATTTAACTACTAAATGTACACTTCAGGCACTAATGTTTGGTGGACAGTTCACCAAAAAATGACAATTTACTCTCAAGAAATTAGCAAATCATCTTACTTCTGCAGTGTAAATATAAAGTGAATAGTGTTTACAAAAATAATCATGTATCTGCACTGATGGATTTGTGAAGAAATTTGGATGGAATCTTTCCATTCCCGTTTTCTTTATGTTGGAAAATGGCTGTTTAGATTTTTTAATCTTCTTGAAAATAAATACAAAAATGTTCTTTTAAGGGTTGCATGGTGGCTCAGTGGTTAGTACTGTCGCCTCACAGCAAGAAAGTTGTTGGTTCGAGTCCCGGCTGGGTCAGTTGTCATTTCTGTGTGGAGTTTGCATGTTCTCTCCGTGTTCGCGTGGGTTTCCTCCAGATGCTCCGGTATCCCCTACAGTTCAAAGACATGCACTGTAGGTGAATTGAAAAAACTAAACTGGCAGTAGTGTATGTGTTCACTGTGGTGACCCCTGATGATTAAAGGGACAAAGCCGAAGGAAAATGAATGAATGAATGAAGCTGGCCATGAGTGTGTGTGAATGTGAGATGTGTGTTGTCCAGTACTGGGTTGCGGATGGAAAAGCATCCGCTGCATAAAAAAAATATGCTGGAATAGTTGGCGGTTCATTTCACTGTGTCTACCGCTGCTAAAACAGAGGCAAAGCCGAAGGAAAATGAATGAATGTTCTTTTAAGAACAGTTCACTGGAAGGTAATCTGAGGGACATTAGGAACATAGTTTACAGTTTGTGGTATTTTGTCTTATGTTTTCCATTTACACTTCACATTTCAGGCGCTAAAAAATCAAATGTATTCACCTTGAAGATTCTGTCTTCTGTTGAACACACACAAACAAAAATAGGTTTTGATAATGTTGGTAAATAAACAGTTACTATGAAAAATACTATGGATGTCACTTGCTATACCAACAATGGTCATTCTTCAAAATATTTATTTTTGTGTTGAACAGAAGATGAGTGAATTATGACACTGCACACATTATTAGTGTTAAAGAAGGTACAAAAGTGTAGCTCCAGTGGCAGCTTTCTGGAAGTAAATAGGTAAACCAACAATTTCTTTGTTAACATTGGGTTTAACGTGCGCGAAACAAATTTTCTTTAGGCAAGAAAAACTTTTCACTCACTTAATTTAAGCAAACACACAGTCTCTAAACAAACGTTTTGATATATAGCAGAAAGCCAAGTGAACCAAACTAAAATTAGATTTTCCAAAGTAATCAGTTGCAGCTCTTCCAGCTCATTGTTACCAAACAATGGCGCATAATAGCATGCTAACAACTATTGGCCACTGAACAAAGCACCTCTATTGATTAGCCTACCACAAGCTAAGCATTGCTAAGCTCCTGCTTTATTAACCACAAAACATAACATAGACACATTTCTACAAGTTCAAGACACCTGCAAATTAATCTAAAATTCTAATTCATATACCTGTTTACATAGGAATATGTAAAACATGCAAAACCAACATCAACTCTCTCAATCCAGTCAAATGCAAAACATAATGGAAACAATCCATTGTGCCGTTTCACCCCTTATATATAAATGGGTAATAACCGTTTAGTTGTTTTTTATTGTTGTTTTGCAGACTGATTACCATTTGTATAACCAAACATTAACTACAAACATCATGGTTAAACAATTGTTCATATAGCAAAATCATGATTAAAGTTAACCATGGTTTTAAAGGACTAAGGGACCTATTTCAGATAGTCTCAACCAAGAGCATTAAAGGGTTAGTTCACCCAAAAATGAAGATTCTGCCACCCTTTACTCACATTTCACTTGTTTTTTTAAAACATTTTGTTAAATGCTGATTGCTGGCACCCATTGACTTCTACACTCTCAGAAATAAAGGTACACGAGCTGTCACTGTGGTGGTACCTTTTCAAAAGGTACACATTTGTACTTAAAGGGTCCATATTGGTACCTCAAAAGTATATATTAGTACCAACAAATTTTAAGAGGAACACTTTTGTACTTTTTAGGTACTAACATGTACCCTCGAGGTGTTAATAGGGACCCTTTAGGTACAAATGTGTACCTTTTGAAAAGATACCACCCCAGTGACAGCTCGTGTATCTTTATTTCTGAGAGTGTATAGGATTCTTTTCCTACTTTGGAAGTCGATGGGTGCCAGTAACAATCATTCTTCAAAATGTCTTCTTTTGTGTTCAAGAGAAGAAAGAAACTAATAAAAGCTTGAAACCACATGAGGGACAAAAAAACATGAGGTAATTGTCATTTTGGGGTGAACTATCCCTTTAAGTTATATTTTACAAATAGCTAGTAACTAATGTTTATGTCTTGTCTCCCATTGTTTTTGAGTGTCTTCAGTTTCAATAGTTTGAGGACAAGGACAATGTCAGCTCCAGAAGAAATGCTAAGAAGACCACATCAAAATGTTTCATCTGGTTTGAACTGAATCTAAAAGCTGTTGTGAAAGTTTTTTTTTTTTGAGGGTTAAGTGTCAGTGAAACAATGGAGCCATCAATAAAATGACAACAACCTGTCAGAATCGGTTTACCATTATTTTGTTTCCTTTTCCTTTATTACTCAAGACAGACAACAACAGAAAGGAGCACTTGAAGACTGTCATTGAGTTTAATGGGGTGGAAATGTCCTGGAGGAATGGAAAATACAGCAGTTATGTTTTGCTATGCTCTAGAAGAAGGAAATGTGTCAAAGGAAATCTGTTCTCCAGGGCTTTGTTACATCCAAACGGGGGTCTCAGATCAGTGTAGTTTGTTTATTTTCCCAAGAGGCCATAGCTGAGAATGTGTGTTTGGCCTCAAACGAAGGTTAAAGAGTGTTGGACCTGCCGGCCCTGACAAATGCTTAGCGGATCAGCGTTTGTGTGCTCCAACATGCCAAATGGCTTGTGTGTTTGCGAGTGTGTGGGTATTTTCCCCTTGAAATTTTAATGAAGGGATTCATAAATTGTGCAACACTGACTAATTTTGCTGTTCTTTCTATAACGGCAAGCAAAGCCGCTCCTTTTGTTCATTCAGTTTTTAATCAGATATGTATTTTCTTTGGGCTTGAATCTTTAATGACAAAATTACAAGATTTTTTTTATTTTTACATTTACAGTAATAATAAAAAAATAATAATAAATATATTTTAATCACGTCCACTTCATAGCAAAACAGGCTTTGTGATGATCTTTGTGAAAATAATAGGAAGTAATCTGGATAATGAAGGCAGAATGGCGTTAGAATGGGTTAGTTGACAAACCCTATTAACTAATACCTTATTAATATATTTTAATACAAATCTAAGTGTCCTACACTTGAGTCTAATGGCATTTATTAAAAACTACATTTATATAACAGTATATATCAAACATCAGTTTGGGTAATACATTTTGTAGCTTGTACTGTGTTAAAATGTGTATAAACGGTTGGAAATCCCTTCGCCTATTCAAAAATATCTGGAACTAATGGACTAAATAATGTTACTCTATACAGATTTTATAGAAGCATAAAATAATTGCTACTTGGTTTTAATCTGCAGGGTATGCATTTTCTAATATAATAACCAGCTTTCTTTCACCGTCACCTCTTCAGACTTTTAAGAACAAAGAGAATTTAATATTGTTTTTAAGTTTTTAGATGTATATCTGACCCTCACTGAATTGTGTAAATTTTGTCATTAACATTGTTTACATTTTTAATTTATCATTGTTATTATTGACTTTGTTTATTTAATTTTTTTAATTGTGTTTTGTTACTTTCTGTATTGTTTTAAAAAAAGTGAAATGATTGTCTACACTAGTTTTTCAATGGAGTGTATAAAATGGAAAATGTACATTAATTGTTTTCTTTTTTATTTCATTTTACCCCAAAAACTGCACTATAAATGTAAATACACTAATGGAAATACATCACCATTTTAAATATTGCATTATAATTATTGCATATTACATTTTTATTGAATATTGCTAATTCCATAGGAACCTGTACCCTACCAGTATATTCAAGAATCAAAGATTTTATTCAGTCCACACTAAGGCCAAAGTCATTTTGAAAATGTCAGTGGTCATTCTTCTTGTCTAAAGTGAAGTCATTATTTACATCAGAAGTTGTGCACACTGTAGAATGTCTCCATCTTATACAAACACCAACCCCCTGAACCAAAAACAACCCAACAAATAAAGCAGTAATTTAATCAGCAGAAACACAACACACCCACTGAAACTTGCAGAGATGTCTTTGTTTCACAGTCAGTTACAAATGATTATTGTTTCCAGCCTTCCAATTCTCTAGGAAAAACTATTGTTCGTGTAATCAGATCGTGCCCAGAGGTCCCAATGTATGTGCAGCAGTGGGTCTGCGCAGCCTGAGCGCCTAGTTGATCCGCTTCAAGTACGTTTTTTGCAAAGCGGAAACAACAGGACCCAGACAAACCGAGAAGCTTTCGATTCTACTCCATTAATAACACAAAGAAAGAAACATATGAGTTTGTAGTCGTCTCGGAGCTTCACAAATCAACACCGGTGATTGAATTACACTATGTACACAATGGACACCTTCTCGGGATGTACAGGTTTACACAAGCCAGCACGACGTTGTTTCGATTTTCAAACGTAAACATCCGCCGAGCAGCTTCGTCCATGTGTGAGCAGCAACTTCATGATGCTAACCGTGTTTATGAAGACTGTACCTGTCCAAAACAGATGATATGGGATTCCCAACTAATCCTCGGTTATAGTACAGCCGGAATATCTTTCTTTTGAGTCTTCCTAGACGGCAAGTTATGACGCCAAAGAGTTAGCACGCGAGCTAACAGTGCTAACGTTATCAAAGCTACGTGTTTGTGTAGCCACTAAACTGAACTGTCGTTTGACACCACGAATAACACGACAGATGACATACAGTTCATACCCGCGAACTAAAGTGGCATTTCACGTGCGGACATGCTTATTATGGGTGTGCTGAACTTTGTGTTTAGTACAGTCGGAAAATGTATAGATGTCATTTGCCTCCTTCTGGATCTGAACTTCGTGATCGTCAGCTCATTGATTCAGCTGTTGGTTTCAGTGCTCTCCTTTGTCAATAGTCTGCCCATGCTCCTCACAAACTCAGTGCTCGAGTGCTGGAACCTCAGTCTGCTGTGCATCATCACCATGAGGGACGGAGTGACCGTCGTGACCCATAACATGGTCGGAGGCTGGACGCAGCTTCTCGGAGGTGTGCTGGAGAGCTTCAAGATCATCGGATACCTGTCTTCACATCTTCTGCTGCGCACCAAAGAGCTCCTTCACCGCGGCCTGCTGTCCGGACACGGTTTACTTAGACAGGCCTGGGAAGGCTTTGGGATCCTATTCAGCCTGCTGCTGTATTTCATCAACACTATCGTCAACCTGCTCCTCATAGGCACTCAGAACTTATATTCGTTGCTGGTGAGCACCGTGGAAGCGGTGTCCAGTCCTCTGCAGAAAGCTCTAGAGCTGACGTTAACAGTGCTGACATTTCTTTACAGCAGTCTCGTTGGCACCTCCATCCTGTTGTGGACGCCATGCAGACTAGCGATGGAGTTTTTGGGATCAGCGTGTCAGATTTTTGTGAGCGTATTTTTGCTCAATTCTTACGGGCTGCTTCTCACGTTGATGATCATCACCGGCGCGACTGTGTATCTGAACCCTGCGCTTCCACGACAAGTATCATTGCGCATGATCACCTACGTTAACACCGTACCTGTTTTACGGCGACTCCGAATGGCTCTCCAGCGACTCTATGTGCTGGAGAGGAATGTTTGGCAGCGATTAGCGTGGCATCGCAGCCGGATTGGCCTCTTGGTAGCTGCAGAAAGAGATGTTGGTCAACCTGAGCCCAATATTGAGCCGGAGGTTGAGCTAAATGTACCAAACCAGGAGGTGGGAGAAGTTCTCGAAGATGCCCCTCAACCTGACCCTCCACTTCCTAGTTCCAGCGCTCACAGGCCACTCCGGAAGTTTCCATCTGAGGACAGCTGCAGAGGCCCGCCAACAGATAACCTTCTCAATCTTCTGCAGGAGCAAGAGGAGAGGAAAAAGTGTGTGATTTGTCAGGACAGCACTAAGACTGTTGTGCTCTTGCCCTGCCGTCACTTGTGTTTATGCAGAGACTGCACCAATATTCTTCTGCGCCAGCCAATGTACCAACAGAACTGCCCTCTGTGCCGCCACATGATCCTTCAAACCATGGATGTGTATCTCTGAGGCCAAACGTTTACGGATGTGTTTGCCATCCTCAGGTGTTCTTGTTTTCCGAGCAGGACTGTTGCTGAAATGTGTCCATTCCACTACTGATGCTTGTAAATAGATTTGAATCATCAAGCTTTTATAAATTGTGATGGTGAGGATTGTGTGCTTTCTTATGTTTTTATATTCATTGTCACTTTTTTCATCGGCTTATAAAAGCAACACTATTTTTCTCATGCAGCAATATCATATGAATGTAAGCTTTGTATTAAAAATCGGAGGTTAATTGTGAAGATGTGCTTTATTGAGAGTGTTTTGTATGCTACGATACTAACAATGGACTTTACTGTAAGGATTCTTGTTTACTTCATTGTTTTTTAAGGTGATCAATGCGACAGCTAATTGATTTTTGTTTCAGCATACACTACCGGTCAAAAGTTTGGCCTCAGTTTGTTTTTTGCATGTTTTTTTTAATTATTCTGTTCATCCAGGCGGCAAATGTAAAAATGTCAAATATTTAATACAATTTTAAATAAGTGCTTGATTATTGTATGTAATTTCAAATGAAATTATAACTATTACTCCAGTCATTATTGCTTTTAATACTATTACCATTAATTATAACCATATTAATTATAAGACCTGCATTTATTTATTTACCTGCATTTATTTATATAATTATTAATTATAATAATTAATATCAGAGTGACTTCTGAAGGATTGTGTGACTGAAGACTGCAGCAATGAAGCTAAAAATTCCTCAAAATCACTGGAATAAAGTATTAAATTAGTTTATGAACTTATTTTGAATGGTTATTGTATAGTGTAATAACATTTCACATTTTTTGATGAGATAAATGCAGCCGTGGTGAGCAGGATGAGCTCATTTTTAAAACATTTCAAAATCGCACTGACCCCAAACTTTTGACCGGTGGTGTAGTTAGTAATCATTCCACTGAAAGCTGTTTTGCACTCTCTTTGAGTCACTACAATATTTTCACAATCTGATGACGTATCCTTGCTGTTTTTGTCATTTATTATTGAAGAGCATTAAGGCTCTCTCACTGCTCAAGGGGTATTGATCAATGCATTCTCGAATCGAAATTCTGTGCTTGTTTTTTTTGTTTGGAGCGACGGTAATCCAATTCGGTTGTGAGTGGCAGAAAGGCTTTTAGCTCCGCTTTTTCCAGTGGATGTTGTTGGAAATCACCATTTTGGAAACAGCTTGTACATTAGGGAGACAAGCTGCAGGTCTTATCTCATTTATTTTTGTCTTATGTGATATTTCAAAAGCTGAAATCCACAGATGTGTTCGGAAAGGCACAATGCGCACGACAATCAGGTGCATTAGAGACAAAAGCAAGTTCGTTCAAAGTTGTGTTCTACTAACCTTTTTATTTTTTCTGCCACTCTCATTACTGCTCAATGCAGACGATAAGCACTAACACATGATTTATTATTGTCATTTTGAGATTTTTTTAAACAAGCTGTGATTTCGTTCCATGTTTAAGCCACAAGCCTTTTTAAAAGTATTCTTGTACTGCAGACTATTTTGTATAAATGTCTCCAGTGAAGTCTGTGGGCAGATGTCAGTCTGTCCAGAGGCCTGGATAATGTCGAAACCACATTCACTGACCATCCAGAACAATAAACAGTATTTGACTCTGTGCTTGTATTGTCCTTGTCTTCAGCACCACTTGTAGTAGTTTTGTCACTGGACTAAAATGCAATTCACAACAGTGTTCTTGATTGAATGAAATGAGTAAATCGACTTGTGTGCACACATATGCAGAGGTTTTGGACTGCTGGTTGTGGATACACGCAAGGTATTATTAACTAGAGAGGATAGTCCACTTCTTTCAGTCATTATATACTAAATCCAGTGTTATCTGCATTTTGTTTGACTCTTTTCTGCTGTTAGACACAAAAGAAGATATTTCGATGAAAGCTATAAACGTAACCATTGGCTATTGACTTCTATAGTATTTGTTATTTCCTACTTGGATTCAAGCTATCTTCAAAATGATCTCCTATTGTGTTCAACAGAATAGAGAAACTAATAAAAGTTTGGTGTTGGGTGCTCTGGTTTTCCCCACAACTCCAAAGACATGCTGTATAGGTGAATTGGGGATAAGCTAAATTGTCCGTAGTGTATGAGTGTGTATGGATTTTTCCCAGTGATGGGTTGCAGCTGGAAGGGCATCCGCCACATAAAACATATGCTGGATAAGTTGGTAGTTCATTCCACTGTGGCGACCCCAGATTAATAAAGGGACTGAGCTTAAAAGAAAATGAATGAAAGAATGAATAAAGGTTTGGAACCACTTCAGGGTGAGTAAATTTTGGGGTGAACTACTCCTTTAAGCCGTCAAATGGAGTGTTTCATTTCAGCTGGGGAATATATATTGTTAACATTTGTACCCTACTTTAAAGGAATATTTCACCCACTCCAAAAAAAAAAAAAAGCTAGATGAAGTTTCTAGAGTGTAAAGTTAGCTTAAACGGGCTTAGGCTAATATGTAAGGTGGCCGAGAGATCTTAACGCGCTGCAATTTAAGAAAGCACATGCAATAACAAAAAACACTAGCAAATTAAGAAACGGTCCATCAATTTGACAGCACACCAAATTCTCACAACACAGACAACGGAAGAAACATGCAGCAAACTGGTCAAAACACAAACAACAAAAGAAACGCGCAGCATATTGGTCAAAACACAACGAAAGAAACGCGCAGCAAACAATCACATAACAAAACGGAAATGTTTCAAGAGGATCCAAAAACATGACGAACCCAGCTGAGATACGGACCCGCCGTGACTGTTGTTCAGTGAAGTGATTGGTGGTCTTTGAAAGGTGAGTCGTTTTTTTTTTCATTTATTTGAATATCCTGTTTACACGATTCCGTTGTCTTTTGTAAATTATAAGTCTAATTAATGATTAACTGAAACGTTGCGTTATTAAATAAACTAACTACATCCGTATCTCAGCTGGGTCCGTCATGTTTTTGGGTCCTCTTGAAACATTTCCGTTGTGTTATGTGACTGTTTGCTGCGCGTTTCTTCTGTTGTGTTTTGACAAATTTGCTGCGCGTTTCTTCCGTTGTCTGTGTTTTGACCAATTTGCTGCTTGTTTCTTCCGTTGTCTGTGTTGTGACAATTTGGAACAGGTGTGCTGTCAAATTGATGAAGATCGTTTTTTAATTTGCTGGTGTTTTTTGTTATTGCATGTGCTTTCTTAAACTGCAGCCCGTTAACCTCTCTCGGCCACCGTAAATATGGGCCCTTTAAGGAAACATTAACGATTTTAGCTGATACATGATACAAAATACTTTCCAAATGGACAGAATGAATATCCTAATGATACAGCACAGTCCTACAAAGCAAAATAATCAAAGAGGCCATTTATATTTGCTTCCCAAGACCTCATTATATCAGGACCCATGAGTACAAATGTACTGACTATATATTAGTCAATATTTGAAGTGGATCAAAAAGTGTTTCAAAATTGTCCTAAGACAAGAATGTTTTTTTTAGGACAACTTTGATGAAAGATTTTGATCCACTTCAAATGTTGACCATTATATGTTGAATACTAAATTACATACTAGTAGCTTGACATGCATTTCATGAACTGCAGCAAAATCACAATTTCAGCTATAAATCTTCTTCAGTGTTCTAAATACACAGCAAACTGCAGTAAAACAACAGTTCATTCATGATATAAGTTGTGTAAAATGCAAGCATTAATGAAGAAAAACCTTCATGTTCAGCACTGGACAGCTCCACATTCCAACATTTTAGTAAGTGGAAATTTGAGCAATGTGAATAACATATATTAAAAGTATTCAAGAGATTTCCTGAGTACTTACATTCGAATGCATCTTTTATAATTATCTGCGAATATGTACTTGAGAACAATGCTTTAAAAATAGCCGAAAACTCAGGAAGCGCAACACCCTAATGGAATAAACAGAGATCGGCTTCTCGTTCAGAGATGAAAGAATTTCCGTGTTTATTTTGTGCTTTAAATAAATCCAAACGACGCTTCAATGACTGTTATTCACAAATAATCCTTTAAATATGCCAAAAAACTAGGAGACAACCTTCAAAATATTTCTTGTTTGTTTTTTGACATCAACGTGAGTCTTACTCCAATTTAATTTTGTTTATGTGTAATTATGAGTATTATAATAATAGTAATAATAATAGCAATAAAAATCCCTCAGAAATTTGTAGTGCTTTTTTTTACATATAAAAGTAAAGACTTTAAAGTGTAAAGTTACTCTATTTTTATTATTATATTAAATATCATTACATTTATATTATATTATATTATATTATATCATATCATATTATATTATATTATAATTCCTATTTTCTGTGACATTGTCCCTCAGTACACACCTTCTCATTCCATGCGGTCTGCTGATACTCTCTCACCCTTCAACAGCCACCCAGATTAAAATCAATGGGGGAGAGAGTCTTTTCTGTTGCTGCACCCAAGTTATGGAATGCCCTCCTTTATTCTGTAAAAACGCTTCCACACTAGCTAGCTTTAAGAAGATGTTAAAAACTCATCATTTTAGGACTGCATTTTTAGGTTCTTTATCATTCTAATGTGTTTATATTTGAGGATTTATTATTATATTATATTATATTATATTATATTATATTATATTATATTATA
>CAIGQQ010004837.1:21170991-21213942 GCA_903798035.1 Danio albolineatus | reverse complement strand
TATTATATTATATTATATTATATTATATTATATTATATTATATTATATTATATTATATTATATTATATTATATTATATTATATTATATTATATTATATTATACACATTTCTAGAATATTCTTTAGTAAAACAGATAAAAAACTCTTATGATAAGCATGCAGGGATATGGAGTACTATAGTCTTCTAAGTATAGCACAGCTAGAATAGACTCAACGTTAGATCAGAGGGTCAACTATTTCACAGCATGTCATTGTCTGGCCCTGCGCCCACTGAACCAAAGTGTGGACATGCTTGAGATTATCTTACAAATAGGAAGTCCTGTCTATGGGTCAATAGGAAGGTTTCAGTCTCTGAGGATGAGAACAGGGCATAAACAGCGGCTCCTCACACCCACACTCACAATTCAAGGGGACTTCCATTACGCTTGTCACACATCACAACTTTTCACAACGATTCATAAACTAAAATAACTTCTACTAAAACTACTAACTAGCTAGTGAGTGAGTAAATAAATTAATTTGACAATAGACTTGATCATAATTATGAAGTTTTTGCTTATAATTCTTTTGTATGAATTTAAGTGTCATATACTGTGCTCATGATGATGAAAGGACGTCCCCTGCTGTTAATAAAGAAAAGTACAAAAGTAATGTGATCAGGCCTATTATTTATTCTATGATATTGTCCAACAGCGACACCACTGATTAAAAATGTAATGAAGAGAAGCAGCGTGCAAAGACCTTCAGAAAAAATGAAAGGACGCCCCCTGCTGATATTAACAGACATAGAAATTTAATGTGCGTATGTATAAACTGAAGTTTATGGAAATTTACCATAGTAGTTTGTATAAATAACGTGAGTATACGACATGTTTATATACGACACAAGCAGAAAATAACGGCTATCATACATCAAGATTTACCCTGTAAAATGTAATTTCAGGAAACACACATACACACACACACACACACACAATTATTAGCCCAACTGTGAAATTTGTATTATAAAAAATTGTTATTTCTATAGTGTTTTTAACTAAGCATGGAGATTTTTCACAATATTTTCTATTATATACTTCTTCATCAGAAAGTCTTCTTTATTTCGGTTTACTTGGAATTAATTCTTTTTTTAAATTATTAAAAATTAAATTAAAATTAAAAACTGCTACAGTCAGTATTTTTAGGCCCTTAAGATTGTTTTTATTATTAATCTAACAGCTACAGAAACCACTGTTGTAAAATGACTTGCCCAATTGACCAAACTTGCCAACGTAATACAATTAATCTAGTTAAGAATTTAAAGCTGAATACTATTGTAACGGAGGCCAGCTAACGAATCACTCTGCAGGTAAACCTCAATCCTCTGACCCCAAAAGGTGCTCTAGCGACAGACACTAAAGGCCATGGTCTTTAGCCTCCTTGGTAGAGCAACCGACTCCCATAAAAAGAATTGCCAGTTCGATCCAAGCTCAGACTGGGCTGGGTGCAGCAGGACCAGTGGGTTACACGTGGCGGCTCGTCCGGGATGGAAGTGAGTTTAACAGAGGCAATCTAGCAAGTAGTATGCAGGTAAACCTCACTCCTCTGACTTCAAAAGGTGCTCTAGCGACAGATGCTTGAGGCCATGGTCTTTAGCCTCCTTGTTAGAGCATCTGACTGCCATACAAAAAAAATAAATAAAAATTTTTTCGCCAGTTCGATCCCAGCCCAAACTGGGTTGGGTGTATCAGTGGGTTACACTAGTCTATTATCTTGCAAAACAACTAGAAAAAACATAATGCCTACTGTGATCAGTTAAGACAAAGACAAAGTAGTTATTTAAAAAAAAGAGAGTTTAAAATGTGCATTTTGGGAAATATAAAAAAAATTATATATATATATAAAAAAAATCACTGGCACTGGCACTGGCACTGTCATTGTGTCTACCTTCGTACCAAAAAATCTGACACCGCAACAGCATGACAGGAAAACATTTACGGAGAACGGTCAAAACATTTACTCGGGCAAAACGTTCCTCTAATTCAAATAGAAGTTTAGCTTGGTAATGTTGTAGCCTATAATTCAACTGGCTGCCAGTTAGAAGCAAGAACAATCACACATGTGCCAGATATTTAGCTAAAACCAGACACTGTCGTTGTCATCTGCTGTTTTCCAGCACTCAAGCTCTGTGAGGCAGGATGGAACGCGAATACGATTTGTTTATCACTGTATGCTTGTGAAAACAGCTAAAAATTTGGGAGTGACAAGTATTGGACAGAGATACCCTTCGGTGCTTGTTTTGGTCTGGTTGAAGCTGCTCTCCGAACAGCTGTGAAGGCACAGGCCGTGACCTCATGGAAATGAATTGCACAATGGGAGGATACAAATGTACCACTCATTCTGTCTTCTCAAAGTTACTGCAAAAACATTCCGTCGAAAATCTGTGCCAGA
Source organism: Danio albolineatus (assembly GCA_903798035.1). Lineage (NCBI taxonomy): Eukaryota > Metazoa > Chordata > Actinopteri > Cypriniformes > Danionidae > Danio > Danio albolineatus. Next base: position 21,211,513 of record CAIGQQ010004837.1, on the reverse strand, counting down.
AGCCTGAGGAAAACTGGAGACTGCTACTCAAGAACAAAAACACACAGAGAAAGCAGAAGAAAGGGCTCAGGGAACAATAAAAGAAGAAGACAAGGAGGAAAAGGTACATTTAGACAGTAAGAGACGTGAAAACAGTAGTTTACACAAAAATGACATTTCTCCCATCAAATACTCACACTTCACTTGTTGTTCTCAAGAATCCACATAAGTGAGAGCATTTTAATTTTCTGATGAACTATCCCTTTAAGATTTGTCTTTAGCTGCATTCAAATCATATTGTAATTACCATGACTATTAGATTTCAACTAGTATATCTAAAAAACAGCATTCACATCCTTGTAATATGACCACTGAGCATTCATCCCGAGGCCCCCAGAAACTATGCAGCACCACGGATGTGATCCAAGACCCGCGATGAGACGATCCCAAGGTTCCATAATCCTGGACCACAGCTGCTTGGTGCATGGCGGAGTAGCAAGCATGAGACGGATTCCTGTGACCCTCCAAGGACAGACAAGCCTCGAGTTCTCCAGCCTCCAGCGCCTAGACTGCAGCTCTGCACAAGACGTCTGGCCATAGGAGAAATGGTCGTTTTTTTTCCTCGCTGATGTCGCCACTGGCTCGAATGGTTTGGGACTTGTAGAGCTGCGCACCGATGGATTAATCTTCAGTGTTTGGACTCTCAGTAGTGAATGTTAAACCACACTGAACTGAACTGAACTCCAACCCTAAAAACTGGACTGACACTGTTTCAATTTACCATAACCTTCTATGTGAAGCTGCTTTGGCACTACCTACATTGTAAAAGTGCTATACAAATAAAGGTGACTTGAATTTAAATGATTAGGCTTCAAACTTGGTGTCCAAGCCTTTCCTGAATTTACTATCCCTCAGAGCTCTAGTGTTTAACCAAACCTGAACCAGCTAATCAAGATCTTTACACCCACTAGATTGAAATGTCCAGCAAGTATATTGAAGCTGGCTGGAGTTATATTTTGCACCACTTCCACCACCCGAAAAGATGGATTAGACGTTTAAGGCTTGATTTCCTTGCCAAGAATCATCTCAAAAGTATGATAATAACAACATGACGTGAATGCAGCTTGTTGTCTTTGCAGATGTTGTTAAAGGCTCGGTCACATTAGTAAAATAATTTAGTAATATTTTGACAGCAAAAAGGCCAATTTTTAATTGTGAAGTCTCACTGTAAAATCTACAAAGCAAATTACTGCTCTTACCTGATGTTCCTCATTGTAGATGACTGTATTCAGAGGTTACTTCCAAGCTGCATTTTAAAGTGGTAAAAGTCAGGCAAATCTGTGGGTTAACAAACATTAATCCAGGGGGTTTTCTAGCCTTCATCAGTATATTGAAAAAAGATATTTTTAATCAAACTATCATCACCAGTTGTGGATATAAACAGCTGATAGAAATTAATTACATAAAGGAAAACTACTTACGTCGGTTTTCAACAGGCTCTATGGCCAGACAATGATTTACCAGAAATAATCAGCGTGATTCAGAAGCCAGAAACACATTCCAGACAAAATACAAGAAGTTTCCGACTTAATATGTGACAACACTGACTTTTGTTGTCTATTCACCTCGCCTGTCTGCAATAATTTATCTTGTTATCTGGAGCTATTAATGTTGTGTGGGTTCATCCAATCTATTAAACAGACAGCTAAAAGATATATAAGAATGATGATTTTGAAAGAATAACAGCTACTTTTACTAATTCAAATACAAGTATGAATACAAAGTACACACACACACACAGAAATGTACTTAAATGTAATCAGAAAATTAATTAAAATTTAAATTAAATTGCCCAAATTAAATTGTAATTGAGTAAAGTTTGAATGATCCATCCTTGAGTTTAACTTAAAACTTTGTAATACATTTATGTCCTTTTAGAAGCTTTAAAGTCCATCAGAGCTCATTCCCATTGACAGTGACACACTTTCTTCAAAAATGTCCCTGTTTGGGCTCCACAGACTCCGTGAAACCTGAAACCTCAGCTCCCGGTTGCCCAGCAGCAGAAATTGCTTTTCCTTCTGACATTTACTGATGAATTAGGTAATTATTGGTGTCATTTTTATTGAAGTCATATTCCAGAGAAGTAATGGAAAGTATTTATTGTGCTTTCTCTCAAAACATAGACTGCCACTAAAATAAATGTTTTCTGTAATAACAGCAGAAGGTTTTCTTTTTCGGTATTTCAGTTTTTTATTCCATATTTGTGAAGCAGTATTTTTCAATTCTGACTTTAATACTTTCATTCTTTACATGGCAACACCTCAGCCTTTTTATTCAGTGTCATTACATACGATTAGAACATCACCTGTGCTGATCATACCTATTATTGAAGGCCAATCAAAGGCCTTTGTCCTATTACTTTTCCAATTGATGAACCCTGCCGTGTGCTTTTAATCTAGGCAAAAACAGCAGAGTTCTTCCAGTCCGAGTACACTAGGAAACCAGTGAACGTGCTGTCTGTCTTTGAGCTGGAGTAAAAACCGATGTACTCGCCCAGAGCCATCTGCACCCACACCTGATCTCCAGGAATCAAGTGCACTAGTGTTCCTCCAGACAGTGACGCTGGTTTGGACCAGTTCCCAAAAATCTGGAAGTAGGAGGCCACGGTGTGCCCGTTCTTCATGAGGTCAAACTGCAAGCTGGAGCGGTAGACTGTGGCGTGAACGGCAAAGTAGTAAACCCCCGGCACTCTGCAGGTGAAACGTCCGGTTTCTGCATTGTAATCGCCCTGCTCATTCAGAATCACCTTGTCGAAGCGCACCGAGTCACCAACAGTCAACGGAGCTGTGCGGGCCTCCGACAGTTTGGCGCTAAAGGCTGATTTAGGGGCCACTGCACACTCGCCTGGTGTTCCTCGCTCCCCTTTTTCTCCTGGATCCCCTCGGTCTCCTGTGAGGCCCCTCACGCCCGGCTGACCTGCCATAAGCATCATGGGATTTTTATGTTTTATGGTTGACATTCAATTGAGTGCTGCAGAGATGATGTATTTGTGTAGACCGATAACTAGAACAAGTAGTGCCAGTGTTGAACTTGAGCTCAGTAGTGTCACACGTGACTAAAATTACTAAGATTCAAGAGTTCACACTTAGATATTGTTTGATAATAATAACAGGTTTGGCATGCTGTCCCGGGGGAGAACCCTGAGCTCAGAGACCACCTGGTCAATGAGCATGTAAGGTGGTACTAAATCAAGTAGTTCTCAAGAGCTCCCCCTGGTAAAGGAGGAAAGGGGGAGATGAGGTGGATGGGAGGGATTCCTCAAAAAACAAAGATGAGGGGAGTAATGTTAGTCAGGCTATTTATAGTGAATTGGAATTATCCAATTGGCTTACTAATGATTACAGATGAAAGGCCAGCTGTGATCAATCATATTACATACTCCTCTAGAAACTAGTTTGTGAAACTTCACTTAGTATTAGTATTATCATTTAAAATGCAGTAACTGGTTACCTTTTCTTTGTCTACCACAGACCTCTTAAAACTGCTGTATTTTTTCATTTGAGCCAAATCTCAAAACTGTCCTTGAATGTAGTTTAATTAATTACAGCTCTAATGATTTAAAAAAGGAAAATTGTAAAATCATTCATAAATACACCAGGCCTAATTTTACAAGAGGCTATTTTAGTGAGTGCCAATTTCTACATTTATAAAATCATGGGAACTTGATTTTGCATTGTCACCGAAAGCCATGTCCTCTGGTGTGACACTGAGCTAATATTAAATGGGCTTTTCTAAAGAAATCTTTGATCAGTTGAAGGACTCCATTCAGGATCATGTGACTGAAGCTCCCATATGAAGCCTATAACATATTTTAATTTTTTGGAACCACTATAAAATTAAGTTTTATTATCGTTTGGTCTGATGCCCCATTTTTTTGAAAATATCCAACAAGTTAATTCATTCATTCATTCTCCTCTGGCTTAGTCCTGTATTTATCAGGGGTCACCACAGCAGAATGAACCGTCAACTTATGCAGCATATGTTTTACACAGCTGATATCCTTATTATTATTTCATATAAAAAAATAGCACTATATGAAGATAAGTGTTCAACAATGAAGAGAAAACACTCTTATATTATTTGTATATTATTAAAGGTTGCTTTTCTTTATTTCTGCTACGTCACACCAGAAAAGACGTCACACCACATAAAATATATAAATAAAATAAAAAAATAAAAATCTAACAATGTTTACTTTAGTAACCCTTTATATTTTCCTCAAACATCAGACTTTAAACTACATAAATATAACTGTATTTGTTTTTCATGTTAAATCCTGTAAAAAGTTGCTTGGTTTAAACTAAAGCAATCTACTATGTAAAGTGCTTTATATATAACTTAATATCCTGGATTGCAGAGTTTTCTTTGCTCTTTTCTCACCGCTGTCATTTCAGTTGTGTGTTTATTTCATACTGACAGTCGAGCATGTATCGAAACATAAGTGTGGCCAGCATCAGAATGCAACAGTAAACTGCTTTTGTGGTATTTCAGAGAACTCATCTGAGAGTAAATCAAGACCTTTAAAGTTTTAGTTGTGTTTGAAAAGGCAGCTGCAAACAAATGGCTAAATGGGAGGTTGGTCAGGGAAATTCAAACATTTGTACTCACTAGTCGACTCTACACTCACGCTCTTTCAACCAAATTTACCTGAATCTTTTTAAGACTGAAAAAAATGGAAATACTTTACAAAAATTGAAAGCTTGGTAGTGTGCAAGTGTGCATGCTATAGTTTGTTTAAAGCCAACATTTAGCTTTTTACATTTGTAACATGCTAAGTGCTAAGAATTATAAACCATAATGCGAATCTTCCTCAAAACTCCATGTAAAACTCCTATTGGGTATTTGCCAAGGGCACCAAGGCAATGCTGACTTACAGGCCGTCCTATAAAAAGACGTCATCACTGCAGCACTCTGTGGAGGAAAAGGTGAGAAAAGCATCATGACAGTGGGTATTTCTGTACCTAGTTCCCCGCTCTCCCCTCTTTCTCCTTTCTCTCCTGGTTGAGCATCACGGCCATCTCGTCCATCCCTGCCAGGCTGACCGGGGCTCCCGTGCAACCCAGGGGATCCTGGGATACCTGGGCTTCCTGTGCACAAACTGGGAATCTTGTTATCTTCAAGTGAGTTTGAACAATGTACGGCGAAAACAAGCAGCAGTGAAAGAGGCCATGTCTGCAGAGATGTCATCGCTCAGTCTGTGGAGAAAAGAAGGAACCTTTCGTTACCTTGCGTCTTGTTTCAAGATGACTTCAGTCTCAAAATAGGCTGATGGTATGAATTCTGCGCTTAATGTGAAAAGCAGCAGAGTTGCATGATCTCACCTCTCGGTCAATAGCGCGAGTAAGCCAAGGGAAATTTGACAGTACATCATAATTACTAAAGCTTTATGAAGAAATCAGATGTTGCAAGAAGCAATCAAGATTTAAAAACAATTGAAGAGCATCGTAAAAATCACTTAAAGGTTCAATATTCATACTATTATTTAACAATTACACTTTTGTCAGCCAATCTGAGATTGATTGTCATCATTCACAGTGAAGAGCAGCTCATAAATGACGCTTACAGCTGAATGGTAAATAATGAAAATGCAGAATGTGCGGACAGACCACAATAATAAAGTTTACTATCTACCATCTCTCATTGATGAGGTGCTGAAGCCAGTCAATATACTCAGACTGCAAACACACACGCACATCTCTACAGCAGGAAGTATTCATGGGCTTGCCGGCTCTCGTAATCCTGTCTGGAACGAAGCATTTCCAACATTTTATGCGTTACCGTAAATCTGCAGGTTTCTATTCAAGTCTGTTGTCTGTCAAACAGCTGTTTCTTATAAAAGTTAAAGAAACTGCTGATGATTCACTCTGAGAAATACAACCAGACCACCGAAGCATTCTTCGACAATTCTGCAGATTCAGTAAAGCAGTGGCATCTTTAATTTAGGAGACACATCTGTCCTCAGACATCTGGATCTCTCAGGATCGTGTTTATGTGTTTCGGTTCTCAATACTTCACCTCAATCCATGTTAGGACACAAGAGGAATGACTGCCAGAACAAATACTATCATTCCAGCGTCGACCGGACAGCCTGATTTCCAAAGTGAGCTTATGCGTGACACATTCTTGATTATTTCAGTCATATATTTAGACAGGCTGTTAATATCTATGGCACTGCTGGAAATTGGTGGTACATTCTGTTGTGGTGACCTCTTATATTAAGTTGAAGGGAAGTAAGTGAGTGCACTATGGGAAAGACTAGCACTTATCTTTGGTCAATGTCTAAAAACTGAAGTGCATTTTAAATGTTACTCTACTTAAAGGCATGGTTCACTTAAAACTGAGGTAACACTTTATTTCGATGGTCCATTTGAGTATTAGTAGACTGTCTGCTTAATATTTGTTGATACTGACATTCAACAGACATTTAACTGACTATAAGAAACTTTGCAAGTGCATGTCAACTTACACTAACCCTACTCTAACTCCATCCTAACAGTCTACTTATAATCTAATGAGAATTAGTTGCAATGTAACTTAAATTCAACAAACAGACCATAAAGTGTGTCCAAAACGCAACATCATTTACTCACCTTTTACTTGTTCCAAACCTGTCTTACTTTCTTTTTTTCTGTTGAAAATATTTTGAGGAAACTAGTAAACTAGTAACCGTCAACTACTATTACTATAGAAGTTGATGTTTACAGGTTATCGGCTTGAAAATGTCTTCTTTAGTGTTTAACAAAATGAACAAAACATATAAGGGTTTGGAACCACTTGAGGGAGAGTAAATTATGAATACATTTTCAGTTTTGAGTGAACTATCCCTTTAAATACAATCACACATACCTCAATTTTCAAATATTTGCCTTAAAATGTGTACTTTGGTCATTTTTTCATTACTTTGAAGAAAGTAATGACCAAACTTGAGAGGAATGATAATCTCAAGAAAAGCATTACATAATAGACTGGATAATATTTCCATTTTACGACTTTGAGACTATTAAAGTGAAATAATATAAGAGCATATAATAATATAAGAGCATATACAATTAAAAATCTGCTTTAAACAACCAATCCTTTTCTTAACACTCAAGTGATCTTTAGAAATTATTTAAAAAATATCAAACTCACCATTTACGTTACTCGAAGCTCCACTGGATTGACAGTCTTGAGCAGGCGAAAGAGAAACGAGCAGTGAAAACTCCTCTTTTCTTTGCCGTCCAAGGCATCTGGGAAAAAATGAGCACTCCTAGTCTTCAGAGGAAATGGGAAGCTGTTGGAAGCCAATTAGAAATAGGGAGGCTGGGAGATGGGGAGGGAGAAAGAGGGATCATCCAAGGGACGGAGACTGAATGCTTGTAGCTCGTCCAACTTTTTAAGCGTAAACATTATCTGATACAGGAGAGCCCTAGAGATGGGGTCTTGGGCGCCAGCGAACAGTCTGGCGAGACCCTTGTGTGTTTAATTAGCATGGGGTTTACAAAGGAACAAGGCCAGTTTATTGTGGGGAATTTGGAAGAAATAAAGCATTGAAGGATTACAGCTCTGTGGTCAACTCTGAGATTGAACTGCTCTGTCTTTAAAAACACAAAAGCATATTTCTGAACCCGTGTCTATGATCATGTGACACGGTCTCCACATGTAAACATTTCTTCTGGATTCATTGTTGCCACATCAAGAGAAAAGAACTATTCGGTGGGGTTGTAAAATGATGGGGTTATTTCTCAATTTAAATGAGCAGTGAAAAAATCTGCAGACTTGAATGAAAGTTGTGCTGATGCGGGTGGCAGTTCAGACACATGGTTTTAGTTACTTTGGAAGCTTTATTCAGAGGGCAGCTCTTCCCCATTAGGGGTATACAGGCCCGTCCTGAACATTTATCCTGCCTTGTAATTCTCATTATAGGCCTAATGGCTCATAAACTACTTCAGGGAGACTGTTAGCGGCTCCTTCTTGTCTGTAAAGTTTCATAGGCCCAGGTACTTCACATTATGAGGAGCTGGATGGGGCTGGACATCTTGTTCTTGATCTCTCGGTGTGAATGGTTTCAATAAAAAGACACGTTTTGTGTTAAATCATTAATACTTTACAATGTAGTTTCTCTAAGCCTTAAAACAAGCTGAATGCTTAATTAGGCTGGTGTATCTTTAAAAAACATTTATTGTGCACATATATACTGTTGACACATTAGACACACACCATTTAAAAAGTGAATTTCACACAATAGGTATTTGAAGCCAATGTCAGACATGTTTAACTGCTGCTTTTCTCAATAATAGTGTTTGAAAGGATAGTTTTACATGTCATGCAGACAAATTTTGCCTTTCAAATGGTTTAGAGCAGACTAAAATGATTATAAATCAAGAGTCTCCAGCTTGTCTAACAATAGGATTCTTTTGATGGACATGCTGTGCGGTAGGTGCTTTAAAAAAGCACATTATCCCTAGTATTAGATTTTTTCCCCATTTATAATAATAATAATAATATTAATAATATTATCTAATATATTAACTAATATAATAATATCTATAGTATACAATCATTCTCAGTACTTGACTATTCCAATCACTAATATACATCACTGATGTTTGATACCACTCGACAATTAAAAAAAATCTTTTATTTTTTCAATAGTTCCTTAAAGATTATCCATTGCAATTTTCCACTGGACAAAGGGTTTGCATGGCTGTAAAAGGTTATTTGAAGCTGCAATAGGAGATTTTGCTCATAAATATTTGTATTGTGTTGGTTGAAAGTCTCTTCACATTCTAATAGTAATGAATATAAATGTAATGAAGTAAGTGTATTTAAGTAAAATGTATTTTTATAGTCTGGTAGTTATACGACTAAAAAAAAAAAAACATTTGTCCAATCAAAAAAATATATATAAAAAATAATAAAAAAATATCAGGCCGAAAATTATAGGTAGTCCAAGCTGTCAACAAATGTAGATTTGTATATCTGCTAACCACGTTCACACAGACTGCACTGTGGTTTAAGAGCATGTTTTCCCACAGCAGGAAAGTTGCTGGTTTGAGTCCCAACTGGACGAGGAGGCTCTTTCTGTGTGGAGTATGTATCTCCCCCATGTCTGCATGGGTTTCCCCCAAAAACTAAAGACATGCAGTATATTTAAATTGGACTAAACTGGCCATAGTGTGTGAATGGAAGAGTGTGTGGGTGTTTCCAGGGCTGGAGGGTTGTGGCTTATATACTGTGTAAAACTATTGGGAGAGTAATTGCCAGTTAATTCCTCCAATAATGCAGGGAATAAACTTAAGGAGAGCTGGTGTGTTGCAAAAATCCTGTTTTGAATCTTTATTTTATGGTTGTTGTTCCCGGTCGATGTCCAATGTAACATATAGGTCTCGGTGCAAACGAACTACTACTCTACCAATCCTGAAAAGGTCAAACAACACGACAGCCAGTTTGAGTAAACAAGACATGTTTATTATTTAAACTATCACTTAAATAAAAAAAGTGCATAGAAAATAAACATGATTAGAAATTTCCTTTTTACAGTTATGTACAATTTTTTTCCTCATTATACATTCATCTTTAAGTAGTTTGTGGTTGAATATTTTAGATTAACAAATTTTCCTTCATTTTTGTGTAAAACGGTAGAACACTGATGGGGCAACTTGGAGAAAAACAAAAAACTAAAACCATAGAACTGTCAGCATCAACATCGACATGATCTCACGAAGCTACAGGGGAAGTGTCGGTAAGACAAAGGAAAACTTGCATCCTCCAAGAGGAACAAATTTCAAATCTCTCCCTCTCAAAACCTCCCTCAAGTACCTCCGATGGTCCGCAACTCAATTCTGTACAAAGTGAACCATGTAAAAACTCCAAAAAAAACAGTGAGCGCCATCACCTGCTCTCAGAAGATTTACCTCAGTGTACATCTAAAGATGTTTACAGAAATAAATAAATAGAATGGTCACCATTACTCATTACAGAACATCACATAAGAAAAAAGTACAACTTAAGTTCCAACAGGAGAGAGAGGTATAGGTGACAAGGCTGCGTTTAGGCAAGGACATTTTATCCTGATGTCCACAAACTGTTAAAAATGTACAGAGTAAAATAAAGCCGACTACACCATCGAAAGCAAACAAAATACCAATGCTCAAAAAGTTTACAACCACATTTTACATGAACTTGTTTCATAATATAAATAGCGCTCCTTTCCGAATAAGAACAAACAAAAAAGTAAAACCGAGAAGAGCAGGAAAAAACGAAACAAACAAACTGCGACGCTCCGTTGAAGGAACATACACAGGCACAGGAAAACTGGTACTTGATCTTGATATTAAAATGATGCACAAGTTAGTTACTCTAAAGTTTATCTGTAACACAAAACCATTATAGATTATACACTGAACATTGCAATTATTAACCATTATGAAGCTGCTGTTTGCTACTGTAACTAAGTTTGTCTGTCCATTCCGTATATTGTGTAGATATTGAAGTACAAGTTACTATTCATACACGTTTAGTTCATATATATATATATATTCATGTATATTGTGTATACGTATAGACTGTTGATAATTACAGAAGAAGTTGTGGTGTGGAAGAGTAAAGTCCAGGAAAACGACAGAGCGTGTCTGTTCTGAAACACTGACCGAGCACTGTTACACCAGTTTATGGAGCATCTGAAGTCGTATTGATGTCTGTACAGGAGTCTATTACAAAGCCCTTAGGATTAGTAACTGTGTTACAAAAAAAATATATTAATAAAATAAAAATCTTATTTCGTTAGACTGAGCAATAGTTTCTGTAGAACCCTGCAAAGATTGCCATTGCTGTAGAATCCTCCTATCGTACGAAATAAAAAGCTGTCCCGCATCTTCCCAGCCTTTCATGTTGGAAAATAAAATCATGAAACAATCAAAACAACAACAACAACATCAACAAAAGCTATTCTAGAATACATTCAACGACGGCCTAGCTGCAGAGTTCAGCACGTCCCTGTTCCACAGGGCCAGAGGAAAGTTGGGCGAAACCCCCAAGTATCCCTGAATAAGATGGCGAAACCGCATCAATACAAACGGGTATACAAATATGAGGCAGCAGCCAACAAATGTTCAACGTGAGGCAACGTACGGAACTCTGACCTTCAGTGCCATAGTCAAAAGTGAAATGCTGGGAAAAGGTCAAAATTATTGCAGCCTAAATACAGGGGGGTCTGCAGTGGCCGAGGAAAACAAAATACAATTGTATTAGAGTTACGAGGCAATGAGGAAAAAGAACTGGCCTTAAAAGTGGCTCGCTCAAGAGAGCCACGCTTGCACAAAGCAGCTTCGTCTAGAGGTATGTACAGATCCCAAGCCATTCCGCAATACTCACATACTCAGGCTACAGCATCCCTTTGAAAAATACATTTGAAGAGGAATCTGTTTGTTTGTGCCCTAGTTAAACAGCTTTAAACATCTGGAGCTCCTCAGCTGACGGTCCAATTAGCTTCAATTAACAGAAACGCACGACAACAGTTACATAGAAGGCACCAAACTTTTGATCTGAAAGATGGAAGAACAATCCACAGAACATCCGTAATAAAGCCACATCTGCCTCAGCCTTATTCAAACAGGAGTCCAACCAAAAAGGGGGTCGACGTTTAAAAGAGAAAGGAGAGATGATACAAGCAAATAATGTGCATTGACTGAATGGGCTGGCTGGAACAATCCATGCAGTGCCAAGGCAACATGTGTTGAAGAAGACTGGGAAGAAGACTGATCTTCAGTGCACAAGACCGTGAGGAAACCAGAGCCCTCTCCTCCTCCATACATATAGTGCTTTAGAAGTAGTTTTAGCCTATGTGGCAATTCCTTGCATTACATCAATCTCTAAGAAAATATTTTGATATAACAAAATATATGGAATAAACTTTGGGACTCGTCAGTTGCTAGAATGCAAGATGGGGATTTCATGCATCCAAAAACGCAAATAAAAGGGGGGGACGCCTTTAAGGGGAAGGTGGGCTGTTCTTGCATGTGATTTTAAGGCTGGCACTAAGAAAGGAGAGACCGATCTCACACCTCGAACATCTGCACTCTGGTTTGAAATGATATTTGAAATGTCCGTGCTTGACCTGGGTTGGCAACGAGAGCCTCTGGTGGACCGCACTCTGTGGGAACAGTAACCGCTTCAGTCTTTGGAATAGAAACGAACCATTTGGGCTACAAAAATTAAAAATCAACCAAAAAAAAAAGCTTTTAGGAGACAGCGAGCACTATAAAACGTCTGGACAAAGCATTAGTGTTGTAAATCTAGCATTTCCTACAAAAATGTTGACAAAATAAATACAATGTTTTATTAAAAATATAAATACCATCGTTAAGTGCTATTCACCAATGAGTGCTTTTTAGTCATTTGTATAGAAAAATATACATATTATTTACATATTCCAATTATATTTGCGTCGGTAACATTAGACAGAACAAAAATAGTCAACAACATTAGAATTCGTACACAACTATGGGTCAAGGGAGAGAAAAACATCTCCCTTTTGCTGAGACACAATAAATAAACTACTGACAATATTTGGACTAAAATCAAATCGATTAAACAACATTTCATAAAAACATGCAAATCATTCTTTTTTTTTGCAATACAACGCAATTAAGCTACTTTCTCTGTGAATTACTATAAAAACGGATAGGAAATGAAAGCATGTTATTCTCCCCAAACCTCAGAAATTGCTCTGGTCCATTGGTTGTCAGTCCACCAGGATCTCAACCCAGCCAGCTTCTACATCTCACAAGCCCTATGCTGGTTTACTCTTCGAAACACATCTCTTCCTACCACTGACAAAAAGAACATTTACCGCTTTCATCAGACAATCTATTCCTGGGACCACTGCTCCCCCTAGTGTTTCCCTAATCACTTTTCCTACGAGACAATATTTACAGCGTCTTCCATACAGAGAATCAGGCCCAGCTTGGCAAGGACGACCATGGATGCTCTGAAGGCTTTCAATGTACATTCAAAAAGGGAAAGATGTCTAAACAGCTCAGGCTAAAAAAAGGATTATGTATCGTCGATCTAAAAACATTAAATCTTTCCCTTCCGAAATTGCACTTTGGTGTAGAATGGAACGATGTGGCAATTTTTCAGCAATTTGTCACACTCGGTAAGTAAGGGCAGGCCAGACTCGACTTATTACAAATTTAAAACTATTCACAACATCCTTCTTATAAAAACAAAATGGTCAAATAAAAGATCACATACAAAAAGTTAAGAATGAAGGGGCACTAATCTCTGAAATTGCACATTACTAAAAGGGACATAAGGGCAATCTTCTCCATTGTGACTCCGCTCGAATGTCTTTTTCTAAAAATCAAACAACTTAAGAGGCACAATACCATTAACCTTCTGATAACCTGAGCCTGCTTCAGTAAAAAAAAAAACATTTAAAAACGTCTCTTCCCTGGCAAGTATACACTCTTGATAGCGCTTCACAGATCATATTAGATTGTGAATTTGCTTTCAATTGAGGAACTTGCGACACTTCTTCGCCCCGCAGTTGCAAGGCAGCTTATTGCCTGGTTCTTCGATGGGAAACTTGTAATCATACGTGAGCTCCTCGCCTTTATAGATTTTGCGCGTGGCAAAAATGACAATGTGCTTCTGACCGTCAACATTGACCACACGAGAGTAGCAGTTGGGCTCGCATGAGTGGTTAATGAAACGGGCTGAATTGCCGTGAATGGTAGCATCCACCACCTCGTAGTCATCAATTCGAAACATGTAGCAGCCAATGCCCTGAGAGTTAAAGAAAAGAAATATAAGAAACACTGACAATGCTTTCAAACTGCATTGAAGAGCCATCAAGAATTCTACCTTGTCATCGTAGTACTTCTCCCGCTTGTCAGTGAGGACAGAACGAATTACATTGCCGGAATACTCGATCACCATTTCTCCGGACTCAATGTTCTTCCTGCAGAACAAACCTCTGCCATGTATGGCCGATCTGTGAATAAACATAAGTTTGAATGCAAAGAAGCAGCACTTTTGTTTTCTGTCCTCAATCCAACCTTTCTTTTTCATTTTAAAAAGAAAGTGTAAATACCTATAGACACCCACAGCGTCCCTGGATGCTTTCTTCAACTGCCTGAACTTCTCAGGCAGTGGCAAGTCTGTGCTGGTGGCCCGTCTGTTTAATATTAAAAAAGGCAAAGCGAGAATTATGATGCTTTGAATGGGTTTCTAAGAGTAAGGTTATAAAACCGGTTAGTAAGTTGACTCACCGAGCAGACTTCTGTTGCATCTCCTCCTCTTCTTCCTCTTGAGGGTTGTATACAGGAGGCTGACGGTGTTTGGATGCCAGGAAATTAAACATGTCCAAAACTGATTTCCTTAAAAATAACACATTTCAAACAGATTAAGGTTAGTTGACATACAGAACAATTAGAATTATTTACCTTTCCCAATCGACCCTTAGGCCCCCTGGCAATGGCAAGTACCTGTGGTACACTTCAGCACGAGCAGATCCATGAGGGTTTACAGGAAGATTTTCTGTCTCCCCAGGCTTGTGGAAGCGAAACCTATAGTTCCGGCAATGCCTGGCTCCATACAGCTGCTCCAGCAGAAAAACTACAGCATCATGAACCACACCCAGCATCTTCAACCCATTTACTCCTAAAAGTAAAAGACAATGCAAAATTAACGTACACAAATATACAAATATTCAAAACAATTCCAATACACTCAAATATACACTTACCATCGAAAGAAAGAGCCTTGAGCCTAGCATTGGACCGAGCTTCTTGCACTTTATCTGTCAGGGACTTCCAGGCCTCTGAAACAAACAAGTATTGCAAACAGGAGGTTTGGGGGTTGTGGAAAATAGAACGAATTTGGAACAATTGTACTATATTATCTAGATCTCAATTACCCTCAATACTCTCACAGCGAATCTGAAATCCGTCATCACTGCAGATTTCAAATATGAGGCCTTTCTTGGGCTTGTAGTCAAGAGAGGAATCTCTCCCACTGTCCCTTTGATCAGGTGTCTCCACTGAAAATGCTTTATTTCCAGTCCCATCACCCTTACTTGGCAATCCTGCAAAGAATTAAAAAAATATAAGTACTGTGACCAATATAAAGTGAAATGGATTAACAGAACTGCTATTTTACCCACCTGCAGTACTTGGTTTTTCATCAACAGCATCTACGGTTTTACGTTTCAGAGCAGAAGAATTGGTTGTCATAGTGGTAGAATCCCTATGAACAGGAAAAAAGGTTTCATTAGGTCAGATACAATGGATTACATTACAAGGTAAAGATTGATATTTCTTATAGTTTACCTCTTCTTTGATCCGGTTTCCTTCGACTGTCCTGTATCCATTGGCTCAGGTGATGACAGTTCCTGGTCCCTATAATATAATATAATTAATTAATATATAATGTGTTTAAACATATTTTAACAAGATGTTTTAGATGACATCAGGCTCTTACCCTTTAATATATGATAATTGGATTGCAGATGTGTCAACAGTTGGTGTATCTGAATGAAGTCCTTTGTGTTTCTTTCCACTGCTCTTATCTGGACTTGGACGAGGTCTTTTGGCCTTATGTTTGCCTTTCCCAAAAGCTACTGAACTTGCTCCAGCAGGTAATTTTGAGGCTTGGTGCTGATGTTGTGGCCGAGAGATGGGAGAGGTTCGTGAGCTCTGAGTGAGGACGCCAACAACATGACCTTTGTTAAGTTCTTGAGTGATAGGATTAGGGGCAAGAGCCACTTGACCAGCTGAGCTGACATTTGGGTCAAGGGTCTTATCCGCCAAGACTCGACTGACTGCATGTTGGAGATGGACGGTGCCCTCTTTCTCCACTTGCTGATTGACAGGCACAGTTATGCTTTGGTTTGGGGGGAAAACACAGATGCTACTGGCAATGGACGTCTGGGCTGGATTTGTAAGATGAGGCATCATTGGGGTTCCTGGATGAAGAACCATTGGTTGGTCTGAAAGGCTCAGGTTGTGAGGGTTGGCTTTGATAAGGAGGTTACTTAAAGATCCTGTGATCTCAGTTGAGCTAATGAGGCCTGGGGCACTTATAGATACAGAGCTGCCTCCCAAAAAGTTTCCAGGTGCACTGGAAGGGACAGACACCACATTTAAAACAGACTGACTTGTGTTGAGCCCCGACACAGTGCACGGGAGCAGGTGAGTTGAGGAATCATGTCCCAGTATGCCAGGCTGAGTTGTGGCTGAGATGGGCATGGGCTGTGGGAGGATAGTAGGCTCCAAGTACATTACCCCTTGCTTTGGCCGTTTTATGATGTTTGGGATTTTTCGATGAGGTGTGGCAGTTATAGTCCCCAGTTCCATCAGACCTGTCTGAGTAGGGATGCCTGTTGCAATCTGTGAAGGTGACAAATTAATGAGGGTCATATTGGGTCCAACATCAGGAGCAAGAGTAGGCTGAGTTTTTGGACGAGTCTGTTTCTTGCTCTTAGGACTCTGAAGACGGGAAATTAGGCGCTTCTTGCCGTGACCAGAGGGAATCATGGATGGAGCTGGGGTGATAGTTGAAGCACTAGATACCATGGCAACATTAGGGGCATGATCATGCCTATGTCCTGCTTCTGTTACACCAATTTGGGGATCATGGGAGGTGACTCCTATGAGCAGGCCGGATGTGGTGCTGGGAATGACTGGCTGGAAACCTGTCTGAGTGGTGCTTGTGAATGCATGGATTTGTGGATGATGAGATACAGGTACTAAACCTTTACTTCCAGCAGGAAAAATGGGCTGAGATGTGGAGATGCCACCACTGAGTCCTGTCAAGACAGGGGCATTAGGATTCATGACACCATTAGGAACAGTTTGCAATACATAGAGTGGCTGCAGATGTTGGTTTAGCACAATCAATTTCTCTGGGCCAGGCTTTAACTGAGAGGCAGTAGCTTGAACAGCAGAACTTGTAATTGGAGCCGGACCTGAGCTAACAGTGGTAGCAGGGATGAACTTTTGATTCTGGAGAGGCAAGGTGGGTGAGCTGGGAAGAACTGGCGTGCTAGTAGTTCTAGTCAAATCTTGGTTCCCGGTCTCACCCACAGGTGCTGCTCCAGGGCTTGTGATATGGTCACCATCAACACGTGGAGGAATGAAGTGTTCAGGAGTTATGTGTCCTTCCGGACCCTGGGAATCGGCACAACCCTCCTGTGGGCTTTTGCTGGATACAGTGGACCCCGTTCTTGTTTTCTTCTTGTTTTTTCCAACTTCTGACTCTTCTGTTGCCAGAGCCAAAATGGTGCGTTCAGAGGTCTCAGAGATCAGCGTCCCATGATTTTGATTACTTACAGTGGGACTTCGAGTTGTAAGCACAGAGAGGTCAGAGGGCAGCTCAAGAGGAAGACCGTATGACTCTTCTACAGCAATGGTAGTGCTCACCCCAGTTTCACCAGATTCAGCATTGGCCAGAGGCTGAGTAAAATCTTCAAAAAGCATGTCCTTTCTTTGGTTAACATCCACCCCATAACTCTCATCTAAAGAGAACTGTTCAGCAGAAGGAGCTTCTGTTTGCTGTCCCAAAGCCTGCATTGAAGGGGTATTGAGCACAAACTCCATGATATCAGAGGGTAGGATGTTACCACAGTCATCACTGTTGTTGTTATCAGAGTCAGACTTGAGCAGGTCTGTGGAGAGTGATAATTGAGTTTCAAGTGGGTCTTGTCCTTGTGTTTTCACATTTCCTAATGGAAGACAGTTATCCTTCTGATTTTTTCGACTGTCACGGCTGTTACTACTTGTGGTATTTACTGCCTCCTTCCCTGAGTCAATGTTTGATTTCTCTGTCCTACTTTCTCTACCTTTCCTTTTTGTAGAACCTTTTTGTGTGGACGAAGTAGTAGCAGTGGTTGTGCTACTGGTGCTTATACTAATGTCACTCTCAGAACCATCATCCACACCATCCAGCTGACCAATTTGTTGCAGCTCCAAGTTTTTGGTTGCTGTTGAAACCTCATCACTGTCATCTTCATGCTCCTTTGCCTGGTCCCTCAAGAACCTGTGGATCTGTGAACCTCTTCCCAAACACTGATCAATACCAGCAATAGATGGAAGACCAGAGCTGGGGTTTATTATAGTGCGTGTGAAGTTATAATAATAAGTATCCTTATTGGAGCCAATTCCTCCTTCTTCATCCTCTCCGCTGTCTGCTGAAGAAGATGTGCTCATATCATCTGCTCCATCAACCTGTCCTTCGGCTGAACGCTTGCTGCTCCCAGTCCGCTTCTTCATAGAGATTTCACCACTTCTGTAAAAGGGTATGTCTTCCTCACCATACGATCGAACACCATAGAATGGCGTTAACCCAAAAAACATGTTAGATCGAGCACGGGCACTCCTCCTTGGGTATCTGCGTTTTGCTGAACCTGCTGAACCATCACTATCCTCCTCGTGGTGCTTATCGACACTGCCTTCATCCTCTAAATTATTGTCCTCCCCATCATCAGCACACTGATGGTCCATGAGGTGCTCTTCAGAATCATCCGGGTGGATGTGGCTGTCTGATTCAGAGCTCTCTGAACTTGCAGATGGGGAGAAAACCATAGCTCGAGAAGACCTTCTTTGGGGGCCCTGGTTGCTAGGGGTAACAGAAGTGTATGTTTGTGTGTTAGGTGATATGTTAACCGCTTTTGTTCCATTAGGATCCATTTTCTGAGACATTAAAGACAGCCTTTCGGTGTGTTTCTTTCCCACCAGAGAAACTTCCTTACTTGACTTAGGGTGCACTTGTGGTGGTCGAATACTTCTCTCTGCCCCTGCTTTCGGCTGAATAGCATCCGTGGCTGAAGTATGCTTTTTCTCAAAGCTAAATCTCTCTTTGGACTTTAATGGCTTCTCCACTTCCTTCTGATCAAATTTATTAACTTCCACAGTGCCAGACCCTGTGTTGCTGCTCAGTGCTGTGGCTTTATTGCTAATGTTGTGAGGAGGTGGAACCTGACCTTGTGTTTTGACATTGCTGCTTTTAGAGTTGCTGTTGAGCACTGCGTTTCGGTTTTGAGCAGTCTCTTTTCTTTCTTTTGAAACATCCCTGCTGACATTCATTTTGACTTTGGAGTGTTTTTCTTTGGTGCTAGAGGTCCCATGACTACCAGTTATACCAGCACTTGCCTGGAAGCCACATTTTATGTCTTCTTCTCCCAACTTGGAACCAGATGACCAGAGAGGTTTCATTGCTGCCACTGCAGCTGGGCCAGACGCATAGTCATGAGACTTCCTACTCCCACTTTTACTGTAAATCCGTTGAGGAGAACCGGTCTTTACTGTGTCTTTTAATGCACCCATTGATGTCATATTTCCTTCCTTGTTTGGATTAGCTTTGTCTTTTGGAAGCATGGCAAGTGGATGATTGGACATAAAAGTGGCTCCAGCTGGCAGGTCATTATCTTTTGTTGCTTGTTTCCCTTTCTCATTTTTTAAACCACCACTTGCTCTCTGATGGCCTGTCAATACTGCAGTTCCAGGAGGTGGGGACGCCTGAATTACACCAGCTGGTTGCGATGACTTCAAACTCTCACCATCAGACTGCTTTTTGGTTGCTTCTTTACTACCATCTACCCTTTCAGTGAAACCAAAACCGAGTCGACGCTGTGCTCCACTGTTTATCAAATTTGGTTCTCGACTGAAAGATCTCTCTCCAGATAATGCCCTTCCTTTATCTGTGTCCTTGGTTAAAGGTTCTTTAGAGGTTGAAGACATGAAAGAGGCAGGTGAATTGCCTGTTTGACTGGATACTGTACCTCCCTGTGGAGGGGAGGAAACCTTTTGCCTAGGTTGTTGAGCAGAGATGGAGGAAGTGCTGTGTCGACGAGATCCAATGCTTCGAAGACTAGAGCTCAGCAAAGGGTCTCCAACAGTCACAATCTCATGGCCTGTATTATTAAAACCATCTATGAAGGGGAAAAATATTTCAATAACATTTTCAAAAGCTTTTTTTTATGCAAGCAGAAGAAAGGTAACACAAAATATAAGCATTTGCAGTATATTATTCCTACCTGGGGATGGAAGTGGTCTGGTTGAGGGAGAACGATGGCATGGTGGGAAGCTGGGGTGCCTGTTCCTAAAACAAACCCGTTGTGGTTTTGGTGTGGAAGGCACATTTGATGGTTTTGTGGTCTCTATGGGTCCAGGCAAAGAGGTGTCCACTGCTGAAATGTTAAGCAATGATCAGACTTAAAAATGGCAATAAAGTCTGAATATGTACAGTGAAACATGCTTACCTGAAACAGGTGGAGGACTATGAACAACTGTGTGGTTCTCCTCTTGAGCTGCTATGTTCTTATTCACAGTTTCACTCAAAGGAGGCCTACACACTAATATTCTACATTTATAAACACATCGCTTGCGGGCATCCAGAGTGCTCCAGTAGACCCTTGAGCATCTGAATAAATAAATCATTTTGTCACTTAATTTAATTCCTATTTGTATTTGTACTGTATTAATATGCAACAATACAATTTTAAAGACTTACTGGTATCCCACAGGAAATAGCTTCCTCTCACAGTCTGACAGTTCAGTTAGCATACCAAGACAGTCGATGGTCATAGACCCTGTATCAAAAAAAGTGGCATTTCATTTTTCTGCAGTTTTCTTTGTTTATCATAGACAGAATACTGCAATGACATACAGACCTATCACCATGTGGATGTTATCTGGTTCAAGCCCATTAACAAATTTTCTTCGGAGACGGATACCCTCAAAGTCCACAAGAACCCTCCGAGTTATTTCAAAACTAGACTCTTGCACCACCTAAAAAAAGAAAAAAGAAAAAAAAGTATTATTTATAATAATAATATTCACAAAAATACGCAATCCTTGGTATATATATATGCATGCATTACTCCTTACCTCGCCCTTTACAAGATCTCTGTGATGCTGACAGTATACCTTCTTGTCCTCTAAAAAGGCACACTGCTGCTGACGTGCACACATGAAATGGTAGTTGCTGGTACAGGAGGTCATACAACAACTCACAGTGGCTCCAGGTTTGTGACAATTCTCACATTGCTGAGAAAACAAAGCATTATGTAGTCTGTTCGTGGGCAAGGAAAGATTTATTGCCAACAGTCTTTTTAGTATGTTTGTACAATAATAAAAATAAGTAGATATTTGTATAATATTGCAATGAACAAACACAACACATATTGCGTACCAGCTGTTTTCCTCGGCTGACTGCCATATGGACATTTTTCAGAGCACCATCAACATCCTCAAACACCTCTGCTGACCACAGGGCGCAGTTCACATGCGCCCACTCATTATGGCCAATATACAGCAGTCTCCCGCAATCCTAAAAAACAGATTACCAACCAATGTCTTACAAAACTGAAATCCAGTATAATTATAAATTCAAGTGTACATGCTAATGTATTCTGTTTGATGGGTGATTACTCACATTTGTTTTCTCATCTCCATAATTCAGACAAAGCGCACACTGTCTGTTGTCACCAACACCAGGAGGAGGGGGAATAACAGGGCTGTCTTCAAGGCTGTGGTCTGAACACAAAAGAAACATGAGAATGTCATAATTGAACTCTTCTTACACATACTGTATCATACCAGTAGTTTATATACATGTTTGTTTTTACAGTGCTGTGAAATGACTTTCTAACCATGGATAAGCATTGGTGGAGGAGGGGGTGGTGTGGGGGCCATCAGAGAGTTGGGTTCTCCGGGGGCTTTAGGATGGGGAGCCGGGATGATCTTTTTCATGTGCACAGGCTGCCCAGCCCTGGCTATCTCCTCTCTCTCTTTGCACTGGGCATAGTTGTGATCCAAAGAAGGTGGCAGAACAGCATTGGGAAGCAGTCCACTACTGCAAAGATATAACACAGCATTGTTAGCCATGTCTCCGAGTATATGAATACCTAACATATTGAGATATTTGTGTGTATACAAATCTATTCAACAGTTTTCATTGAGATCATACAGAAATTGAATTCTTATTGTAACATTTTACAATAAGGTTGAATTAGTTAATGTTGTTGTTTTTATAACATAAACAAACAATGAACCATACATTTATTACAGTATTTAATCACCTTTATTAAGATTAAAGAAGCTGTTAGCGATTAGGTCAAGTTAACTCACAGTGAATTAACTAAAGTTCACAGCCATAAATTTGGATTTTTAATAATGCATTAGTAAATGTTGGACTATAAAGTCAGCGCCAATAGCCTCGTAGTTAAGTGTAGCCACATATAGCACCATGGTGCTCACGGCGACTCCAGTTTGATTCCCGGCTTGAGGTCCTTTGCTGACCCTTCCCTTCTCTCTGCTCCCAACTATTTCCTGTCAATTCTCTGCACTATTTTAGCAAGGGTCACCGGACTTGCTGCTGGAGGTCCGGTGTCCTGCATATTTTAGCTTCAACCCTAATCAAACACACCTGAACAAGCTAATCAAGTTCTTACAAGGTATACTTGAAATGTGCAGGTAGGTGTGTTGAGGCAAGTCAGAGCTAAACCCTGCAGGGACACCGGCCCTCCAGGACCGAGATTGGTGACCCCTGCATTAAAAGGTTAACATAATAAAAATAAAAAAATAAAAATAATCAAATAAAATAAAATGTTGGACTATGATTAATAAATCCTGTACTAGTATTGTTCATTCTTAGTTCATGCAAGTAAATACATCATCAAATGAAACCTTATTGTAAAGTGTTGTCATTCGCATTTGTTGATTTTGTGCTCAAGAAATAATTTAGTCAATTATTAACGTTGAAAACAATTATGCAGCTCACAAAGCATATTTTCCTAGATTTTTGGATGAAAGTAAAAAAAAAGCAAATATTTAAACTGTAGTGTAAGCTTCTTGACTGTCACTTTCCATCAATTCTATGCCTTATTGCTAAAAAAAATAATAAATAAATACATGTTTCCAATAAAATATGTTTCCAAAAATAATCCTACAAACCCCAAACTTTTAGCATTAGTGTAGCTTCACAAAGACAGAAGGAAAACATGCATTATACCATCTAATGACCAAAAAAGTTAATTAAACAGACTAAAAGATGAAACACATAACTGAAAAAGTAAGGTATGAATAAGGATGCAACCAATTTTATTATTAACAGTGCTTTAATTACTTACGGTTAATTAATTGTAAAGACTTCTCAACACTACTAAGCAACTAAACAGTTATGCCAACTGTGCGCAAGTTTAAAGTTGAGCTTGTACACCAAGGCTGATACCCACGCATACTAGATTAACTATGGCTGAGACTATTAACTAAAGGGTCGTTCACATGTTGCGCAAGCAAGTTTGTTATTTCTTTTCTTGAGCGCATATTGGAAGTAACGCACATGCTGTGCGTACGCGGCACAATGTGCTCATGCTTTTCAGGCACACTTTGTTGACAGAATGGCGAGAGTTGACCATTCAGCTTCATACTTTGTATGGAATCAAATCAAATCATACTTTATTTGTCACATACACTTTCATGTAGTATTTCATGTAGGAATATACACATTTCTACTCCAAAGAGAGAGAGAAAAAATACTAAATCAAAATATCAAACAAGTTCATAATACAGCTGATCAAAAGAGCTTTAGTCTTTGACAACATTTGTTCTCTTTAAATGGGAAATACTTAGCTAGTATGATGCTCAGATTTACATTGGACAAATGCAATGCTTTATTCATTCTTATTTTTATCTATTTATTTTTTAATGATAGTAAAACTATTACTTATGTTTAAATTCCAAAAACTCAAGTCAAACGAGAGAAATGGAACATTGTTTTTTTTTTTTTTCATTATTTTGTATTGTACTGTATTGTATTACTTAATGAGCAGCACTTACTTAATAATTAACACTTTAAAATATCGGGAGTTTTCATGTGATTTTGAAACTAGTAGTGCTTTAAAATTAATGAATGCATAACAATCGTGATAACCATGATTACTCCTCAGACTATACTCGTACAACCAAATTCTGTAATCGTTGCATCCCTAGTATGAACATTGTTTTCTTTCATTAGGAGGCAATATTCAAATGTCAGGGTTGCATGCACACACACAAAAAACTTAGCACTGCCCTTAATAATTCATGGTAACAAATGAAGTATACAAACAAGCAAACCAAATGCCAACCACAAGACTTGTCAAAGCACCCCATGTGAAATGTGACACTGCCTGTCGACCTCAAACAATGGAACTAGACCATACAGGCTGCATTCCCTATGGAAAGGTGATATTTCTGCTCTACCAGAGAGCATAGAATAGACAGATAGTCCGCGGTGAGTTTGCTCTCGATGCTCAGACACTACCTTGACTTGTCCAACTATTAACCTTTAAACAATGTATTTTTTGTGAGATTTTTGCACGAACAAAAAAAAATCGTCTTTAATCAAATCAATTTTGAAATGAAAACAGCAGGCAAACTAAAACAAAATATAAACTCACTTGGAAGAAGCTTTGCTTGTTTCCCAAAATGTGGACTCCTTCACCTTGTACCATGGAAAAATCCGCTCCATTTGCTGGAACAAACATAAGCGACAAGTGCCATTAGAAACAACGTAGGACTTCGAGACACCCAATTATCAGAACTGTGCGTCCACCAGCTTTCTCTCACCCGAATAAAAAAGGACTTGAACATGCTGTTGGCTTTCCTGCTCTCTAGCTGACCTCCATCTGAATTGATGGCTGTCTGGATGATTTTCACAATGTCATCACTGAACTCCAGCTGAAAGAGAGGAACAGAAAATGACACCTGGGCTCTCACATGTGACCGTTGTCTGAACCCTGCTGAACTGGAGGCTCAAAAGACAGCAGTTAATCTTTCGCAGAAGAATAAAAAACATAAAAGCTACCTTTCTGACTTAACAACCGATTCACAAAGGAGACACCCAAAAACTCTTACCACAGATTTATAGCATCCAGAATCCGTTTTCTTCTCCACAGACTCCAAATCGAGCGGCGAATCGTTTGGTGGAGAGACTTCCGTTAACACAGGGGGATCGGGGCCCTCTGGGGAACGTCGTGAGGGAAGGCTCTCTTCGGTCTCTGGGTTGAGCTCAGGTGGCTTCATAACAGCCTGAAACAATTGGTAATGTTAAGGTATATGGTGGGGAAAAAAAACTGTGGGAAACTGAGACTGGAGATGGGAACTCACCTGTCTATAGCGGAGCAGGTGTGTGGATGTGCGAGAGTTGAACAAGGCAGTGAGAACTTGCCGCATGGACCTCTGAATTTCTTTCTCTAAGACAGCGCGCCACTCAGCAGGATGGGACTCAGTGCAGTTTGTGCAAGTGTAGACCACATGCTCAGGCAGGCTAGACATGAGCTCACACATGTCATCTACATATAAAAAAGAAGAAAAGATTACTATTATAACATGGCATCAAAACTCTAGAATATTACCGTACCTGTTTTACAACCAATGGCCATGTAAGGACTTATCACACCTTAAGGGGATTGTTCACAAAAAAATAAATAAATAAATAAAAAATATGTCTTAATTTACTCTCCTTTCATTTGTTCTAAATCTGTTTGAGTTTCTTTCTTCTGTTGAACACAATATATAATATAATATATACGGAAGAATGTAGGAACAAAAAATACTATGGATGTCAATAACTGCTGGTTTCCAACATTCTTTAGTGTATATATGTTTCTTTATTTCTTTCTTTATTTCTTTTTCTGTGATGACAAAATGATACAAAAATTAAAAATCTCAACTAAAGACTGTTTTAAGACTGTTTAAGACTACACTACTGTTTTAAAGAAGTATTTCCAAGACTGAATTTATTTCACCAAATCTACAGTAAAAAAATAAAGCAGTACTTAGAAAAATGTTTTCCATTTTGACATATTTTAAAGCAATTTATTGCTGTCATGGCAAAGCTGAATTTCCATTAGCCACTGTTCCATTTTTCAGTCTCACGTTCTCAAGGTTTTAATAGTTCTGGAATTTTCATTAGTTTTAGTACTTATTTCGTCTTGACTTTTTGTTTTTAAATTCAGTTAGTTTTTATTAGTTTTTATAGGTCGATTTACTGGTTTTTATAAGTTTTTGTATTTTGAAATTTCTTAGTTTTAGTTTAGTTTTTATTGGTTTCAGTATTAATTTTATTTTTTGCTTGTTTTTAAAAAAAATTAGGATAGTTGTTAGGTGCAAGATTAAAACTCATCAGAATAAAAATCAAATCAAAGAGGCTACAATTTTTTGACACCAGAACACTACCGTTTACCCATCCTCAAATTCAAAAACACAAGGTAGCAGCCTTAAGTAAAATATGTGTGCAAGGTTAGATGCACAGTAGTGACGGGAAGTTCAGATCTTTAATGCGAACCAGGCCTTTTGTGACAGTATATAACGGTTTATTTCGAGTCAGAGGGTATGTGCTTAACGTAACTGGAGACGTGAATCATTACAAATAATTCAGTTTGATTTGGTGAATTAGTTTACTTAGAAGATCTGGTTAAAAAATAAACTATTTGTTCGCAATTGCGATCACTAATACAGAAATAAAACCCATTGTTGGGCACAAACGTGTAAAATTAAAACTTTCAAGTATCTGCTCAAGTCGTATTTAATGCTGTCACTGTGCTGCTGTCATGTCCACTCATTGTTTTTGTCATGGACTAGCAAGAGCAACAACGAGGATGACTAGCTGATGGCATCAAGATTACAGACTCTGAGATGCCGTACGGGTTAAACACTTGTCGTAAAATTGGCAGTGTAAAGTAAATATATTTACTTCTAAAAGGCTTACAGTACGTGTTAAATATATCTACAAAGTCAAAAACAACATTTCTGCTATAATTTTAGTTTAAGTTAGTTTTGTAAATACACAATAGTTTTAGTTAGTTCTAGTTTTGTTTAAAAAACTTTTGTTTTTATTTTTTTTTCAGTTAACAAAAAGTTTTTTTAATTCTACTTTGCGTTCGTTTTCATTAACCATAATAACCTTGTACGTGATCTCTTAGAAACCATTCTAATTTGCTGATTTTAAGCCAGAAGAACCTTTTTTTTTAAAGGAACAGATTTTATTTAATAAGAAACATTTGGCAAAATTATTTATCTCTTTGTTTGTGAGTTTTCGAATTTATGCTGCTTTACTGAATAAAATAGAACACAATTTCTGCAATCAAAATAAACAAATTAAAACAGTTTAATGTAATTGTGCCTTGTAATACCACTTGACACATTCATTCATTCATTTTCTTTTCAGCTTAGTCCCTTTATTAATCTGGGGTTGCCACAGCGGAATGAACCACCAACTTATCCAGCATATGTTTTACGCAGCGAATGCCTTTTCAGCTGCAACCCATCTCTGGGAAACATCCATACACACTCATACACTACGGACAATTTAGCCTACCCAGTTCACCTATACCACATGTCTTTGGACTGTGGGGGAAACCAAAGCACCCGGAGGAAACCCACGCGACCACGAGGAGAACATGCAAACTCCACACAGAAATGCCAACTGATCCAGCCGAGGCTTGAACCAGCGACCATCTTGCTGTGAGGCGATTGTGCTACCCACTACGCCACGGTGGCGCGCCACTTGACACATTGAAGGTGCAAATAAAATTTGATAATTCACCTGTTAGGTTTTCACATTTGGCATGGACCCAGCGGTCACACTTTTTGCACTTCATCATTTTGCTGTCACAGTCATCGTCATCATAGCCCTTATTACAAAGTGGGCAGAAGTTGCCTGAGAGGGGAAAAAGCATTTATTACATTGTCTAATGACAAGGCATACAATAAGCTTTCAGGATCAATAGAACTAACCTTTAGCTAAACGTTTGGCACAGTCATGACACAAAGAGAAATCATGTGACCACTGGGCATCCCAGGCCTTCCCTGGTTTGGTGGCTCCACAACTCTTACAGCGCACACACTTGGTACAAACCTGTAGCAGAAGAAATAATAATTATAGGAGAACGCTGCAAAAATACAGATGTTACAGACATCTAAGATTTAGAGCATTTAAGTACCCAGACTCTCTTCTTCTTGGTGGGTCTAGTAGGATGGTTGGGTCCCAGGCACTCAGGGTGATAGCTGTTTCGGCACTTGTCACACTCCAGTAGCTGCTAGATGATGGAAAAAAAATAACATTTATAATTTTGTTTCCATCTTGGTACTGAGCATTTGTCATTTCTGAAGGGCTTTTAAAAACAAATAAGCTAAAAGTTGGAAGTTGCTTAGTAGGTTTTGAAATAAGCAGAAAGGAAATGATAATTCCAGATTGCTGACGAGAATTTGCCTTTCATGAGGTGTTATTTTTCACTAGCACATAACAAAGGAGGACATTCATAATTCTTGATCTATGCCAACTTTGAATATTAATCTTTTCTATTTATCTTTAAATTATTACAGCAGCATGCGTCACATCCCTTTGGATGCGGTCTTTGCTTAGCCAAGTCATCGTGTGAAATACAATTTTAGGAATAATTACATAATCTCTCCCATAAAATACTGCCTACTGTAGAGGTCTAAAAGTTCCATTAAATCTGGTGGTTTGAAAACTTTCCCCTCTCTGTTCCAACACCGTCTTCTTTCAAAATCAATTATGTATGTTTTTGCTGGAAGCATTTTACTATTCTTATGATCAGAGGCTCTAAAGTACTAAATCAGTGTCCATGACAGCCTTAAATACTTGCGTTTTGAAACATGAAAATACCTGCTATTGAGTTTCTTGTATGGAAATTCATCTAAAAGTCTAAGTTACTTTAAAAATAAATAAATAAATAGATGCTTTTGAAAGGTTCAGATGGAAAAGCCTCTAAGTGACATCTAATTTTTTTCCCAAAATGAGCATTTTTCTTAGTGATATGTTTATTTTCAGTTGTTTTACTTTAAAAGGCAGTGAAAAATACCAATTCAAAACCCTAAATGTGAAATAACTGAACCTACACAGAGGAGCCTGAGAAAAATGCTCACTTTAGAACAGGGATCACCAAACTTGTTCCTAGAGGTCCGGTGTCCTGCAGATTTTAGCTCCAACCCTAATCAAACACACCTGAAGCTAATCAAGCTCTCACTAGGTATACTTGAAACATCCAGGCAGGTGTTTTGAGACAAGTTGGAGCTAAACCCTGCAGGACACCGGACCTCCAGGACTGAGATTGATGATCCCTGCTTTAGAAGAAACTTTCAGATGGCACTTGAAGGCTTTTGCATCTGAATTCTTCATATAAATGTCTTACTTTGGTTTTTTGATATTTCCGCCCACAGACATGGCAAAAGCGGCATCGGCGGCAACACCAGTTTTCCCACTGTTCATCGTGAGGTCGCTCTGCCTCCCCCAAGCAGAAAAGATGGAAGGGTTCACAGCACACCTGGCAGAAAACAAACTAAACACAAAAAGGGATAAGAACACATCACATACTTTTTGTGCCTTGACTTCTTCAGACTAACAAAAGATGACCCACCTCTACATTACCGCTGCTGGCACAAAGAAAGCATACCACCCGCGGGGTGATTGGCACAGAGGTGAGAATGCTGAGCCCACCCATCTCCCACACATTCTCAATGTCATAGTCCTCCTTGAAATCCACTCTGATTCGATGCACTCCATCGCAGGGCGCTTTCTGCTTGGCGGTGCCCCCAGTCGAAGGAGTGCTCTGGGAGTTTAAAGTACTGCTGTCAGGTTTGGGTAGCTGTTTCTCCTGTAAACAATCATATTTACATTACACAGGAGCATATCACAGATGCTTTTATCCAAAGTGACTGGCAATGTATTCAAGGTACATTTGATCAGTATGTGCATCCACCGGGAATTAAACCAGCGGCATCACTTGTGCTATGAGTCACGGAAATATCAGCACTCCTAAGAATACCAACCACTATTTGGAAGCAATAGACAACACTGTGCTTATAAAAATGTTTACGATAAGAATAATCAAGTGGCTGTGAAATCTGCTTACCTTTTCTTTTGGTTTAGGCTTGAGTGGTTGAACGCATCGAGTGGTCTGTTTCTTTAGCTTTGCTTCAAGTGCTAAAATGTGACATGACCATTAAACAAAAGAAATTAATGGCGTGTTAAAGTCCAATTCTGCTGCTGAAAGATCATCTTCCTTCAGAGTTTACAACACATCAGCCTGGAACTAGAGCTAAATGAAAGTGCAGAAAGGTGGTCTTCCAGAAGCCTAATTGGAGACCCTTATATTAACAAGAATAAATCTCTTTACCTGTTTCTGTGGCAGAGCTGGGTTGATTTTGTTGTTGAGATTTCTTCTTGGGCTCAGTGGACAGAGACTTTGTAAGACCTTCCTTTTTTGGTGGCATTTGGCATGGCTGCTGCAAAGAATGCTGGGACTGTGAAGGTGGGGAAGATGGGGCAGCATGTAGGGAGGGGGGTGAAGAACTGGGTTGCTGCTTCCGTTCCTTTCTACAAGCTGAGCCTACAGATGTCAGTGAATGCTTGTGGTCATCTGGAGGACTAGAGAGGAGAGGGTCCTTTGGGGAGGAAGCTGGTGAGGATGGTGATGAAGGTTGTGTCTGTTTTTGTTTGTCATCTCCCTGTGCTGGTGGTGGAGTTTCACTTTTCTTACGGGGAGGGTCATCCTTTGGAGGAGGGACCGGCTTGGGGCTTGCTTCAGAACATTGGGATTTGTGGTACAATTCCTTTTTTTCAGACAATTTATTCCTCCTCCTGTCTTTTTTACCTATAGTTCATACAAATAAACAATAATTAGAATTTATGAGCATCTCTGATTTACAAATTGTGCATTTTTAGGAAACTGACCTTTTGCTTGCTTCTGAAGAAACTTTGATGGCATCCACTGCAAGTTCTGACACTTCCGTACTCTGAGATGACACAAGGAAAAAAAAGGTTTCAGGCCAATTAAACTTTTAAGATAGGAGTATTCTGAAATGCAAATCGAAAAGATTTCGAGCTTACTTGCAACATTGTTTTTTAATATTGCGTCCCCCAAATTTGGGCTTATCCAGGCAGTTGGTGCACACCCCACAGTCATTTGGGACTTGGCAGCCTGGACACTGCCCGCAGCGTCGAGAGCGCCGGCCCTTTCTGGGTGGGGCCTCATGGACTGTCTTCTGTCGTGTTACTGGCTTAATAGGAGGTGTGGGTGGCTCCGCCTCCTCTGATCCCGCCACTGATGATTTGTCTATTCAAGAACACCATTAAAAATACTTTAAAACAATACTTTTCTAAACAACATCAAATGAGTTCTGAGATATTTTCTCACCATCATTTCCCATGGAAGACAAGATCTTTTCTCTCTCCTCCCATGGCAAGGCACTAAGGGTAGGCATATCATCTGGGAACACGGCACGGTTGCGACCCAGAGCTACAGCTGCACGACGACACACATGCTTGATACGTGGACCACGGACTGAAGTTTCAGAGGAGTCACTTTCTTGCCCCTGCGCAAAACAAACAAATGAAAATTAACTTTGCTGCATTTAAAAACCTGGAAATATTTTTCAAAGAAAAAGGTGCCAACAAAAGACAGAACATACCGGCAATTTGGGTTGATCACCAGGTTGTAACTCTCGCTTCTCTATCTTATTGAGCTGAGCTTTAGCTTTTTTCAGCAGTCTTACAACACGTCTGTCTGTGACAGGCTGTTTCTCAGCACGATCTAATATGGAGTCTATGGATGTGGTTGTGGGGGGTTTCCCCATCTGACCTGCTTGGGTAAGGGCGCTCAGTTTCTCTTTGTCCTTTTCCCTCTCCACTCCCTCTACTTCAGTACTCTTCTCTGAAGGTCTGCCTTTTTTAGTCAGCCGACCCTTGGATGACAAGGACCCAACAGGCTGAACTGCTGCAGAGTCACATGGGGAGGCCTCTGCACAGTCAACTGTGACTGACTTTTTTCGGCCAGGTGTCCTTTTTTGGGTGAGAGATTCCTCAATGGCCTCCAAACCAAAGAAGCTGGATGTAGAACTGGGGGAAGCTTCTGATGGAAGGCTTTTCCCTCTTTTATCCCAGTCTCTTCTTCCATCTCTTTTGTTTTCCTTTTCACGCTCCCTGCACTTCTCCATCTCCCGGTCCTTCTCCTTTGTACCTGTGTCTCTGGTAGCAGATATACTGCGTTCCCTTCCTGCTTTTCCAGTACCCCCACCTGATGCTTGAGGACTCGGTGTAAAAAGAGGGAAGAGCTGTGAAGATGAAGCAGAATTCCCACTCACACTTAGACCCCCTGCTGCTCGCCGCCCATCTGAAACTCCATGGCTTGTAAGACCAATGGAGCCGGAGGGGAAGCCACTGAAAGTTGCTTGAGTTAAGGCACTGGCAGCAAGTGGACTGACTGCAACTCCAGGTAATGGACTGGAATTTCCAGTAACGGTTATGGGGACAGAACTGCTAATAATGGATTGTTCAGAAGACTTCCCTGTCGGAACTCCTGACTGACTGCTCCTGGTAATCATAGAGTGTGAAGGTGACCGGGGTTGACCACGAGAGAACCTTGACCCCTTTTTCTTTTTGTTTGATGTTGGTGAGACTTGTAGGGGAGACAGAGAGCCAGGGCTGCTCCCTGAGGAGGATGGGAGGGTTACTGACTCAAAGATGCGGGAATGAGCTGGACTAGGAGTAAAGAAAGGAGGGCGTAGTAGAGGGGTGCGCTTTTGGAGTGGTGTTTCAAACCGTGATGAGGAATGCTGGTGGTGATTGTGGTGGGGATGATGATGCAGGGGGGAGAAAAGTCTGGTACCTGTCCCAGCTGCACCACCAGGTGCTGGGAAGCCTCCTGAAGTGACACCACCTCCACCAGCCCCTGGAGGCATGAGTCCCACATCCTCAGCAGTCAGTGGAGGAGGACGAAAGTTGTCAAAAGTGGGTTTGCGGATAAGACCCTCTTTTGCATACTTGGCTGAGGAGAAGTACTTATTTTCAGCACATGACAAAGATGTCCAGCGGAAAGTAGGCTCTCGTAGTATTGAGCGACGTTTGTCATGAGAACTGGAGAGTATTGAAGAAGTAGGCAGAAAAGGGGCAATGGAGTGTGACATCATCCAAGGTGAATGGGAGTGATGTTCTGCTGCATTAGATGAAGCTGTCTGGGGAGGCTGAGGAGGGCTAAGAAGAGGAGGCGGTGGTGGGGAAGATGACGAAGATGCAGTGGAAGAGGCTTGTTGAGATCCAGCTTGTGAGACCCCTGTGGCTGGGCTGATAATGGCCTGCTGCCTTCCAATAATTAGGTTGCCCCTACCACGTGCCACTACAGCACCTCGTCTATGACTCTGACCTCTGCGACCCCGTCTGCTGTGCTCAAAAACTATATGGTCTGGCTCTGGCTCGGATGTTGGTGATGGTGGGTGAGAGGCATGGTGCATACTGGTCTCTGTTTCTCCTTGAGAGGCAGGGGAATGATCAGCCTCTTCTGAGAGGGCCTGTGTACCCTCAGAGGCTTGGGAATCACATGAGGAGTCATCCAGGCTAGGGCTGGTACAGCGAGATGACTCACCCGAAGAGAGCTGAGAGGAATGCTGCGAAACAGCACTGGAGCCACAGGATGCCGCACTGCTACTGAAGCGACCATTGCTAGTGCTATTGTTGCAGCTGCTGTTAAGGAGACTAGCTGCAATGGCAGTAGTGCTGCCAGTTGAGACAGGAGGTGGTGGAGGAGGGAGAGACTCAATCGCAGACCCTGACCCAGGTGTGGCAGTGGTTCCACTTGTAGAAGGAGCTGTGGAAACGAGAGCTGGGGAGGATGATGTTGCAGGTTGGGGTGCAGGGGCAGACAGTGCTGATTCTAATCGAGCAATTTTCATGTGTGGTGGTGGAGTGCTGAAGCTGCCCTCATCTTCGATAAAACGCTTTGGAGTCTTGATGATGCGCAAAGAAACTGTGCTCACAACAGGCATGATAAACTGCCTAATGTTTGTTAATTGTGTACGCCTTCTGTGCTTCCCAGCATCAAGACCTGCTTTTCCTTGAGTGCCAACAGAATCTTTTTCCAAAAGTTTTTTCTTCTGGGCCCCTTTTTTGGCCCTCTGTAGTAGCTGCTTTGCAATTGTGGCATCAGTGCGTTTAGAGGGAGGGACAACCCGCACAGGTTTGATATGGCGAGGGCTCTGACGTAACCCTAAAGGCCTGCCAACTTTAGTTGGGGTCAATGGGTCAGCTGCTGTAGGGGAGTCTTGGGAATCTGAGCGAGAGTGTTCATCAGCAGGATGAGAAGCCCTGAGCTCATGTGGAGTGCGAGCACCCAAATCTTGTGACCGGCGAACCCTAAAGGCCTTATTCTTAGCTGTTCCAGGTGCTGTTGTGGACATCTCCTGGGCCATGGATGCATTTGCAGCCTGAGCAGCAGCGGCAGCAGCCTCAGCTTTGAGGCGCTCTGCAGAAGGTGGTCTGCCTCGCTTCCGTCTTGGCTTACTAGGAACAGGGACTGTTTTCCTCACAATTGCCTTCAGCTTAGACTTCAGTGGGTTCAGTTTGACTTCCCGCAGTCTTTTCAGTTTGGTCACCTTGGACTCCCGGCTGACTTTGTGAAGCTTAGCCTCAGATCCCTGATGGTGCCCAGACCCAAGTGGAGTTTGCCTTTTCTCCTTGTTTTCATCCTCCACACCTTCCTTGCTGTGTACAGGACTGGAGCTGCACTCCTGTGTGACCTCCCTACCCTCTTCAGGCAGTGCATGGCTGCTGTGCTGCCAGGTCCTCTGGCTGACAGAAGCAGGAGGGCGACCTCTTTTTTTTTCTCTAGTGCCAGGAGGCCTCCCTGGTTGTCGCTTTAACTTCTCTGTAGGTGATGTGGCAACAGGCAAAGGGGTCGTTTCAATATCAGTGCCAACCCTTTGCACAGCTGGAGTCCTAGGAGGACGTCCTCTAGGCTTCTTGTCTGGTGTGATAGAACCTGACAGATAGTAAAAGCACTCCATTAACAAACTGCACATTTCTTAATTTAAAATTACAACAAAGATTTAGAGATCTTTCTTACCTATTGACGTTCTTCCAGGGCTATGTAGTCTTCTGTTGTCATTGACTGTGGTAAAGCCTCCAAATTCCTCCTAAAGAAAGAAAATTGATCAAATTAACCAAAAGACCTCTGGTTTAGTGTCAATTTATGATTTTACCTGCAGAGATTTTGATTTGTTCAAACTCTGAATCATCCACAAATGCAAACTGCTCTCAAAAACAATTTAATTCTGCTACAACTTCAACACATGAGAAAAAGAAAGACCACTCATTATGTTAACATTTCACATATTAAAGCCATCTTAAATTTACTGCCAATTCTGTGGTCAAGCCTTGAGGTGAAAAAAACAGCCTGTCCATAATGAATATACGAACGAAACTGAGAAGGCAATACGTTACAATCTTGTTAATTTTAATTATTTGTATTAAAATATCAAATTTTCATACCCTCTACTTTTGTGTGCATAATTTATTTATTCGGTCACCACCATATGTTCAAAACAAATAGTGTAGCCTTAACATGACCCTTATAATAAAAATGCAACAATGTACTATTTGAACCCGCCATAACCAAAAAAACAGATTCAGTATCTCTAACAAATTAGGAGACCATATATCTGTACTTAACTACCAAATGTGAGATTATGTTGTACACAAAAACAAATTTATACATTTTTGACTTGACAGCTACTTGTCAGGTTTCCCAAAACATCAGCCATTCAATTTCTCAAAAGTAGCAAACCAACTTATGTGCTCTTCCCACAAGTTGAGAAAGTAACAAACGCATCTGTTATACCCTCCTACTAAGATGACCAGTACTGCCAATTCCACTCAGGTATCCTCAGCAGATGCTGTCGCTAGGCTGCATGACATCAGTGCTGATCTCACTGTTAGGACATCTGTTGCAATGGCTGTATCACCTGACAACTGCTCCACCTCCGTCAATCAAACAGGCTAAGCTTTGCAGACGTCCTATGATAGGATTTTATAAAGCTCCAGGCTTTTATGATAGCCCTGTGCTTATCTCACACCTGACATGAGGGATACAGGGAGGAATGCTGATTACATGGCCCATTTGGGCTCTTGCCTTCCTGATCTAATTCTGTCACAACATTTTAGGTAAGCCATAATTCCAAATCCATTTCTGAGTCAACTTAAACGCTCCATATCCTTTCAAGCCAGCCACATTTCCCACATTTATCAGATTTTTCAACAGGCTTACAGTGCAGATGATTACTGTAATTACTGTCTGCTCTGCAGCTGGGCGCACTGTGTTTTATGTTGTGATAAAAATGTCTCAGTCATTGAAGTGTCCTTGGTGTGAATTAAGTTGTACTCGCAAGGACACACACTGAGAGAAGGCATACTCTAATCGTCTGTGTGCATGTGTAGAGGCCAGTTCCGCAGAGCATTTAAAAGGATTTTATGGGCCTGACTGGAACATGGAGCGTAACAAAAGGAATTCCCTTTCACTATGACTTCTGAAATTGAGATGTGCAGAAGAACATCTTCGATTTTTTTCAATCTTAAAAGGAGAGCTCTTGCAAAAACGAACATTCTGTCATCATTTATTAACCCTTTACTTGATTCAAAACTTTGAGATTCTTTATTAAACACCAAAGAATATATTCTGAAAACTATTGAAAACCTACAGTTGACTTAGTATTTGTATAGAGACTAAGTATACCACAGTATTTGCTTCTCTACTGTGTAAGTCAATAGGTGCGTCTCAAATTGCATACTTCTGCACTATTCTTCACAATTTTGTAGTATAAAAAGTGTAGGTAGTGCAAATAAGTGCACTTTAAATACCCGGATGATCCACTCATTCAACTGTTTAAAAAAAAAAAAAAAAAGTGTGGAATGTTGGACACTTCACGAACTCAACAGCCACAGCTTTGCTCACTTAGCGGAAGGAGCGGAGGTTTCAGGCATGTTAGGATCATTTATTTTGGATTCTCCTAGGACTGTAGCTGCGCCCCAAATGGCACACTATGCACCACACACTTATGCACTTACACACTCAACAGCATAGTATATGTATGTAGTGTCGTACCAAATGTAACACTAATGCTTTTTTTTACTAAGTGGAAATTCAAACCGTTTCCCAGATGATGTTTGACGGTTGCCAAATTAGTGAAATAAATGACCAAAGTACCAAATAATACCTGCCATGAGTATAACCGCATTCACCATCGGAAGGTGGTATAATCATTCTTGTGAGAGAGTTTTGCATTCACAATCCAAAACAATAAAAGTGATCCAAGATGTGCGCCTGATAGCTTCGCCTCTTCAGCTACGTGAGCAAATCTGCGGCTGTTGAGTGCACGAAGTGTCCATCATTCCACACTTCATTTTACCAGTTGAATAAGTGCATCATCCTGGTAATTAAAGTGCATTTATTATTTTTAGAGTTTTCAGTGTGAACGCACTACTTACACTATTTATACTACAAAATAGTAGAATAGTGCACATGTATGCGATTTGGGATGCACCTAGTGATTATACCGCCTACCGATGGTGAATGCAGTTATACTCATGGCAGGTATTCTTTGGTAGTTTGGTCTTTTATTTCACTAATTTGGCAACCATCAAACATCATCAGGGAAATGGTTTGAATATTCGCTCTGTAAAAAAAAAAAAAAAACAGTGTTCCATTTGGAGCGACACTACATGTACTATGCTGTTGAGTGTGTCAGTACAGTGCATAGTGTGCCATTTGGGACGCAGCTAATGATTACAGGTTTTTCAGCTTTTTTTTCCCAAAAAGAACAGACGAAAGAAACCCATAAAGGTTTGAAACCCAAAGCAAAGTAAAGGGAGTAAATAATCATATTTGGGTGAACTATCCCTTTAAACAGTTTCGAACATAAATGTTATTTCAAAACCACAAGAAATGAGTTTGACAAAAATCAAAACGACTGTTTATCATATTTAATGATTGTATCTCTTTGGAAGACTAGGATTTTTTTGTTGTTAAATAAAACAAAAAATAAGAAAAGGTGACAATGGACAAAAGACATCTGTCTGCATGCGCTGGTGGTCTAAAGCAGATGAATTTACATATAAAACTACAAAAAAGAACTCAACTAATAAGAATACTAACAAATGCAATTTATGAAAATTTAAATCTCAACCAATCACTCATCAGAAGTGATCAAGTGATTTTAAATGTTGATTTACACGTCCATTTGCCTACATCCTGCTTAAATGTTCCTACTGCTACAACAATTACAGAGAGTATATGGGTCTTCATTGGATAGAACAAGCACTGACAACATTTCACTATGCACCAGCTCCTACCTCTCAAAAGATGATTAATGTCCGCAAGTTCCTTAAACAGCCTATTGTGTTGATTTTCAAGCCTTAGGGGGCGTTTCATTTCATATTCTTTATTTATAGCAGCATGTGGGGCTGCAGCTAAATTCCCTTCGGTCCAGTTTGTAGAACAGATGCCGCCGGAGACTGCACACATACAAGTCCAATCTCACCAACAAATCCCCATTCAGCTTTAATTTCAACATATGGTGACAAATTTCTTACGGGAAGCAGCTCAAAACTAAATGAGAGTCTGTTATCAGATGATCAGCGTTAACGGATCATCTCCATTATGCATTTTTCATATTTAATCATCAGTCAGTCAACATCATAAAGAAAACAAGGTCCAGGAACGCAGCTCTCTAGAAATAATGTTTACAATTAGCATGTATGGATAGTCAATATGTTTTCCGCTGTTGGAAAGGGAGTTGAGAACTGTTTTGAGTTTATTCCCTAATCAGCCTTTCTAGCTATGCCATGGCAAAAACAGGTAATTTATAAACATTTTATAAATATCACTTTTCTATTATAAAAAAAGGTTTATTACAATAACAAGATAAATGTAACCATTTAAAATACACCACCTGACAAAAGTCTTGTCGTCTACCCAAATCTTAGAAACAACAAATGATAACTTGACCTCTGATATAAAAGACTAAGGTCTCTCTATAGATTAGGCTTATTTTACCAAAATAAAATATGATTGTGTCTTGATCATGTCTGTCACTTAACAGAAATAATGTACAGTATAGATGGTCATGGTGCAGTGGAAAAATAATTCATATTGTGCATGACTCCCATGAGCCAGAAGGACTGCATCTATACATTTCTGCAGTGACTCAAATAACTAAGGCCCCTTTTACACTAGTGCGGTTTCGTTTTAAAACGCATAAGTTTTGCTACGGTTACGTCATCCGTCCACACTATGCCGGAGTTTTTAAGCCGCTAAAACGGAGCGTTTTGGAAACTCTGGAGAGGCCATTTTCATTCTAAAACGCTGCTGCTCCGTCTCAGTGTGGATGGAGGAAAACGGAGACCTTTGAAAACGGAGGCGTTGCTGCTGAGATCCACTACGTGATTGGGGCTTTTGGGTCATTGCGTAACCTGCCCTTATTCATCAAGCGCACATGGATACAACGCCACTGGAAGACCAGCCTTCACTGTAAACACTGTATTTTCGATAGCCATGGATGTTTTATATTCATTTGTTACTTTAAGTAACAACTCAACCTCGTCGTCTGTCCTCAAAAAGACCTCTCTTGCTTTCTTTACCATCGCGTTCATCGCTCAACCAGCGTTTGTTGACTAACAATAACCAAATGCCGAGCGAGACACGTGCTTCCTGTTTATACTTGAACGCGCATGCCCGGAGTGCGCGAATGGTCACGGGATATACGTTTCTGGTGGCGTAGTGTGGAGGCACATCTGTTGACAGACGTTTGGTTGAAACGCTAGTGTGGACTCGGATTGTTTTCATGCTAAAACGCCACTTTTAAAACTAAAACGCACTAGTGTAAACGGGGCCTAAGTCATTTGGAATGGCAAAGAAAGTGTTCTTGTAGGACTCATCTTCAATGCCTCCTCTATCTTACCACAGACTTGCTTAACAATGTTCATATCTGTTGACTGGACTGGACAATCCTATAGCACCCTGACCTTCTTTGCTTTCAGGAACTTTTATGTGGATGCTGAAGTATGAGGAGCGCTATCCTGCTGAAGAATTTGCCCTTTCCTATAGTTTGTAATGTAATGGGCAGCACAAATGTCTTGATACCTCATGCTGCTGATGTTGCCATCCACTCTGCAGATCTCTCGCACACCCCCATACTGAATGTAACCCCAAACCATGATTTTTCTTTCACCAAACTTGACTGATTTCTGTGAGAATCTTGGCTCAATGTGGGTTCCAATAGGTCCAATAGCAGTCTATAGGTCCAAATGATCGACTAGAAGTCAAGTTATTATTTGTTGCTCCTACAACTGGGATCGACAACAAGACTTTTGTTGGTAGTGTTAAGATTTACTTTTTATAAAAATTCTAGACCCACCATTATAAACATTTGTCTCAAAGTCTCTCCTGATAAAAGGGCATTCCTAAAGTATAAGTTTGAGAGTTGGGCTCCTATTGCAATATTGATTCATTTTGGAGAAACTTCTGCTTTGAGTAAATGTGTCTAATAGGGCATTGTGTATAAAACAACCACACCATGTCTGAAATAAAATAATCATTAGATTTTTATCTGATTAATTAAAATATAATTTGAGCACTGATCCAGTTCTGTTTGCCTTTTTTTTTTTTTTT
>CAIGQQ010004837.1:21135930-21170981 GCA_903798035.1 Danio albolineatus | reverse complement strand
ATATATATATATATATTTTTTTTCTTATGATTTATGATGTAATAAAATTGTATTTTTAAAATAAGTATTTTCTTTTTCATATTCTTTATACTTAATCTTTAGTAAATATTTTTGGTACACCAACAAGTGTGGCTATGATGACCATCTGACAAAGCTAATTCAGCTAAAACAATTGTGCTTAAATGTATTTAAATCTCATAATTAAATAGAAAATTAGGCTATAATTGAGGTTAATGAGGTATAATTGCAAAAAAGTCTATGGGCCTGAAAACATTATGGAAATCAGTAGGACATTTATGTAGATGCAGCCTGAGATAAATATAGCATAGCTATATTACTTATCTGACTGTTTAAGATTGCTTCCCACTCGACTCCCAGAAATCCTTTATATTTCAACCAATCAGAGAAACCACTCAAGTGTTTCCAGAAAAGTGTGCCATATACATCAGATGTTCAGGTGGTGCTTGCTGTGACATCTGAGGCTGAGATGACCCTGAGTTTTACTATTTTTGAATCCATTCTGCCAATCTCTGGTTTGACGTGGTGCACTTTTACCTTAGCTTAGCTTAAATGGTTGAATTTGATTATACCATTAGCAACATTCTCACAAATGTAAAAAGTAAAAAAAATAAAATCCAATTTAAAGCTTGACTCTTCTGTAGTTACATTGTATACTAAGTTGCAATTTTCTAGATCGATATAGATAGGAACTATACTTTCATTCCGGCGAAATAATCAATCACTAAAATAATTTTGCTGCCATACCATGGCTGCAGCAGGCACAATTATATTACACGGCACATGAAAATAGGTAACAGCAGTGCTTAATATCAAAGCAGAGTTTTCCTAACAAATGAACCTATTTCAAGTGGACACACTGACAAAAAGCCCATAATAAAAACTTATTTTGCCAACATGTCCAATGGCATGATCTAATTATAATCTCTTCAGAAAATACCTCCTCTTTAGCTCTCTGGTAGCAGGCGTAAAGGTAAGGTATGGCACGTTTCTCTCCAGCGTCACGATCTGCCGAGAGATTCACTACACTGCAGGAGGTCATGTAAATGAGATGGTTTCCTGGCTCCTGCAAAAGCAGCCTGTTGAACAAAGCCTGGAGAGGAAGAAAGAGCAATATTATTCTTATTCAAAGTTCTTTATATGCATGTGCATACGACTTATCCGACATTATACAAATCTGGAAAAGCATAACACGCTTAACACATTGTACCTGCTCTATGGTGTCCATGTTAAGCCAGTCCTGACCATCAAGATCAGCTGCCATTTCCTCAAGGTAAACA
This sequence comes from Danio albolineatus, assembly GCA_903798035.1. Taxonomy (NCBI): domain Eukaryota; kingdom Metazoa; phylum Chordata; class Actinopteri; order Cypriniformes; family Danionidae; genus Danio; species Danio albolineatus. The sequence continues at coordinate 21,169,683 of CAIGQQ010004837.1, read as the reverse complement.
CAGCGTGGTGGGATGCCATTGCCACTTCTTAGACTCGGGTCACCTGAAAAGATTTCAACCAACAATGATCATTATATAATAGTAAATTCTTTCTTAGTGTGCATTATGGAGACACAGAATCACCACCAATCACAGTTTAGTTTCTTATGTCTCTAATAGATAAAGTTTTTTAAAATACTGTAAAACAAACTGCATTATGTTGAAAAACTACAATAAAATATTTGTTTTCTATTTTAATCATCTACTGTATTTTTGTGATTCAAAGTTTTCACTCCAGTCTTCAGTGTCACATGATTTTCAGAAATCATTTTTTGCTCCATTTCTTCTTATTATGTTAAATAAATTTGCAGCTAAACATTAAAAAAAGAAAAAGAAAATGGAATTGTTACAGGGCTACAGCATTTATTTTAAATAAAAGGAAATCTAAAGCATTATGTCTTACTTTCACTTTTTCAGTTAAAAGGATCTTTTCTGAATATAAGAATAACTTTACTGCCCGAACCCAGAAACAAAGATTTGAATGGCAAACAGACCAGCATGATGGACAGTAGATAGATGTAAAGGACATAGATAAATACACAAATGAGAGCAACATAAATCACGTAATGGATCATACTGCAGTGGATGATCTCATCTGAAGCACTGCTTGGAAACGGCATGTCAACATGATATGATCATCAAAACTGAGATCATCAAGACAACAGTCATTTACTATAAACGATCTAATGTCCCTCTCTTTTCGAACAATGTCAAGTTATGACTAGTACTTCTCAAAATTGTTTGCAAATCTATTCTAAGAGGGTCAGATAAGAAAACTTACCATCTTTTTTTTTAAAAAAAAGGGGGGGGGAATTATATGCTATTAGAGCTGGAAAATTATTTCTAAAATAATCTTTATTATATATAAATTTTATAATTTATTTTATAAAGGTAGTCAATCCAGTATTGATTTTCAAGATATTTGTATATCAACACAAGAGCAAAATTGATACAGACACACTACGATCTATTAAAATGTATATACAATATCTTTGTGTTGCGTGTGTAGAAACTTTAAACCCTATTTTTCAACAAAGGGGACAAAACCAGATTTTTTTTCTGAAGCATCATGCAATTTTTATCTTTCCCGTCACATTATATTTTTCAATAAATTACATTTGAAAACTATTATTTTTATTATTATTATAATTTCGCAATATTACTGTATTTGTAATAAAAAATCTGCACTGATGGTTACAAAAACATTTCAAAAAGCATACCAAGCAGATCCTCTGGACAATAATGTACTGTATATTATTAGTCATATAAAACAAAACTATCATTATAGTTATAGTTAGTACATAAACTCAGAACTACAATGGGAAAGGTAGTTCTTATTACATAGAGGTGTTTTGCTCTTACTGTTGTCCAGAGTGATGAGGAAGATCCTCTGGATCATGTGGTTGACATTGAGCTGTTCACAGAGCTCCTGTCGTGAGCGAAACGATCGGCTGATCTCCGCCACTGAGTCATCATTCTCATCAATGCTTTCAGACGCAGAGTTGTCTGACTCAGACTGGCTCTCTCCTGAATCCACTGCTGCAGGGGTAAACAATTACAAAGAACCATCACATCAATGTAATCCTTCAAGCATAATTGTAGAGCAATCCTTCATTACCAAGAACTTACATTGTTGCTCAGTTGGACGCTGCTGCTTTTGGTCAGATGCAAACTGTTTTGCGTCAGCGACTGAACTGAAGAGTGCTGCAAAGGGGTTTTGTGAGATGTTCTGATTGTTATTGCCCTGGTCTGTCATTTCCCTGGAGCACGTCCTCCATCAACAAGTATTTTCACAGCCTGCAGGGGGGAAAAAGCTGACGTGAATTAGATTCACGATTCTAAGTCCAAAGCCTAGCAATGATACTGAATTTGATCTACCAAAATTATAAAGAAATTGGAGTTCATCACAAAAAAGTTTGCCTACATCATATTTACAAAAAGCAAGATGACATCCTATAACGATTCATTTGCTCTTCTGGTGAGTCAGTAATCAACAAGAATTGATTAAATCATCTATGAGTCATATTCAAGCAACAGGAAACCAGACTGTAGATCAATAGGGGCTGCAAATTAGTTTCAGGAACGCTAACTTGCTACACATACGTGTCATATTCATCCCAGAAGTGAGTCAGACTATGAACAAACAGAGCCTAGGGGGTCTGAAAAGATATGTGATAAATGTAAACCTAAAAAAAACACGAGCTTTCTAGCTGTCAAAGGCAGTGACAGATCTCCTTCCCTGCTGTCAGGTGTCTAATGCTAGCTAAACAACTAGCAGCGTACTTAGCAACTGACAGCGCACTGGTAATATTGTTGAAACACAGCAACAGAGGGTAAAGTAAAGTAAATAAAGCTTTAAATAGCAGGCTTAGAATCAAATATATCGACGTGACGGCACGTCATACCTTGTTTTAGGTTGAAATATGGTAAATCTGATACGGTGCTGTGCAGAAGATCCTGATCCTACGCGTTGTGTGACGTCATCAGAAGTGGCCGATTTACTACTGTTTCTTTTAATGTTTTTTTTCTCTCTCTCTCTCCCTCCTCTCGCTTTTCAATGGTTCAAAGTCTCGCCAGATGTCTATAGGCTATAAAAACAGTCGGCTCTAGCAGAAGACCTTGTCGTTGAAATGGCTACAGAACTTTTTCACAAAAATGAGACTTTGCAAATGCGCAAGAAGCTGATTGCGTAAGTTGGATCAAATATTATACGTACCGTTAGCTCTGTTATTATGAGGTCTGCAGTTTGAAATGTTTTTCATATTAAATGCTCTTTTCAATGTCTTTTCAGACAGTCCTGCAGACTCTTTTTCTCCCATGATCCGGTGAAAATAGTCCGAGCACGGGGTCAATATTTATATGACGAGAATGGCACGCAGTATTTGGATTGCATTAGTAATGTTCAACATGGTAAGGACATTTTGCAGTTATGACATGTATCATGCTGATGACGAATACAAATTATAACTAGTCAAAAGTGTCATTAAATAGGTAAATCACAAATCAACAAGGAATGATACAATACGTACTGTATTTAATTAATGTAAATACAATAAAAAAAACTAATGTTGTGACATTATTGCATTATGAAATAGCTATTTTCTAGTTTAATGCATTTTAAAATGTAATTTCTTCTTTTGGTGGCAGGTATAAGTTGTCAGCTGTCAATTTTAAAACTTCAGTGTCACATCGTTGCCCACGTCATTATTGAAAATAGATGTATGTAGTTATATTTTTGTGCAAATATGATGTTATTTGCTGAAAAGAAGCTTCAAAAGAGCAGCAATTATTGTTTTTATTGTAATTTAGGTCATAATGAAATTATGTTATGAATATTCTTACTCTCAGGTGGTCAATTTAGTGCATCCTTGCTGAATAAAATTCTTATATTTTTATTAACAACTAAATAAAAATCTGACTAACCTCAGACTTTTAAATAGTAATAGTATAAATTAGTAGTAAAACACATTCAGAATGTATGCATAAAGCATCATCTGTATTCACTTGCAATATATTGTAATGAATGAAGTTTATCAAACATTTTGGTGACCAGAGTTCTGATACATTTTCTAGTACTGTGGTCAATATAGCATTGAAATCTTATGATTATCTACTATATGAGTTTAAATACATTTTGTGAATTTTATTTTTACTCAAAACAGCTCAGTCGATGACAAGACGACAAAAATTATCTCTCTATATGCCTACAGAAAAAGAATCAGCTATTGTCTTTATCTCACTGAATTTTAAATAGTCTTTCCAGAGCACTTTCCGTAAGTGTCAAGTATATAATTACATGATCTTTTCAGTGGGTCACAGTCACCCCAGCATCACTCAGGTGGCTGGCGCTCAGATGGATCTTCTGAACACAAACACTAGATTCCTTCATGATAATATAGTGCAGTATGCCGATCGACTGGCCGCCACTCTGCCGAAGAAACTTTCTGTCTTCTATTTTGTCAACTCAGGGTAAGTGCCTTTTCATAGGGTTTAAAAGAACTGTTTGTCAAAATCTTATAGATGTTTGTCGTCTTCCAAAGATCAGAGGCTAACGATCTGTCCTTGAGACTGGCCCGTCAGTACACCCAACATCAAGACGTGATCGTTCTAGATCAGTAAGCTTTACTTAACTAAAGGAAGATTTTACATTAACAGGTTATGGGAAATAGCTTATTTATATGTCATCTTTATTTGCCTTTCCAGTGCATATCATGGACATCTGACCTCGCTTATCGATATCAGCCCGTACAAGTTCAGGAAACTGGAGGGCCAGAAAGAGTGGGTTCATGTGGTGTGTACAAGACATAGAAACAGTTCTTTAAACTTTAATCAAGGCTCTTTGGTATATATCATTCCTTTTTGCATATCTACAGGCACCTCTCCCTGATACTTACCACGGTATCTATCGAGAAGATCATCCTGACCCTGGACAGGCTTATGCAGACACGGTGAAAAGTCTGATTGAGGAGGCGCATAAGAAAGGTCGCAAGGTATGATCAGGAAAAAAAACATTTTACACACATTTTTTTTCAATGCTTTTATTTCTATATAATAAAAGTTACATGGTCCATGGTTATTATATTTAACTGAAGTTAAATGAAACAATAAGAAAATTTAAATGATTTTATTTCAGCTAGCATTTTCACCAAATAAATACTTCTCATTTTAATTAAGTTTAATTGACTACAGTAAGTAAAAAAAATACATTTATTTACAAAATTATGTGCCAAATTACAAAAACTTTAAAATTAAAATGAATGAAACATTATAAGCGCCACAGTGGCGTAGTGAGTAGCACGTTCGCCTCACAGCAAGAAGGTCGCTGGTTCGAGCCCCGGCTGGGTCAGTTGGCATTTCTGTGTGGAGTTTGCATGTTCTCCCCGTGGTCGCGTGGGTTTCCTCCGGGTGCTCCGGTTTCCCCCACAAGTCCAAAGACATGTGGTACAGGTGAATTGGGTAGGCTAAATTGTCTGTAGTGTATGAGTGTGAATGTGTGTGTGTGTGTGGATGTTTCCCAGAGATGGGTTGCGGCTGGAAGGGCATCCGCTGCGTAAAAATATGCTGGATAAGTTGGCGGTTGATTCCGCTGTGGCGACCCCGGATTAATAAAGGGACTAAGCCGACAAGAAAATGAATGAATGAAACATTATAGATAAACTGTGTGCAAAAAACCCTTCACAGATCATTCATTAGACACTTCATTAGACTAAATTCCAGAATATGTACTGTACTGTAGTTACAGAAAAATTTATAAACTATACTGTAAAAAAATTTGGAATTGCACAAAAAAGTAAAGTAAACGCAACAAAACTGCTAACAGCCAACATCATCAAGAGTGAAAGTTTGTGTTGTGTGTAAATGACTACTGGGTTCTATTTGTCTTGCCTTTTGCTGCCTGTGTTTACCGTTGTGTAACACAAGACTTTTATTTAACTTGAATGTGTGGGAATGTATAAAAAGCTTTGCATAAAGAGCGCATAAGATTTGCAAATCGTGTCTATCTGCCTGAACTTGTTTAAAGTTTTTCAAAAAAAGAGTGATTTATTAAAAAAATGGATGTTGGCCATTGAGAATTTGGTTAACAGGATTCAGGGTTTGGTGTCTTAGGAACTGAAAAACTAGTATCTGAATTGGACTAAAATGCTGCTTTAGTAACCACTGATGTTTATTGTATTTTGAGTTTGGAAAAGAGATGATGATGACAGTGTACAGTCCCTGACAAAAGTCCTGTCGCTTGTGTACAAATTGACCTGAAGTGCTGCTGAAATATATTTTGAATCAAGATTTTTTTTACTAGAAATGGCTCAGTTTAATGCCAACAGTTTTTGTAATTATGTTTCTGTGCAAAAAGAAACTTTCAAAAAGTATTGTAAGATTCCCAGCTTAGTAAAGCCCATTGAGTGAATTTTTGCAAAGACGTAGGTGTTGTCGCCTTGTCATATGAGCTTTACCTGTGACTAATAATGAATCAATTAGTTCTCAGATGTGTATAAAAAGAACTCCAGTACACTAGACCTTCACATCAACTGCAACTAGACCTCTGCAAACATGCCTAAGATTCACCCTGAGACTAAAGTGTTGATTATCAAGAGACTGAAGACCGCATCCACTGTTGATGTGGCAGACACCTTCAATGTGTCTCAGTGTCAAGTACAGAGGATAAAAAAAAAAGATTTGAAGAGACTGGATATGTTTTTGACAAGCCCAGGTCTGGCAGACCCCGCAAGACAACAGCTCGAGAGGACCGTTTGTTGGCTCGAAAAATCCAAGGCCAGCCCATTTTCCACTGCAGCAGAGCTCCACGAGACCTGGTCACCTGAAGTCCCTGTGTCAACCAGAACAGTTTGTGTAGATTCTGTCTCGAAATGGCCTCCATGGCCGAATCAGTACCTAGAAGCCAGCACTAAACAAAACAAAATTTTAAAAACGTGTGGCATTTGCCAAAGCCCACAGCCTGTTAAAAGGATGGACGCTGGAAAAGTGGCAGAAGGTGGATTTTTCAGATTAATTTTCTGTTGAATTACACCACAGAAGACACAAATTTTGCAGGAGACCTACTGGAGCACGCATGGATACAAGGTTCACTCAGAAAACAGTGAAGTTTGGTGGTGGAAAAATCATGGTCTGAGGTTGCATCCAGTATGGGGTGTGCGAGAGATGTGCAGGGTGGAAGGCAACATCAATAGTCTAAAATACCAAGAAATCTTAGCTACCTCTTATATTTCCAACCATAAAAGAGGCCAAATTCTGCAGCAGGATGGTGCTCCATCGCATACTTCCATCTCCACATCAAAGTTCCTCAAGGCGAAGAAGATCAAGATGCTTCAGGATTGGCCAGCCCAGTCACTAGATATGAACATCATTGAGCGTATGTGGGGTAGGATGAAAGAGGAAACATGGAAGACGAAACCAAAGAATATTGATGAACTCTGGGAGGCATGCTTTCTTTGCTATTCCTGATGACTTCATCAATAAATTGTATGAATCCTTCCCTAACTACATGGATGCAGTCCTTCAAGCTCATGGAAGTCATGCAAGATATTAAATTTGGATTTCACAGCACCACTACTTAATTTGCTGACATTTTTTCGTATTTGCAGTAAATTTGTTGTAATTTTTTTGGATAACCTGTTATATAAATGATTCATTTTCTCAACAGATTTCATCTTTTTTTGCCGAGTCTTTACCCAGCGTGGGAGGTCAAATCATTTTTCCAGCTGGATATTGTAAAAGAGTAGCAGAGTAAGTGTATTTTGATGAGTATCTTTACGTTATTTTGGGAAGCAGTGAATGAAGCTGTTTTTCCTTCAGATATGTTCATGAAGCAGGAGGCGTTTATGTGGCAGATGAGATTCAGACAGGCTTTGGTCGTGTCGGGAGTCATTTCTGGGCGTTTCAGCTTGAAGGTGAAGATTTCTGCCCTGACATTGTGACCATGGGCAAACCGATGGGCAACGGTCATCCCATTGCATGTGTGGTCACTACAGAGGAGATCGCTGGTGCTTTTACAGCCAATGGAGTGGAGTACTTCAACACAGTGAGTGCTTAAAACACAGTTATGCTAATTCTGTGATAATGTATGCCAGAGCTGCACAATATACTTCATATACTTTCACACATATAAGTCACTTTCCAAAAACTTTTCGTTCAACCACACGACAACCTCAAAACTTGATGCAATTCTGAGTGTCCCTCACACAGGTGAGTGGGCTTGACAAACCATCTGTGGAAAACACACACTTTCATCTCTCACACTTTAACTAAGACTTGCACCAGACACTCTCTTTTAGTCACTTCATATCTATATAAAAAAACACTGTATTTATGAAGTGTGCTTCACACAGGTGAGTGGGCTTGACAAACCAGCTGTAGAAAACACACACTTTCATCTCTTTCACATTTTAACTGAGACTTGCACCTCACACTTTCTTTCAATCACTTCATTCATTCATTTTCTTTTCGGCCTAGTCCCTTTATTAATCCGGGGTCGCCACAGTGGAATGAACCGCCAACTTATCCAGCATTTGTTTTATGCAGCGGATGTCCTTCCAGCTGCGACCCATCTCTGCGAAACATCCATACACACTCATTTGCACTCATACACTACGGACAATTTAGCCTACCCAATTCACCTGTACCACATGTCTTTGGACTTGTGGGGGAAACCGGAGCACCCGGAGGAATCCCACACACTCACGGGGAGAACATGCAAACTCCACACAGAAATGCCAACTGACCCAGCTGAGGCTCGGACAAGCGACCTTCTTGCTGTGAGGCGAACGTGCTACCCACTAGGCCACCGTGGTGCCCCTCAATCACTTCATATCTATATAAAAACACTGTATTTTTGAAGTGTGCTTCACACAGGTGAGTGGGCTTGACAAACCACCTGTACAAAACACACTCCTCCCTCCTTACTCTAGCACTTAATTCTCTGAGCACAAACAGTTCTTTTGTGAAATTAGCATTTCTGTATTGCCTCTTCATGTTGAATTGCTGAATGCCTCCTCAATTGTAAGCCGCTTTGGATAAAAGCGTCTGCCAAACGACTAAATGTAAATGTATATTGTTTTAGTGCTAATGAATGCAGCTTTTACATGTTTTGAAAACCATAAAAGTAACATTTCCGGTTTCTCTCATGCAGTTTGGTGGTAACCCAGTGTCCTGTGCCATTGGTCTGGCAGTTTTAGATGTGATAGAGAAAGAAGATCTCAGAGGCAACGCTGTGCGTGTCGGAGGTCATCTTAAACAACTGCTCCTTCAGCTTCAGAAAAAACATCCACTCATCGGAGATGTGCGGTATAAAATAAAAAATTATAAATCTTGTCTAGTACTATTGTAACATAGTAATAACGAATATTTTTATATTCAGTTTTTTTGTAAACTTACAATTGCATGTTTTTTATCTTGCATTTCTGTGAAAAATGTAGAAATTTGAGAGATAAATTGAAGCTTCTGAAGTATTTGTAAGATGTAAGCAGTCAGAAATATATGTTTGCATCTTTTGAGTTTTTAAATATTAAGCCCTCCTGTGAATTTTTTATACTTTTATACTTTTTTTATACTTATTTTTATACTTTTATAAAAAGTTTATTACATTTTTTCCAGCATATTTTTAAAAATAATAATTTTAATTTCTAGTAACAATTAAATTAGGGTTAATTAGGCAATTCATTGGTGTTTTGTTCTGTAGACAATCGAAAAAATGATAATTTCTAAAGGGGCTAATAATATTGACTTCAGTAGTTTTTGCATAATTTGTTTTTTTTCAAGTCAAACTAAAAGAAATAAGAAGAGAAGATAGATAAAGAGGATAAATATAATAGGAAATATGTAAAAAAAATGCCCTTGCACTGTTAAACATCACTTGGGAAATGGATAATTATAATGTCTTTGAACGTAAATCTCTGAATTTCAACGTCAAGAAAAGGTTACAATTGTGAGTAAAGAAAATTGTGAGGAAAGAATTACATTTGTAAAAAGCCTGTCCTTAACAATGGCCTTCGGTCACAGGATTTATTTACTGTCTGTTCCTAAAGTGCGGACTGAGATGGGGAAAAAAGGGGTTTAAATATGCAGCACCTTTTGCATGGAATAATTTACAAACAAAGTTGCAGTTTAAAGATTTGATTCCACTAAATGCTTTTAAAAAGAGTATAAATTATTTAGAAATTGAAACACAGGCTTGTAGATGTTTTGAATAGTTTGTTTGTCAGTGTGTGATTCATGTTAACTGTCAATTGTTTTTTGTTTGTTGTCTGTTAAGAGATTTTTAATCTCAATGTGTCTTTCCTGGTAAAATAAAGGTTATAATAATAATAATAATAATAATAATAATAATAATAATAATAATAATAATAATAATATTAAATCTGATAAGAAAAATCTTAACTCTGAGAAAAAAGTTTGAAATGTGAGGTAATTCCAAAAGAAAAAAGTTTATGAATTTTATTACTCTTTATTTTTTATTCAAAAATGGGTAACGTCATGCTGTAAACTTCAAAAAGAAAAAAAAGAGAAGAAAAAAGAGCATAGCAAGTCTGTCTTTTTTTTCTTCTTCCAGTGGTGTTGGGCTGTTTATAGGTATGGAGCTTGTTAAAGACAGAGAGTCCCGAGAACCAGCAACAGAAGAAGCAGCACATGTCGTCCGAAGGTATTGTACAGATGTTTTTGTATTGTACAGATGTCTAATTAAATTCATCTGATGGTCAGCTGCTCTTTCTGATTTATTCAGGCTGAAAGAGGAGCGTATAGTGATGAGCACAGATGGACCATGGGATAGTGTCATCAAATTCAAACCTCCAATGTGCTTCAGCATGGAGGACGCTAACAGAGTCGCTACGTGCATTGACCAGATTCTCAGAGGTTGGTAGATGTTTAAAAGTTAAACTAATCAATCTGCCAATATTTTAAATAAAGTAAAAATTCATTTCTCTTTGGACTTACAGAACTGGAGGATACCAAAAAAGAAGACTGCGAAAAAAGTTGAGGTTTAAGTTTGAGGTTTTAATGATTTCACATCTTAAACCTCACCGAAACACATAGTAAACATCATGTTATTTGCATTCTTCAATATACATCGGTTAACATTCAGACTTCAGTTACAACACTTTGAACAGAATTTACCTGATAATATTTGTGAAATATATCTTAGACCGACTTCCTGACACATAATCACAGCTACACATATTATTTACCAGAATCAGTCATAAATATTAAGACATTTAAGATTTTAATATCTGTTTTATAGTCCTAAAACAAAATTTATTCGCTTTTTCTTTTTGAAAACCAAATTGTACACAAATACCCCTGCATGATCTTTATATTACATGTGTACTGCTCATTTGTAATAATGACTGTAAAATAAAAGTGCTTATTGACAATCATTATTGCTTTTTCTGATAAATATCACCCTTTTGTGAAAAAAACTTAAGTCAAAGATAAGACAATGTGTGTAAATTCACAGCTATTTAAATGACGTTTTAGCCATATAAACAATATTTTTGTGTTCTTCAGCAGAGAGAGGTTGTGTTTTATGAAAAACAAAAACATTGCAGACAATTTAAACTTTCCATAAATGTGTAAATGAACAAAACAAAAATTAATAAAACTGTACCTGACTACTACGTTTACACAAAATCTTCTTGTGAAGCATCTGGAACCTGAAAAACAATATCCAGATTTAATGAAAAAATCTAGAAATGTTCAAATTCGTAGACATCTTTGAGCAGGTCACACCTGGTTATTGTTCAGCCCCGAATTTATGGTCTGCCTGGTGTTTCTTAATTTCTCATATTGCAGTCCCTCCACCACCAGCAGCCTGAGAGGTGATCCTCCTCCCTTTATCAGTCTCACCACATCATCAAAATACTCTTCCTCCACATTCTGTCCATTCACTTCTACCAGCACATCCCATTTACACAGCCCGGCTTTCTCTCCGGTGCTCCCAGACGCTACCTATAGGCCAGAAAGAGAATCACACGTCAGATTTGGAGTAGCATATTTAAAGCTGTAGTTTTTTTCTGTGTATGATATTAAATTGTTCTGGTTGGTTTGAGCATCCCAAAACAAAGTCACTGTCTTAAAGGGATTGTTCACCTAAAAATTAACATTACAGTAGAAGCTTTTTAGCTGTAACTATGGTCATTGGTGATTCATAAAATGCAAATCAAACGCTACTGGCCCTTTAAGAGTAAAAAAAAAAACATGCTGATGATACATTGAGGTCTCACAATGCAAAATGATTCATGTGTGAAAGCATCTGAATGTTATTCCCAAACAGCATCCCTGAGTATGTTTATGACAGTCTTGATGATGTTGTATATGAACTATTGGGAATCTGTGTAGTCAGTCTTTATAAATGAAATTGCACACATAAAATGTACAGTAATGATGCTCTTTTATACAGCTTTCAGAACAAGAATGAATAAATATGATTTTGATAAGCAATGAAACACAGGCCTCCTCCCTCTCTGTTATGAATATACAGTTTCAGCTCACGTGTGAATTTAGGGGACAAAAAACACCCCAAACTGCTGTGAAAGTGTTTCACTCGCCTGTGGATTAAAGAGGATGGTTCTGTAACATACTTTCAGTTTCTTGCTCGGCCCAACTGTTACACTATTAGACATTGATGCCTCTGAACAGGGCCGGATTAACCAATGGGCATTATGGGCACAGGCCCAGGGGCCCGTGCACACCTGGGGCCCTTCTGAGGGGGGGGGGAAATGCAGATTTTGGAGTGTCTATTTTGGCTAAGTGCAAACAGCGCACCTCGTTGGAATAAGCTACTGTAGTTGAGAGATTCCTTCCCATCACTGTTTGATTGACAGAGACGACATGACTAAAGAGCGCAACTGAGAGCAGCATTAGTGGCGTAGCTCGTATGGCAATAGTGCATGGCAATATGTTTTGATGCGATCGATAATGAACCCGGTTTGTCTGACGAACACGTTCTTCTTCTTTTTTTTTTCCTCCACTACATATCAGATTTTGCCAACTCTTTATAAGTAGGAATCATTAATACGTGTGTGCATTATGGAAGACTCATAGAACTGGATTGGAGAGGTGTTACATCCAAATCATATGCATTATAAGTTTTTAGAAGTTATACATTAAAAATACCCTTAAATATACATATTTTTAGTACTGCTTCAGTAAACTTGAACTCGAAAATCCATTAATTTTCACTAGTTTTATTAGTATTTTTTTTTCAAAGTGTGCTTTAAATGCTGTAAAAATAAGTTAAATCTTTGTAGACTAGAAATATATGTACTGTATATCATTTATTTTAAAAATGTGGGCAACACATTATAGATTAATTTTATTCTAAAAAGATAATATATTAATCTTATGTTTTAATTCAACTATAGGGGTGCGGCCAAGACATTGTGCCCAGGGGCCTTGGAATTCTTAATCCGGGCCTGCCTCTGAAGGAGCCACAGGTATTAATTAATTTGTACTGTATATGTTTTCTTCAATCCCAAAGTGCCAGTTGAGGTTTACATGCATCACATGCCATTTTTGGTGAGTCAATCTTTGGGTGATCTATCCCATTAACCAAAGGGATGAGTCAGGGAACAGGACTATCATTTTGCCAGTGGCAGATAAGGGGAATGCTCAGGAATGATGTATTTTTGTAGGTCAAAGCCTAAAAAATGGGCTAGTATGTTAGTACTACAGAGTGAGTGACTGTTTTCAAAAGTAGGATTGAATAAAGTGATGGGTTTGTTTATTTAAACAGATTGACGGGAAAAAGAGATGTTTTATTCTACAACATTAAAGACACACTATGTCTTAATATTTTCACCACTAGAGGGCGTGCATTCACAACAAACAAAGGCATATGCTGCGTCCCAATCCGCATAATATCCATCCTAAATAGTATGTGAAAACAGAATTAGTATGTCCCAAATCGTAGTATGTTGAAAAGAGTATGTCACAGGTTCCCAGATGGTTTACTATTTACGGTCAAAATGTTAAGTGTAGAAGCGTCCATACTCTAACCGCTGATATTACCCACAGTACATTGCGTGTTGGATGTGAATTCGATTAGAACTACAAAACCGGATGAAAAGTGTAAACAAACTACAAACATGACTGTCAAGTCGAGAGGCTTCGGTAAAGATGTTTGGATTACTGTTAATATCCAGTCCAATGGAGAATATTTAAATGGTGTTGTCTGTGTTATATTTCATCAGCAACAACAATACTGAACTTATATAAAGACGTGTTTGGACATTAACGTCTGAATGCAGAATTATCCAAAGACCTGAGGAGATTTCTCTGCATGAAAGACTCGTGAATGGGAGATTATTCTGCTGCTGCTTCTCCAATAAGGTAGGAAATTAAATACGACAGAAATGTGGATGATTGACAGGGCTCTTAAATGAGCAACACAACGATCTGTTTAACCAGGAAGCAGTATGTCCCAAAGCTTGCATACTCTTCTGTTACACACTCAAAAGTACATATTTTTAGGACGTAGTATAAGTATGCGAATTGGAACGCAGCAATAGTCTGATGACGCTGAGTGTGGAATCATTGTGGAGTTGTCGTCTTTACTGCATCCTATGGGACTTGTGCAGAAATCATGCTCATGTACGGTGGCCGAGAGAGCTTAACGCGCTGCAATTTAAGAAAGCATATGCAATAACAAAAAACACCAGCAAATTAAGAAACGATCTTCATCAATTTGACAGTACACCTGTTGCAAATTGTCACAACACAGACAACGGAAGGAACGCGCAGCAAATAGGTCAAAACACAAACAACGGAAGAAACGCGCAGCATATTGGTCAAAATACTTGCAAACATCCACATAACACAACGGAAATGTTTCAAGAGGACCCAAAAACATGACGGACCCAGCTGAGATACGGATGTGATTGGTGGTCTTTGAAAGGTGAGTTGTTTTTTGTTTATTTTAATATCCTGATTACACGATTTCGTTGTCTTTTGTAAATTATCAGCCTGAATAAACATGATTAAATGTGAAACGTTGTATATGTTTATGTTTTAATAGTAATGGTAACAGTCACGGCACAATGACACATCCGTATCTCAGCTGGGTCCGTCATGTTTTTGGGTCCTCTTGAAACATTTCCGTTGTGTTATGTGGATGTTTGCAAGTGTTTTGATCAATTTGCTGCGCGTTTCTTTTGTTGTTTGTGTTTTGACCAATTTGCTGCGTGTTTCTTCCGTTGTGTTTTGACCAATTTGCTGCGCGTTTCTTCCGTTGTTTGTGTTGTGAGAATTTGTAACAGGTGTGCTGTCAAATTGATTAAGATCGTTTCTTAATTTGCTGGTGTTTTTTGTTATTCCATGTGCTTTCTTAAATTGCAGCGCGATAAGCGCTCTTGGCCACCATACTCATGGCTGAGTTAAAGTATTTAAAACGTCTTATCATGGCAGTATGAAGCAGTAAGGCTGAAAGTCATTGAACTAAAAGAAAAAATAAAGAATGGAAGCAGTGGAGTTTATAACTTTTGTGGTTCCTTTTAGCCACTCGTTACCCACCACATATTTCAACAAAACCCTAAAATGCATTTAGCATGATAAAACCGCTGCTTCACCACATTATCATGGCTGGTAAATAACATGGTGAAGAAGCAGTGCTGTTTTATCATACTAAATGCATTTTAGGGTTTTGTTCAAAATGGTGTCGGGTAACAAGTGGCTAAAAGGGACTACAAATGTTGTGAGGGACAATAAACGGCCATCATACCATAAGATGTCGTGTTTTTAATGTAAATTGCAACTGCCGTTGTGACACCAAACACCATTATGGAAGAAAGCTGGGGTGTTTACTACTGCAACAGCGAGTGCTTATTGGGATTAACGAAACAATAGATTCTCTTATGTGAACTTGATGCCATAGACTCTTGACAACTGAACATCGTGTTCTTGATGTTCTTGACAGTCTATTATTTACATTTTTATGGCCCTAAACATGATTGGCTGATGTCAGAATAAAACTTTCAAAGACGTCTTGATTTTCTGCATGTCATCAGTCTGACAGTCCAGCCACTGTATGGGATTCGCTGCAGCACTCTATAATTTCTTACAATAACGTGTACTCACTATAGTTCTACCAACAAAATGAACAGAACTGAGAAACAATACCTGGCCGATATAAGTCCCAGGCTTATTCTCAACACAGCCAAGGTTGAAGCCGAATCCCGTATCATCCCGGTGAAGCACACATAGTCGAGGTTGTGGTGGATTTTGGTCTCCCTCAGGATGTTGTGGAGCCGGTGTAGCGAACGGTTCACATTTTGGTATGTGCTCTTCATAGAACAGCAATGGAGACATCGCCAGCTGAAGTGGATGAAGAAACAAACACCTTCTCAGTGATAAATCCAAGCACATCCTACAGCAATAATGATTGCCAACATTATCTAGGTCACAGCGACCTCACCCAGATTCCAAGTCTCTTCCATTCGGTTGATTCATTTCATTTTAAAAACACCTTTTTTGGTGTACTAGAAGCTTCTTGGTTGGGCCTCAGGGTCAAACGTCTTTAGTCGGATGAAAAATATGTTGATTTAGCAGCTGAATGTCGCCGCTCCTCTACTTTACAGGAGTATGTGAGCGTGTTTGTGTAAGCACCTGTGTGTAAAAGTCTCTGCCAGCGATGGAGATGGTGGTGAGGGTGACCTGCTGGCCGCTTTGTCGTATTTTGCTGACGATGCCCTCATGCTCCGCATCCTCCACCTGCTCTCCGTTCACCGCGAGCACAATTTCTCCATCCTCCATTCCTGCAGTCTCAGCTGGGCTGCAGGGGTCGATCTCTCGTAATACATGAGCTACAGAGCAAACGTATTAGTACAGTACTAATGGAAATACTATACCGCATGCTGAAAATAATGCTTGGTGTTTCTGGCTAACGGCACTTTTTAATTAATAGAGAGCAACAATTTTGGTTTTCAATGCCTTTGACAATGCCCTTAAATAATGTGATCCCTTTGTTATTTTAAACAGTTTGTCATTTGCATTTCAAATAAAGACTATAAAACATATATAAAAAATAAAAAAAGTGTAAAATGTTATCTGCGTACCTTTTATCTTTTTTCAAACAAACATTAGAGTATGAAAAGAAACATTAAAGATTGGATATAAATGAAATTATTATTTATTTACCTATTCATTAAATGATTATCTTTGTAAAACAAGTGAATTAGTTATTTAATATTAATAATATTTTATATATATATCCTGCTATATACATATATTTAAAGAGCATATTTCATGATTATGTAAATAATTATGTTTTATTTTAAATTAAATATATTCATTTATATAAATGTATGTAAACTATATAACAAAAAGAAACGTCACTTCAAAAAAGAATTAAATTAAGCTACTTTCCAAGCTGTTTTTAATGTCTAAAAATGAATGAGACAGGAAGTCTCAAGCCAAAAACATTTAAATGGCTGCTCCTGCTCGTACGCAAAGAATAAGGTGAACAAGAAATGTATATTTTATTCTACTTTAGCTTTTCATCAATTAATAAACACATAGAAATAAACATTAAATATATGAATATAAAATCGATAGTAATAATATAAATCTTTAATTAATAGAAAATTAAAAGTTTTTGCATTTTTTTTTCATGAACCTTTTTAAAATGATGACGTTATAATAATACTAAATTGTATTTTAGTTATAGCCAAGGTTTTTGGTAAAACTCTCACCAATGCGTCCAGATCGTAACTTCTCCTGCCTTAAGAGGAAGCCGTATCCCTGTGGTCCTTGAGTCAGGTGGAGTGTTTTCGGTCTGTAGGGCAGATTATTTGTTTCGGCAAAAGCAGGAATTATGGGTAATCCCATGCGATTATAAATCTCTTCACTTCTGCTGTCAATTACCAAGACGGTCAGATGCTTTTCACATTTCTTCACCTGGTGAGATATAAAGGACAATTCTAGCAATTATGGGAGATAATATCCACCTTTTTCCCACACCCCATAAAGCTTTGTGTGAATTATAATAGTTACTTCTGTGAAACTGTATGCAATGAACTCAATTGTTACACCAAAGGCAATTATTATTAGGCTTATGATGATAACAGCTTATTATAATATACAAATAACAATCAACACATCATGAATAACCTCCAAAAACTCTAAACTATAGGCTTTTGAAAGCAATAACACAGATGTAAATTGACTTTTACTGTACTACAGGAATGCAAAAAAATAATGATCAAGAACTAAATACAATGAACTCGAAACAGTTTTGATATGTTTGTGACAAGCGGCAACCTCCCGCTCTCCCTCGGGAAGCCAATACGGAAGTAACTAAAACTTGCAATTCATCGAAAATTCCGCTAGTCCTGGCTGTCCTGGCTCCATAATAGAGCAAATCTCTAATGAGCCCACTGTTAAAATGGCCAACTTTACAGCAGAAAAAAGGTGTTTACAGCCTGGTACAAGGAACTATTTTGGTTCATATAGCTGATATTACCCTTCATGACAACTGTGAGGGGGGTGAATTTTTTTATAACTCATCCGTTTCCTTTATATTAAGCTAAATTAAGTTTGCATAATTAAGGGCGTGGCCACTTGAGTGACAGCTAGTCCCGCTGGTCGCCGTCACGTCACCTTAGCTGATTTCGCCTGATTCATCGTATTTTTGTGCTGTTTTATATGGCTTTACACAGTCAGTTGCCTTTTGGAATTATTTCCTACCATTATCAGATAATATGGCATGCTGTGTGCACTTAATTGTGCTCACAAACCATTCACGTGGCCTCCGTTTCCCAGGTGAGTGAAATTATATACTTATACCATCTCTATAAATGTAATTGCTTTATTTAGGATAATTTATGATTTATAATGTTCTTCAGAATTCTAATGCACTCCAGAATCTGACAGATTGATCAGCTGTAGTCTATAAAATCGTCATTTGAAGCGTTGTCATACAGTGTTCTGCCTGGATTTCCTAAATGGCCTTCATTTACTAACACAGACTATATCTGAAATATTTAGATGTAATTCGCACTTTCTTCCTGTTGAAAAACGTCTTAAGAACGATGTTAAGTGGCTTGATGTATTACAACAGTGTTTTCAACAGACTAAACACTTTATTGATGTAGTGTACAACCAAGCACGTGTGGTCAGAACACAAACGAGTCGCAGGTAATGAAATATTATGTGTTTCTCCCATAAGAAAACTCTTAGCTAAATGCCAGCATGCGTCCTGTAGCTCAGCTCACGCTCCGCCCACGCTCCGCCTCTTTGCCCTTGTTTGGTATGCCTCGGTTGGTGCGATGACGCGCAAACAAAATGGCGACGGTTGGCCACGCCTACTAGTAGCTTCTTTTGGGTTCATCAGAAACCTATGGGTGACGTCACGGATACTACGTCCATATTTTTTACAGTCTATGGTTTGTGACAATACAAATGTGCCATTAAAATACAACAATAATCTTTTTTTAAAACATATAAATTAGGAGCACACTTACCATTTTGGCCAGAGCTGCATATGAGATGACAGAAATCGAGACTCCATTGATCCAGATGAGCCTGTCTCCATTCTGGACGCCTGCTCTTTCAGCTGGACCATCAGTCACTGGGCTCAGGCGATATCGGCCTCGCACTCCTGATCACACATATTCCATCAAATAAACAAGAGCTCACTGCAATCATTCATATATAGTCTATGAACATATTCCATATATGTTCCATTCATTCATTCATTTTCCTTCAGCTTAGCTTGTTTATCAGGGGTCTCCACAGCAGAATGAACCACCAACTATTCCGGCATAAGTTTAATGCAGCGGATGCCCTTGCAGCCGCAACCCAGTACTAAGAAACACCCATACACTCAGGGGCGCCGCTAAGGGGGGGAAAGTTAGGACGATTCTAAGGGCCCATGCACTCTAGGGGGCCCACAGAGATCTGCTTTATAATTAATAACAGTACTATAATGTAATTATTAATGTATCTCTAAATTACAAGTAAAACAATTTATAAGAAATAACTAAAAATACGGCTTATATCTGCCCCTCGTGTCTGTCACATCGGTCACTGTCAAATTGCACCCCCCTCCTTTCACTGCATGGTTCAGTCCGTCAGTAGCGGGGAAGAGAGATGCTTGAGTGCGATCGTCAGGTAAACAGCGCCTCCCGATGGTGAATGCGGTTATACTCATGCTCGTATTATTTAGTATTTTGGTCATTTATTTCATTAGCTGCATCCCAAATAACACACTATACACTAAATCAATAAGACACAAAATTATATTACAATGAGACCCATAAAAAAGAAATGTTCTTTTTTTTTAAACTGACCATTACTTATTTATAATACATATTTATAATAACAGAGTGCAAATTTCCAGCACACTGCAAACCAAATAAACACAACATTAATACACTTAAAACGGTCTGTTGATTAACCTGACAGTAATTTAAATTCCAAGTGCCAAACGCCTGGCCTTCTTGCTTGCAAAATCCTCAACCAAAGGTGTTTTGCACATTGTAGGAGACACTATTGCAGTACAGTTATTTGAATAGTTACACATTGGTGTTTTGTGTGTTTAGAAATGTAAAATTTCAGTGAATATTTGATTGCTGTTCCTGTTTTTGTACTACATTTACATTTGAACAATAAATCATCTGCTAGCTACAGTCATGGCCGTTCTCTTACTAAATACTGATAAGTAGAGGACAAAATCAATAATAAAATGCATACGTCAGTATAACTACATTGCAGAGAAAGAGTTTGGATAGCTAGCTTGGTAGTAGGGGGCCCATCCTCATATTTTTTCATGGGGCCCAAAATTGCTAGCGGCGCCCCTGCATACACTCTCACATACACAATCATACACTATGACCAATTTAGTTTGGGGGAAACCAGAGCACCTGGAGGATACCCACGCCAACACTGGAAGAACATGCAAACTCCACATAGAAATGCCTAATAGCACAGCTGGGACTTGAACCAGCGACCTTCTTGCTGTGAGTGCTAACACTGAGCCACCATGCCGACATTATCCCTTGTGAATGTGTACAAACTACCTTTTTTAATCTCTTGTAAGAGCAATTTTCCTCATTTAGTGTACATGTTCATGGAT
Organism: Danio albolineatus; assembly: GCA_903798035.1. NCBI lineage: Eukaryota > Metazoa > Chordata > Actinopteri > Cypriniformes > Danionidae > Danio > Danio albolineatus. The sequence goes on along the minus strand of CAIGQQ010004837.1, from coordinate 21,149,066 downwards.
GTCATAAAATCTGTGTGTGACGTGTGGGGTGGGGCTGGTGGTGTGAGTGCTAATGAGCAACATAAAACTGAATCATTTTATGTTGCCGTTTATGTTTGTGTGACATTCATCCATGAGGATCTGCCATTTCTGCTTATTATGAATGAATTACATTTTGTTTTTGAATCCTTAGCAATGCTAAGTAAAATGTCTTTGGGTGGAGGTTATTATTATTATATTTAACTAAAAATAAACATGTTACTTAAAAAACACTGACATTATTTTTTATTTAAAAAAATATATATAACTACTTTATTTCGTTATACTACTTTATATCTTGTTACCAAGGAAATTTTTCATTTCCGTCTACATTAAACTTGTGAATTACAACGGTAACACTAAAATTTGAATAGAAAATCACCATTGAAAAAAAATTATATTAAATATGTAAATATGCATTATATGCATACATTTAAAATGTGTATTTAATAATAAATTATAGTATATTATTTGTATGAATTATTATTATAATAATTTTTTTTTCTCCTCATTTTTTTTACATGCTTTAACTTTTTTATTAATAATAATAACTCAAAAAACTCAAAACTCAAAAGTGAGCAAAAGAAGCAGTACCTTCAATGGGAATGATGCTGAGGCCCAAACCACTGCCAGGCTCTTTAGTGATGTGGCATAACCGCGGGCGAGAGCAGCCCTCGGGACGGTAAGATCTGGCAACTGACACAAGGTCTCTTCCCTCTGAAACTGCAAACTCATAATCCTGAGCACTCAGAACTAACAGATAGAGCTTCAGTCCAGACGCCTGCACCTTCAGCACCACCTGTAAACAACACACAGCTCAATGTACACACACTAGTAAACAGTGTTGGGGGTAACGCAATACAAGTAACGTGAGTTACATAATAATATTACTTTTCTAAGTAACAACTAAAGTAACTTTAAAAGTAAGTTACTTAAAAAAAATAAGTAATAATATTGAGTAACTTTTTTCAAAATTAAACGTGAGTTACTCATTCATTCATTTTGTTTTCAGCTTAGTCCCTTAATCGCCACAGCGGAATGAATTGACAACTTTTCCGAGCAAATGTTTTTTACACAGCGGATGCCCTTCCAGCTGCAACCCATCACTGGGAAATTACCATACACATCTCATTCACACACACACACTGTACATGTAAACTCCACACAGAAATGCCAACTGACCCAGCTGAGGCTCGAACCAGCAACCTTCTTGCTGTGAGATGACAACGCTATCCATTGCACCACCACGCTGCCCTAATGTGAGTTACTTTTTACTTTAATTAATTATCTTTTAAAAATAAATTGCTGAATTAAAATGAAAGTAGTCACAATGAATCATGCAACGAGAGAATATATTCATTATATTGAACGCATCAAAGAAAAGGAAAAGCGGATTGTCTCAACTGAAAGGGATATTGCTTAAGACAAATAGTACAAAAGTAGCATGTTGCCTAAAACTTTTAAAAATCTGTATTTACCGCATATATAGCTCTGGGGTCAGGAAGTTATCAGATAAAATTATCCAAAAATATTTTTTGATGGGTTTTTTTTAGGTAAATGTAGGTGTAGGTTATACATTCATTCATTCATTCATTCATTTTCTTTTCGGCTTAGTCCCTCCACTAATCCGGGGTCGCCACAGCGGAATGAACCGCCAGCTTATCCGGCATTTTTGTTTTACGCAGCGGATGCCCTTCCAGCCACAACCCATCTCTGGGAAACACATCCATACATTCTCATTCACACACATACACTACGGTCAATTTAGCTTACCCAATTCACCTGTACCGCATGTCTTTGGACTGTGGGGGAAACCGGAGCACCCGGAGGAAACCCACGCAACCACGGGGAGAACATGCAAACTCCACACAGAAATGCCAACTGGCCCAGCCCGGGATCGAACCAGCGACCTTCTTGCTGTGAGGCGAACGTGCTACCCACTAGGCCACCATGGCGCCTAGGTTATACATTATGTTGATAATTGCAGAGCTCCTCTATTAAAAAAAAAGAGATCTCAAAAATTTAAAAGTAGCATAATGCATTACTTATAAAAAAGTAACCAAGTCATGCAACTAGTTACTTTTTTGGGGGAGTAACTCAATATTGTAATGCATTACTTTCAAAAGTAACTTACCCCAACACTGCTAGTAAAACTGTACAACAATGCCTCAGTGGTGAACATTACTATACGGAATAAAAAAAACAAACAACAACTTCGATTTCTTTCAACTTTTTGTCTGTATTGTTAGCTTTTACTTTATTTTGTAATTGTAAGCATTTCTCATTTCTGAGTTTATATCTTGCAATTCTGTTTCAATATATAAAATTATTAATTTATATCTTAAGATTTTGAGTTTATAACTGGCAACTTTTTTTCTTATCTTGCAATATAGCCTAGACTTTTTTCCACAGAACTAAGTTTATATTTTTGCTACTGGCTCTATTTTTGAATCTGACTTAATTTCTCTCAATTCAGAGATCTCTTAAGCAATTGCCAAAAATCTGTCTTGCCATAGAGAGAAAGTAAAAAAAGAAATTGGACATTTTTCACACTGCGATCCACTTAAATTTGTAACATTACGGTGAGAGCTACATTTTATAGTAAACTGTTCCTCCTTAATGGTTTGCATCAACTTGCCAACATCATTGTATTCCAATGTTCGTGTGATTAATTCACACGACAGAAAGATCTCGTGTTTGCATAAGTAAGTGCTCTCACAGTCGAGTGCTCCTTGTCATCCACAAAGTCCTCGTTGACCTCCAAAACATGGTCCCCGATCCTCAGTCCAGCCCGTTCGGCGCTGCTCCAAGGCTCCACCTGCCGCACCACATGCCCTCTGCAGCGGCCCGCGTCCCGGCTCAGGTAGAAGCCGAAGCCCTGGCCCTCCTCCCGCCTCAGGACACACAGCCGCGGGTGCACATCTGGCTCTGGAGACATTACAGTCAGCATTAAGACGTTTGACATATCTTTCGTTTCTTAGTTTACGATTAATTTGTCAGTAAATGGATGAAAATGATTGAGGAAGTAACCTTTGTCATCGGAGATCACCAAAGCAGGATTGTCAATGCCTTCTTTCGGGTTGAAGGTGAACTTTCTGTGGAAAACATTTGCACTGTGCTGTACATATGTTTTATGTAAACAAACCAAAAAATAAGGATATATTAATAATATGGCTCCTTACACTTGAAAACGTTAATAGCTCTCGTGAATGAGTAAATAATTTGACAGAATATTGAGCTATCTTGCTTTACATTTTGCACTATTCGTAATTTGCCCGGGCTTTCCCCTCAAACGCCGACATGCCTTTTAATGAACACGTTAACTTAATTACCGCGGTAAAGTTAGTTTGACGATGGCATTCATTAGGCCTATACATTCGGTTTCAAACCAATTAAATTCTTTGCTCCTGTTATCCTAAACCACGACAATGAATAAATAGTGTATATATGCAGACTTCGTTGTTTTCTACACTATCCATAGTTAGTCTAGCCTACTTAACAGTGATAATATCTGAAGATTAAATGGTTTATAAGCATAAAATCTCAAAGGGCCCAATTTATTTATTTTATATATTGTGATAATTATTAAAAATTACACACAAAAAAAGACTTAACAAAGTTGTGATATTGGGTGGTTTAAAATTGTGCAAAAATTAAATTAAATGTAGGCTAACACTTTAAAATGAAACTATTTTAATTAAAGGTTAATTAAAAGCTGTTATTTATTTCAAAGAAAACTTTAAACTGATGTTACTGAACATTTTAAGACAATAATATCAAAATAAACAGAGGATACAAAAGGTACAGAATCCCAGGAATGATCAACTTATTCCTGACTGTAGTGTGCATTTTTTTAAATGGCGTTTGCAGACTGTAAAGATAAGAATGAAACATTATCATCTCTAGGATCACCAGAGGACAAACTGTTCTTTAAAGCACTTTCTGCAGACTTACTTTGGTAAATCTGGTGCATCCACTGTTTCTGTAAAAGTAAAAAAAAAAGTATTAAAAAATTATATAAAAAATGCACTCTTTGAAAGGGTCTTATCCTATTGTTTGTTTGTTTGTTTTTTATTGAAAAGGCCAAACTGTTATATGATATTGTTAAATGACAGCCATCAAGCCTTCTGTGAAAATGTATGGTTGAACATATAAGCAGGCCACATTATTTCAGTTGACTCATTTCCATGGATTCAAATCCACAAAACTTACAGTTCTTTGGCAGGCCTTTGCTGACAATATTTGACTGAGATTTAGAAAAATTTAACTGAGTGCTTTATAAAAATAAAAACACTACAAGAGTTTGACTTCTCAAAACATGATTTGAAATCACACACTCAGCCTAAACAAAATGCTGACAAGACTTGAGATCAGAGTACAGGAGGAAAATCTTCAGTTGATTAGATTCTGTGCTTATATTTGTCTGTATCCTTAGATAAGACCTCAGGAAAAAATAACTAAATGTTACATTTGTCTTAAAGGCAATAAATACAATTTTATATAAATACAAATGAGTGCTGTAAATACTTAAGATTATAACAAAATCCTTTCAAAATAATGCTTCAATTGGAAGTTGTATGTCATTTTAGTAGTGTGCATCAACAGAAATAGTGTCAGAAATGGACATAAATGATGACACTGCTAAATTAAAACACATGTACACATCATTCAATAATTCAGCATTTGCTTTTCCTCCTAAACATATTTTATACAGCTTATACAGGTTCTTTATCTTTACTGTTTTTTGTAAATTAAACCCTGTGAAAGCCTTGAAATATCTTACCTGACCTTCACATTACAAGCTGTTCAATCATCTCAATATAAACAGTGTATATTTATACAGTATGCAGTGTACATTACCTGCGGTGAATCTCATGGTCCTTCTGAGGCCTGGGTGTTGTGAGGGTGCAAGGTACACATTTAAATGAAGCATAAAAACGCTTTTGTCAGTATGGCTCCTCCTTGTTCCACCAGGAGATTAATATTTAATCCCAGGTTTATGAGAAAACACCTCTGCCACCATCAGTGTTGACATAACTAAATAACTAGGTATGACATAACTAACTGTATTCAAGATAACTGACAACAACCCCCCCACCCACTCCTCCAAGAATTGATTTTAATTTCATTTTAGTTTCAATTTTAAAATAAATGACAGAAATCTTTAATCGGCACTGTTTATTTTACTGATCTCAGTCACGATTTATTAGTTCAAATGTTTGTTTTTTTAATTAAGGCATAAGATATGTGAACATTGTAAAATCATTCTAAATCTTCGCCTTGGTTAAGATTGCACAATTTGACACTTAAAGGGATAGTTCATCCCAAAAAAGAAAACTTCCTCATCATTTACTCTCCCTCATGTGGTCCTAAATTGGTAAGAATTTATTTCTTCTGTTGAACACAAAACCAAATATACTAAAAAAAAGGCATGAAAAAAGCACCCATTGACATACATTGAAGGAACAAATAGTCATTGGCTGTTTTTCCCCAACATTCTTCAGAATATCTTCCTTTGTGTTCAGAAAAAAAAAACTCAAACAGGATTTGAACAAAGTGATGAGTAAATGACAGAATATCTATTTTTGGGTGAACTATTCTTTTAAACATACAAGAGTTTATCTGAACTGTACGTTCTCCCTGAACACATATGCATAGGAATTGGCTTCAAATGGCATCATTTGTTATCGTGCAAGGAGCAATTTTCAAGTAGTAATCCAAAATAATCTGGTGCAGCAAATACCAATCTTTCCCTCAAACAATCAAATATACTCATTTTGTCACAGTGTTTCCTGAAATTGACCTAATGCTAAAGTAGATAGCATAACATGCTACACACATACATCAACACTTACCAAAATACCTAGGAAATGTTAAGGCTAATAATAATATTAACAGCAAAAATCCAACTGAGAAACTAAAACCATTTTCCTTTAGAGCTAACGATAATTCATTTTGTACCAGTTCCCGTATCGCTGCTTTTCTCTATAAAGCGCAGCATTTGCCTCACAACGCTCTCTACTCTTCGAAAGTGCATCTTTTTCCAGAAACTCAGGTGCTGTTTCCTCCCCCATTCCAGGTCTTTTAAAAAGACCAGCAGTTGCTCACGTACACGGTCTCTTTCCCAGGAAAGGGAATTTTTCCCGATGACGCTCAAAATGGGATGCCAGTCCTCAGAAATGTCCGAACCCTCTGTCACAGAAGCCAGGACTTTCACCCGCCGGCCCTCCTTCACCCGAGGACCTCCACGCACATACAAAGACTGCTTGGCCACATCGGTAAGCTGGTTCAGGTACAGACTAAATAAAAAAAGCATAAGGCATACACTATAATAAGATCAAAGTTAAAATGCCTACATTTTTAAATATTTTACAATACATTATCAGAAATTGTAGACATATTAAAATGAAATAATTTAACAAATTTGCTCAATGCCAGCCAATAGTCTTTAGTTGCTACCCACAAACAACAGACCCTCAAACGTTATAAGATGCCTGGCTTTTATTGTTGACATGTCAAGCTAATTCTGTGTGCGTGTACTTCCATAGGAAGAGGACTCAATGCAAACCCCCTGCGCTCTTTTTCACATCTTCTTGTTCTTGATTGGACAAATACAAATAAAATATGTGAATATAAGCATCTTGGCAAGTAGCATAAAATAGTTTATGTCTCAAGTGAACACAAACAGTTGAAAAAGAAATCAAATGTGTATCCTTGTATTGGATCTGTGCATTTTGTCTTCAAATGACAGCCACATAATTGACCTTGACTGAATAACTTTTGGTGGCATGGTGGTTCAGTGGTTAGCACTGTCCCCTCACAGCAAGAGGGTCGCTGATTGACCCTCTCGCCAGTTGGCATTTTTAAGTGGGATTTGCATGTTCTCTCTGTTTTTGCATGGGTTTCCTCTGGGAGCTCCAGTTTCCCCCACAGTCCAAAGACATGTGCTAATTGACCATAGTGCATGTGTGAATGGGAGTGTATGGTTGTTTCCCAGTACTGGGTTGCGACTGGAAGGACATGCGCTGTGTAAAACATATGCTGGAATAGTTGCCAGTTTATTCCGCTGTAGCAACCCCTGACAAATCGGGAACTAAGTCAAAGCAAAATGAATGAATAACTTTTGTAACTTGAACCATGGGCATCGATAAGTCAATTTTAGGGGGGAATTTAATTTCAAAATGAACAAATAACATAAAACATATTACAGTGCATGTGGCATTTACTATACCACACAACCATGCATGGAAAGGATGAAACAACGACAGAACCACTCAGTGAATGTACTCTTTTTAACTTCATACCAGAGTGACTGACAGAGATAGAAGCGCCATGTGTTGTCCTGTAAAAATGGTTTCCTATTTAATAATGACCCAGATCTTTTTTTAAATATTAATATTTATTTTATGCCCTTTTGAAATAGAAAAGGGACACAGCTCTTTTTTAAATAAATCAGAGCAAAAACGTACTTGAGTTTAGAAAGTGGTTTGCACGTAAACAGAGATCTACAAACAGTATCAATTTGTTCCTGTATAGTAAACAGGTATGTGTAAACAGAAAGTCATGTAGGCCTATTTGGCTCATTCAGTACTGAAATGTCTCTGCAATACAGTGGAATACTTTACTATACTATAGTTTACTATACAACCCTACCATAAAAGTCAAACATTTTTAATTGTATTACTTATTAATATACTATATTAGTTAATACTTAATAAGTACTTAATTTAAAATCTTTATTTATTTGTTTTCCTCACCCCCATAAGGAGCTGGATCCGCTAAAATAAGAATCCTAAAATCGCCCCTAGCTTGAACAAGGGTTAATCTGTTTTTAATTTATATAGTAATTATTATTTTTTGTTACAGAACACCGACAACAGGATTTCTGCAGGTTTCATCAAGTCAAATTTAAAACGTCTTAAGATGTTTTGCTTGCCACAAAAAAATGTAATTATATCTTAGTGACATACTTTAATGTGTCAAAAACATGAAAACTGTAGTTGTATACACTTTTTTTGTTGGTGATTGGATGGATGTGGGCCGATTGCGTAGCTTTACTTGGACAGAGGAAATTTCTAAGACACACAACACAATATTTCAGTAAATTTAAGACTTTTTAAAGCCTAAAATTTAAGACTCTACAGAAACCCTGAACAAAACCAAGCACTGTTTCTTGATTTTTTATTTTATTCCACTTATTTGTTAAGTTCCTTTTAATTTGGTTTATTTAATAATGTTTTGATTTTATATGAGGCTAGAAGATTTTGGTATGATCAAGAATTGTGTCAAAGACTTTTGCATTTATATAATCTTAACTTTGTGGTGGGGCCAGTAAACATTGATGGCAGCAGGGCAAGACAAAAAAAGTCAATCGGATATAGATGTTGCAGTGTATATATTTGAGAAATGAAGAGTTCAGATGCAAAAACCTCTAAGTGCCACCTGTAATTTTCTTTTACAATGAGCATTTTTCTCGTGTTCATGTTCAGTTATTTCATGTTAAAATCGATGAAAATGACCTATTCTTTGCCATAAAAGTGAAATTTCGGAATCAAGACATAGGAGCCTGAGAAAAATGCTAATATTAAAAGGAAATTTCATATAGCATTTAGAGCAGGGGTGCACAAACTGTTTCCTATAAAGGGCCAAAAAGCAAGCTTGATTGAGGAGTGTGGGCTGAGTATATACCAAACCGGATATATTCAATTTGCCATGGGTATTTTTTTAATTTATTCTGTATTATTACAAGAAAATGTTGTTTTACATCACTTTTAACATTTCATAATGAACTTATTACAGTAAAACAGAAACACTCTCATTTATAACACAAGTTGAGGGCTGAGTGAACCAGTCTAGCTCATGTTGATCTGCTCCCAGATGTCTTGTGCAGTTTGCTGACAGTATTATACACTATAAAAGTCTGATTCCTTTACAGTATTCAATTAAATCATTTCATATCAGTCTGCTCTTTTTGCAGTTCAGTAATAAAACAAAGAAACTAAAGGTTACGTTGAATTTGAAATGACGATAACTGTCAAAGGCATTCGCCCCAACTACCGCCATCATTCTCCCGTTCATTTCAGATGGAATCAAAGGTTACCATGCGCCAACTTTGGCCCGAGGCCCTACTTTGGGCATCTCTGATTTAGGGATTTTTGCATCTGAACTCTTTAAATACATTTAACACAGCACTCTGGAATCAGATTTAAATGAAGACACATCTAAAAGGTGTATTATAACACATTGTTGTACTCACTGCACTGTGTGGATGCTGGGGTGTTCGCGACAGGCATCGACCAGCGTGAGAGCTGCACTGTCTCCGATGTTGTTGTAAGCCACGTTTAGTTCTTTTATCTGATCATGCTGACCCAGTCTCTCAGCCAGCAATAGCGCAGATTTGTCACTAAGTCCTGTGTGCATCAGATTCAGCCGCTGTAGAGAGTGATTTCCAGACAGGGCCTCCAGCAAATGACTGATGCCGCTGTCTGACAAGTAGTTGTCACACAACCTGTGATCAGAGGAATATAAATTCACACAAAACATACAGGAAAGTCTTTTCATAGTGTAAATACTGGGATGGAACTGAAAACTCATGCATCGTTGAATTGTTCTTGATTCATCTGTTAAGCAATGTCACAGTTCATTTCAGAACTCATATTTGGGGACGTTTTTTGTCCCTTGTGTGCATAGCTGCACATTACATACTGTGGATGATGGGTTTTTCCAGCATGTGTTATTGCAGTGGATCTCAAACTGTGGTACATGTACCACTAGTGGTACGCAGGCTTCCTTCTAGTGGTACGCGGGGGAATCGCTGAATAATTCAAAAAAATGAACACACTTTTAACCCTTTGATGCGTACGATAACACTGATGTGATCTGTAAATTGATTTTAATAGGCTAAACCTTTTATTTTTTTTACATTTTTCATGTATTTTGTCATTTGAAGCAAATTTCTTCCCTGTATTTGTAAAGGTTGTTGAGGGCATGTCTCGCATGTTTATATCCCAATGTTGACAAGTATAGTTTAATCACTTGCTTTTCTGACACACAAAGCCTACTCTAACACGCAGTAAGGAGATATAATTTCTAATTTAAGTATGTAAATCCAATTCATATATTATAATACAAGTTAATGTTTAGATTTTAAAGAAACACAAATAGGTCATATATACATGCAACATATATTTAAAAAAGAGTTTATATATGAATATGATGACATATAGACTATTTTTATGAGGTCCAAGAAACTTGATGAACAGGCTACTTTATGATAATACTTTTTAGTTTTCTTTTTACTTTTTAAGAACAGTGCCATTTTTAATTAATTTTAAAAGCACATTCTAATTTAAACGTTGACATATTATTTTTTTTTACCTTTAAACACAGTACAGTGGTAATGTTCAAACTATTTTAAAAAGTTTAAAGTTGCTTACAATAAAAAGTATTCATAATAATAAGAATAAATCTGCCACGTTTTTGAACTGTGCAGTGCTACATCTGCCTTATTAGGCCTACTACGCTACTGTACTTCAATACCGGTCATTATAGTGGTACTTGAACAGACAATTGTTTTCTGAGGTGATACTTGGTGAAAAAAGTTTGAGAACCACTGTGTTATTGGATATTATTATATGCTTATGTGGAATACTTGATTCTGATTGGTCAAGCACAACATTCCAAGTCATGCCATTCACCAAATACAACCGATAGCATGTAATTGTGGCATGTGGCCATGTAATAAGTGGGATAATATACATCTGGTCAGTTGTTTTCACAAAATAAAGCCCTTCACTCTCATATAACAGCCTTTTGCTTTGCTATTCTGCAAGAACAACTGACTGGATGTTCAATATCCCTAACATAAAAGAACATTATTTGTCAGCTATAATGTCACCTACCGTGAATATATCACTGTAATAATGTGCTACTGAAAGCAGGCTTACTGTAATGACTTAATAGTACAGTTGGGTTCGAGTAGCAGATCTCGCAGTAGAACGCAGGACTCGGGATCCAGGCTGTTGAACTGAAGACTGTAAACACACAGTGAGCAAAAACACACACGCGTGCCATTAGTTTGTCGATTTCCCCATGCAGAAAACCAAGAACTAATGAATTAATTGTGCTCAGGAGTAAATAATGCAGACTGTTTTTTGCAAGCAAAACAATCATTGAGTTAATAGTAACAAATACATGCTAAAGACCAAACCAGTTCTCACTTACTCACATTCATCAAATTAAAAACGTGGGGTCATAGAAAAGACTTGAGTTTATTGTGTTACAGGGCACTTCAACTAGTGTCTATTTAAATCAGATTATTATAATGAAAGTTTAAATGGGTGGAATGTTATTAATTCTGTATGTTTTTGATGTAATTATGTTTATTATGTGATTAAGTATTAATAATGATCCAACTGTGATGTCACAATATGTTGAGTATAAATCATTGATGCATAGATTTTTATTAAATTCACAGCCTGTAAATTTGGGATGCAATGAAAGAAGTTTCTTATGCTCACCAATGTTGTGCAGAAACAATATATTAGAAATAGCAGAAACAATAAAATTATGAAAAATTATTACCATACAAAATATTTTTTCAGTTTTAATATATTTAAAATAAAAATACAAATATAATTAAATCCTGTCAAGGCATTTTGAATAGTCAATTAATCAATTAATTGATTATTTAATTGAATAAATAACAGTCTAATTATATTTTCTGGTATAAAATAATGTTCAAGCTTGTCGTTTGACTGGTTTCAAACACCATTTAGCTGGTCATTTGATTTGATATTTAAAAGAATGGTTGACCCAAACGGGCAGCGTGGTGGCTCAGTGGGTAGTGCTGTCGCCTCACAGCAAGAAGGTCGCTGGTTCGAGCCTCAGCTGGGGCAGTTGACATTTGTGTGTGGAGTTTGAGTGTTCTCCCTGTGTTCATGTGGGGTTCCTCTGGGTGCTCCGGTTTCCCCCACAGGTCCAAAAAACATGCGCTATAGATGAATTGGATAAGCTAAATTGTCCGATGTGTATGTGTGTGAATGAGAGTGTATGGGTGTTTCCCAGTGCTGTGTTGCAGCTGGAAGGGCATCTGCTGTGTAAAACATATGCTGGATAAGTTGGCAGTTCATTCCGCTGTGGCGAACCCTGATTAATGATGGGACTAAACAGAAAAGAAAATGAATGAATGAACGGTTGACCCAAAAAAATTTATTTACTCACTATTTACTAACCCTCAAGTGGTTCCAAACCTTTTTTCTGTTAAAGAGTAAAGAAGATATTTTAAAGAATGTTAGAAACTGGTAACCATTGACCTGCTTGGTAGTAAAAGCAAATACTATAAAGGTCAAAGGTCACTGGTTTCCGGCATTTTTCAGAATAACTTCTTTTTGTGAAGACAAAAACTCAAACAGGGTTGTGACCTGAATTGAAGAGTGAGTAAATGATATGTCAGAGTTAACAGTTTTGACCAAACCGGGTGACCATTCATCCAGCTAAACTACAAAACTAACTTAAGCTGGTTTATATTCAGCCCTGTTTTCAGCATGAAGGGTCAACATGCATAAACAGTACACCCAAAACTTGAATATAATATAATATAATGTAATGTAATGTAATGTAATGTAATGTAATATAATATAATATAATATAATATAATATAATATAATAGGCAACACGGTGGAGCAGTAGGTAGTGCTGTCGCCTCACAGCAAGAAGGTCGCTGGTTCATTTCTGTGTGGAGTTTGCATCCTCCGAGTGCTCCGGTTTCCCCCACAGTCCAAAGATATGCAGTACATGTGAATTGGGTAGGCTAAATTGTCTATAGTGTATGAGTGTGAATGAGTGAGTATGGATGTTTCCCAGAGATGGGTTGTGGCTGGAAGGGCATCCGCTGCGTAAAAGAAATGCTGGATAATTTGGCGGTTCATTCCGCTGTAGCGACCCCGGATTAGTAAAGGGACTAAGCCGAAAATAAAATAAATGAATGATAATATAATATAATATAATATAATATAATATAATATAATATAATATAATATAATATAATATAATATAATATAATATGGGGCACCACGGTGGCGCGTGAGTAGCACGTTCGCCTCACAGCAAGAAGGTCG
>CAIGQQ010004837.1:21119164-21135530 GCA_903798035.1 Danio albolineatus | reverse complement strand
ATAATATAATATAATATAATATAATATAATATAATATAATATAATATAATATAATATAATATAATATAATATAATATAATATAATATAATATAATATAATATAATAACTTTAAAACTGTTAGTTGAAGAGCCCTGGTTTACAGTAAGAGATGATGTCAAGCATGTTTTGTTATTCATTTCATTATTATCAAAAAAAATAACCTCATGTCTGGTGTAATATGCTTAAAAAGGTTAATCATTCAAGCATGCAAACATCTTCTAGACCAGGGGTCACCAACCCTGTTGCTGGAGAGCTACCTTCTAGCAGATTTCAGTTGCAACCCTGACCAAACACACCTGAACCAATTAATTAGGACCTGAAGCAGCCTTTGGTAATTACAAACGGGTGTGTTTGGTCAGGGTTGCAACTGAATTCTGCAGAAAGGTAGTTCTACAGCAGGGATTGTGAACCCTGTTCCTAGAGATCTACATTCCTGCATAGTTCAGCTCCAACCCTGATCAAACACACCTGAACCAATTAATTAGAATCTGTTTGGCTAAGGAGACATGGAAAATGTGCAGAGCTGGTGGTCCACCAGAAACATGGTTGAGAAACACTGTCATATTAGTAAGTGGATATCTCACTTGAGGTTGCTGGTGTGGCGGAAGGCTGGCCAGAGCATCTGCAGCAGCTCTGGCGTGACGTGGCAGGAGGACAGGTTCAGCTCATTCAGGTGGAACCTGGAGCTCGTGCAGCCCAGGACTGTGCTCAGCACAAAGCACTTGTGCGGCGTCATGCGGACAGTCGACAGGTTGAGGGTCTTGATGGACTGCAGGACTTCGGCCGTGAGTCGAGGGTTCTGGAACTCATACAGCAGGACCAGCAGATCCATGAGCTCCTCAGGAGGCTGGTTCTTCTGGCTCTGCTTGATCAGGTTTCTCCTCAGCGCACGAGTGATCTGAGAAACTGTGTGGCTCTTGATGTTGCACCCGAGTTGATCCAACAGCCTTCGGTTGCCATAATGAAGAAGTCCACCCATGAAGATAGGGTAGAGTTCAAACGCTCTGGTGTAGATCTCCTCCTGTGGTTGGGGACCATGAACTCCCAGCAGACTTTGTTCCACTTGGTCTAAGACGTCTTCATTGAAGCTGTCCTCTGAACGAAACATTTCTGCCGCCATGGTGTTGGCGATGCGCCCCTTGCTGTGGCTACTGACCTTCTCGAAGAGTTTGGGGAACAACTTAAGCAAATTGAAAATGGCAAAGATTCTGAAAGGTATGATTTTGGAGAGGATGCTCAGTAGGCTTGTGATGTCCTCGCTGGCTGGTCCTAAAGCCTCTGAAACCTCCTTAGTCAACTTCTCCAGGACGGTTTTGTTCTCGCCGAGAACAACATAAAGAGCGGCTAGGTATTCCTGCATGGTGGGGACAGCAAACACATAGCGTCTACCTTTCGTTTCAGGATCTGAACCATAATCATCACGAGGAACGAGAAAGAAGTCGAGCACATCAGTACGAAACACCGCCAGCTCACGGAGCTCTTCGTCTGTTTTGGTTTTGCCACCAACCCACTGCTCCATTTCTTCAGCCGTGAACGAAGTCCGCTTGTTGGTGATCCCGTCAAAAGCTAGTTTACCAACAGTACGGACTACATACAGCATTAACGAGTTCTGCTGCTCCTGTGAAGAGACGCCGCCATTCAGAGTTATCACTTCTCCTCCAAAGTTGAGCCTCATGAAGCTGGTGTAGATACCAGTGAGGGTGCGAATTGGGGACTTTGTGTCAGTGAAATGCAGTAAATGAAGCGTGGCACATGTGAGCCAGCAGTACGACGGTAAGAAACAGGCGGTTGCTAGCTGACTTTCCCGCTGTAGATTTAGGTAAAGCATCTCTATTAGCATCTCAGCTGCTCTGTCCGGCTTGCCTTCACTTTGCTGCAGAAGTCTGCTGGTGAAGTAGGCTCGCTGGCGATCAAGGTCGTTGAAGCCACAGATTTGCACGTAACGGTTAACGTATTTTTTAGGAACCCTGTCCACAGCTGATAGCCTGGTTGTAACTAAAATGCTGGCCTGTAAGAAAAGAAATGTTTGCTTTATCAGCTATTAATCACAACTCACATTCATCTTAATTAGGGATATATGATATTGGAAAAATCTGATATTGCAATATAAGGTTTTTTTTGCTATAAATATTGTGATATGAATATAGTTTCAGAAGATTGTTTGAATAGCTCTGTTTGACAGGTTTTCAGGGCAGTCTGACAGTATTCCGATACAGAAATTGAATAATCACAAAAAATATATATATATATATGTCTAGTCCAAATATCAAAAATAATTAAGAGTTTTTTGCTTGTTGTAAGGAAATGACCTGCCGGTGGCTTAAGTGAAATAACCATGTTTTTTTAATTTGAAATGTACATATTTGGACTAGAAAACAAGACAAGTAAGAAATTTTATTTGCATAAATCATATAAATTCCATATAAATACGGCGATTAAATACAATTCTGTAGCTCCTGGTCAACTATAATTCAGACTGGACATTGCATATCTGCGATGTGACCACTGTGGACGCGCACATTATTGATGCTGAAATGATATATTACGCAGCCCTAATCTTAATGTATCAGGGACAATATTATCTGCATATGAGTTCTTAGAAGTTCATGTTGGCTTCATGATTTTCATGCTCTGAAAAATTATTTAATAAGAAAATGTATTGTTATGGAGATCACTCAAAAATGTAAACAACCCTTTAACTCTAATGTGTAACGTGGTGTATTAATGTGGTAAACATTACATTAAAATTCTTTGTACTCATCATATTTACCATTTTCAAGGCAAATTTTGTTTAGTTTTTTTTTTGCAAATAAATGTCATTCATTAATTCCTTCAAACTTTTCAAATGATCTGATATTGCAAGACATTTATTACCCCAAATGCTCTGCATTATGATTAACAAATTATCAAAAGGAATTGTGGGTTAGGTTTAGGGTTAGTTACATGTAATTATGCATAATTTATTTTAATTACAATAGTAAGGCATGGAACGTGTAACTACATCACCCTAAATTAAAGTGTTACCTAAAAAAGGTTTATCATAGAGCAAGTGAACTCAAGTCACTTCATTTAAAAATGCATTTTATGGTTTTAATTACATTAATAGATCCAAACAAAATAGGTGTCATAAATCCATGGCACTGTAAATATACATTAATGTAATAATAATAATTATAATTAATTTAAAAAATACAATTAGTTTAATGTAAATGTAAAAATATAAATAAATATACACAAAAATGACATTTGCTGTTTGTTACTTATTTAAAATGAGCTGAAACAACACAATTATTTAGCTTTTTGCTACAACTTCATTGTTTTATGTTCAATGAACTTACATTTGTAAAATGAATATTAACTTAATTCCTTCATGTTTTCGCTACGCAAATCGATTGTATGGAACCCAACATTGTTGTACAATGTACACTGTAAAAAATGCAGGGCTCCACACAATTCATTCATGCTGTCCCAACACAAATCGATTTGGTTAACTTAACACTTATAACAAATTTATCTACTCTGAACATTAAAAAAAATGAAGTTGTCCCAATGAAATCTTACTAACTATGTATGTCATGAAACCAAAATACTGCGATTATCATCATAAAACCACCACCAATTTAATCTTGAACATTATTCCACATGCCAGTTTCCGATGTAAAAGCTTGAAACACTATAAAAGCTGAGCCTCATACTGTACCTCAGGTAGCATGTATTTCCTAAGCAGATTGACAACAACAGCTCCTGACAGGAGAGCCTCATTAGGATCGCTGCATAATTCAGTGGCGCTGATGCGGAAATCCAGCTTCATCTTCTCCATTCCATGAAAGATAAAAAGGACATCCCTAGCCTTGTCATTCTCTCCACTAAGATATGGCGTTTTGCGAAGGTGCATGTATTTCCTGCCCACAAGGTCTCGAAGGGACGTTGCTTTGGATAAATGGGAGAGATCCTCACAGGAGAAAGGCAAAACAAGTTTGAACTGGGAGAAAAGAGATCCATCACACCAATCCTGCACCAGTTTACGGACAACGGTTGATTTGCCTGTCCCGACAGCTCCGTACATCAAAATGTTTAGTCCACGAGCCTTTCCATGATTGCTATCATGAAAAAGGTCCCCAACTGTGAGCGAGGGTTGTGCACATACACTTGTCTTTTCTTTGAAGGGACTAAGGCCGCGATCCTCATCTGGATGACGTTCTAGGATTAGGGGTTCTACATGCATAGTTTCAGGAGAAACGTAGCCAGAGAACTGCTTCTCTTCTTGAGGAATGTGACTGAACCATAATGCCAACTTCTGCTTGTGGATCTCAATGGGATCTGCAGGTTAATTATAATACAAGCGGGAAAAACATACTCATTTTAAGAGCTGAATGATCATCAAATAAAGCAGTGGTTCTCAGCTTGTTTTTTGGTTGTGTCCCCTTTAAAGGGTTAGTTCACCCAAAAATGTTTATAGTAATCTGAAATGTTTACAGAAAAAGTTCTGTAATCCATTACCTTCATTTAATACCTTTGTTCATTTTTGGAACTCAAATCAAACTATTGTAGATTAAATCCAGGAGCTCTCTCATCCTCCACAGACAGCAATGGTCCACAGAAAAAGTCCAAATCCAAGAAAAAGAACCAAAACATTCCATGCAAGTCTTGTGGTTTTAGGCCCCGTTTACACTAGAGCGTTTTAGTTTTAAAACAGCGTTTTAGCATGAAAACGATCCGTGTCCATACTAGCGTTTCACCCAGCGTTTCTGAACACATCTCTGTCCACACTACTCCACCAAATACGTATATCACGTGACCATTCGTGCACTCTGGGCATGTGCGTTCTAGTATAAACAGGAAGCATGTGTCTCGCTCTGCATTTAGTTATTGTTAGTCAACAAATGCTAACCCAAAACCGGCGTTCTAAATAGGGCTTACGCTGCTTGAAATGCGAGCGATTAGCGAGTGCTCGAACAATAGCTCGCCTCTTGCAAATATATGCAGCTGTTGTAGTAAAAAAGGCAGTTTAACTGCACAATGGCGCCTAAAACGGACAATAATGCTCCCATTTCTGTGTCCAGCAGCCACGTCTCCATTTTCAGATGTCTCCGTTTTCCCCATCCACACTGAGATGGAGCAGCAGCGTTTTAGAATGAAAATGGCCTCTCTAGCGTTTCCAAAACGCTTCGTTTTTGGGGCTCGGAAACTCCAGCGTAGTGTGGACAGATGGAGTAACCGAAGCAAAATGTATACGTTTTAAAACAAAAACGCATTAGTGTAAACTGGGCCTAAATGTAATCAAAAAACTGTCCAAAAACACTTGTGTGTGCCAAAAAATCCTAAAATACAACTTAGTTTGCCTAAGTTTGCCAAATACAACATATTTTCTCTTCCCTGTCAGGTCATTAGGATGGGCTAATACTACAGGCAGTACAATGTACTGACATTAGATATAGCAGCTAAACACGTAAGCTCTGTTTTGCCCAGTAAACGTGCACCTTGATCTGATATGGAAAACATTAGCAACCAAAATGAATTCTATATTAAAACAGTTTTTTTTTTTTTTTGCCATACAAAAATTTTATGGGAACTTAAAATGTTTACACTTGTGCTAATAAACTGACATATACTTTGACTTTGTGGGCTTTGAACATTTCAGGACCATTGTTGTCTATTAAATGCAGGAATGAACCTCATTGGTTCTCACAGATCAAGAAAGCATGGTAGAGCTTCTGTGACCAAATATGGATGTTCTAAACCAGAGGTGTACAAACTTGGTCCTGGAGGCCTGGGCTGCGTCCGAAACCGCATACTTCCATACTATACAGTATGCTAAAATCAGTATGCGTGCCGAGTAGTATGTCCGAATTCATAGAATTCGAAAATCAGTATGCGAGAAGTACCCGGATGACTTACAACTTCCGGCGAGATTCTGAAGTGCGCATTCCATGCACGCTGCGCTATCCCATGATGCCCTGCGAGAGAATTCATGAATGGGAGTGAAGCGACGCAACTGACGCAGGTAGGTCACGTGACTGTGACAAAATGGCAGATGTAGTATGTCCGAATTCCATTCATACTACTCACATTCATACTGTATAGAACGCACTTTTCTAACGGCCGAGCAGTACGTTTAAATTCAAATGCAGTACCTACTGAGTAGTAGGCGGTTTCGGACGCAGACCTGGTGTCCTGGATAGTCTAGCTCCAACCCTAATCAAACACACCTGAACCAGCTAATCAAGCTCTTACTAGATATAGTAGAAACTTCCAAGCTGGTGTGTTGAAGCATGTTGGAGCTAAACTCAGTAGGACACCCCTGTTCTAAACACTGTTCGCAGATCAGTGTTTAACCCTTTGATGTGTACGATCACACTGCTGTGATTAGAATGTTGAGTGTGTCACGTGATCAGCAGCAAAACTGAAATCTGCTTTTCTGTGATGATGAAAGATCCTGAAAGATGCATGCAGCATGTTTCTCCCAGCTAAACAACCACTCAGTTCCACATATTTTTAGAGAAGTTCATTAATATACATGATGTGAATCCAGCAGGTCTAAGTTCTCCACTGCAATGGATGTCATAGCGGTGCCCATCAACCATCATAGATCAAATAATCTAATCATTACCATGTTTAAACAATTAAATCCCTGTACTTACAAATATCTGAGGAATTTGGAATATTAGATTTTTCACGATATACTTTTGAAAGAAGAAACAAAATACTATACATTAATAAGTCATATAGGCTGCGGTATGTGATAAATTTCGCACTTCACTTTGGAAATGTAAAAGTGTAATAACAGTCACATAAAAAAACAAAGTCAGGGCTTCAGCCAGATCATTTAAAACTGATGAATAAAAGGATTCAAATTATACTGTGAGGATTAGTTAACAATATGATGACGAGTAAATAAAGACAGAATGTTAATTTTAGGGTGAACTAACCCTTTAAGAAGCCACTAAATCATTTAAATGTTGTAATATGGCATCTAAATGTCACGGATTCATGCATAAACTCACCTGTGATGGGTTCAGAAGTACAAAAGAGCCTGTGGTTAAATCCAGAGATGGAATAACATGAGTTTCTATAAGAGCTTGCTGTCCTGCTGATGAAAGAGCACATAGACAACATCAAAACATATTGTTTAGAAATAAAAACTTTAGAAAATGCTGCATTTCTTATAATCATACTTACATTGGAAATGACAGCTGATATCGCTTTATGTTTCTGCAGATTCCAGCTGATTGGAGGCTTAAGTTCACAGCTGATATGAACAATTGTTATTACTTAAATTACATTGTGTTGTTTTTATTTATACATTTTTCGGGTGACTCAAAAACACAAACGTTTCCGCACAATGCCTTCCTCACACTGAGGAAGGCATTGTGCCGAAACATTTGTGTTTTTGAGTCACCCGAAGAATGTAAAAATAGAAACAACACGAAGCAATTACTTGATGAGTGCGAATCATTACCTCTTTGAACAACAGTATTGACTAGATTAACACACCAAAAAGTTTCTTTAAAAAATGTGAGTGTGCAGGGCAAATTTCATTTCATTACTTTAATTACAAAAATATACTTTTTTGTTTGTTTAAAAAAAGAATATAACATAATGCCACTGTTCAAATGATTAAGGTCAGTTCAACAAAAAAAAACTTTTAACTGGTAAAATAAATGACAATAAATAATTGATATTTTTACATAAGTGATTAATTTCTGATAAATTCTCTTTCAGTTAAAGTCTGTAATCATCTGAGAATCCTAAAAATTCTCTCTTCCTTTGTTCTCTTGAAAACATAGCTTTGACATAGGCATGGGACGATAACCATTTTCAAGGTATTCCGCAGTTTGGAAAAGTCAAGGTTTTTATACCGCCAAACTTTTCTGCTATACCGTTCTTAAGGTATGAGTAAGATTTTTTAAAATTTCCATTTGTTTTTTAGTTTTTTAGGTGTAAATTGTAAAGACATCAGTGTTTTTGAAACAAAATAAGACCCCAGAAGTCAATGATTTGCTTGAATTATTGTTTACTGTTCACTTGAAACATGTTTACTGCTCCAAAATATTTTAAATGTTTCTCAAAATAAAATATATTGTATTCAAAGGGGAAAAATGTTTTATTTTTTAGCCAGACATTTAAAAAGAATATATTTTAGAGCAGTAAACACAATACCGTCATACCGTGAAACCGTGATATTTTTATCCAAGGTTATCATACTGTCAGAATCTTATACCGGCCTATGCCTACTTTGACATCCCAGAATTAACTTCTAAATGGTACTGTGCATAGATATTGTACATACATTTTTCAAGTAAATAACATTTGATTCAGGAATGTTTTCAGAGATTTTTTTGTTTAATCAAACACCTACTTTTCTGTAGAGCCGTGGTGTGAAGTTTGCAGCATGTATATCTTGATGACCTTTGGCACCTCCATTTCAACACTTCAGATCCTGATGGCCTCCCAAATCGCCACATTTTGACTTTAAATTAAGCCCTGAAATTTAAGTTGTCATAGTGACTTCAAAATTAAAACAGACATTTTAGTTGTGTACAACAAGGAAACAAATGCTATAATAAACACAGTAACTCAAGAGAAAATAAAGCCAACCCTTGTAAGGTCCCTCCTTTGGCTTTGTGTTTCAATGACACACGACGCTTACTCAGTTACATGATACACATAATTCTTTCAACAACACACCCAAAGTGTTTATTTTGGTAATGTCCATTATCTAACTAAACTGCATGACCCATCACAGTGTGATTAATATGCATTATAATAAACATCTTATTTCAATTTGTGACAGGAATTATGCATAGATAAATCTATTCTTTGCATAGGCAAGATTAATTTGGATAATGATGAATGATCAAGAATATCAAGTGATTGGTTCTAGTCTGTTAATCTCCTACACAGCAGATAGATTTTTCCTCTGACAGCTGTGATTATGGATATAAGCAAGACATTGAAGGTGTGACATGACTTCTTAAAAGGATAGTCATAGTCATAGGACAATGTGGTCATAATTGGTCAAACCTGTAGCATTACTTTGCTGAAAACACACACACAAATTGATTTGACAGCATATCTGAATATTTTTCAAGCATTTTTATTCCAATTTTCCCCATTGTATTTTTTTGCAATAAAAGTCATTGGGAACCTTTACGGGGTCAACTTCTGAATTCCACAGAAGAATATCAAACAGGTTCAGAAAGACACGGGAGACAGAATCTTTAATTTTAGAACATTATCTCAAGATTTCTTTGCATGTAATTCATCAAACATCCAGCTTAGAATAGTGATGTTTAACCCTTTAGGGCCTTTCACACTTTTGGGGGGGGGGGGAAATAGGATCATTTTAAAGTCCTTGCCTTTAAAGTAAACAGTATAGATTTGAATCTGTTTTATCCACTCAGCCAATCTCTGGATCTGGTGGAAGAATTTTAACTTAGCTTAGCATAAGTCATTGAATCAGATTAGACCATTAGCATCTCACAAAATTTTTACAAAAATAGCTTTTGATAATTTTCCTATTTAAAGCTCGACTCTTTTGTAGTTACATTGTGTACTTTTTAGAGAGAAAATTAGAAGTACTATTTTCTAGGTCGAAATAGGTAGAAACTATACTCTGATTCTGCCGTAATAATCAAAAAAACGCTGCTGTGCAATGATATTACACAACACTTGAAAACAGTCCTCAGGTAATTAGGTAACAATGATCAACAGTGGTAAAACTGAACTGTTAAATGAGGCTATATTCAAAACAAAGTGGATTGTTCCCTCCAAATAATTAACCCTGGATCGTTCTAAACCCCTTTTAAATGTAAGCCCAGGCAATCTTAAATGAATAAACAAACCACATGAACTCTTTTAAAAGGCTCTAGTGATAAGCGTCGTTGATGCCTTCAGCTTAGTCTCTACTTCAGAAAAAAACAACATCTATTCCAGCATATGTTCTACACAGCGGATGCCCTTTCAGCCGTAAACCAAAACTGGGAAGCACCCATACACCAACCCAGTACTGGGGAAACCGGAGCACCCTGAGGAAACCCACGCGAACACAGGGAGAACATGCAAACTTCACACAGAAATGCCAACTGGCCCAGCCGGGACTCAAAAACAGCGACCTTCCTGCTGTGAGGTGACAGTGCTAGCTACTGTATGAGTAATAAAGAATGAATCATAGCTGTAACTACACGTTTGACAACACAATGAAGGTTAAAGTTTGCATAAACAGTAAGTTTCAGCAAATGTCTGTATTGTTGTACAATTTCAGCTAAAACAAACTATCGAACGGAGGGCGGAGTTTTATTTTGGTGCTCCTCCTCGCCATATCTCACTCAAACTCATGGTTGAAGAGGAGCGTTTGAGGGCATTCTTCAGCCAAATCTGTCAGCCTAACATCTGAAAAGGAATAATTTTCTACCACTGCAAATTAAAGGCATTATTTACCCTAAAAAACTCAAATTTACTCACTTCAGCTCCAAATGGTTCTAAACAATTATGGCCCCAACAATGGAATTCAATGGTTACAGGTTTCAAAATAACTTCTTTTGTGTTCAACAGAGAAAATCAAACACAAGTTTGGTACAAGTGAATGGTGAGTAAAGGACTGAATTTCCGCATTTCGTTTTTGCAAGGGCTTTAAAGGTGAAAAATTGATGTTACATATGTTAGGGTTTTGGGCGCCACGGTGGCGCGTGAGTAGCACATTCGCCTCACAGCAAGAAGGTCGCTGGTTCGATCCCCGGTTGGGGCAGGTCCCGGTTGGGCCAGTTGGCATTTCTGTGTGGAGTTTGCATGTTCTCCCCGTGGTTGCGTGGGTTTCCTCCGGGTGCTCCGGTTTCCCCCACAGTCCAAAGACATGCGGTACAGGTGAATTGGGTAAGCTAAATTGTCCATAGTGTATGTGTGTGAATGAGGATGTATGAATGTGTTTCCCAGAGATGGGTTGTGGCTGGAAGGGCATCCGCTGCGTAAAACAAATGCCGGAAAAGTTGGTGGTTCATTCCGCTGTGGCGACCCCGGATTAATAAAGGGACTAAGCCGAAAAAAGAAAATGAATGAATGAATGAATGTTAGGGTTTTATGGCTCAGTGTATGATAACCAAGAGCCCTATTTCCCTTATAAAAGCCCTTATTTCTCCTATGCTTCAAGACTCCAGAGTAATCTGTTGTGAATTTTTATTTATTATTGTATTTTGTATTGTAACATTTTTGCAAACACCAGTTGAACAACAAGTGTTCAGCATGGCTACCACTGTCTAATAATAGCACTGTTCAGAACTCGCTACATGCTTATAGTTTCATTTTATATCTGACTTGTACAACTGTTCCTGTTTGTTTCATTATGGCTTTCATATGACCACATGAAGTTCCAAGCAGGTTCCAAGTGCACTGAACATGTCAAGTCAGTTTGTCTGACTGTAAACGTAAACAGAGGTCGCGATCCGTGTCTGTCATGCATATTTAATTGTAAATAAGAGACCCATGGGAATTCCTTAAATCGAAATAGGAATTCGACGTTCTGATTTTGGCTTCAAATGCGTCATGACGTACGGCAATTCTGTACTAATAAACCACCGTTAGGGGACATGATAAATGCATAGAGCAAAGAGAACAATGCTACCACTGCTACCATATTACTATTCACGTTACAAATCAGACGTACAACTAATATGCTGATAGGTCTTTACCTAATACAGAGGCTGGAAATACGGTACTTTCTTCACTGATTTCTCTCCAAATCTGCTAGCGCTCTGTCACTCAGCTCACAGCCGAGCAAGACGTCCATTCTCCGGTAGGATGATGAGAGCGCACCGCCGCGTCTTCCTGCTAGTCAGTCGTAGAACCGCCCACATATTCAAAACACAAACAACTGGTTTAACTTTCAACTCTGCTCTTTATTGCGACGCGTGGCGAAGGTCAAATTAGATGATAATGACCTAATAAAAGCAATAAAACATACATAGTAAACCCGAGTCCACGTTCGGAGTTCGCATAATCTACCATTTAATCCTTCCTACAGCTTCAACCATCTTCAAGTTGTTTGGCTTTATGGTGAATTTTAAGTTACGTGTATTCAGACTGCAAAGTCATATTATATTTGCAATCTCAATTTCTTTCAAAAACTTTATAATTTTTGAAAAAATTATATAATAAGATCGGTTTTATTTGGACAAACAGGATCATACTGACACAATTTTCAGTATCAAGTCCAACAAGTTAAACCTATATAGGGGTTCCTGGAGCAAGATGAAAGCTTCCATTAGCGTAAACTCTTTGTTGCTCCAAGGGATTCGTGGTAAAGTGATTCTCAGAAAGGTGTGGCTGTGGTTTCTTTTTGCGTGCTGTTTTAGTTTAATAAGATAGTCAAGAGTTCAGAGAAAAATCTAAATGTGCTGTCTGATAACATGTTGATCATTAATTAATGAAGTACTTATTCATATCTGACCCAATATGATAAATAAAACTCAAGAAGAGTCAGAAAAACGCTTCAGGTGGATCTCAAACATTTTATTTCCAAACACACTATACAGGTCATTTGGCAGAGTGCTGTTATGCAGTACATTTCTGATATACATATGAACGTTTCTCTAAATAAAATTACAACTTTTTATTAATACACAAATTGTAGCACCAGGTAGTTCTATAGACACATCTACTAATAATTAAAAAATGAAAGCTATTATAAAATCTACTGTACAAAAAGTTTGAACCAATGGTTTAATAGAAACACAGGCACTGTGTAAACCTTTGCAGTCTTCTGGTTTGAATTGAAACCATTTTCTGACTTGTGCAATGATATGTAAACATCCTCATCTAAGTCTAAATATGTTCATGATGTCTGAAACTGAAAATGAATTCTAATTAGTGTTCAAGTGAAAACACCAGTGTTAGTGTGAGCTTAAAACCAGAGTTAAATGAGTTGCCACAATGAACACTGAAAGTTCAGTTAATGATCATTTGCATATTTACATTTGGTATCAAGTTTATTTTCAATATATCATCCCTGCATGAAAGTGATTTAAGTTTTTTTTTTGACACATGATGGTACTGCATCAGTGTAACATTAAAACACATAAAAAAATACACATTCCAAATTTTAAAGCCAATTACCTAGACAATCAATTGATTATTTAATTTCACCCCAATGAAAAACAAAAACCAGAACACCAAAATGACCAACAAATAAATCAAATAAATCTGACCTTCCTGAGCAGAGAATGACACCTTTGGAAATGGTTATTAGAGTAGTCTGAAAACAGGCCACAAGGCTTGAATGTTATCGCTCTGACTTGATTTTGTACCTAAGAACCACATATGTGGCGAGTCGCAGGACGACGAAGAAAATCCCCAGTACGATGAAGTCCATGTAGAGCTTGGCATCTTCTACATCCAACAACTGCAGAACTTCTTCAGGTCTTTGGAACTTGCAGACCCTCCCTGGACACTCAAGCTCGGTTCGGTTCATCCCATAAATGGACAAAATCACCCCCTCAAATCCGTATCTGCCGTAAACACATCGATAGAAACATCAAAACGATAATGCATGGTGAAGACTTACACAACTACTTAAGACACAAATAGCATACCGGACATAGGACACATAGGAACTCCATTGTAGGTATTCTGGAATGGTGTCGAAGTTCACAAAGAAACCAGAGAACAGCAGGACTGGAATACCTGTAACTGGACCTACAAAAGTGGCCACCTGTGAAGAAGATCCACAGTGCTCAAGAATTATAGTATATTCCAAGACAATCTGAAATGTTATCATAAACGAAAGCAGGGATCCAAACTGAAACATTATGTTTAGATGTAAAATTACTTCCTATAGCAAGGTTATTACAGTTTAGCATTTAAAAAAAAAAATTGACACTATTATTACATTTGATGAACATTTCATTTGGGCCTCGGCTGGGTCAGTTGACATTTCTGTGTGGAGTTTGCATGTTCTCCCCGTGTTGGCATGGGTTTCCTCCGGGTGGTCCGTTTTCCCTCTCAAGGCCAAAGACATGCGCTATAGGTGAATTGGGTAAGCTAAATTGGCCCAAATATATGAGTGTGTATGGATGTTTCCCAGTGATGGGTTGCAGCTGGAAGGGCATCCGCTGTGTAAAACACATGCTGGATAAGTTGGCGGTTCATTCCGCTGTGGCGACCCCAGGTTAATAAAGTGACTAAGCCGACAAGAAAACGAATGAATGAATGAACATGTCAGTTATTTTTGTGTTCCTTTCATTATTGGTTTTGTTTGTTCTAGTTTCATTTTTATTTTGAGATCACTTTTTAGGTTTCAGTTTTAATTTTAGTATATCTAGATTAACACATTTAGTTTCGACCAGAGCAGCATTTTGTGTTTGGACAGCTTAGTAATATAAATAAAATAACTGTTTGAACAAACACTAAATTCCAAAAAGTATACACATCCATTGAATTAAAGTAGGGCGCCACGGTGGCGCGTGAGTAGCACGTTCGCCTCACAGCAAGAAGGTCGCTGGTTCGATCCCCGGTTGGGGCAGGTCCCGGTTGGGCCAGTTGGCATTTCTGTGTGGAGTTTGCATGTTCTCCCCGTGGTTGCGTGGGTTTCCTCCGGGTGCTCCGGTTTCCCCCACAGTCCAAAGACATGTGGTACAGGTGAATTGGGTAAGCTAAATTGTCCATAGTGTATGTGTGCGAATGGGAATGTATGGATGTGTTTC
The DNA here is from genome assembly GCA_903798035.1 of Danio albolineatus. Taxonomy (NCBI): domain Eukaryota; kingdom Metazoa; phylum Chordata; class Actinopteri; order Cypriniformes; family Danionidae; genus Danio; species Danio albolineatus. Next base: position 21,120,797 of record CAIGQQ010004837.1, on the reverse strand, counting down.
CCAGAGATGGGTTGTGGCTGGAAGGGCATCCGCTGCGTAAAACAAATGCCGGATAAGTTGGCGGTTAATTCCGCTGTGGCGACCCCGGATTAATAAAGGGACTAAGCCGAAAAGAAAAGGAATGAATGAATGAATGAATTAAAGTAGAAATGTTGACAAATTTGTATAAACTTATAAAGGTGACCTATTATGATGCTTTTTACAAAAAGTAAAATAAATCTCTGATGTGCCTAGAGTGTGTATGTCAAGTTATTTTCCCCCAACAAATAATGTTTTATAACTCTTTAAAATCTAAATGGGGGCGCCACGGTGGCGCGTGAGTAGCACGTTCGCCTCACAGCAAGAAGGTCGCTGGTTCGATCCCCGGTTGGGCCAGGTCCTGGTTGGGCCAGTTGGCATTTCTGTGTGGAGTTTGCATGTTCTCCCCGTGGGTGCTCCGGTTTCCCCCACAGTCCAAAGACATGCGGTACAGGTGAATTGGGTAAGCTAAATTGTCCATAGTGTATGTGTGTGAATGAGAATGTATGGATGTGTTTCCCAGAGATGGGTTGCGGCTGGAAGGGCATCCGCTGCGTAAAACAAATGCCGGATAAGTTGGCGGTTCATTCCGCTGTGGCGACCCCGGATTAATAAAGGGACTAAGCCGAAAAGAAAATGAATGAATGAATGAATAAAATCTAAATGAGATTCTTTTCAATACAGGCGGAGCTACAAACGCCTGTGTCAGCATAGCAGCTGATTCAAAACAGGACTGACGTCATCTCTGTGAAAAACTGAAAATGTGAGAAGATGTGTCCTTTGAAGAAGGCAGTCTATGGAGACTCCAGTGTTGATTTGAGCATCCATAAACTCCACATTTATAATCCTGTTATTCGATAACATTATCTTCAGCAGGTGAAAACTTTAATGGCAGATGACTGCTTCTCACCTTTATGCTAATGAGGGAGAGATTGTCACCAATGGGTGGGACATTTTCCCCTCTGATGAGATGTACAAAGGGAGAATCTCAATCAAAGAGTCTCTGTTTTTATCAAATGTGATTAAAACAAATTGAATGAATGAATTTGTAAGATTAGAGACTGGTTATATTCACACACTGTTGCCACACAACTGGGTTTAAACCTTTTATGAAAGTGATTTTTGCATAAAAGGTCTTCTTTAATATTAATTATCATACTGTATATAAACATGCCTAGTTTATATGTTTTAGCAAATCATTTATTCATTCATTCATTTTCTTTTCGGCTTATTGCCTTTATTAATTTGGGGTCGCCACGGCGGAATGAACCGCCAACTTATCCAGCATATTTTTTACACGGCAGATGCCCTTCCAGCTGCAACCCATTACTGGGAAACATCTATACACACTCATTCACAAACATACACTACAGACAATTTGGCTTACCCAATTCACCTATACCGCATGTCTTTGGACTTGTGGGGGAAACCCACGCGCACACGAGTTTATTTATGACTGTATGTATTTATTATTGTGTGTAGTTTCAAATTAAATTATTACTCCAGTCATTATTCTTTTTATTACTATTACCATTGATATTATTATTATTAATAATAATAATAATAATAATAATAATAATAATAATAATAATAATAATAATAATAATAATAATAA
>CAIGQQ010004837.1:21082352-21117215 GCA_903798035.1 Danio albolineatus | reverse complement strand
AAATCAGAATTATTAAACCCCCTTTGAATTTTTTTTCTTATTTAAAGTCTTATTTGTTTTATTTTGGCTAAAATTAAAGCAGTTTTAAGTTTTTAAAAAACATTTTAAGGTCAAAAGTACTAGCTTCTGTAAGCTATATATCTTTTGATAGTCTACATAACTTGCCGAATTACCCTAACCTGCTTAGTTAACCTAATTAACCTAATTAAGCCTTTAAATGTCACTTTAAGCTGTGTAGAAGGGTCTTGAAAAATATCAAGTCAAATGTTATTTATTGTCATCATTGCAAAGATATAAATCAGTGATTAGAAATGAGTTATTAAAACTATTATGCTTAAAAAATATGTTGAAAAAATCTCTCCGTTAAACAGAAATTAGGGGAAAAATAAACACAGGGCTAATAATTCAGGGGGGCTAATAAAGTCTAATAAAAACTGTAATATATACAGTTAAAGTCAGAATTATTAGCCCGCCTTTGAATTTTCTTTCTTTTTTAAATATTTCCCAAATGATGTTTAACAGAGCAAGGAAATTTTCACAGTAAGTTTGATAATATTATTTCTTCTGGAGAAAGTCTGATTTGTTTTTATTTCAGCTAGAATAAAAGCAGTTTTAAAATTTTAAAGACCATTTTAAGGTCAAAATTAACAGGGGGCTAATAATTCTGACTTCAACTGTATCTCAAAATGATATAATTCTATGAAATAATTAACAATACATTCTAAAAACATGAGAATAATACTTAATAATACTTTTTTATTATTATTTATACTCAGTATTTACATAACTTAATACTTAATGTGCACATATTTAGATAAATATTATTTATTACCATTTTACATAGTTGAGCACTGTTTAATATTTTAATATCTAGTTCACAAGAATGGTTTGGTTGCTTCTCTAAAATTGATATTAAATGAAACAAAAACTAAAACAAATAAATAAATGGAATATTTTTTGAATAGTGATTTGTAGGGTACCATTGTGTCATCCTGTGAATAAAACCTAATGTATAACACATAAAAAGCTAATGTATAACACTGAGACAACACAGTACCTGATCTCTGCATATTGTAATAAATGTTCTTTTGAAAAGAATGCAGAACTGAGTCAGAGAGCTTGTAGCAAACGTATGACTCTCAACATGCCCCGAGTCCTGTAAAAGCAAGTGAAGGAAAGAAAAATTAGTAATTAAAAATATAAATAAATATAAGAGATTATCCTGAAGCATGGACCATCTGCCATAGACAGCTTTTACAATTTAAAGCAGGTGTCGGTGACAGTTCATGTACTCTTCTGCCAAGTACAGACTTCTTATAATCTTACATAGAGTTATATAAATAAACCCCATATAGGGTCTTATGAAAAAAGCATCTGAACATAGTGGATGAGTGTGTGTAGCAAACATCCTGACAACAGTTTCTACACGTAAGCAAAACACGCTACCTTGGCTAATACTGAGACTAGCATCACTCACTTTGACACATTTTGCAGCGCATGAGGTTACGGTGGTTTTGTCGATACAGTTGCACTTTTCCTCCAGAGCACACATGCCACCTTGAACAGCCTCAAACAAGACTGGGTTCAAGTCCCCGTACTCTCCTGAGGCTACTTCAATGACTGGACACAAAAAAGAAGAGAAATGCTTAGAGACATATATAAAACATCAACTTGTATGTTATATCTAATCAGCAGCTACTTATTTAGGCATGTAGATGTGGTCAAGATGGTCTGCTGAAGTTCAAACTGAGCAACAGAATGGGGAAGAATGCTGGTTTAAGACATGTTGCATGGTTGTTGTTGTTAATACAAGCTAGCCGAGTATTTCAGAAACTGCTGATGTACTGGGATTTTCACACGAGCAGCTCTAGGCTTAACAGATAATAGCGAGAAAAGAGTAAATAATCAATGAGAGCTCTTTGTTGATGTCACAGGTCAGAGGAGATAGAACAGACTCACAACGTTAGAAAGCCAACGGCAACTCAAATAACCACCAGTTACAACCTGAACAACTCTGAACACACAACACATGCACTATTAAATTTATGCAAGAAAATTTGCAAGATAAGGTCTTAATTTGCTAGAAACAACACAATAGCATTGATCCTTCCTGTCTTGTATAAACAGTTCTGGCTGCTGGTGGTGTCACAGCAAACATGCTCGTGCAGGGTGAAAAATGTTTGGTGCAGGGCCCTTGAGAGTGTGCTCAAGCCCTCATTAGGCCCACACTTGCCCTGGACAGGCAGGCGTGTGAAGACTGAAAATCAAAGATTTGAAAAGTCCCTCCCCTGATTTTTTTTTTTTTTTTTGCTTAAAAGATACCCAAATGAATATGAAGGATAGTGTCATGCGAGAGGCATGTTTTACTATGCTGTCGGTCCATTTTATTCCTCTTAACATTTTAGTGTGTGCATGTCTTCAATAGCATAGAAAGAGACCAGTAATCTAACAGGAGGCAGGAACCTGTATAAAGAGAACAAAATGACCAACACAAGAGGGCTGCTAATAGATTCCAAACTTGTAATGATGTATACATCATGTTTTGGTAATGCTCACAGCACCCATGGTGGAACTAAGAAGTACCAGGTGCAGTACATGCAGTGGAAAAGCACACTCAGCCCACGCCCAACCTGAGTATTATTGATGACCACGTCTATTTTTATAACCACTATGTACATCTTGTCATGGCTACTTTCAGCAGGATAATGATCTACATTATAAAGCTCATATAATATCAAACTGGTTTCTTGAAAATGACAATAATTATAATAGTTCCTTACATTTATAGAGTACTGGGGTACTTAAAGTGCTTTACATATGTTAGGGAAATTTCTTCATTTATTCTTCATCACCAGTCTGCAGCACCACCAGGATAACACGACGGCAGCCATATTCAGCCCATTCAGCCGGACCACACACAAGCTTGATGGACAGAGGCCAGTGGGCAATTTTGGCCAGGATACCAAGGACACATCTTTTTTGAAGGATATCCTAATACTTTTAATGACCACAGACTGTCAAAACCTTGGTTTAACTTCTTATCTGAAAGGCGTTGCTCACAGACTGTATAGCATCCCCTTCACTATACTGAAGCGTTAAAGGGCACATAAATGACCCCTTTTTTTATATATAATATAAGTCTTTTGTGTCAGCAGAATTTGTCTATAAAGTTTCAGCTCAAAATACCCATCAGATTATTAATTATAGCTCTCTAAAGCTCTTCCATTATAGCTCTAAACAACTTTTTCCTGTTTTTTGCACTGGGAAATAGTTCTCCCCGCCCACCGTTCCCGAGATTGAAGCGTCTTTTTTGCTGACACGCGGCTGTGGTGATGAAGTAAAGCTGAAGTAAATGGCTGTAGTTCATTAACATGCACTGTTTTACACGTGTTAAACTTGTGAAACTCACTCTTGATCACATTTGATGGTGATTGATGACCTTCGCGAACTGAACAGACCTTTTATTCCCGGTTGTTTTGCGCACATCCTGTCTTGTTGATATGATTATACACGTTACTACGGAGACATGTTAATACGCAGCTGTCAATCAATTCGGTGGGCGGGGGGACCGCACTCCTACGTCAAGTTGCGGTCGGTCTCAAAACCGCTCCAATTGGTCCACCGTTTTTATGCTGTTAAATTGAAAAAAAAGGACTGGGTGTGTTTATACCACCCCAAAATGACCGTCTATACACTATAACTACACATATGACTGTCCAAACAGCTTAAAAAGTAGATTTTTCATCAAATGTGCCCTTTAAGACCCACACAAAACGCAGGTTGAGCACCCCCTGCTGGCCTCACCAACACGTCTTCGGGCAGCAATAGCTTTCCCATGTGGTTTCCCATCCAAATACTAACCAGGCACGGCCGTACTAAGCTTCAGTGGGCAACAATGTGAGACCAGCAGAGAGCTAGCTGCTGGCTATAATCCAAGCATTAAGCAATACCAATAGAGCATCATTGGTACATGAGATTTTATGGACTTGTAATGGTCTTTAGCAACTGTATCATGCCATCACACCAATATTGACCAAAATACCTGAAAAATCAATTCAATAAAAAATTAAAGCATTTCTTAAGGGTACCTAATAAAGTGGCCACTACAGAAGAAACAGTATGCATGTTTATATGAATGACTAACTTACTGAAATCAGCAGGATTGTGGTATGTGGGACAGTGAAGACCCAGTCCTCTTAAGTAAGGAATCAGGTACGGGACACTTCCTTTGTATATACATTGACCTTGGCTTAAAATATACAGCTGTAAAGCAAAGCAAGAAACAACAAAATGATGACCCCAAGGAGCTTTCAGCTTCTGAAATGAAGACTTGCATATGCCTTTTTTATTTGTACCTTATCAAACATCTCAAAGAGTTTGGCACTAGGCTGGTGAATGGTGCAAATGATGGTCCGCCCTCCTTGTGCCAAAGACTTCATCAACGACACTACCTGGAAGCAGGAGGCACTATCTAAACCACTGAAATAAAATTGGAACAATTAATGCAATGTAGTTTTTAATGTCACAAGCATCTAAATAATGCTCTTTTATTTATATTTTATAACGTCAGAGTGCATCATTACCTGGTGGGCTCATCAAAGAACATAACTGGAGGGTTGTTTACTAGCTCAAGGGCTATAGCCAGCCTCTTACACTGACCGCCAGACAGAGACACAGTACGAGTGTGGACACATTCATGAAGTCCCAGCGCTGTCAGGATCTCTTTTATCTGCATGCCAGCATAAATACAAAGGAAGGAAGTGAGTTTTAAGGGCAAACAAGCACACCTGTGCAGCTTCCAATGAGATGAGCTTCACCTACCAGCTCTTTTTTCACCTCTGAGCTTTCATTGAGCTTCAGGTTGGCTGATACCTTAAAAACAGTGGAGCAGTCAGTCAGTCTTACGTTTTCTTTTGCATGTGGCTGTATTATTGGCATTAGCATCAAATCAGCAATAGGGGGCATCCTTTACCACATCATTTACCCTGGAGACTCACCATCATTGCTTCTTGAACTGACAAATGAGGAAGTAATTTGTCCTCTTGCATAATGTAACAGGACATTTTACGAAACGTTCGGGGGTCTCGGAGCTTTCCATTTACTAGGATCTGTCCAGTCATTCCTGTTTCCCTATAAAGCACATAGCAAGCCAGAAATTGATTTTTAAGTGTTCAAGATTTGATTCAAGATAGATTTAATTTAGATTACATTTAATATTTAAGATTATTAAGAAAACAATTTTCAAATTTACTTTGTCATTATTTTAATGCGTTATTATTTATTATGTTTTAAAGGAAGAAAGTTATCATTTATTTAAATTCATTTTTATAATAAATTTGATCAAAGAACAATGTAAAGTGTATTTACGTATGTACGTATTTTGTTGGATAGCACTGGTGGGTGGTTGGTTGGGGGAATGCATGTTTATTTTTAATTTTTTGTTTAATTATTACTATTTATTTATTTATTTTTATGACTGTTGTTGGTTGTTGTTTTTTATTATTATTATTTTATTTTATTTTCAAATGTCTAATTGTTAGAATGCAAGTTGTATGTGTATTTAAAAAAAAGTGTTTTTTCAAATGAATGTCTGCGAAAATTTCTAATAATAAAAACATTGAAATTTCAATTTAAATTAGATTACTTTAAATATTATGTTAATGTATTTTTACGTGTAATTATTAAAAAGTAACCTTTCATTATTATTAATATTACCCTCACCTGTACCCTGCCAGGATGTTCATCAGTGTAGACTTTCCAGCCCCAGAAGGGCCCATAATGCCAATGAGTTCCCGACTGCTGAACTTCCCCGATAGACACTTCAGCAAAGCCTTATAACCTGCAAAGACAGAACAAATGCATGTTTGGCCTCATATGGCTCTCCTTTGAAACAAATGGTCCACTGGTAGTTAATCTCTTCAAATAAGCAGTATGCTTTAATCCCTGAACCTCATGACTGTACTACATACTTTCTCCAAAGCTAAGAAATGTGAGAAAGCAAGTGATAAAGGTGATGAGAGAATTAGGCTCCAAAACCTTTAAGTACAGTGGCTAATTAAACCTCTCTGGACAAGTCTGCTCACTGACCTTTCTGTGAGTTCACAAAGATATCAGAAAGACAGGAAAAAAAACGATTACATTCTGCTATAATAAAAATCTATATAAAAAAAGCATACACTCCCAGGACTGTCAAAGCGAGATTTACTGTATTTCAAAGCAAGTGCCCTAATTAGAAGCCTATTAACCTAAAAGCTCTGTTCTCACAGTCAAATCCCAGGAAAACCCTTTCCTTTATCCTGTGAATTATTCCCATACATCCAGAAGTGCCTTATTTTCATCATTGGTGGTGCTATTGCTGTGGACACACTGGAAACATGTTTAAATTCCAAGTATTTCCTTCATTATCACATCAGGAGTTATGATATTGTTTTAACAACATATAAACTGACATTATTGTATATGTCACTTATGTACATATTATGTACATAGTACAACTGGACAACAGTTCCGAAAGCAAGAACCTAATAATAAACAAGCTACTTTTATGACGCAATACTGTCTATTTTTTTCTGTTTCATCAATGAAAAGGTTAAAAAGAAAACTGGAGCAAAACAATGTGGTGTTTCCTTCCAGAATGAATCTATCTGAATGAATGTACTGAATTAATCATTTGAGTCAATGTTAATCTATTCATATAACTACAGTGGAGATCAAAATTAGAGAACAGCCTACAATTTGCTATATTATAAGGTCACTGCTTGTTTTGAAGTTATAAGTTACTGCTATTTGTGGTTATCCTAACAGGAATAAGCAATTTATAAGCGTATTTTATGAGTTACATATATTTGAAGAAGATATTTGGTTAAAATGGGTTTAAGATTCTTCACATTTATTAGTGTTAGTCTGGTACCTGGTGACACTTTCCTTAAAGTGTAAGACATATAAAAGGAAAATTCTGTCATTAATTATCAACCCTTATGTCATTCCAAACCACTCATACCTTGGTTCATCTTCAGAACACATATTAAGACATTTCATATGAAATACTAGAGCTCTGTCATCTTTTATAGTTAGCAATGGTCCTGATACTTCTAGAAAAGGAACCAAAAACATTCTCTGTCACTCCAGTGGTTCAACTGTACTCATGCAAAGCTCTGACAATTGTGTGTGCCCAAAAAAAAAACATAAAAACGACTCTGTTTGTCTATATCTTCTTTCTCACGTCAGGTCGTCAGGGTGCATGTTTACTACAGGTTATATGCTTTACCATTAGTTTTACACATAAGCATCATATTGCCTGTAGTAAACAGGCACTCTGAACTGATATGGACATTGGTTGTTTTAACAGATTATTTTGGTGCAAAACAGTGTTTTTTGTTCTTTATATGATTACAGTTGATCCACTGAAGTCACATAGAATTTTTTGACATTTTATTTGTTGCTTTTTTGGACTTTAAAATTCCTGGGACCGTTGCTGTCTATGCAGGACAGGAAAGCTCTCGGATTTCAACTTAAATATCTGTTTTTGTTTTTCCTACCATGGATGTCAGTGGTTTTCAGCTTTCTTCAAAATATCTTCTTGTGTGTTCAACAGAAGAAAGTCAAAAGGTTTGTTACCACTTGAGGGTAAGTAAATATTGAGTAAATGATTATATTTGGGGCGAACTATCCCTTTAAAATGATGTCTGCAGCAAATTTCTAATAAAAATGTTGGTCTCTTCAGTGATGTCAGATGTGATCACAAAAACAGTAGCCGTAGAGAGTAATAAACTAACTGATATCTTTGTGCCATGCAGACTAGAAAGTGCATGTGTCAGCTTCATCAGATAAAACAGTGATCGGTACGAGACACCAGCATTCATGATGTGACCTGCAGATCAATAGATCTGAGTGTCTGACAGGAAAAGGTTTCCACTAGTTTTGTTTCATTGTCTAATGTGATTTTAACCTTCCCTGAATGCCAAACTTCTAAAATGCAATACAGTACATAACAAAACCTGATGGTTTATGGATGCATACAGTCAAATCATTTTAATTTACCATTGAACTTTTGCAAACCAAGGTTTATTAAGACACAGTAATCAGCATTTTGGGTCAGTTGTATTTTCAAGATTGTATTTCTCTGTTAATCTGAGCTGCTGTATATCATTTTGAGGTCATTTTTTAATTTACATAAATAAACTTATATCATTTTTTGTCATTTAAAAACACTATCAATATATAAAGTAACTTTAAGTCAGAATTTGGCATGGTTATGAATAATTTGGTGCTTGAATTTATATGGTGGGGATAGAAGATAGATGGTGACAGTGTTTTACAATGATCGTCACGGTCTGTTTAACATGAATGAGGCTCAAAACTACAAGTCATGCACTGTTTATTTTGATCAATATATCAATCGATTGACATAATATGTATTGTTAGATTGATTAGAATGTGTAAAGTGTCCACCACTGACCTTGTTTCTTCCACCAGGGTCCTTCTCTGATGGTGTAGCAGAGCTCTTTGAACTCCAGTTCCACAGTGGTGCGTTTGGGCAGGTGAGAGAAGCGCTGGGCCTCTGTGATGTGGTTCTCCACCTTCTTCAAATGGGTCAGCAGTGGAGCTTCCTGCGGCTGTGATCCTCCATTACAGAGGCTGTCCTCCATACCGATACTAACCGACCCAGGATCAGGCGTCTTCTCTGCCATCCCAAAAAAACCTAAAGCCTAAAACTATTAAATAAATGAGAGCTTTTAACTGTGGATGGGCTGTACAGGACATCTATTTGCAACTGTATCAAAAGAAACGTACAGTACACTCTGATCCACATGAAAAACTACACGGCTACATTTTTACTTTTAATTCATTGTGGCTTCTAGTCAATAAAGTACACTTACCGGCCACTTTATTAGGTACACCTGTCCAACTGCCCAATAACACAAATTTCTAATCAGCCAAACACATGGCAGCAATTCAATGCATTTAGGCAGGCAGACATGGTCAAGACAATCTGCTGAAGTTCAAACCGAGCATCAGAATGGGGAAGAAAGTTGACTTAAGTGACTTTGAACGTGGCATGGTTGTTGGTGCTAGACAGGCTGGTCTGAGTATTTCAGAAACTACTGATCTACTGGGATTTTCATGCCAACCATCTCTAGGGTTTATAGAGATTTTTCTGAAAAAGAGAAAATATCCAGTGAGCGGCAGTTCTGTGGGCGTAAATGCCTTGTTAATGCCAGAGGTCAAATGAGAATGGCCAGACTGGTCTGATGAGTCTTGATTTCTGCTGCAACATTCGGATGGTAGGGCCAGAATTAGGCATGGGACCATAACCATTTTCAAGCTATACCGCGTTTTGGAAAAGTCAAGGTTTTAAAACCGCCAAAATTTTCTGCTATATCGTTCCTAAGGTATGTGTAAGATTTTTTTTTTTTTTATTTGTTTTTTGTTTGTTTGTTTGTTTGTTTTTCGGACAACAGTATCTCCAGCAGAAAAGATATCCAAATATAGGCAATTTAAATTGCAAAGAAATCTGTGTTATTGAAACTAATGAAGACAGCAGAAGTGAATGAACATGAACATGTTTACTGCTCAAATATACTTTAAATGTTTCTTAAAGTCAAGTATATTGTGTTCAAAGAGGAAAAAGGTTTTGTTTTTAGCCAGAGAATATATTTTAGAGCAGTAAACATAATACCGTCATACTGGGAAACGGTGATATTTTTATCCAAGGTTATCATGCCATCAGAATCTTATACCGGCCCATACCTAGTCAGAATTTGGCATCATTGAAAGCATGGATCCATCCTGTATCAACAGTTCAGACTGGTGGTAGTGGTGGGGGTGTAATGGTATGGGGGATACTTTTTTGGCACACTTTGCGCCCATTAGTACCAATTGAGCATTGTGTCAACACCACAGCCTATCTGAGTATTGTTGCTGACCATGTCCATTCCTTTATGACCACAGTGTACCCATTTTCTGATGGCTACTTCCAGCTGGATAACACACAAATCATCTCAGACTGGTGTCTTGAACATGACAATGAGTTCAATGTACTCAAATGGTCTCCACAGTCACCAGATCTCAATCCAAAAGGGCACCTTTGGGATGTGGTGGAATGAGAGATTAGCATCATGGATGTGCAGCCGACAAATCTGCAGCAACTGCATGATGCTATCATGTCAATATGGACCAAAATCTCTGAGGACTATTTAAATTACCTTGTTGAATCTATACCATGAAGGATTAAGGCAGTTCTGAAGGCAAAAGGGGGTCCAACCCAGTACTAGTAAGGTGTACCTAATAAAGCGGCTGGCGATATGAGTCATTCAAAAAAAAGAAATCTCCAATGGGAGTGCCTTCTTGTACTTTCCTCATGAAACGCAAATCTCTTTAGATCGCCTGCTCATTCAGGAGGGGCCCCTACTCTGTCATATTGATCTGGCTGAGATTTTGGAGCTCCTGTAAAAGGCTGGGATTTGGTTTCCTCCGAGAGACCGCATTGTGCTGACACATTGAATTGACTTTCTAGATGCAAGTCCCTGGAGTTCAGAGCCAAAAGGAAGAGCGAAATCAGAGAATGTGAATAGCCAGGTCAGAGAGAGAGACATCACTGGCTCAGTCCACAGAGAGCACTACGGGCAGGAGTGGTTCACATGAGACTAACTGTGCTGAGTGGAAACAGCCTGTACAATAGATCACATTTTGGATCCCATTTTAATCAGTGAAACAAAATCAAAAATTTTTATACATACATTTGTGTACATACATTTATCAAATAAAGAGGGCCTTTATACAGTGCTCAGCATATATAAGTACAACTCTCACAAATCTATCTTTTAGAATAATAGTATATTTGTGCATATATATTAGATTAGTCATTACTGAAGCCAAATCTGAAGCTTATCTAACAAAATACTGTATGATAACGGTTCAAAAACAAGTACACCCAAATGTATATGTTATAGAAAAATATTAAATACAAATTTTAAAAAGAGGAAAAATCAAGAGAAGTAAAATATATATATATATAATATTTAAAAAATAATAAATTTAAAAATGAAATATTTAGTTGAAAATTTGTAGGTTGCATTTTGTTTTGCAATATTTAGCTTGAATTTAATTGTATTATTTCAATTTCAGTTTCTGAATATGTTTGCTGATTAAATATTACTTTAATAATAATAGTATCTGTTTAATAAATCTGTGTTTAAATGCACCAAAATTCATCGCCTATATTGACTGAGAAATGGATTAAAATACTCCTTTTCAAAATAGGGTGTACTCAATTATGCTGAGCGCTGTATATACATATAACCTCTCCAAACACTATGGCTTCAAACTTATCAGGAAGAAACATCATCAGTACCATGCTTTTACACATATAAATATTAATATCTTTATTATAAATAGGTAAATAAATGCTGTTAAATTGTAAATTAAAAGTGCTATGTTAAAAAGACATGTGAAATTATAACTATAATTAGGCTATGTGGGCCCTAATGTAATTAGTATTAATACATGTTACCCTTTTACGGGTTACAAATATTTTGTACTGGAAAGTTTAAAGTAAAGTTTAACAGGCCAACAATGAGAATCAAGAGATTTGGCTTTGTGGTCTTTATACTGTGTATGTAGGCTAATCCACAAGAATTAGAAGTTTTATCTTTCTTAATACTATGCACTTATACTACAGTAGGCTACATAATACGATTATGTATGATGTACACATGCAATATTGCTTTAATTAAATAATGATTTAATAGCAAATAAAAATAAAACATCATTGAGGTTATCAACCTCTAATTACAAAATAATAGAATAAAACGTCAGCCTCAATTTAATATATATATATATATATATATATATTACAAAGTTATGTTTCTTAATACAAACAACAAAGACTATACAACAAAGCTATTTGGAATATTTATGGGTGAAAAATCACTTACCCAGGCTCACACTCGACGGGAAATATACTGAGAGTTGAAATGTGCGTCACTTTCTCCTTTTACAATAGGTATCAAATACGTCCTGCGTCAGTTGTAATCCTGTACAGAACTGGATGAAAGCTCCAGTCCTGAAGGAGAGTTTGGTGGCGAGGTGTGACGCAAGACCTGGGATGGACAGAAAAGCCGTCAGACCGTTCAGTGATGCTGCGAAACAAACCTGCACATAGTGGTGCACTGCAAGCTCAGCGCGCGCACCCGTCGCGTGCACTCTCTGACCTTTTCAAGAAGTTACCTTATTTATTTATTAATTTATTTAGATTCATTCATTTTCCTCCCTCATTTATCAGGGGTCTCCACAGCAGAATGAACCGCCGACTACACTGGCATAAGTTTAACTCAGCGGATACCCTTACATCCTCATCCCAGTAGGCGTACTGGGAAATGTTTTATTTATTGATATTGTGTGTAGGGTTGTTTAAGGTTATATATTTAGTTAGCTGTTGTTGTTTTTAATGATATTTTATAAATTGTACATTCAAACAGATACTCATCGCCTGTCTCACAAATATGAAAAATACGTTTGTTTACTCAAGGTGAGATTATAGCGCTCAGTGGGCAGCGCGGTATGTAATTTCCTGTGAAAATGAGTGGACGCAATGACAACAAGTCACAACTGGACTTTCAGAAAAAGACAACACTAATAAAGCTAGTTCTCCCTTAAGAAGACATCTTGACGAGTTCAAGCTTAAGAGGTAGTCCATCACTACATAAATGTCTACTGGTGTAACAGATAGGCTATATGATATGAAACATTATCAAAAGTTTATCTGAAATCAGTTAAACTGGATGTTAATCAGACTGCGCTTGAAAAGAGCTCAGAGTACGGACGTGTGTGATAAATTGTTCATTATTTCTTCCCAATACTCACCCATCATCACAAATCTGGTCAATGAGGTCTGGTGATGTATGAAACATGAATTTTTTATTAACAATGTATGACACCTAGTGGTACCTCACGGTCAGGAACATCGGGGCACATGTGCCAATCACGTGGAAGAAACTCAGTGAGTTTAAGCTTTTTTTTAGTACAATTTATGATTTAGTAACATAAACGTGGTCAAAATGACTAGCTGAATTTGACCAACTGAATGAGGTAGAAAGATGTAAGTGACAAAATAAGAAATTTGACATATTGTGTGTGTGTGTGTGTGTGTGTGTGTGTGTGTGTGCGTGTGTGTGTGTGTGTGTGTGTGTGTATGTGTGCGTGTGTGAACTGGTAATTCATTAATTTTCTTGTCTGCTTCGTCGCTTTAATAATCTGGGGTTGCCACAGCGGAATGAACCGCCAACTTATACAGCATTTGTTTTACACAGCGGATGGCCTCCCAGCCGAGGCTCAAACCAGCGACCTTTTTGCTGTGAAGTGACAGCACAACCTACTGCGCCACTGTGTCACCCTGAACTGGTCATCTACTACTATTTTCACACAGAACTCTACCTCTAGAGTTTACACAGAATTATCTGGAAAAAAAATGATATTAATATCAAGTTCTTTTGGTGAAAATGCCCTGTTAATGGATGCCAGAGAAAGGCCAGACTGGTTCATGCTTATAGAAAGGCAAGAGTAACCACTCATTACAACAGAGGTCTGCAGTAGTGGCATTCCTGACAGATAAGAACAGCAAACTGTGGCGATAATTCACACAGGCTCACCTAATTTTGACAACAGAATCAACTCAATCATGTTAAGCAACCCCCACTTGGAGCCACCAAATATTTATAGGGGGTAATGTATAAAAATGAGGAATGATGATAAAACTAATTCCTGACATCACAATTTTAATAACTTTTATTAATAAAAGAGTATTCAATTACATTCATTCATTCATTTTCTTTTCGGCTTAGTCCCTTTATTAATCCGGGGTCGCCACAGCGGAATGAACCGCCAACTTATCCGGCATTTGTTTTACACAGCGGATGCCCTTCCAGCCACAACCCATCTCTGGGAAACACATCCATACATTCTCATTCACACACATACACTATGGACAATTTAGCTCACCCAATTCACCTGTACCGCATGTCTTTGGACTGTGGGGGAAACCGGAGCACCCGGAGGAAACCCACGCAACCACGGGGAGAACATGCAAACTCCACACAGAAATGCCAACTGGCCCAACCGGGTCCTGCCCCAACCGGGGATCGAACCAGCGACCTTCTTGCTGTGAGGCGAACGTGCTACTCACGCGCCACCGTGGCGCCTATTCAAATACAGCTACTTAAAAAATAAAATAAAAATACATTTTCTTTCAAGAATTAAAGGGATAGCTAACCCAAAAACTAAAACTGACTATTTACTCACCCTCAAGTAGTTCCAAACCTTTATGAGTTTCTTTATTCTGTTGGACACCAAAGAAAATATTTTGAAAAAGAAAACCTGTAACCATTGACTTCCATGTTAAAAACAAATACTATGACAGTCAATGGTTACAGGTTTTAAGTTTTTTTTTAAATAATATCTTGTTTTGTGTTCAACAGAAGAAAAAACTCATAAAGGTTTGAAACATTCATTCATTTTCTTGTCGGTTTAATCCCTTTATTAATCTGTCTTTGGACTTGTGGGGGAAACCAGAGCACCCGGAGAAAACCCAGGCAACCACAGGGAGAACATAGAAACTCCACACAGAAATGCCAACTGACCCAGCCGGGGCTCGAACCAGCAACCTTCTTGCTGTGAGGCGAATGTGCTACTCACTAAGCTACCGTGGCGCCCTAGGTTTGAAACAAGTAAAATATTTTTTTTGTTTTGGGTGAACTATCTCTTTAAGTCAGGGGTGTCCAAACTCGGTCCTGGAGGGCCGGTGTCCTGGAGAGTTTAGCTCCAACTTGCTTCAACACACCTGCCAGGAAGTTTCTAGTGTATCTAGCAAGAGCTTGATTAGCTGGTTCAGGTGTGTTTGATTAGGGTTGGAGCTAAACTCTGCAGGACACCAGCCCTCCAGGACCGAGTTTGGACACCCCTGCTCTAAGTAGATATTTTTTTTCAGAAATTCTACCTTTCAACTGTTAGAAAGTGAACTTCAATGCATTTTTTGATCATATCATTTAGAGGGTGAGAGAAATGCAAATCAAATAAATACATGAAATAAAAAGAGGCAAAAATAAAACAGAGATCCCGCAAAATTGTATTTATACTTCTTGATTTATTTGAAACTGGAAAATACAGTAAGTTAAAGCAAACAAATTTGCTCTGAAATTAACAAACTGTACTTTTTCATGTAAATGTCAATGACCCATTTTAGAGCTATCAAATAATACTACACTAAAATGTAAATACTAATCTGTCCAGTACATTCTAAAACTCTTGCATATGCTCACATTGAATTAGTTCAACTATGGCTCTAAATCACACATAAAAAGTGTTTGAGAATCTCACAAGAAATGAATACTGGCTTAGCTTTATCATGATTCCTCATACAAGAGGGTCTCCAACACAAGAACACATAAATAATTAAAAATGGCTTGAATTATTTTAAATGGAACGAATGAAAAAAGATAAGGCAGTGCATATAAACTCCATCAGAGCTCATAGGCAAATTTGCTGAGATATTTGTAGGCACCGATGTCAGATTGATTATTAGTGATATATAACAAACAAAGGCATAACATAGAATGGTAACTGTCTCAAATGGAATGAAAACATTTTGATGACAAAAATGTAAATTTCATCTGCTCATAAATCAGCCGACCCAATCCTACACAAAAGTTTTGTAGTGGTTTACACGGGTCATTCTGCTTTACATCTTCACATGTACAAATAACCACAGAGAAGATAAACTGCACATCAAATCTCAAGCAGCCTTAGGAAACGTAGATCCCAGAAATTTTCAAGTTTCAAATGTGTAAGCATGTGTTTATGTACAACACACACCGTATTAAAAGGCATGATTGTGTGTTCATGGCTTCATATTAGAGCTAACGTCACATTAGCTCTCTGTGATGCAGATGTTTTCAACTAATGATGTCTTCATTAGTTTTGCATTATTATTATTATAATAATCATACTGCAAGCCTGTTGAAAGGGTTTGTTCAGCCTGAAATGAAAATTCAGTCATCGTTTACTCACACTTATGAGGCTCCAAAATCAATTGGACAATTGTTCATCCTTAGAACAAGAAAATCTGTCACTCTATTGAACGTATATTCACCCAAAACTTAAACGCTTCAAACTGTTAGCCCAGAGATTCAAAAATAAATCCATATGAATCAAGCGGTTTAATCCGACTCTTCTGATGAAACATAACTACTTTATAAGATGAACAAATGAACAGTTTTGGATGAATATATATGGCAGAATTATTTCATTTTTTTATTACAAATATCTTCATGAAGATGAACAAATATCCAATGGGTTTGGAATGTCAGTAAACGACAAGTAAACGTTGACAGAAGTAAGTAAACTGTAAATAAACTCCTAAAACTAACACAAGGCAAATTTGTAAACTAATATCTTAAATACGCCATATATGTCACATTAATCTTCATTTATAAAAATACTTCTGTATGGGGGTGGTGGGTCTCCAGCCACACATATGGTCTTTTGTCTACAGTAGGATACCTATCGCGCGTCATTGAGTTGTCTGGCTACAGTCAGTATCTCTTTGGCTCCTTTGCTGAGCAGCAGATTTCCGAGGTCCACTCCCAACTTCACTGCAGCATCCTGAGCTGCTCCGGGCACTTTTAACGCAGTGATTCCCACACGCTGGACCTTCTCGTCAACCTTCTCCTGCTCCTCAGCCTGGAAAACATGAGATTACGGATTACTCAGGTCAGTTTAAAATGTCTGAGGATTCACAATACTGGAAATATAACTAGTAATACTAGTTGATTAACAACCTGAGTGTCAGGGCTGAAGCTGGTCTGCATGGTCTCCTTCAGACTGTCTGAGCCATCAAGACTGTACACCGCTCCAGTCAAGTAGAGCTGGAAAACAAACACAAATATTCATTCATCATTCATTTTCTTTTCGGCTAAGTCCCTTTATTAATCTGGGGTAGCCACAGCGGAATGAACCGCCAACTTATCCAGCATTTCTCTGGGAAACATCCATACACACTCATACACCACGGACAATTTAGCTTACCCAATTCACCTGTACCGCATGTCTTTGAACTTGTGGGGGAAACCGGAGGAAACCCACGCAACCACAGGGAGAACATGCAAACTCCACACAGATATGCCAACTGACCCAGCCGAGGCTCGAACCAGCAACCTTCTTGCTGTGAGGTGAACATGCTACCCACTACGACACAGTGGCGCTCAAACACAAATATGTCATTCAATTCTCAAATTATCATTCAATCGGATTTAAAGGGATGAACCATAAATGAACATTTACTCAGTATTTACACAGTCAAGTGTTTCCAAACTTTTATGAGTTTCCTTTTTGCAGTGAACACACAGAAGATATTCTGAAGAAAGCTGAAAATCAGTAACTGTTGATTTCCATGGTAGGAGAAACAAACACAATGGAAGTCAAGGGGTATAGGTTTCCAGCTTCCTTTAAAAAAAGAAAAGGTGTTTAATAAAAGAAAGAAACTAATAAAAGTTTGAAACAAGTAAAGGTTGAGTAAATGATAACAGAATTTTTTTTTTTTGGGATGAACTGTCCATTTAAGCAAGTATGAAAACATTTAAAGAGATAAACGAAAATTCACTCGCCCTCAAGTGGTTCCAAAAAAATTTTTTTTTCTCTGTTGACCACCAAAGAAGTAAAAAAAAGTTGAAAAAAATGTTAGAAACCTGTTAACGCTGACTTCTATAGTATGAGAAATATCAATGTCACTGGTTTCCGAGAAAATAATAAACTCAAACAGGTTTGTGACATATATGAAGGGTGAATATATGATGACAGAAAGGATTCTCACACAACTGGGATGTGTTGCTGTAGACTTTAGTGGTTCTTTAGACTGGTTCTTTAGTGGTTAGTTTTAGACTGTAGTGGTTCTCTAAGGGTCAGATAGTGACCATTATCTTAAGCTTTGATTACGGTGTGCATTCCTCATAAGATTGTTTTGATAATCATATACAAGTTTACAGTCGTCAATTTGGGTGTGAAGCAATTTAAGAATCTGATGAATCATAATATTAAAATATGGAAATGGAAAACATCTTCTGATGTGGTTGTTAAAGAAATAAAAAGCTAAACACTGTAACTGTTAGGTTTAAAGGAATTGTTGCCAAACATTAAACTTTTTTTGGTCAGGCACTCGGATTCCTAACTAAGTAGTAAAGTTTCTCATTACCTGTGAACTCTTCACTTCAGAGTGAACAGCAACTGGAACACTGCATCCCCCTTCCTATAAAAAAAAGTTGTTTAAAAACTCAGATAATTTAAAAAATATATATAATTTGTATTTACGTTGGTTTTATATAGCTTTGACCTTTAAAAAAAAAATCTTTTTCTACAAACGTTTTCATTTAAGGATGTAGTTTAACCAAGTAAAAAGTAAATTTTCATTACACCTTTAACTTTTTTTTAAATATGTATATTTTTAAGTATTTTTTTAAATAAAATGAATTATGAATTATTTACATTATTGTTTATTAAAGTTTTAAAGACGAATACATTATTTCAGCAAGCATGCATTAAAGTGTACAAAATATCTGTAAAGACATTCATAAAATTCAAATATTTCTATTTACTTTACCTCCATCAAAAACATATCAGATTGAAATATCAATTGAGCAACTTTTTTCAACGTTGATAATAAGAAAGCACCAAATCAACATATTAAAATGATTACTAAAGGATCACACGACACTCTAGATAGCTGAAAATTCACCTGTGCCATCATTAATTAAATAGTATTTTTGCATTTGCTAAATTAGAAAATTATTTTTGGAAATTGCAATTAATTAAAAAATATATTTACTGTACCTGTAAGCATTTGAAAAGACATTAAAAAAACATTTTAAACAAAAGAATACAGTAAATGCACATATACATACTACTATAACTATAACAATTTTTTATAGAACAACAAGAGTACCTACCAGGTGTTTGAGAAACGCTCTTTCTGCGATGCAGCGCAACGCAGTGTCTGAATCATTCAAAACTGACACCATCTCCAGGATGTCCAGATCTCGAGCTCTGACCTCGACTGCCAGAGCACCCTTTAACAAAAGCAGTGTGTAAGATTCAGCAGCATTTAGTAGAGAGATTTACACACTGACGATTACTCACCTGTCCAACAGCATACATGCAGTCTTCAGGCCCGAGGATCTTAAACAAGATCATAACAACAGACCTCAATATGTGCTATTAAAACTGCTAATCAATTAAATGATGACATTTAGATTTTACATTGAAAGTTTATGAAAGGAAGACAAAGGCACCTGGCTGATGCGGTTCTCCCAGCCCATTCTCTTCAGACCAGCAGCTGCTAATATGATGGCAGAAAAGTCATTGTTCTCATCCAGCTTCTTCAGACGAGTGTTGAGATTTCCTCTCTGAAATATGACTTAAGGTGGAAACTCACAAAAGACATGAAGTGCTTTTAAAAAACACTGAGAACACACAGGTAAATTGTTGTTTCTGAAATGTTTGGTCTAAACAGCAACTTCTGATTTTCAGGCCAATATATTTTTGAAGGGCTGGAATCATTGACTGGGACACTTGAATAAACTACAACAGTTAAAAATGGCAGCTGTGTGGATTCTAGGGCTGGCATGGCAATATTGATTTTGCCAATATTTGTCAGCATTTTGTTTGTTTTTATTTACAGCAATACTAAATATTGTTGATACATGAACGTCACTAAACATTTGTGCCGTTTCTAGCTTTGCACTTTGTTACTTTTAATATAAAGCTAAGCCAATTTTAAAAATGTAGCCAATTGTAACACAAACATAAGAAATAAGGAGCTCTTTATTATAGTATGATAGATAAATTATAAATTAGCTGCATCTGTTCAAGTGGCAGTGCAGATCAGGCTTACATTAGCTAATCATTTTTGACAATAAGTTCATTCAATTCACCTATAGCGCATGTCTTTGGACTGTGGGGGAAACCGGAGCAGCCGGAGGAAACCCACACGAACACGGGGAGAACATGCAAACTCCACACAGAAACGCTAACAGACCCACCAAGGACTCAAACGATGCTGTGAGGCGACAGTGCCACCCCAACAATAAATTAACAGGAATAAACATCATAACATATGAAAAAGAGTACTAATGTACAAAATCTCATGAGACAGTGTAAAGTACTCTCAATCAGTACTCCCAATTTACTCTCAATCATTGTAAAGTTACATTTACCTCTGAAAAAACATCACATTCCTTAAATATTGTTAGCTAGCTAAACAAATTACTCTACAGAGCAGCAATTTGATTTAATTCATTCATTCATTTTCTTGTCGGCTTAGTCCCTTTATTAATCCGGGGTCGCCACAGCGGAATGATCCGCCAACTTATCCAGCATTTCTTTTTACGCAGCGGATGCCCTTCCAGTCGCAATCCATCTCTGGGAAACATTCATACATTCTCAATCACACTCATACACTACGGACAATTTAGCTTACCCAATTCACCTATACCGCATATCTTTGGACTTGGGGAAACCGGAGCACCCGGAGGAAACCCACGCAACCACGGGGAGAACATGCAAACTCCACACAGAAATGCCAACTGACCCAGCTGAGGCTCGAACCAGCGACCTTCTTGCTGTGAGGCGAATGTGCTACTCACTGCGCCCTTAATATAAACAATGTATTACAAATGTCATTATATTATTTACTTAAACTTAGTGGAGTCATATAAAAAGAATAATAACTGAAACAGGTAAAAATAAAAAACAAAACAAATAAAATAATTGTTGATGGATATACTAAAAAAAAAATTTCAGCCAATTGGATACTTTGTATTTTTGTTTTTGCGTTATAATGTTTAATCTGCTGTACTGCTGCAAAATCTACTTGTTGTGCACTGCAGTAAAAGATACAATGTCTTTAAATTCCAGGTGAGGGAATCTTTTCTTCAGCTGCGCGGCTCGGCGAAGAGAACTGGTGCCTATTACACTTCAAAAATAAAAATCATCATTTATTTTTTCCAAGAAAACACACATCCTGTAAATATAGAATTTAAAAAAAGAATAGTATATGCACTGCAATACAACAATAATGTTGTCAAAAATTGTTACAGTCTTAAAGGACTAGTCTATAATAACTATAATATATAACTAAATAAATACAATTTAAGAATATATAAATATAATTATAAAATAACTATAACAACTATTTTATTCTATTAATGGTAAATCTAAATTTCCCCTATTCACAATTCATTGAAAAAATACTAATATGTTGATTTGATTTTATTATAAATTTTTTAAATGGTTATGCTGCTTAATATTTTTGTAAAAACTGTAATACATTTTGAAGGATTTATCTGGTGAGCAAAAGGTAAAAAGAAATATTTTGTAACATTTTAAATATCTTTACTGTGACTTAATATGAATTTAGTGCATATTCATTTAGATACTTCAAAAAGTATCTAATGACTGCCACAAGGTTTTACCTCTTGTTGGAAAGAGAGTCCAGACGTTTGCCTTTATTTTTGGGGTGCAACACAACAGCATCATGAGGGTTTTCTCGTCTTTGTAGAAAGAAAATAGCAATCACAAATTGGCTTTTAGGTTTACAAGAATTTGCAATGATCAATGTTATACATCAGTGTTTCCATACAAATAACATTAACATTTAAGTTGAATTTTATCTGTAACATGTCATTTGTAAACTCCTTTTAAGATGAAAGACTCTTCTGATGTTGAGGAACAAGTGAACACTTGTGAACACAGAGACACTATTGTGATTTCTTACTTCAACACAGCTCCTATAGTGAATCCCACCGGAAGAACTGTTGGCAAGTCTTTCAAAGAGTGCACGACCAGGTCTACTCTATAGAGACAAATATTACAACAGCGTTATTCATACTGAAACATCAGCACCAGTGTTGCAGTAAACCTCTGAAACATGCAACAAAAGACTGAAAAACCAATCTGTATGTCCTGCACAGAATATTTTATTGATGTTAAAAAGCCACGATTGGTGAACTCACTCATTTTTTTCCAAAGCATTTTCCAGTTCCTTTGTGAAGAGGCTCTTTTCTCCGATCTGTAACACAGAAGTTAAACAATATTTATTATACGATTTAAAAACAAACATCCCTTTTTCATTCATTCATTCATTCAATTTCTTTTCGGCTTAGTCCCTTTATTAATCTGGGGCCACCACAGCGGAATGAACCGCCAACTTATCCAGCATGTTTTACGCAGCGGATGCCCTTCCAGCTGCAACCCATCTCTGGGAAACATCCATACACACTCATACACTACGGACAATCTACTACCCACTATGCCATCGTGAAGCCCCACATCCATTTTTATAAGATGGAATTAATCTTAAATACATTGCCGTTTTTATTACTCAAATAGCAATATAATTAATATGACTTCATGTGATGATTATAGTGATAAATGATTATTATGATGATTTTGTTATGTGGATTAAAACTTACTTTGGATAAAGCTGTGTCTAGTATTTTATCTCCAGTTGTTGACATGGCCACTGAAATAAAAATTTTAAGAAATTGTATGAAGTGGAAAGCAAAATGAATATGTAAGCAAACACTAATTTCCATCATATATGCTAAACTCAACACAAATAAACATCAGTTGTTTTGAATATTAGGCATTAATCTCTGACCAATTTCAAAAAGAACATCAGGGTGTAATTCCTTGAGCTTCTCCACGACACTGTCTGTCTGAATCCGAGCCAGCTGTAAAAAGGAATAAAAAGTTTCAATATTATTCCATTTTCCACCAAATATGAGGGTCTTCTGAAGTGGAGTCAGTTTCTTTATTATAACTAAACATCTTAAAACCATCCTGACAAAGACAAAAACCTTATCAAACCCATCACCACCACTGCCGCACCCAATCAAACTCACACACCTTCATTTGTCAATGCAACACTTGCATTACTGAGTGATGATGAGGAAAAAAATTTTTAGAAATTAGATTTTATTACAAAAAGGATTTGACGCTATATTACTATCACTCTCTGTTCTCTTTTCTACAAATGATCTGGCCTTTTAACAATAACAGTTTTATTCTAGCTATACATAATTATGCATAGTGAAAAATTTTATAACTTAATTCTTTCAGAAAAAAATATATATATATAATATTATGTAATAAGTATTATAATACACTAGGACTTTTAAAACTAGCAAAATGAATTTGTTTGGTTAGATATTATTTTAGATTATCATTTTTATGCACAAAATAATTTATCATTAAAACAGTTTTTAATAAATTCTGAAAGATCATGTGACAGTGAAAACTGAAAACTCAATAGCTTTGCTATCATATGACTAAATTACATTTTAAAACACCAAAGTTGACCCCGCTTACTTAAAATATATATATTTTTACAATATTAATAATTTCACTGTTATTTTTTATTAAAATATGTTATTATTTATTACAATTTATATTTTTATTTCTTGTCTTCGAGAGCCTAAGAGACTTCTCTCATTAAAAACAAACTTTCAACAGTAGGAAATGGAATTAATCACATTTCCCTCTTACAGTTCTTTTGAAATGAATATGGCAACAGAATATGCACAGTAAGTGTAGATATAACAATTCACCTGGCTTTTTCTGGTGCCGACACGGATCACCCTGCTGACTCTTCCATCACTGTCCTGCAAAAGAAGAGAATATTTTTATACAAAAATCAGTAGCAACACAAATAATACAGTGTAACATGTTATTTTGCATTATATCCTGACCCTGATATATTTATAAGGTCCATCAGCCATAGCTGTAGTGAACTGAGCTAAAGTTCAGATACTTTCAGGAAGAGAAAGCAATGTATACTGAAGACGAAGCAGGACAATCTGATGCAGGAGGCACAACGCCCAGTGTGCTGCCTTCAGCAGATAACACAATAATGCCTATTCACTGTGTCCGTTACACACAAGGGAGGAGTAAAGGACACAATTCATATAGAAAAATGTCATATTACAGCTCAACGTATTGAGTATCCCACATACAATACCTAAATTCAAATATACTTAGCAATTATTTCATAAGTGTACACTAAAGGACCTGCACTGCAAGTTGTTTAAGTGACGGTGAAATAAATATAGTATACAATGCAGTAAATATGACAAATAAATACAGTAACTTTTTACTTTAACGTTAAACTATGAGTTAAATTTGAGTTCAAATCAGATTTCAGTTCTCTGTAAACATTAGAGTAGTGAATGAATGAAAACCTACCTGGAGGTTTGTCTTTTCCGACATTATCCAAGATGATACAAGTTATTTAGTGCTGATATTGTCAAAACAGCCGTGGTTTCGCCTTCATTATTATGAAAATATTGAAGTGGAGCAAATGTCATTCACATATGTTACAGGTTGAGTATGACTTCCCTACCGTGCAGAATTTTGTTTTAAAATAAAAGTCACGCTCTCTGAACTCTGAACCGACTAACGCAACGACAAAATACGTGCTTTTAAAAACTCTTATTTTGAATTTGTAGTGCCGCGGAAGTTTACATGGACGCAGTGACCGCGGTATCGTTTGTGTACTCGCTTCATTCACGTTATAAATGCTCTTATTGAAGCAGGACAATGGTGGAGTGTGACTTATTTCACCAACAAGTAGTGTCTATAATGACACTGCTGACAGAAACTGCTCGAGAAGAAATTCAAAAAGTTTTTGACTGTGAATGTCATCTTTCCCAGACTCAGATATCTTATGACAGAGAATTGAATGAGAAACAACGCAGAGTGGTATGTTTATTTTTTATTCGGCAGATATAATACCTGCTATTTAATTTTTATAACGTATTTATTGTCAGTTATGAGCTTTCAAAACAGGTCTTATGGTTTCCCTCTTACAACCATTTATTTTATTTATTTTTCCGTTGTATAGAGTATGATTTCATCAAAACTCTTTAGGTCAAACAATATTATAAGTAGCTATATTTCATTTTTTTTTCTTCATTTTGATTGTACGTAAACTGAAAATCAATAAAGTAAAAATAAATAACAATCCCAAGTTATTAATTTCTATTACAGGCAATGCTTACAGCAGTGATGGAGACCTTTACAAAGGTGGCTATTCAAAAAATATGTAAAGTCTTCAGTTGTTGCTTTGCACTTAAGCAGACTCTGCTGAAAGATTTCAAAAGTTACAGTGGAAATGTTGTAAAAGTTAAAGCGCTCATGAAGAAGCATTTGGAAAAAACAGGAAAAAGTGGCAATCAAACTGTTGAAGATGTGCCTGGTAAGACATCCTGCATTTAACTCAATTACAGATGTAATGTTCAGTTCTCAGCTATGTTAACAGTATAACAGTCTTTCCAGCTGTAGCTCCATCATTGTTTCCAACACAACAAAATTTGCTCACTTTGTTACCTGAAGAAAATAAACAATTACAAGATTCTGTTGAAGACCATCAGGTGAGTTTACTGATGCATTTATATAACTCTGTATTGTCAAAGGGCTTGCATTAATATTGGTATTTTCTTTTCTTTTCTTTCAGTCTACAGAAAGGGCTTACATTTCGGAATTTTGCCCTGACTCGCCAAGCGCTGCTAAAGAAAAGCCAATGCAAGGATTTCTAATAGAAGGTGTGTGATGCCCGACTTCTGCATATATGTGTACTAATTTGCTAATAATTTTAGAAATGGTTTGATTATTATGTTGTTGTAGTTATTTTTAATTCATTCATGATTTAAAAAAAATAGTAAATTATTAAAATTATTTTAGTCTTAGATTCAGTACCATCGGTTTTCAACAAAAAAAGTCTCGACTTCCTAACTACTTCTATTATATTTATAATAAATTATGTAATTTCTACCCTATCTCATGAAATAACTGTATATTTCCAATACATCATTGTTCTAGAATATGAATAAAGTCAATTCAACAAGTTACTTTTTTGCTAATGAATTTATAAGAATCTGATTTTCATTAGCTAGTTTTAATTACATTTTGTAATTTCTATACATTTTTATTTAAATTAAATGTGTATGTAAAATTGTATCAGTGGTTGACTTTTGTAAATGTTGGTTTTAAAAAGGGTATAGAAGGCTTTTATTGGGGGGGGACAATAAAATGGAACATGACAAATTCTCATTTTCTGCTAAATAAATCATTCTAATATGCTAATTTTGGGCTAAAACATTTCTAAAATTATATTACTATACTTTTGGAAACCGGGCGCCACGGTGGTGTCTTGAGTAGCACGTTTACCTCACAGCAAGAAGGCCGCTGATTTGAGCCTCGGCTGGGTCAGTTGGCATTTCTATGTGGAGTTTGCATGTTCTCCTTGTGGTCACATGGGTTTCCTACGGGTGCTCTGGTTTCCCCCACAAGTCCAAAGACGTGGTATAGGTGAATTGGGTGAGCTAAATTGTCCATAGTGTATAAGTGCGAATGAATGTGTATGGATGTTTCACAGAGATGGGTTGCGGCTGGAAGGGCATCCGCTGCATAGAACAAATGCTGGATAAGTTGGTGGTTCATTCCACTGTGGCGACCCCGGATTAATAAAGGGACTAAGCCGAAAAGAAAATGAATGAATGAATGAATGAATGACTTTTGGAAACTGTAATACATTTATAAAGGATATTTTCTATAATTATTTTAACTTAAAGTCTATCTACCTTTTTTTAAAACCAGCTAAACATGCTTGTAGCCTTCATCAGTAATTATTAATGTTTTGCAGTTGAATACAGTGCCGTTGCCTCTGGTGATGACCAGCAAACTGAAGAAAACACTCAAGCAGAACAAATCAAAACAAAATCCAAGACCACTAAAGAGCCAGTATCATTTGACTGTAGTGACTGCGGAAAGACATTTCGCTGGAGACACTCACTAAAAGATCACAAATGTGGACATTCAAAAGGACCTTACATCTGTGAACGGTGTGGAAAGAAGTTTAAATTTGTAACAGGATTACAGAAACATCTACAAAACCACAAAGAGAAGAAAGGGACCTGTAAAACTTGTGGGAAAAGCTTTGCAGATCTCAAAATGCATGAACGTGTCCACCTGGAAGTGAAGCCTTTTCTTTGTTCCATATGTGGACGCGGCTTCACCGTGAGGGGGACTTTAATGGAGCACCAGAGAATTCATACTGGTGAAAAACCATATAGCTGTGAGACTTGCGGGAAGCAGTTTGCACAAACACAAAACCTCACCAACCACCTGTTGGTTCATAAGACAGAAAAACCATGGAAATGCAGCCTCTGTAACAAAACTTTTAAATCGAAACATAATATGAAGTTGCACCAGATTGTGCATACAGGAGAGAAATCCCACATTTGTCATATATGCGGACAGAAGTTCGGACACGGTACAAATCTCAAAAGGCATCTGCTTTTGCATAGTGGAGTGAAACGGCACGGGTGTGAAATTTGTTCCAAGCGGTTTTATCAGAGTATAGCTCTGAAGAGGCACATGGCAATACATGGAGCTCCGAAGCCATTCATGTGCGACATATGTGGGAAGAGCTTTGTATTTAACTTTGCTCTACAGAAGCACTTACTCACACACAGTGATAAAACAAATGGCAAATCTGGAACTTGCAAGACTTTTCAATGCGATATGTGCGAGAAAAGCTACAGTACCAATGCTCTACTCAAAATGCATCAGAGACTCCATTCGGAAAAGGATCCTTATACGTGTAAAGACTGTGGTAAAAGCTATGTCAGCATGTATTCATTGAAGATGCATGAGAGGCTTCATTCGGGGGTGTCCGTGTGTAAATGTGACGTGTGCAGTAAGAGTTTTGCTAACAAATATGGGTTGAAACTCCACCAGGTTGTTCATACCAAAGAGAAACCCTACAAATGTTCCGTTTGCGGCAAAACATATGGACAGCCACACAGTCTTAAAACGCATATCCGCATACACTCTGGTGAAAAGCCACATAAGTGCAAAACGTGCGGAATGTGCTTCCGCTTGCCTGGAAATTTAAGTCGCCACAAACGGATCCACACCGGCGAAAGGCCGTTCAGCTGTGAGGTCTGTGGGAAACGGTTTGTACAACACAACCACGTTAAGGCGCACTTGCAAATCCACACTGGTGTGAAACCATTCACATGCCAAAAATGCGGGAAGAAATATGCATACCGCAGAAATTACAATGATCACAAATGTGTGCCTCTGTGAAAAAAAAAACCCTGTTGCCATACAGCAGGGGTGCTCAACCCTGTTCCTGAGATCTCCCTTCCTGCAGAGCTCAGCTCCAACTCTGGTGAAATATATCTGAACAGCACTTGATAATCACAGACAGGTGTGTTTGATAGGAGTTGCAACTGAAATCTGAAGGAAGGAAGATCTCCAGGAACAGGGTTGGTCACCCCTACCTTAAAGTGTGCTAGGAACTGAATTGCAGTCCCATTGTAACTCACAGTTACATTTGTGAGTTTTTACTTCTTTTTTTAATCAAACCTATGCCTAACCAGTATGTGGAGGAGTGGTAAGTTGGGATGAAATGAATACTGTATTGAATCTGAGTACGCCACCCTGACCACACGGAATTAACACAGGTTGTTGGTGTGAGGAACAGGCACGAGACGTGAAAAACCAAAATACAAAAACTTTATTTTCCTTGATCAACTATCCAATATAAAAATCTCTTAAAACAATTAAATGTGCAAATATTCACAGAGTGTGAGAAGAAGAAATTCCTCTATTATACATTACGTGTGGAAAGAGCTTCAGCACATGAACTGGTTTATGCAGAAATTAAACCATTTATCTGTGAAACCTGGACAGGGATTTACCATCAAAGAATATATTTATAATATAATTATATATGCACCAGAGTCCACAAGTGTGAAAAACCCTACACCAGTGCGAAGTTTCTTTCTTATAGACTCCCTAAACTGCCACAAGATGACTTTTAGATGACAGGGCAATAAAGCTGCCACTGCAATAAAGGCTTCAAATGCAAGAGGAGTTGTGATGTCACCCTCCCATGCACACTGGTGAGAGGTACTCCTGTAAAATGAGTGGTAAAATATTTGCACATCATGAATTGATGTCCTCATTGTCATTCATTGGTGAAAGTATCTTTTCATATGGCAGCGTTTCTTGCTGGAATTTTCCACTATTAAAATAAATGAAGGTGTTTAAATAAAACATTGGGCAAGATGTTGTACGTTTTGTTGCATATTCAGAACAATGGTTTTATTATGGTAAAAGTGTAGTAAGCTTGTTTATTGGCATTTTCATTTCCATTCTTTTAACCTCAGTTTTACTACAAAGTTTTCTATCTACCTATCTGTCTGTCTAGAGAGAGAGAGAGAGAGAGAGAGAGAGAGAGAGATGGGTTACAAACACATAAGCACAGTTTTAAGGAATAGCCATGTCAATATTGGCTTTTTTATATATTATTTTCCACTTCTTTCGAGTGTCAAATAGTATTAATGGTTTATATGTTGACATGGTGATGGAAAACCTGTAAATAAACTCAATTGTGTATTGTGGGAACTTTGCTCCCTTGGCCTAAGATAGACAGAAAAAAACGCGTTTTTAGTTAAGCTTTAATAAATACTGTAGTCCATGAGGTTCTTTGTTGAAATTGAATCGCCGGTTCAGAACTATTATTTTGAAATGTTAAAACCAAAGAGGAAGTACTTCCCGAGCAGTGCAACTTTGCTGAGGAGTTCAGCGGTTTGTTTATATTGTACTGAATGTGTCTGTAGCAGCTGTCAAACACAAATTGAGCTGCTCATAACTGGACACTATGGGCAGGTATGAACTTTTTCAGAGCCAAACCTCTCTGGTGATAAAATTATTGACGGACACTGCAAAACTAGAGATACAAAAGGCTTTTACGAACATCCCAAATGAATCCAGTCTCCCCGACAAACTAAACGACCCTCGCATTGAAATGGTAAGACAATAATCTTTAGACTTAGACAATAATTTTACCCATACTAAATTTCACGAGGGATTGTGTGAGAGTTATGTTTATTTTGCATGCTTTCTCTAAAGCTCAAACCTGTATTTGTTATATACGCAATTAATTGTCGCAATTAAAATATAGATTTTTATTTTAATATAATTAATTGCTGCATTGTGATTAAAAGTGTTGGACGTGAGAAAGACCAACTATATAGTAAATCTTAAATGTTAAGCATGTTTCTGGTTATGGTCAATGTAGTAATTTAATATATGCTCTCTATCAGCAATTTCATCTTGTAAATAAATTTTTCATTTGAGCTTATTGATTTAATTTAGATTTTATGTTTATTAATCTTTATTCTTTTTTAAAATATCATAATTATGGCATGTTTCTTTTATCAATGCAGCTTAATTCCATCATGGACCGGTTCACCAAAGAAGCAGTGCAGAAGATTTGTAGTCTCTTCAGATACTGTTCATCGGTTGCTCCACTTCCTGCACAAACATGTCTGAATGATAAAGATGGCTTGAAGAAGACTTCATCTCAATCAAGATGTGGTCTCAGTGGAACGACACACATCCATAACCAAGAGTTTCAAGGTACAGCATCATGCCACAGTATAGAGAATTTTTCACTGTGTTTTTTAACTTAGTATTTGTAGTCATGTTTGTTTTGACTTCCTCTCTGACAGGAGATGTTATATCTTTCTCTTTGAGTCCTCCGAAGGATCTGGCAACAACATCTCACCAGCAACTTTCAAGTATTGAGGTCAGTAATAATATATAATAAATTCTAATATATATTAAAAAAAACATTCAAGAAGAAAATAACTTACAGGATGTAAAATACCATGTTATTATATGTGTATTTTAGGTTACACAGGAAAGTAATGTAAGCACATGTATTATGGTGGATGACAGAGCAGAAGAAACCACCCAGACAATATTCATCACTGATGGTGAGAGTCACAACATTCAGTTCACATTTTGGTGTTCAATTCATTTAAATTTACAAAACTGAATTAGTATATATATAGGATATAGTCGAAATATAGTTAAAATAGACATAGTTCAGTGTAACAAATATATTTATGTAAAAATAAAAACTTATTCGGACCTGTACATATTAAAAAAGGATCAAAAAGGATAAAAAAGGATCATATAATGTAAACTATTCAAAGTATTCCAATAGAATAATTGATTCCTAGTACCATGGACCCTTTTCTTAAAATTGTCTTTTATTATTACAGCAAATAAGGTTGTAAAAAAATAATTTGTTGTATTCTCCCATTCACTGCGCTCTGGGTTTTCCCAACTATGATGACTTTCGCCACTGAGAAACCCAGAAATGTGAAAAGGGTCTATAAAATAGAGCTTTCACATTTTATTAAATACATAATAATGATACGTTTTATTTAAAGTGGGCGCCACGGCGGTGTAGTGGGTAGCACGTTTGCCTCACAGCAAGAAGGTTGCTGGTTTGACATTTCTGTGTGGAGTTTGCATGTTCTCCCTGTGGTTGCGTGGGTTTCCTCCGGGTGCTCCGGTTTCCCCCACAAGTCCAAAGACGTGTGGTATAGGTGAATTGGGTAAGCTAAATTGTCTGTAGTGTATGAGTGTGTCTGAATGTTTCCCAGAGATAGGTTGCTGCCGGAAGGGCATCCGCTGCGTAAAACATATGCTGGATAAGTAGGCGGTTCATTCCGCTGTGATGACCCCAGATTAATAAAGGGACTAAGCCAAAAAGAAAATAAATGAATGAATGAATTTATTTAAAGCACATTTCATGAAACTCAAGGTCACTGTATAGCAAATATATGCAATTAAAAAAGCAATAACAGTATAACATGGAGTAAAACATAGAGTATATGATTAAATAATCAATACAAAAATGTGTTATTTTGAACTGATAAGGAGGAGCGAGGTTATGGATGGGCTTAAATGTATGAAGAAGGATTTAAAATTCAACTCTGGATTTGATTGAAAGCCAGTGCAGATCTTATAAGACGAGGGTGATTGAGATTGAGCTTTGGTGATGATGTGAGCAGTTGAATTCTGGATCAGTTGAAGCTTATAGAGGGATTTGTGAGGAAGACCATAGAGGAGAGAATTGCAATAATCAGTGCATGAAGTAACAATGCTATAGAGGTGGAGTGAGCTTCAGAGTGAGACTAGAAAAAGAGTGAGCATTCGAGGATGACACCCACACTCTTAACTTGAGGGGAAGGGGAGACTGAGGAGCTGTCTATTATGAGAGAAATGCTGTCATCTTTTAATAAGTGTAGATCTGCTACCAATAAGAAGAATTTTGTTTTATCGCTGGTAGGTTTTAAGAAGTTAACCAGGGTTTTGTTTCAGATAGGCAGTTGGTGGAAAAGGAAGGGGTTAGTGTTGGATTGGGTTTGCTTGAGAGGTGAATTTGGGTGTCATATTGTAGACACTGAAGAAGTATTTAAATCTAAATTAAGTAGATATTGAATTTATGGAAAACATCGTTAAGTATAAAGAGATAAATTATGAAAAGAAGCGGCCCCAGAATAAAGCCCCGGGGGACACCTGTAGTGATGCAAGAGGACTGGGACCTGAAGGTTTTGATTTGGATAAAATGATTGCGGCTGGAAAGGTATGAGCGAAACCAGTCGAGGGGGTGTGAGAAATGCCAATGGAAGATAATCTGTTGTGAAGGATGGAATGAGATCTGGTATCGAAGGCTGCAGTCAGATCAAGGAGGATGAGGATAGTGATTGAAACAGAATCAGCTGCTATGAGGAGCTCATTTGGGACCTTCCTTGGAAACAACTTGAATTTCTGAAAGTCATCTTGAAATCAAAATTGACTTTATTCACTGGCTTGATATAGATTTCTCATTGTATTATAAAAAAAAATAATATTTTGACCATTTCACCTATAATGAGCACATTTAAACCTTGACTATATTAAAAGATTGTGATTGATGGTGACTGTGATGTGTTTATTATTATTGATATTTAATGTTATTACTACAGCAGCTGAAGACCAGAGCTGGCCTGAAGATCAGGAAGGAGCATTACAGACATCAACCAAACAACCTGAGGTTTCACACGGGAAAGACTCTTTTGAATGTGAGCAGTGCGGGAAAGCCTTTCCGAAGATGTTTTCTCTCGTCCAGCACAAACGTGTGCACTCCATCGTGAGGCCGCACGGCTGTGAAAAGTGCGGCAAGAAATTCACACTGCTGAGAGCACTAGAAACTCACCTCCGCAAACACTCGCAGAAGTTCGAGAAGAAGAAATTCCCCTGTCCCACCTGCGGAAAGAGCTTCAGAGATCTGGCAGCGCACGAGCTAGTGCATGCAGAGGTCAAACCGTTTACCTGTGAAACCTGTGGACAGGGATTCACCATCAAAAGAAGTTTATACATGCACCAGAGAGTCCACACGGGCGAAAAGCCATACAGATGCGACACCTGCGGTAAGTGTTTCTCTCTGATCGGCACGTTGAATTACCACAAGAGGATTCATTCAAACGAAAGGCCCATAAAATGCAGCCACTGCAATAAGAGCTTCAAATACCATAAACTTTTGAAACACCACCTCCGCGTTCACACAGGCGAAAGACCGCACACATGCGACATCTGCGGAAAAAGTTTCGCACTTTCTGGAACGTTAAAACGCCACATCCTTATTCACACCGGCGACAAGCCTTACGTCTGCGAGGTTTGTGGCAGAAGATTCAATCAGAGAAGCACTCTGAAAGGCCACATGCGTGTTCACGGAGAAAAACGGTTTATGTGCGAAATGTGTGGCAAAACCTTCCAGTATAATTACGTTCTGAGGAACCACATTTTAACACACAATCAAATCAATCCGGGTGAAAAGAGCAACGCTCAGCGCTGTGAGGTGTGCGGAAAGTTCCTCAGCTCCGCTTACGCGTTGAAAGCTCACCTTCAGCTCCATTCGGACAACAGCAAACCATTTACCTGCACGTCATGTGACAGGAAGTACAGCAGCATTCATTCCCTCCGAATGCACGAACAGCTTCATACAGGTGAAAAACCGTTCAAGTGCGAGATCTTCGGGAAGGACTTTTCTCTGAGGGCTTCATATAAAACCCACATGTTTCTGCATTCAGGAGAGAGACCTCATAAATGTGCATTGTGTGGTAAGAGATTCAAGCTGTCCAGCTCGCTGAAGATGCACATGCGCACTCATACTGGAGAAAAACCTCATAAGTGTGAGACTTGTGGGAAGGCCTTTCATTTATCAGCCAATTTGAAACGACACAGGCTTGTGCACACCGGGGAAAAGCCGTTCACTTGTGATATTTGTCTGAAGAGTTTCACGCAGCCCAATAATTTGAAGGCGCACATGCACATTCACACCGGAAAGAAGCCGTACACCTGCACGAGGTGTTGGAAAAGTTTTGCATATCAGAGAAATTATAAAGATCACAAATGCCTTCCAGTTTGAGAAGTTTTACTCTGTGTTTACACTGAGCATGTAGGATTGCAATGCAATTACCATTGAATTACTGGATTGTTTGTATATTTATCGAATGTTATTAAAATTAAAATAGTTTTTCTTTGTTTTAAATGGGTGAGTGTATGGGTGTTTCCCAGGTCATTTACTGTGTTGCACATTTACTCTGTAAAAGCATTAATTGGCCGTTCATTCTGCTGTGGCGACCCCTGATGAAGCAGGGAATAAGCAGAAGGAAAGTCAGTGGTCTGTTTGATTTCTCACAGTGTGTCTGACATATATGGAAGGTAAATCCTGCCAATTTTAAATCAATAAAACAAACATTGAAAATTAAAATGAAAACCAGATTAACAATTTCATTATAAAACACTGCCCTGAAAAAAATACCTGAAAAATTGAAAATGAAATGAAATTATGTAGTTTTAATTTTCACTGTGACAACACATCATCCATGTCAAACTGATAATTAAAAT
>CAIGQQ010004837.1:21068790-21081952 GCA_903798035.1 Danio albolineatus | reverse complement strand
TGTGTGTGTGTGTGTGTGTGTGTGTGTGTGTGTGTGTGTGTGTGTGTGAGTGTAATAATATAGAAACACATAAATTCATGAAAAACAGAAATTCATGTAATAATATAGAAATACAGTCAGACGGAGATCATTCATTCCCCTGAGGTTATGACTGTATATAATATACTGTATCCTTTTTATGTCTAATTTATTTATAATGTCTAATTTATTGAGTAATATTTTTTTTTTACATAAATTATTTTAAAAGAATTGTTAAAAATGTGTAAGAGACTATTTGTCCCTTTATTTAATTAAATTTACTGTAAATTTGAAGTACGAAGTATATGAACAATGTGAACTTCCCCAACAAATATGTGTGCACTAAAGTTTTCGTCAAAATCAAATACACTCCAGTCCAGTGTGGGGCAGCAGGGAGGAAACGCACCCAAATCACCACAAGAGAGCATGTAACGAAGATTGCATTGTTGTTATTTTAAATTCAGATAAACCGAGCTACTAAAACAACAGAATAATGTGCTCTCTGGAGTTTGAGGTTGTCTCTGTTCTGGAGACACTTATACATTCAACGGTAAACGAAATGAGTTCAATACTGACACAGACTACAGCAGACGAGTCTGTCAGCATGGAGTTTACAGTAAGTCTACATAAAGTGAATGAAATAATATGCTTTTATTCGTTGGCGACAATAAACAACGTGTTTAATGAATGATATACAAGTTAGACCAAATATAAGTGTCTTTTTAAAAGCTACGCATTCCATATAATACTCTTATAAACACCAACTAGTAAAGAGCTGTCAGGATCAAAAATTATTCCAAGACTCAGGAAGATTCATTCGTGTTCTCAGCAAGGGAACTATACAGAAGAAACCCTTTGAGGCCAGTTTATATACAGGCATACAAACAGATGTAGATGCATTGTTTTAATCAATGGCCTAAGCCGTTTGCTTGGCAGAATCATATTGATCAGTGAAATAATTGTCAACACAATATTCCTGCAACTGGCACATTCCAGTCATTCAACTGATTGTAAACTACAGTTGAGCATGTGATTATATCAAGAAGCACATACGTTAATAACACGAACTTTGGGTTCTTTTAAAAGTATACATGTATAAAAAGAATATAAATAGAATATATGCAAATGAACAAAATTGATTTATCTAACAATAGCATACATTCAGCTTCTCAGTTTATACACTGGTTGTACTACATCAGTCATCCTTAACCATTCAAACCTAAATAAACAAACAATCCTAACCACTGCAGAAATTTCAATGGTTTCCACTACAAATTGTATTAAAAACATTAGAAAATCCTGCAAGTTTAGCCATTAAAACCAGTACAATTAAATGCTTTCTACTGTCTTTTGGAACCCAGTTAGACACTCCTATCCCATTAGGATTTGTAGGTTTTACCATGCTACCAACGGAAGGCAAAAAATGACCAGTTAAGACACAAATGATGATTATAATTCACATTAAAGTAAAGCAATATCATTTTTATTACAACCTTTACAAATGGTTTTACCATTACAAATTACCCCTTTCTTATCTTTGCAACATGCTTGTACCTTACATTCCTACTCATTACGCTCCTCTAACTCTGGCCTTCTTGCTGTCCTTCGGTACCGCCTCTCTTCAACGGGGGGCAGATCATTTAGTGTCACTGCACCCAAACTTTGGAACTCCTTACCACAGCGGTTCTCAAACTGTGGTACGTGTACCACTAGTGGTACACGGAGAAATCTCTGGACAATTAAAGTTAAAAAATTAACACACTTTCGACCCTTTGATGTGTACGATAACAGCAATGTGATCAGTAAATTGATTTTAACAGGTTAAACATTTTATTTAAGTGGCTGACAATAATAAATATTCTTAACTAGAGGAATTAATCTGCCTTGTTTTTGACCTGTGCAGTGCTGTAGCTGCTTTATTAGGCCCACTACGCTACTGTACTTCAATAACAGTTATTATGGTGGTACTTGGAGAGACAATTTTTTTCTGAGGTGGTACAAGCTTGAGAACCACTGCTTTACCACATTCACTTCGTTCTGTTTATAATATCTCAAAGAATTCAAATCATTTCTTAAAACTCACTTGTTTTCTGAATGCAACACTTCAGATTTGATAAACTGACCTCCTTTGTTTGATCCACCTGTATTCCACATATTTGTCTCCTAGGTCTTGTTTTGTATTTCCAGTTTGTTGTTTTTGATTCCCTGTATGTTTGCGACCCTAATGTTGTCTCTTCTTGTTTACTGTTTCTTTAATGTCTGCTTGTACTATCTTTTTTTGTTACATTCTTTATAAAGTGCCCTTGAGCTCTGGAAAGGCAATATATAAATAAAAAAAATGTATTATTATATTATTATTATTATTATTATTATTACAAATTCTATGACAGTTCGTGTATTGGGTTTTTGTTAGGTCCACTGATATCTACATTATTGTAAGAAAAAAAAGATCTAATGCAGTTTTGATTCCAAACTAACTGACAGCTTAATTAAGGCTCCTTTATGATCTCTATGTTTAAGGACCAGCTGAACTGTGTGTTTGAACATTACGCAAAAGAAGCTGTGAAGAAAATATGCCAGATTTTCTCTGCACTCCTGTATCCTGACACGAGTCCGAGTGCGCAGGCAATGAGACCGAAGCAAGTTGAGGAAGGTCAAAAGGCTCAACTGGAAGAAACTGACCTACCAGATGTTGATGTCCACAGAAGTCAGTCCACTGACCAGCTATCACTAGGTGAGATTCTGTTTCATCTACACTACTTTGCTTCTCAGTGCATATCTTTAAGATTTATGATCTGTTGTGTCATTGCAGTGTCAGCTGATAAAATCGCTGTTGTTGTGAGCTGGAAAGAGGAGGAGGTCATACACACTGAGCATGTAAAAACAGTAAGTTATTCACAGATCACAGTAAAATGCAACAGTTGGGTTCTGAAGTTCTTTTATTTACATTTACATTTAGTCATATAGCAGACACTTGTGACCAAAGAGACTTACAATTGATGAGGTGTTCAGCAATTCAACAAGAGGCAATACAGATGAGAAGTGCTATTTATTCAGACTAACTTGTTTGTGCTCAGAGAATTTAGTGCTAGAGTATGATTGTTTTTAGAGAGAGGCAGAGAGAGAACGAAAGTGCTTCAGTAGGTGGTATTTACTGTAGAAAGATGTTTTTAATAGCACCACATAAACCTTTTCATACAGATACTTAAGGTTTGAGTTATGGGATGTGCTTTTGGTAAAAAAGACATTCCTGTGTGATTTAAAATAAATAAATAAATAATAATAATAAAAATAAGTTGAATTGCTGAATTCCACCCATGAAAGTTGTAAATTAGTTCTTCGCTTTACAGTAAAATGAATTTTAAAAAGTAAATCATAAAAATGAACATATAAGTCATGGACCACGAGACTTCTTTTGTTATATAGGATATATTTGTAGGAATAGTCGGGGTAATAATAAGAATAATTCAAAAAGCTTTCTTTTCTGACAAAAATTATTAAAATATTAAGTTATTTCTTAAAGTCATTTTGTATATGTCCTAACGTAAATATATAAAAACATACTTTGATTAGTATCATTGTAACACGTGGAATGACACTGACAACAGAGGTGCGGATCCAAATGTAGGTTTATTAGCAAGGTCAGGAAAGCAATGGTCAACAGGTGCAAACAGATGTGTACAGACATTCCAGAATCGTAGTCAGTGGGCAGGCAGAAGGTCAGAGGCAGGCAGCAGACAGGAATATACAAATATACAAGGCAGGGATCTAAAACACAGAAAAGCCAGAAAAGGGAAAACCATTGTAGTGTCACTAAAACAGTAGACAAGACTCAGCCCTGACTGTGTGTTTATGTGGTGATTTTATAGTCCGGGTAATCAGCTCATGAGCAGCATCAGCTGTGGGAGTGTAATCAAATGGTGACTTGGAGCAGGTGTTGGTGTGTGTTGTATGACTGGATCTGTAGTCCATTTGCAAGCAGTTTTGTAGTTCATGAGATGTGTGTGTGTGTGATTGTGACAATCATGCAATGCTAAGAGCTTAATTTAGACAAATTTAAAGGCGATTTTTCTCTTTATTACAGATATTCAAATAGTTGGTTCTTTGCCAAATGTTGTATGTTACAAACCATACATCAGAAGAAAGCTTATTTTTTCAGCTTTCATGTGACAAAAAAAATAATGTAAAGATGTAAAAGTGAGAAGTGGTGTTAGTGAGATCAGCAGGGGGCGCTTAACTTGTGGTCTGTGTAGGTCATAATGCCCCAGTTTATTGATGGGGCACCGTGTTTCGGATGAGACATTAAACTGAGGATCTGACTCTCTGTGGTCATTGAAAATCCCAGGATGTCTTTAGAAGAAGAGTCGGGGTTTAACCTTGGCATCCTGGCCAAATTTGCCCACTGGCCTTTGTCCATCATGTCCTCCTAACTATCCCTATATCATAATTGGCTTCATCACTCTGTCCCCTCTCCACCAATCAGCTGGTGTGTGGTGTGCGGTCTGTCACAATATGACCAGGTGGATGACGCACACTGGTGGTGGATGAGGAGATTCCCCCCAAAAATGTGTTAAGTGCTTTGGTTGTCCAGAAAAGTGCTATATAAATTTAAGGTATTTATTATTATTATTATTATTAATTATTATTTAAAAATCAGTCCAAAATGTGGTGACGTTTGTACCCTACACACTATAGTACAGTTGTTTAAAATTTCTTTAGTGATAACCAATTTTTTCTGTTTTGAAAAGGCTACTAAAATACAGAAGATAAAACGTTGGTAGATTGTTCAGAAAGTGACGACCATCCTCAATTTGTGCTGTTGCAGGACAATGATTCTGTGGAAGAAGTGGAAAACACAAATTCTTCAGAGGCTCAGAATGATGCAGACGAATCTGTAAGTGTTCCAAAAAGCACAGGTGTGCAGTTGAGCCGTCGGAAGAAAAATAAACCGTTCAGCTGTAAACACTGTAAAAGGACATTTGAGTCGCTCGTTCTGCTGAAAGCCCATCAGGTTGTTCATGTCAAATCAGAAAAGGCCTTCATCTGCTCGCAGTGTGGTCGACGATTCGGCAGTAAAGACACCTTGGATGTACACTATCAACTTCACACTGACAACAGCCCTTATGTTTGCAATAATTGCGGCAAGATCTTCACTGAGCACAAACAGCTGCAGAGTCACCAGAGGGTTCATAACGAAGACCGGACGTTTACCTGTAAAGTGTGTGGGAAGTCTTTCAAACAAGCTTACGGTCTCAGGAAACATCTGGTGGTGCACTCGACGGAGAAGCGGCATAAATGTGACATCTGTGAGAAGAGCTTCCACTTTCGTAACAATTTACTTCGCCACAAGAGAATCCATACAGGTGAGAAGCCGTTCACCTGCCAGACATGCGGGCGAAGTTTCAACCAACTTGATACACTGAAGGGGCACAAGCTAACGCATACCGGCGAGAAACCGCACAAGTGCAAAATGTGCAATAAGGGCTTTGTCCAGAAGCAGATGCTCCGGTTGCATGAAGGAGAGTATGAGGGAGAAGGTGGACACAGCTGCTTTGTTTGTAATGTGCTTGTGGGATGCAAAAATGGCCTACAAGCGCATTTAACCGTCCACGAGGGACAGATTCCAGTTGTCTGTTTGGTCTGCGGAGAGAGCATTGTCTCCACCTTGAAATCTCATCAACACAATGTCTTGAAATCTCAGCAACACAAGGCCGTGAAACCTCGCCAACACAATGCCTTGACATCACAGCAACACAAAGACACCATCTCCACCAAATTCAGCTGTAGCACGTGTGGTAAGTTCTGTCAGAGTTTTGCCAGTTTGAACCTTCACAAGATGATTCATACAGGAGAAAAGCCGTACAGCTGCTCAGAGTGTGGGAAGCCTTTCCGGCAAAAGAACAGCCTTAAGGCTCACCAGACCTTGCATACCGGTGAAAGACCTTTTCATTGTGTGGAGTGCGGAAAAAGCTTTCACACTTTAGCAAATCTCCGTCGACATGAGCGCATACACACTGGAGAAAAGCCGTTCAAGTGTGGCATATGCGAGCGGGAGTTTAACCAGTCAAATTCACTCAAAGCTCACATGCACATTCACACAGGGGAAAAGCAATATATGTGTGATAAATGCGGGAAGAGCTTTGCTTATCTAAGAAATCTGAAGTCCCATAAATGTGTGCAGATTTAAAGGGTTTGTTGTAGTGAAATTAAAGATTTGTTTTTTTGTTTTTTATATTATTGAAATTAGGTTTTCAGATTAATGTCAATGTGCTCCATTGACTTTCATTGTATTAACAAACAAAGAAAACTTTTGCTTGCCACAGAAAAGAATAAGGTCATACATATTTGAGTAATCGATAACTTCTGTTATTTGAAATTTTGCCATCACCCAAAGGTTGTCTAAATTCAAAAGTATTGCAATCAGTAGATCCGGTTTGGACTTTTCCCCCATATGAACGTACTCAGAAACTGCTTAAGAAGTGAGAATGAACCTCATTGATTTTGTAGAAGCAGCATTTCATGGAAACCTCATTGGTTTTAGTTTGGTTGAGCTTCCCTGACCGTATGAATGCTGGAAACATTATTTACGTTTTAATGTTCATTATTGAATAAGGTGTAAATTACATTTGTTTATCTTCTAAAGTGAAGGTATCTTAAGAAGACTTGGATTAAACCCCAATCCATACAAATTTATTTTTCAGTTTCTTCAACAGTCTGAGGTGTCAGAGGTTGAGTGAATACAATTTCAGTAGAGGGAGAAGATCTCTCAGAAAATATCTTCATTTGTTTCAAAGATGGACAGATTTATACGAGGTTTGGAATGTAATGAGGACCTGATGGTCGTTTTGTGAGTGAACTAAGCCTTTAAAAAGGGATCTATTAAGTTTGTTCTGATTTGTTCATATGATAAGTTCTTCAGTTCAGTGAAAATATCTTTGTAAAAGTTATTTTTAAAAAAGTTTGAATGTTGAATTCAAGGTAATTTGTTACAAATGTTACAAATGCTGGTGCTTTGTTACAATTAATAAATCAAAGTCATCATAGGCCTAGGCCTATAGTGTTTTATTGCATTGCAACTTTTTTCTTGTGCATTTAAAAGCAATAGCTTTTGAAAATGGCTACCATCACATTTCTTTTGGGGTCATTTTTTCAATTAACTTTTAGAACAAAGCGAACAAACATGTATTAATTTTAAGCTGGTCTGCCTTAGCTATTCTTTAATGTCAAAATTATTGTTACGTCAATCAAATTAAAGTAAAGGCGGGGTTTACGTTTCA
Source organism: Danio albolineatus (assembly GCA_903798035.1). NCBI lineage: Eukaryota > Metazoa > Chordata > Actinopteri > Cypriniformes > Danionidae > Danio > Danio albolineatus. The sequence continues at coordinate 21,074,657 of CAIGQQ010004837.1, read as the reverse complement.
CACTCAGAAGACGAGCGAAGCGTCAGTTTGACGTTGCAGGAGCACGAGGTGAGATTGAAAAAGCTAAACATTTTAATAACTTGCAAAGTGTTAAACAACTAACTGGCTGCGCAGGTTGTCAGATTGAGGACAGGAGCGAGTGGTTTGATCCGTCTTCTAAATAAAAACAACGGCGCCCGATAGAAGAAATATTTTCCATATTAAAAGGAGTTTTTGTCCTAACCGCACATGACTATGATCGTCTTAGGTAAACCTCGTGTGCTTTAGTCAGTGTTAAATGCTAACAATGTGCGTTTGAATGCCATTTTACATAACATTTATTGCCATATGCTAACCGAGAAAGCAGCAGCAGATAATTGACCTCAGACCCAGCAAGAACGTTCACTTAATGGTTCTCAAATATCTGCAAACATATGTTATTTTTATGCTTTAGAAGAGTCAAAAACTTACATACAGCACCTTTAAGTAAATTATGAGTAGCTACAAATACGACTGGATGTATGAGGCTACATTTTTTACAAATGATACTTCCCAGCTATAATTAATACAAATAACGTGTTTCCACATTACAGAAAATAGGCCTATGTCACATTTATAACCTTGTCATAACCTAAGACAAAACAACTAATAAAACATACTCTTGAAGCATTGCATTTTCTTACTCCCTTCTTCAGTTGACTATTAATCTTGCTTCTACTTAAGTTTTACTACATCTCATCATACTTCTTACAAATCAGTGGCTAGATTTAAAATGACACAACGATGTTCAAATGTTTATCAGATGTACATACATTACTAACTAAAATTTAGTCCAGACACTTTAATCTATAGATCAATTTCTTGTTGTATGTGGAACAGTTTTACTGATATGGACTGAAAAAAAAGCAACAAAAAAAATTGCAGAAAAAACAACATCCGTTTGTGGTCAGCTGTACATCCTTGTTGTGAGGCCTATATGTATTTCTTAGAAACACCGGTGTAAGTGAACACAAGTGAATATGATTTTCTGTGTTATGAAATGAGTAAGTGGAAATTCCCAAAAGCAATGTCAGCATCTGGCCTCTTTAAAGTAGTGTCACACACTCCTTGTGAAGTAAAGAGGCAGCATGTGTTCATCATAGAAGTTTATTTAATGAATAACACGTTAAATGTCAGATTATATTTAAATGCTACATCTTAAATCATACATCTTAATACATTCATACATATTGCTTATTGTTTCAGCTTGCGATAACATACAGGAGACAGAATGTGATTCAATGTACGGATATATTGTTATAATAAAATATACATGAGAAAATTATAAGATAAATGGTGAGAATGCAGCAGTTATAAAACAGTAATTTTAGAAGAACAGAAAACCTAGAAAGAACGCAATCAGAACCATAAGGTGCTCAATGTTTACAGAGAAACAGGTAGCGTTTGATAACAATGAAGGGAAGAGAGCCGGATTGGAAAGTTTTTGACCAGAGGAGCACATGGGTGTAGTTTTTACCAGCTGATTATTATTGTTAAACCACTCACTGATGTACAGAATGAAGACAGTGGAGCAATCCCATGGATTCCCATCAAGATGAATGCGTTTGAGCTTTTTTAAAGGCATTAGAGTCCCATCTTCTATTAAGCGCAGTTGATTAGATTTAATATCTAGTTCATGTAATTTTACTAAGCCTTCAAACTGTGCTGGATGAATGCCCTGGAGATAGTTTCTGTCCAAATGGAGCTCTTCCAAACCAACAAGAGTAGAAAACAATCTGCTGGGCAAGTATCTCAGATTGTTGTTTTGCAGGTGGAGCTTTGTGAGGTTTCTTAAAGATGTGAAGATGTCTTCTGGAAGGTTCTGGAGAAAATTGAAACTCAAATCTAGGTCTTTCAGTGCAGACAGATCATTGAAGGCATCTGATAAGATGGAATCCAACTTATTGTTGGACAAATCTAGAACCCTAAGGTTTGTAAGACCTTTAAAGAATCCAACAGGGATGGTTTCTATCTGGTTTTCGTTCAGCAAAAGCTCCCGCAACATTGTAAGATTAGCGAGAAGCTCTCTGTAAAGTTTTGACAGGTTATTATTGCTGAGTTTCAGAGACTGCAGTCGGTGTAGATTTTTAAAGGAAAACTTTGAAATGAAGCTGATGTGATTATTCTCCAGATTGAGCTCCTTCAGATTCTTAGCAAACAGGTGATTTGGAATCTCTGTGAGGTGGTTGCTGCTAATATCCAGTTGCTTAAGCTTCCTCAGCTTCTTAAATGTGTGAGAGTGAAGCTTTGAAATGTGATTGTTGTCTAATTGAAGATCCTTCAGTGCTGACAGTGGATGAAAGAGGTCTGGTGGAATCAATGAAATATTATTGCTGTCCAGCTGGAGCTCTTTTAACATACTCAGGTTTTTAAACACGTTGTTTGGAAACGACGTCAGTTTATTATGATACAAATTAAGGTTTTCAAGCTTCCCCAAGTCTTCGAACACATGCGGCGTTAGTGTCTGCAACTGATTGAAACTAAGATCCAAATAAACCAGCTGGGAAAGACTTCTAAAGGAACCATTTGAAATGGAAACAAGACCGTTATAGCTTAAATCCAGTTGTTTCAGTGAGAGAACCTCAGAAAAGATGTCATCAGAAATTGAAGTTATGTCATTTTTGTGAAGGTAGAGGCTAGTGAGCTTTGGGGTCTCCTGAAGGACAATGGTAGGGATGGCAGCAAGTCCATTTAGACCAAGATCGAGATGATTTAACCCAGTGGCACCTTTGAAACTCCCATTGCTAACACTTTCTAGACTGTTTTTTGACAGATAGAGTTTAGTTAGATTGGTGCAGTTCTCAAACACATTCACTTCGATCATCTCGATCATGTTATCTCGCAATTGCAGATCTTGAAGGGCAAGAGGTCCCTCCAGGACCCCATAGGACAAACTAAATATCTGGTTCATATTCAGATTAAGAGTTTGAAGTTTGGTCAAGCCATAGAGAAACATCTGAGGGAGGGTTTTAATGGCGTTGTTACTGAGATCCAACGTTTGGAGGTTCAGCAGCCCCTCAAATTGTCTTGGTGTCAGCACGCTCAGTCTATTTCCTCCAAGGTATAGATGTGTAAGACCTCTCACGTTCTGCCAGTTGGTATTCAGTGACAAATTGAAGACATTTTTGGTGAGGTCGAGAACCTTCAATTCATGCAAAGTTTTATTTGGGAGAGCCTGAATCTTGTTACGTGTAGCATAAAAATGCTCGGTACCATTAGGCAAAAGAGGGAACTCAAGCAGATTCAAGTTCCAACATGTTACAATGTCAACATGTTCACACGAGCAGGGTATCGGACAGGCATCAACTGCTGCGATGAGATCCAGAATCATCAACAAAGACCAAAACATTCTTAAAGATGTGATCTGCAACACTTAAACAAACCCACAAGTTACTTTGTGACACAATGTGAAACCAGGCATTTGTATATTCAGATCTTAAAATGCAGGTATGCGACTGGGTGACAGCGTTTAGATTTATTCAAGCTTAGATGCAACCAGGGCTTGACATCAGTGCTAGCCAACTTGACAAATGTGTTGGATTTTTGCATTGATGTGTAACGCAATCAGTGCCAATCACGTCTTTTGTGTGCAGTATTGAAATTTTATCATGACATTAGAGCGTGTTCTGTATAAGTGGATATTTTGAAGCAGAATTTAATTGTCTGACAGGAGAAGTCATATAAAACATCAAAGTAGGGAGGCGCAAAAATTAATGTGAGAATAATTGACCCTCTTTGAGATTTATGAAGACATAAACACACATGCACACACAAGAACAATATACAGTGGTAGTTTTTAAATCGGGCAAGTCAGTGATTCAGTATCCTAGTTGTAAAGAGATGCACTTACTTCATTGCTGAATGACTGAACTCAATTGAATGACTCTCGTATTATACAGGCTGCCCCACACTGGCAATTTCCTTTCAAATTTGAAAAGTACCATTCATTTTTCCAACATGTCTTAATTGTGTGTGAAAAAAATATTTTAAAAAGCTTATAACATGACTTATGCAGTTGATCAACCTCTATTTCCTTTGCAGTGGAAAGATTTGTAGATATTTATTTGCTAACTAGGGCCGGCCCTGTATTCTGGCCTAAGCAGAATAATTTTGGGGCCCTACCTTGCTCTAAATAGTGGAGTATTGCCATTGAAAACCAGCCCCAATGATTTTATTGCTTATTAAATACAATCAATGAAACAGAAAAGTAAAGTCTGATTTCTTCTACTTAATAACTGTCTGAATGATTTGGACATTTTAAAACACCACTGCTTTTGTCAACTACCAGCTTCAAAAATAAAGAATTATCTTATTATACCAGTGATTCCTATAGATTGAAGATCCTGTAGCTAAAGATTCCAGGTTGAGTTTTTTTTATTTTTCATAAATTCCAAAAGCAAAAACACTGCAATGAAATGACACTGAACAATAATTAGCCAAAAGTAAAATGCATTACTTGGTAATAAATATACATTCAATCTCATTAAAAACTCAAAAGAAAAAAAATAACATTAAAGCAAAGATTGATCCATAAATAATAAAATCAGTAAGCAAATAGTTTAAAGTAAATATGAGAAATATTCATATAAGAAAACATAAGAAAAAGGGAAGAAACAAATACTGGGTTAATGTTAATACCCAAACACAAACTCTATTATTCCCTTCTTCAGTCGCCTTCCCTCCATTCTTTATATTTGAGATGCAGGGTCCAGAGCTCATATTAAATTATGATTAATTCAATTAGGACATAACTTTTATAAACACGACTCAGGAAAAAATATTACTACAGAATATATCAGTTCCATTGTGTTCAGTTGCCTATGGGGAAATGACTAGGAATAATAAACAGCAGAAGACAGTCAATCGACTTGCTCTACAAACAAGTGTTTGCATGACTATACAGACAAAGTAGAATAAGAAAATAAGAAAATATCAGTTTGCAACATCAAGCAGCAAAACGAGCTGTTTTTAACGTTTAAAAATGAATTGATGTGAATGAGACCGGAAGCCTCGAGCCAAAAAGATTCAAAAAAGATTTGCACAGAGAATAAGGTCAATAGGGAGGGGTCTACCTACTTAGTATATTTACTAAAATGTATAAAATATTAGTATTTTTATTATTAATAAAATGTAAAGATTTGCTATTAAAGATTAAAGGAAACTTGCCGTTATTAAAACCCAATTTCCTAAAATCAAAAATATAGCCAGTAAAAATGCTTGAGAGACCTTTTCACTTTAGCCACAGTGGCTGATGAGTCAAACGTTAATGTCAAGCCTTGTGTGCAATATTTGAATAAACACGAATAACAGATCTCAGTCACCACTATGCAATTTACAATTTAATTATAAACAATGTAATTATATACAAACAATGTGTGTTTTTAGCTACATTTATATTTTGATAAATATTAATGCATAGACGGGCTTACCTGCATGAACAGCCAGCTTGCAAACTACAATGGTTGTGAAAGTAAAATGTGCCTTATTTCCACAGTAATAATGACCTGTCAGCAGAACAACAGAGCTTAAAAGACTCTGTTGATGATGTCACATGCGATACATCCTCAACCACAAAGTAAAACCTCACCATAGCTTGATAAAACTCAGCAAACAGCTGTGACATGCATTGCAGTGTGTAGCTAAAACATTAAATTCACATCCAAGACTAAAGAAAAAAAAGAAGAACAAATGACCAAAAAGACCAAATCCCCAGGACGTGTCCTAATACAAGGAAAAGACAAAATCTAGATATTAAACCCACATATCAGAAATCAAAAAATAAAATAATTCATAATGTGGGACATTCAAAAGTCACAATTCAATGGAGAAAACACTCTTTAAGGTGCACA
>CAIGQQ010004837.1:21050898-21068390 GCA_903798035.1 Danio albolineatus | reverse complement strand
TGGTTAGGCATGGGCCGGTATAAGATTCTGACGGTATGATAACCTTGGATAAAAATATCACGGTTTCACTGTATGACGGTATTGTGATTACTGCTCTAAAATATATTATTTTTAAGTATCTGGGTAAAAAACCAAACCCTTTTCCACCTTTGAACACAATATATTTTATTTTGAGAAACATTTAAAGTATTTTGGGGCAGTAAACATGTCAGGCTAATCCATTCAAGTGAATCTTTGACTTCTGCGGTGTTCATTTGTTTCAAAAACACAGATGTCATTACAATTTATACCTAAAAAACATGTAAATAAAAAAAATCTTACACATACCTTAGGAACGGTATTACAGAAAATTTTGGCAGTTTGAAAACCTTGACTTTTCCAAACGGTGGTATACCTTGAAAACAGTTATCGTCCCATGCCTAGTATTGGTACCTCAAAAGTATATTTTAGAACCTAAAAATTTTAAGAGTGACACTTTTGTACTTTTTAGGTACTAATATCTACCTTAATATAGACCCTTTAGGTACAAATGTATGTCTTTTGAAAAGGTACCACCCCAGTGACAGCTCACGTACCTTTATTTCTGAGCGTGCAGGTAAAGAATAGCTACAAAACAGTACAAGAAAATGATATTTGAACATCATGACATACAATAATCCAATATGACAGTTTTGATGCATTTATATAATGTTATTAAGCATATATATTAGGCTTGCATGGTTCGGGACCTGTAGAGCTGTGCATCAATGGATTAGTTCTTCAGTGTTTGGACTCTCAGTAGTGAATATTAAACCACACTAAACTGAACTAAACTGAACTTAAACTGAAAACTGGACTGACACTGTTTCAATTTACTATAATCCATGTGAAGCTGCTTTGACACTATCTACATTGTAAAAGTGCTATAGAAATACAAAGATGATTGAATTGAATACTCAAAGGCATATGTTATGGTATGCTGTGTTACGTTATCATCTTTCATTTCACAGTCAGACCTCCTGACTGTTCTTTGTCATTTTACTAAACAACAAACTGAAACCACAACAGGCGCAGCTTAACTTATGTGTATTTAAAACCAAAATATAAGTTGATAAAATATGCAACTTTGAAAAAGAAACATCTTAAATAAAGCTAAACAAATTGTTGCTTTTCCTAACGTGGGACAGTGGAAAATTGTATTTGAAAAAATATGACAAAGTTACATATTTTTAAAAAACCAAACTTGATTGGGCCAAAGGTAAATATAGTTGCCATGGGTAATTTTCCTACTAATTTATTTATTAATATTTAAAAATGACTAGAAAACACTGCTTTATATTAACTAATACAGTAATATAATGAACTTATTACAGTAAAAACAAAACAATCTAATTTATAACAGAATTAGACTAGTTTTTGCCTTAATTTGCTTGCCAATGTATGTCGATCGACAGTATTTACATTTTTAAAAATCTGATTCATTTACAACATTTAATTAGAACATTTAATTTCAGTTTGCTTTTTTGAAGCTCAGCAATTAAAAAAAAGATACCATCAAATTAGAAATGATGATCTCCGCGTTAAAGGTATTCGCTGTTTAACTTTGGCCCGCGGGCCCTACTTTGGCCATCTCTGCACTAGACGTTATGGTATGTGGTATGCTATTGTGTTTTCTTTGCTTGTCAAAGCAGATGTTTACACAGATTTGGCAATTAAACCTAAAATTTAGGGTCTCGTTAGGGTGTAGTAGAGTCCTGTTTACTACACATGCAGATGTTATCCTTTTTGCTAGTTTCTTTTTACATATCCACTCTGAAACAAACTCTTTATTCAGTCGGACAAAATCGAAAAATAATGTAATCCACTGTTGTGGCCAAAAGATGGCGCAATTGCTTATTCAGAAGAGTGATTTCAATTTGTCAGGACTGTATAGTATCTCTTTGGACAGAGAGACGTTTTTAGGAAATCGACAAAATATAGACTGTTCAGCTTATGAACAACATTGTTTACTGATATTATGGGTTTCAGGTCACCAGAAATAATGTACATTCAGTCAAATGATTGAAACAGAAGTCACTCTTCTGTATAATAATAGACTCACTTTATCTTTTACTTTACTTTATCTTAGTTTTTCTGTGTCAGTAAACATGTTTATGAGAAAACTGTGGAATCTGCATTTTTTTACAAACACTCCATCACAAGGACTCAATAATAATAATAATAATAATAATAATAATTTTTTTAAAAACCTGCTGAACTAACTTGGACTTGTCACGGCTATTGCTGATTTCTGGTGATTTGATGTGCTTCATTTATTCTCATTTGTAAGTCATTTATGTATTATGCCGAATGAATAAATGTAAATGTAATGTTTCCTCTTCCTCTGTAATTATCATACATACCATATGGATTTTTAACTGCTTTAGTCTTTTCCAAGTCAGAAATAATTAGCCTTGAAATAGATGCTTCTTTGAGATTGACCCCCTTCCTAAAGGCAACAACATTTCACAACCTATATTTCACCATGGAACAAATTATTGAAATCTTATTTTGAAGATGCTCACTTTTTTTTATTTTGCAATATATTTTTCCTGACATTAATAATAATTAAGTTTAATTTTATCAGAATAGAATTGTTAATCATTTCATTAAAAAAACATTTAAATGATCAAAGCATTACTTTAAGATCAATGAATATTTATTTATAAAATATTATATTTATTCATGGCTAATTGATTACATATCTGGGTTAAATAATCAGATTTCAGAGATTTTACTCATGAAATGATCAAAGTTACTAGATTACACGAGTACAAATCATTTACACAGTGACTAAATTATTTATTATTTAATATTTCTTCATATATCCTCATAATTATTTATAGTTTTTCCACTTTCTTTTTAAATCAGTCATGTTGTTTAGTTTGAATATTCACAATATAGTAATGTTTGTCAGACATTTTGTGGTTTTTAATGTGATGTAATGATTTCAAAACCTTTTTGCTACACTGAAAAAAAAGTTGACTCAACTTAAAATTTTAAGGCAACAAACTTAAAGACTTTTTCGAGAACTTAAATCAACTCAGGCGCAGTTATTGGGTTGAAAGTTGAGTCAACTCAAAAATGTCCTGAAGTTTGTTGCCTTAAAATGATAAGTTGAGTCAACTTTTTGAACAGTGTAGCTGTACCCCTTTGTACTGGTATTTTAATTTTTCAAATAATTTTACAATTTTACCTTTTTATCAACCCATAAAACTCCTGTTTCTTCATCAACACAATTATGTTTAACGCATATCATTATGTTGATAATGCATAAATATTATTTCTCTTTGCTGTTTTAATAACAATAATCCCTCTTAAATATATGGTTAGAAATAATCCAAAAGATTATATTACCTAAAATGTGTAGTCTAAGAGATTGCATAGCTGGCTACATGTATCATCAACCAATTTGTAATCCGAAACCAACGACAATGTTTATTAGTAAATAAACAAGCCAGCACAGATGCACTCGTTTTCTCTCGGAATGAGCGGCACTGTCGTACAGTGTCCAGCAGGGGGAGAGCTCCGCTTTCATTATAGGCAGGCTTGTTTGTCAGTCGGCGGGTCTGCTACATGAATGAATGAACAGTCAGTGTCTTTAGGACCATGGGGGAAGGGTGTGTATATGTGTGTGTGCGACTGTGTGTATGTGTGTGAGCGTCCGCCGCAGCCCTGCCCAGCCTATTCTTTCTCCTGACGTCCTTCCTTGATGCCAGTGTCACACGCTGCTGGGGATGAACATTTTACAGCCGCTGTACAGTTTTTATTAGCTAAGATTTACCGTCTGGGAGCATTGACAGACAGACTCTGCCTCTTTGAAAAGGATATTGCCCACAGGGTGCTTGTCGGGACGGGAGTGCGCTCGACACACGCTTAACAGTTAGCATTTCGTACTGTATCCGCCGATGTTTATTTATTAATATATTGTTTTCCTGGAAATGTGCACAGATGAGTCTTTGAAGGGGACAGCGCGTCCGTGGGAGTGGTTTATTTCCTCTGGACAACCCAGACTCATTGAACAAATGAGGCTGTTTTCATCTGTTTGATGCTGCGGTAGCTGTTTTTTCCTATTCTGTTCTGCTTTTGTTGTCTTTCTGTGTGTCTCGTGAACTACAGTCGACTCAACATACAAAACAGTCGCTGGTATGGGACATTCTCGTTTAGCTAAGGACAAAATGATCTATTGTTCCGGCTAGCCGAACCACCACAGACATGAGCATCATAGTATAGCCTTTTTATCTTTGTTCTCACCCCACCAGTATTGTGCATAGCATCCAACATACTTGACCAAAATGAGGATTGTTTATTAGGGAAAAACACTATAGTGGTGGTCGGAGAGGGCAGCGATAGCCTCGCGATACTGCCTCGGCTGCGGACTGTTTCTGGTCTGATTCAATTAGCAACTGTAAGCGGAGCGCTGAAATAAAGGCAGCGTTGCTGAAGGCTGAAGCTCAGGGACGATGTCCTCTCGCGCAGCGCTGCAGCCGGGGAACGACAGGAATGCAGACCACGTAAGTGTAAAGCTTTCTTACGTCATTTAGTTCCACTTGACAAACGAATCTTTAGAACGTTTGTCGTCAAAAGTAGCGATGGGAAGTGATGATGCTCGCTTTTCGAAACAGCGGAACAGAAAGGAGAATTCGACTTCTCTTTCACGTCATCAATTATTATTTACGACATCCTGGGCTTTAAATGTTATTTTTTTTTGGTATTGTTGAAATACAAGAGTGTGCGTTTGATTTTTTGCGTGTTGTAGTTCAGTTTATTGCTCATTCAAGTCGTAATCATATTCCTGGAAAAACGAAGTAGACATGATGCCTACTTTGTATTTATGCTAAACAATTGCTGCTAAAAATAATGTACAATTTATTGCTGAAAAACACAAAGCCCTCATAATTATGTGTTGGAATACATATGTGGGCACCAATTAGCTAATTTGTTACCAGGACCCCTCACGAAAATATGTTATCTCCTTACGAAAATGAACCGTGGTTGTACTACAAATAAAACAAAAATGGTAGTTAAAACATTGTAACAACAAATTAACCACGGTTTTTGTTAAACTAATCTTGGTTTAATACGAATTAACCTCATTTTATACTTATTTAACAATGACTAGGTTTATTTTTGCATTATAGGCCTACAATTATTTTATTTTCTTGTTCAGAATGATGTATTTGATGGACGAGGACATCGTCTTTCCAACCATAGCTCCATCTTATCCTCATGTAGTAAAAATATTATTAAAGGTAGCCATGCATGGTTTTATCATTGTAAAAGTGTATAAACCATGGGTTTCTTTTATTCTTATTATATCCAAATCAACAGTTATGGTATGGCTGTGGTAACTAAAAACCTTGTTTTTTTAGTTTTGGGTTTTTTTGTAGTAAAACCATCATTAATTTTGGTAAGAACATACTCTCAACATATTATTTTACTAAATCATCGCCATGTTTTAATAATTTGTTTCCTTGTTGTTGAATCAAAATGAGAAAGCAAATTTGTTTGACATGAGTGCAATGTTCTAACATGAGTAAACAGATTATTAACTTGTAGTAAAGATTTATAGTAATTGGCCCCGTTTTTATTCAAATGGGTGAATGAATTAGTAAATGATAGAGGTTACTAAACCAAATATGTTTCTTCAAGTAACGTGCAGGTTTTTTAGATATCAATTCCATTTGTAGCATTTCTGTTTTTCGACAATTAACATATTTTATATCAGCCCAATGATCAATAACAAATCACTCCAAAAGTATACATTTTCTTCAGTTTTTGGTTTATTACAAACTTGACATGTCTGAAAAAGTTCTTGATTTTAAAATAAATGTATAAGTTGTGCCGACTTTGTGAAACAGTTCAATCAATTCACTGAAAAGAGTGTTAATTACTAGTCATAATTTGTAACTAGCCAGAAGTTTCATGTTAGTGTTTGGGGCTGCTATCAAACTGTTCAATTGACTAATAAACCAAAGAGTCACATTTGTATTAAAACCTGAGTTTTCAATAAACAATATCTTACTCCTACCTGAAAACTTTTACAGAAGTGACATGCGATGTGTCAAGAGCTTTCAATAATGTTTGTTAGACCAGAAATAGATGCTTTTACAGACAATTTATAGCGTTTCATTTGTGGATGTTTTATTTACAGCCATTTGTAGTTGATGTTATGTGTGTCCTGATGCAAAATGTTCTTGGCAAACCTCAGGCCTACGAGATATCAACTAAACCCGCTTAACTTCTTTTATGGCCAATATACTTTGAATTCAGCTTTCATAGGCCAAGCTATGATATATGTACTCATAGACAGAGCCATAAATATCAATATTCACATTACTTCTTGATGGATATCAGCATTTAATGATTTTTTTTCTCTCTCTCTCTCTCTCTCTCTCTAGTTTATACATTTTTTGTATATTTCAGTAGCACAATTATACTTATTGTTTATTGTATTTTTTTAACTAAATTCTTAAAAGTTAGCTTGTTTGATGATGTGCACACTGTACACATGTATGTGTGAACTAATGGCAGGCATCTTATTTCAAACAACAAATCATTTTTGCAAGCAAGACTTGGACGGTAGCTTTTTTTGTACACACAGTTAATAAAATTAAAAATTATGGTTTTGGGTCCACTTGCAATCTGTTATGTAACTATAACTTATTAAATGCCATGTCTATGATTATGTCAAGAATTACTAACATTATCTAGTAGGCATGGGCTGATATAAGATTCTGACGGTATGATAACCTTGGATAAAAATATTACAGTTTCACGGTATAGTGATTACTGCTCTACAATATATTCTTTTTAACTGTCGGGGTAAATAACAAAACTTTTTCCCTTTTAAACACAATATATTTTATTTTTAGAAAAATGTTAATTATTTTGGAGAAGTAAAAACAGGCCGAATAACTCAAATGAATCATTGACTTCTGCTGTCTACATTATTTTCAAAAACACAGATTTCTTTAAAAATTCAAACGAAATCTTTGTATATATATTTTCTGTTGGAGAGACTGTTGTTGTAAAAAAACTTTAAAAAGTAAAAAAAAATCTTACATCAATTTGATGGTTTTAAAACCTCCAGTTTTTCAAAACGTGGTATACATTGAATACGGTTATCATCCCATGCTAGTAGCATTAATATAATAGTTCACCCAAACTTTGATACTTTTGTAATTTTGGCCAGTGGCCACCCTTATGGCTTTCTGAACTGATTGATCTTTTCCATGCAAAAATTATTTTACAAGAAAAATAAATAGAATAAAACCCAAAGCACCATATAAATTGTAAAAATGGCTTCTGCGCTTTGTTTTAAGTAATCTTTATCCATTTGGAAGCTTTTTACTCAGATAATTACGTTTGCTGTTTGTTCAAATGACTTCTTTAAAATGATCTGAAACAAGACAATTCTTGAGTTTTTTTGGGAACAACTTAATTATTATATGTTCAATCCCCTTAAATTCATAAAAACTAATAAGTTAACTTAATTCCTTCATGTTGTCCTAACACAAATTGATTGTGTAACTCAGCATTTTTTACAGTGTAAGATACACAAACTTTTTTGCAGAATGTTTGAAAATGTTGCAAAATGTAGTAAGATCATGCCAAAGCAGCAATACATTTTCATCTGTGGCCAATCTCCGTGCAAAGATGGCTTTGACACATTTTGTAATTAACAGTTCAGAAGTGCTGTCTCTATTTTCACCTCAAACTGTCACATAATTTGCGGTTGGTGTACTTACTGTTACCAGAGCTCTTTATTATGCAAGTTGGATGCCAGGTTTCAGTTTACCTGGCCTAGGTCTTGAATAGTTCATCAGATGTAAAAGACATCTGCTTTCCACATTGTTACGTCACATGCAACAATTTAATTGCTCGACAGAATGTTGATTGCTTATTGCCACTGTAATCTGAAGTCAGATTATACATTATGCAAAACCCACAAAGGGAATCCTAAACTGAGTGACTTAATGGAGAATACAATAGATTGAAAAATATAGTAGCAGATGTCGATTTGCAACAAGCTACATTAATGAAGGATAAAAGTATTGAAAATGCTGCATAGTTTTTGCTTTAATTATCCAGCACCTCTATCTGCACAGACACAGCAGTGCGGCATGTCACACAGAGGCACGACAAGTCCTTCTAGAATGATGAGAAGGGATGAGATAGCAAGCAAGATCACAAAGCAAACACAATGCATCCACCAATCTGAGAGGTTATGTAAACACTCTGTCTAGCCATGGAGCAAGAGTGGAATGGGGATGTCAAAACAGAGTCTGCAAGTGAATCCGCAGATTGCATCTAGTAGAGAAAAATTGTAATCTGTCACAAAGACTGTAAAGTTATTATTCTAAAGGACTGGGTCAACTAGAGAAGGAAGCCCGGAATATGAAAATGAATTCATATTTTTTTGCCATGTTAGATTTGGTCCAAATGGCAGCCATCTTTACAACCATCACATTGAAGCAGCTTAAAAAGATTTCATCCAAAAATGTAAATTGTGTTATTGATTACGCCCCTTAATGTCATTCCAAGCCACTGAGACCTTTGTTCGTCTTTGAATCACAAATTAAGAAATTTTAGATGATATCTGGGAGCTCTCTCATCGTCCATAGAAAGCAATGGGTTCAACTCATTCAAAGTTCAGAAAAACACAAAACAGATTCCTCGACACAGACCATATGCCTTCAGTCGTTAAATGAGAAAGTTATCAAGCTATGACAATAATTTTGTGCACACATAAAACAAAAATAATGAATTTATACAACAATTTCTTGTCCTTCAAACAGAGGAAGGTGCATATGAGTATCTGGTGGGGTATACATTAGTGTTCTCAAGAATGCGTGCCCTATACTGACACTGAGGAGAATAAGCGTTCAATGAAGTCGATATTTTTGTTTTATCTGCACACAAAAGTATTGCCATAGCTTGATAACTGGCTGAACCACTGAAGGCATATGGTCTGTTTTGACAATTTCTTTGTGTGCTTTCTTTCAGATTTTATCTGAAATATCTTATTTTGTTGATATTATAAGAAATATCTTATTTTGTCCGACAATGAATGAAGGTCTCAGGGGTTTGGAACAACATGAGGATGAGTTGAACTAAACTTGTCCTACTCTATTTGACTCCTTTTTAAATATGTGTTGAAACTTGCAGCTTTCATGGAGAGCAGACACTTTGAATAATGTCTGTATCAGCTAAAACATTTTGGTGTTGAACGATTAATATTTGTGTGGTAGCTAGTGTGGATGTTTAGCTTACGTTGTCAAAATGTTAAAAGAGGAAATTCACTGGTTAGGTAAGGTTTGCAAGTGTCCACATAGTCAACTTCCTCCAGTACTTCCTCATTAATGATTTTTTAAATGTTCTACACATCATTTGCATACCAGCAATAATAAAAGTTGGGACCTCTGTTAGGTAATGAGGAAAAAGTATAGGTATTATTTTTTTAATACAATAATTAGCTATTTAAAGCTAATTGACGATGGGGTATTCTCAACCACTTCCAATGGTAGAACAGTTAGAAGAGTTCACACAAGAGTGTTGTAAAATACATTCAGATAGCCACAAAAACCTCGTGATCACTGTTAAACTTTGTGAGAAATCTCCGTAAAACAAGTTATTCATACTTTCCTGCATTGTGCCAAAATACATGGATTAGGTTCAAAACCATAAGCTTAGTGTGCTCCTCATGATTTTGTAAAAAAATGATTCTTACCTCATAATCTTTAATCAAACACTATATATATATTTTTTTTTACTTCTGTTCAGATGAAGTGGCTTTTGGGCGGGTCTATCAGGCCTCGTCTACACTAATACGTTTTAGTTTTAAAACACATAAGTTTTGCTATGGTTACTCCTTCCGTCCACACCACTTGAGTTTTCGTTTTGGTTTTAAAACGCTGCTGCTCCGTGTCAGTGTGGATGGGGGAAAATGAAGGCATGGCCGAGACACTTTTTCCTCAATATTAAGTTCACAAAGTTCAGTCTTGCATCCTTTCCTTAAGTTCAGACTTTGCAAGTTTGATATGGAAAACAAACTCCTCAGGACACGTCGGGTAAATCCTCAAAGGGAACAGTGTACTTTATAACGTCATTCACATAAACCTGTCTACGTTGCTTCACTTTCTCCATCAGTAAAATGAAAACATGATATAAGGATCTACCTATTTTCATTTTGATATTAAGAACTTAACAGATACCAAAACTGTTGAGGTGTTGTCTTCACTATATATTTATGCTAAAACAGAGCCTATAACATAACTGCATCTTTTCACTTTCATTGAAAAATATGAATTATACCCTGTCTCTTTTGCTGAATATCAGTTTTATTAATAAAAAATGGCCATTATAAAAGTATAACGTCTACGATATAGGAAATAAAGACAAGCAGTCAGTCAATGTGCAGAATCAGTGTACATGGTTAAATTAATATATTAACTTATCTTTGCACTCAGCCAAAACATGTTACCTCAGAACAAGTAACAGATTCAAAAGAGCGAAGAGTTGTTAGATAGAGATCAGATGAATTTAATATCACGTTTAACAATTATAGTGAGATGAAATCCAGCGGAAGGTCCTTGATGAACTATCCGATGTGCGTTGCTCTTATCTGGGCAGGTATACTCAAAGCACCCATTGACTACCTGGAGCTCAGACGTCCGCATATGCTGCAGCGCATGTCAGAGTGTGTATGTGGTCAAGTGATGTGCATTTTTAGGGTGTAGTGTGCACAGAGAAATTTTCAGAAACACCAGGCAACGCTGTTTTAAAACGAAAACATATTAGTATAAACAGGGCCTCAGTCCTTTAGGGTGTACCATTCTGTGTCTTGCCTCTGCTCTGCTTTTGCAGGAGGCTATGGCTCAAACGAATATGATACAATTCAGTCTTTAAAATTTTGCTTGTCATCATCGGGCACCTGAAAACATTCAACGTCATTGATTCCGGTGGACAATAATCCTTCACAAGTTCAAATGTCCATTTAAATTTTCCTACACTTTGTATACCAATTAACCAATCACTTACCAAAGAACAAAATTATCCCCCATCCTACAATTTTCTTTCTTATTTCAGAAACCATTTCAATTGGATGTATGTCATGATAAATTCTGTTTGTCAGGACAAAAAAGGACAAATTTAATGTCAGTTTTCTGGCAACTTTAATGCTGCATAGAAATATTAATTATTTTTCTGAACATCAGGATCACTGAAGATGCATGGTAATACCAAACGAAGACTTGAAAACTTGTTCTCAAAGTGACTTCTGTGTGACCTATGCATCATGCTTCACTACATTATTGACAAATGACTCTTTCTGCTTGCAAAATTTGACTAATTTGATTAAAGATAAGAAGCCTGCACTACTATGTGCTGTTTGGCTGTGTGTGTGTGTGTGTGTGTGTGTGTGTGTGTGTGTGTGTAACAGCTACAGCTTTGTGGTTAAGTTTATTTCAACAAGCCCTGTTGTTGTTGTTTTAGTCCAATTTATTGAACACTTTTAATGTTTTCTGAAGCTGTCCAGTTTTAGCCTTTGCAAACAGATGAATAAAGTACAGACCATGTTTCACCTGGCAACAAACCGGCAGCTTTTGTGTTCATTTTATTTAAAAATTCATGTTATGACCCATTCATGACAAACAGTAACACACGTTCACCCTCTATATACCATAGTTGTGACTAGACATTATGCCTCCACTTTGAGCCAAAAGAAATTCGCTAAGAGGATTGTTTTTTCATTGTTTCTCAGTAAAGCGGGAAAGCTGATCCAATGCTGAGGTCAGATAGGTAGGGGACCACAAGCCTGGTGGCTTGTTTCTGAGGAACTAGTGAAACCAACCTCATGTTCTGAATAAAGAGGTTATTGTGTCTGCTGTATGTGAGGGAAGCAATGGAACTGAACTGGAAGGGCTATCTTTTATATAGAGCATTTGCTCCTCAGTTGCCTTTAAATATTAGGTATGTCTTCAAATTTGCTTCGGTGACGACGAAGGGCTTATTATATCTATGAAGTTATCTTGTTCTTTGACTAATCACTACAAGTAAACATGTTTATCTTCGGTAACCTTTAACTCTGAGCATGTTTTTAACCAAAAAAGTCTGTGTTTAGACAATCACACCATCAGCATGTTTTTATGCATGTCATTGTGGAAGGATTGCGCCCCCCTGTTTCGTTGCCACGCCGATTGTTGCTCTTGACAACTGATATTGATGTTGTCTCCTTGTGTATTTGGCAAATGTGTGTAAGTGCGCATGAGGGGGTTATGTTACTAGTTGGTGGGGAGGGGGTTGAGGAGCACGGTTAGCAGATGGACCTCAGCTGGGGCTTTTTTATTTGGCCCTCTCATCTGATGCCAAGGTGAGACTTTAGCTCCGTAGTCATGAGGATTGCTGCTTGTCTGTGATGGCTGAACCATTAGTTATTCAGATGGTTTCACTCATGGCCGAGGCACTTACTAAAGGGTAACAAGTAGCAGAGGAGCTGATGGCATTTCAGTCACAAGGCATGAGTCAGTATAGAGGCAGTGCCTTAGAAATGGGTCATCCGATAAACAGAGGAAGATTGCATGTTGATTTAAATATATGAATCTCACAATAATGGTGGATTAGGGTCTTTTTATAAATAGACCTGTCATTTAATTAAAAATATTAATGGTTCAATTAATAGTTGGATTATTAAGCACAGTTCGTTTAGAGGGTTGAGTTATTGAGACAATTTTCCAGAAGTAGTTTGATTTATTAGCTCTTGATTCTTTTAAACATAACATAACGTAACCATGTTATCTATCTCGAAAGCAATCTGTCGAAGAGGGAATGTCATTCAGTTAAAATATTAACAGTTGACTGCATGAGGTGTTAAATAAGTAATGACAGCTAATTGCCAGGGCTAGGTATTATGATACAGATTTTCAGATTCAGCTTCTGCCCAAGCTCTTGATTAACCCACATTAGGCATTTGAAATATATCATATGTCATTTGCTAAATGTTACAATGCTCATAGGAAGATCATATTTACAAGTTGCAATGGCAATCATAATTAGATTACAATTAATTAACAAGCCTGAATAAATACTGATACAAATGCCTGAATTCAGTTAGATTCTGATCCAGAGTCTTTTCCCCAATTTCTTTTTATTATATTTTAACCTGTATATACACATTTCCATGTGTCAGATATAACACAAACCAACAAACAAACAAATGAACAAACAAAACAAAAGGCTAGTCAGTATTTTATATTAGAGTACAATATCACCTTTTACTAATCATCTAGTAAAACATTCCCAAATCCACCATCTTTTAAAAACAACATAAAAGCTCCCCAAACTCTATCAAAAATTATGTATTTATTTCTTAATATACAAGTAATTTTTTCCATTAGCATGTTTGATACCATCTCTTTCGATCCACAGTCTTTTGATTCAGTTTTGATTCTGATTCATCAAGACATTTCTGTCATAATACCCATCACCACAGAACATTGCAGGACAGTTATTGAAAGTTTGAACCACACCGGATTTAAACTTCTACAATTTCGAAACATCTAAAATTGTTTGGTTTATATGATGGTGTTTTACCAGTATTGATTAACAGAAATGAAATCCGAAATTCAACGCTGAAACTTTAGCTGTTCTCCGCGGTCTCCTTTCATGCTTTTATGCAAACAACAATATTTAATCAAAACATCAGAAAATTAGCGTATGTGTCTACTTTATCCACCTGTGATCTGATTGACCAAAACACATCATATTATCAGGTGTAAACAGGGCCTAAGAGTCATTTGCGTATGAATCAAGCTACTGTAATCACATTTGTTTTTGTATGCAGGCGATTATTATTGTGGCCGATAACAAAAAGTGGCTTTGGAAGTCAATATATTGTTTGTTTTATTTCCATATGAGTGAACATAAGCCTATAAAGAGTGTTCAAACCAATAAATCCTTTTATACTGAACCTGTTTAAGAAGCCTGAAGCTTTGCTGCGAGCATTTACTCTGGAAGCCACGCCAGAACACCGCTATGAAGGGATCAATTCGAGACAGGAAACCATGCAAGTTTGAGTTCTGCCAACGTTCTTCACACCTGGCTCGAGCACACACCTGTTTCCCACACTTTTATCTCACATCAACACAATATAGAGTAGTGGAGTTGTGAACAGCCCGAGCTCATTGTTGTGCATTCGTTTAAAGGAAACGCTGTGAAAGAAATCAGCACAGAGGAAACTGGTCTGCAGCAATGCAGCAATGTTCACGGGACAGGACAGGACAGGACATAGACCCCTTTAAATGCATTTTGTGAGCTAGTCATAAGATGCAAAAGCAGGATGTGTGGCTTGATGGATCAACCCTGACCCATCTCTACACCCCTAACATGTGCTCCTATCCCACCCCGGGCAGGATGCTGCCCTGATAGGCAATCTATTGTCTTGGTCTAGGGTGGATCTTTTAAGTTATGTTATGTTAACTACAAGGTCTCGATTAGAATGCATGTTTAAATTTTTGATTCCTCTGTGGTATCACCTCAGATACAGCCATTTAATATGTGTACCATCTCTATATAGCTAACACTTCTTTGTCTGTTATGATAGTCATTGGGTCAGGTTATTTCATTTCGACTTCTAAATTCTTGCTCTGTCATGAACAAGAAACATGTCAGACATGTTACTTCATGTCTAATGATTGGTTTATGTATTTTACAACATCCAGGAGGTCCTATAGAAGCTATCTGACATCCGCAAACAAGAACATCAACAAACTAAAATGTTTCCATCCACCTATTTTATGAGCAATTTCTAATATCCCATAAAAACGTATGCAGAACTGAGTAGAATTAACTATATTGGAAAAATAAACTACAATGGAAACACATTTACTGAATAAATTCCTGCATGCACGTCAAAAAAATTGATTTTGTTTTAACGAATCATGTGATAACAAAAATTGCCACAATGAGATGGAATTAATGGACAAACCAGCAGACTGAGCACATTATAAAATACCTGAAAGGTTGTGTTAGTCATTCTAACATAAAAGTCTGTCATCAAAGTGGTTTGGTATTATTACCTGTCAAAACTGTCTTAAGCAGTCACACTCCCAAAGTGCGGTTTTGTGCCTCCAAAGGCCAGTTAGTGCATTCATTGAGTTTTGTCTTCATCTTCTGATTTGCGCATATGCCAGTTTTGCGCATATGCCAGTTTTGCACATATGTCTAATTCAAACATTTAGATGGAAACAGAGCTATTGGTTACCAAAGCATAGTGTTTTGTGCAGGCTGTCTTGTCTTCAGAAGAAATATCATAAAGATTATTGACACGAGTATTGCCGTTGCTTCACAAACATTTCCTCCATTGCACTATTGAATCTAACAGCACCAGTCAAGTTCATTTCACCACATTTGAGAGCTGTATGAGATTATGCTCCTATTAGGGCTTTCACTGTGTTTTCATAGTTCCTAGAACTGTTGGCGGAAGTGCCTTCTTTTTCGTGTGTTCCCACCACAGGAACTGATCATTATTAAAGAAACACCTTTTGAGGGACTTAAAACGTCAATCACATAGCATGCTGTGTGTTACACAATCGATTTGTGTCAGGATAACATGAAGGAATTAGGTTAGCTTATTACTTTTTACAAATTTAAGTGGATTGAACATAAAACAATTAAGTTGTCCCCCCAAAAAAACTCAATAAAAATTGTTGTTTCATCTAATTTTTAATAAGTAGTGTTTAAATAAGTAGAACAACTAATTTTTTTGAGTGTATATGTCTGTATCCATATCACAAAATCAAAACACGCATGAAAAACACTTGAAAACATTTGATTATTGTGTCTTATGTGCACCAATTGTTGATTTTGTTGAATGTCACGCTTGATGTTGCTGTCGGACAATTTATTTTTTATGTGGGCCTGAAGGCTTGTTCTTATTACAGAGTTCCGATAACTACCTGGTATGAAAGCGTGGTCAACTATTGGTCAACGTCACAGATGTGACCCACTGAGGACAACAAAAAAATATTGCTACCTTTTCTGTTGGGATGTTGTGAAGTAACCCTGAAGCATTGTTGGTTGTTTTCCAGTTTGACACACAATCCAGGATAAAGCAATTGATTCTCATGATGACTCAATGCCTGATGTCATTTACAGCCACAACACCCTACGTCAAAAGGATTTTGTCAAAATTAAGCTGATTTCCTGATCACATCCCTGTTTCCCAGCTAATGTGTAATAACATTCCAATAAGAATCCGTATAATGATGTATGCAGATTTAGCTTGGTCACAAATTTAACATTAGCATGCTGCTTGGTTTTAGTGTAACTGAATGAGCAATGCTTTATAAATCTCTACATAATTGTCAATAAACAATGAACTCTCAGACCACAACTTAAATGAAACTAACATAATCAGACTGCTATTATTTTGGTATAATAAATGACATTTTACATGGCATTGCTTAAATTATTGCTTGAATTAAACTTGTAAAGTGCATGTAATCGGAAGCAGACTAAATACAATAATGCATCGTTTGTTTTTGGGCCATTAGCAAGGTGCATTTCCTCCATCTCAACCCATCTATTTCAATGGCATATTGCTTTCACTGAGGAACTCTCTTCATGTAAACCCCTGCCCCCACCTTCTCATATAAATTGCAAGGGCAATCAGACAGAGAGCAGCAGTGGAACAATCAATGTGTGTGGCTTGAACTGGGTGGGGCAGTGGGTGGGGGTGGAGGAGGATGGGTGGGTGACAGGCGATGAGGTCTATGTCAGCATAAAATTGACAAAACTGTTGGGAATTGGGGTGAGGGGGTGGTTATACACACTAAAGGCGGGTTATTTAATGAGAAAATATGCTATGCTAATGTCTTTGAAATCATAATGAGTCGTCATGAGGCTCCTCATATAGATGTACTGTTTATATATTCTCAGAAACAAAACATTCTAGCCACAATTTAAGATTGTTTTCATTAAGATGTACGAGTACGGTGCATTCTTGGTTTTGTTGTGATTACATGGGCTTCTGTAACCCCACAGTCAGCGCCTGGCTAAGAAATGCCACATGCGTCACATCGCATCAAGGTGCGACTGCGGTTTAGTGTCGCAATGCATTCCTGAATAGATTAGATTTTAGATCCTAGAACAGCCAGACATAAAACATGTCTGCAATGTATAGCACAGATTAGTTTTTCTTGGACAAACAACTAAAAACTAGTGAGTGAGATAGTAAGATAATAAGATAGTTATAAATAAATAGTTTTCTTTTTCTTTAATTTTCTTTTATTTACATTCATTCATTCATTTTCTTTTTGGCTTAGTCCCTTTATTAATCCAGGGTCACCACAGCAGAATGAACCGCCAACTTATCCAGCCTTTGTTTTACGCAGTGGATGCCCTTCCAGCCGCAACCCATCTCTGGGAATTTTATTTTATTTTATTTTATTTTATTTTATTTTATTTTATTTTAT
>CAIGQQ010004837.1:21025028-21050888 GCA_903798035.1 Danio albolineatus | reverse complement strand
ATTTTATTTTATTTTATTTTATTTTATTTTATTTTATTTTATTTTATAATAAATATGTTATGTGTTATGCCATGTGCTAAAACAAACTTTTACTTCAGATAGCTTCCAGAGCATTTAACAATTTTATTTAAGTTTGGTATTGATCTTGTTTAATAATAATTTATTTTAATAAGTTTTTTTAAATTGTATTTTCCGACATTACTATCCAACTATCTCAGCTATCTCAGTTGTTTACTTACTTTCATATCATTCCAAACCCATATAGCTTACTTTCTGCTTGGAACACTTACACATAGGCATGGGGCAATAACTTATTTATTTTTATGTGTTGTAAATAAATCTGTGTTTTTGAAAGTAATAAAGAAAACAGAAGTCAAAGATCTATTTTAATTATTTAGCCTGGCATGTTTACTGTTCCAAAATATTAGAAATGTTTCCTAAAATAAAATCTATTGTGATTCAATGAGGTCAAAAAGTTGTTGTTTTTTACTCAGACATTTAAAAAGAACATATTTTAGAGCAGTAATCACAATACTGTGATGCCGTGAAAGCGTGGTGTTTTTATCCAAGGTTATTGTACCGTTCAAAACTTATACCGGCCCATACCTACTTACACATATTAAATAATGATAATGATATTTTGCAAACATTCATTCATTCATTTTCTTGACGGCTTAGTCCCTTTATTAATCTGGGGTGGCCACAGCGGAATGATCCATACATTCTCATTCACACACATACACTACGGACAATTCAGCTTACCCAATTCACCTGTACCACATATCTTTGGACTGTGGGGGAAATCAGAGCACCCGGAGGAAACCCACGCAAACACGGGGAGAACATGCAAACTCCACACAGAAATGCCAGCTGACCCAGCCAAGGCTCGAACCAGCGACCTTCTTGCTGTGAGGCGAAAGTGCTACCCACAACGCCACCGTGGCGCCCTTATTTTGCAAACATGTATAATCTTATAATGAAACAGTGTGTCCTATTTTTTGTGTAGATAAACATGAGGTTGAGTAAATGATTCCAGCATTATCATTTTTGATTGGACTATCCTATAAATTTGACATTCAGAGCCTAAATTGAATCACAATTTTAAAATCATGCCCTTAATACTGTACACTATGTCTAGATGTATCAATCAGAGATATGTGTAAAATCTAAGCTTACGTTGGCTTTTATTGACCTTGGTCACGACTCATGCTTTAATTCAGAATGCATTAACAAAAACACTTTTTCTCTTCCACCCCCAGCATGCCACTCTCTCAGCCAGCCGTTCAGAGAAGGGCTCAGGATGGTCGAGTCGCTCACTCGGAGCCCGTTGCCGGAATTCAATCGCCTCCTGCTCAGACGAACAGCCTCACATCGGCAACTACCGGCTGCTCAAAACCATCGGCAAGGGCAATTTTGCCAAAGTGAAGTTGGCACGCCATATTTTAACCGGCAGGGAGGTAAGACGTTCACACAGATGGCTAAATTATAGTGGGAAATTGGGCGTATACAATGTGAAAACACGACTTCTAAATCGAGTTGTTCTATTTTTGCGATCAGCCATATTATGTCCACATCAGTGTGTCTAAACTAAAAGAGCCATAAAAATCTCTAAATTTTGCTCTTTTTCTTTTCACACTTTGACCAAAAGCAATTATGTCATCAACTTACCAGGTTGTGCGCCATCATCATAATTTTCCAGGCGTTCACTCATTTTATAAGCAATTTAGTTGCCAAGTGGATGAGTCAGCTGAATTCTGATGATTTCTTTTTACTTTGTGTCTTCTCAGGTTGCAATAAAAATCATTGACAAAACCCAACTCAACCCTACAAGCCTGCAAAAGGTAGGAACTAGGTCATAACCGCTGCACTCATGTAAGCTTGTGATCCTAATTATGTCTTTGCTTGCTAATGTCTCCGCACTCAGTGCCCGAGGCAGAAGGTCAAATTGAGGAGCTTGTTTTGTTCAAATTGTATTGGATTCAACACTGTTTAGCAGCAGTCAGTAAAAACGTAAACTTTAACCCTATGACTTTGATTTGCCACCATTGAGTTTTGAGCTGGACTACGCTCTGATGCTGTTGTAATACGTCTGAGAAGTTTATCTGTGTGAAATCTGGAATATACATCTGTGAGCTGTTGTTTTGTCCTTGAGTATGCAAGAAAAAGGCAGGAAAGCTTGGGCTAGCAATTCAAATAGCAAAAAGCTGCAGAAACCGAGGAGACTGTGAAGTTGTTGTTTCTTTATAGGCATGCTATCATATTCATATATCAGTCAAACAGATGCCTTCAAATGGAAATATTAGAACTGTTAGAATACAGAAATCTGAACATTCATTCATTCATTCATTTTCCTTCGGCTTAGTCTCTATTTCAGAGATTGCCACAGCGAAATGAACCACCAACTATTCCGGCATATGTTTTACGCAGCGAATACCCTTCCAGCTGCAGCCCATTACTGGGAAAGTTTATTCAGTTCACCTATAGCACATCTTTGGACTGTGTGGGAAACCGGAGCACCCGGAGGAAACCCACTTGAACATGGGGAGAACATACAAACTTCACAAAGAAATGCTAAATAGACCAGCCAGGACTCGAATCAGCGACCTTCTTGCTGTGAGGCGACAGTGCTAACCACTGAGCCACCGTGCTTCCCTGAAATCTGAACATTTAAAAATAAAATGTATTAAAGTATTAATGTTTGCTTACACATACCTTCTTTTTCTTTAGCGTTTGTGTTCTTTAATACTATCTAAAATATATCACATTGATTGAATCATGAATGGAATTTCTTCATATTTGATGCTCTTATGAGGTGCAAAATTGTCCTAGCGCTTTTGCATATGGTTTGATGACTGGCTAATATTTGTCTTTATGCGACAGTCTGTGAAATCATCACACATCTGATGTGAGAAGTGTGGTGTTCTGCTCATTCAGAAGTTCTGCTTGCTCTCAGAGCATTTCAAACCTAGAGATTATTATTAGCTCTGGAGGTTCTTCCAGTATATCTAAACATTTTGAGTTCAAAGAACATGAAGTATGAAGGATTTTTTGCTGGGTTGTGTATAATTATGTTTGTTTATATGTTGGTTTAAGAAGCTGATGTGTGAAGTCATGTGGATGAAACTGAATGCAAATGAAGGGTCAAAGGCGTTGTGTACTGCAGTATGTTGTTTAAGGTGGGGCTGAAGGTGCTTGCGGTCTCTGCAGGATGTATTTAGACACTGCAGTCCCTCCTGGCTGCATTATTATTGCGCACCAGCACAATATTTGTGTAACTGTTTCTACTTTCATAGTCTGATCTTCCGCTCAGATGCAAAATGTATCAATCACAGAAACCTTTGTTCGTCTGCCTGGCCTCTAAATTGACAGTAGCTGTTTAAACATTCATATAAAACATAGACACTGATGGTGGACAGTTTTTCCTTTATATGATAAGTAATCACATTCCACACAATCTTAAATGTTGTTTTAGTAATTGTGAAATGCCTGAGGCAAATTATTCAATCAAATTATCTTAGTAAATTTGAATTACTTTCATGCACAAGTCATTTATCATGTAGGAAAATTGTTGTATTGTTTTTCTTTGTTGCATTTGCTTTTTGTTACTGATAGTAATTTTGTTCACTGATAAAGATTGGATCACTTAAAAAATAAAAAAAACAGCTTTTTATTCAGAAAGTTATGCAATATTATAATTTATGCTTGCTTAGGATTAAATCTATCAGTGATTTATTCATATAAATTAATAAATCAGCACCAAGGCTGCATTAATTATTGATGTAATATTTCCTAATGTATAATTAAAGTGTAACCTTTTCAACTGTTCCTGTGATTGCAAAGCTGGATTTTCAGTCTTCAGTGTCACATGAGAAATGATTTATCAAGTGCCAAATCATTGATGTTGAATGCAGTTGTGCTGCTTAATATTTTTGTGCAAACCATGATGCTTTTTTCACTATTCTTTGAATAGAAATTTTAAAAGCACAATGTTTAGTTGAAGAAGAAATCCTTTGTAGCAATTAAAATGTCACTTTGGTCAATTTATTACATCTTTGCTAAATAAAATGATTAATACATAATACTGACCTCAAACTTTTGAACAGTGTATATATGTATCCAAAAAGGCTGCAACACTAAAGCTTCAAAAATACAAAATTTATTAAATTAAAAAGGCTGACACAGAGCATGTAACGTTTCGAGCCTCCGGCTCTTCATCAGACAATGTTGATCACAATCAGGTGCTCCCTTTTGTACACTTCCGGATCGAATGCTATCCTAGCACATAACAAAGACAAATATAGATGTATACACATTTCTAAATTACAACTTAGATATTCAAAATGACAAGGCAAAAACAAACCATAATATTACAACACAAATGATGGAAAAACACAAAATGAAAAACAAAATATACCATACAACCAAATATACAAATTATACAAAATATATATAAAACAGAATATAACCAAAACCTCTTCCCAAACACAGTAGTGTATATACATTTTAAATTCATCATCATGGAGGTTATTAGCATTCATCATAATTTCTGTCGTGTTATTTGTGCACGTCCAAATCATTTTTTAGATTTAATGTAATGACGTGCACCTTTGTGAAGCTTCTTTGAAACACTAATTATTGTAAAAGCTAGTGCTGGGTATAATTAAAAAATAATCGATACCAGTACATTAAATTCAATACTCAAACGATACTTTTTACATATAAATTTTTTTTAAAAGTTTTGTTTGGGAACCGGTATCGAATATAAAGTATCAATGGTGGTATCTGTAGCAGTATCGAAGATTTTTGAACCCTAGAGAAAAGTGATCTACAAATAAGCGAATGGTGCATTTTCAGCATTTTCAAACTATGACATAAAGTGATAACAGACAACACATTTCTGTAATTATACAGTCAAGATTGGTGACCAGATCTTAAAACAGCCCTGCCTAACTTGTGTTGTCATATTTAGTTCAAATCCGGTTTTGTTAGTCTTATGTGGCCACAGGACTTGAGATCTGCCAAAAACCCTTATTCTCCTCTTCTTCTGCGCTCTCCTCTGTTTAATCCTGTTCAGAGATGAAGGAGGCCAAAGCGCAATCAGCTGACCATGAACTTTCCCAGCAGCTGGATTTCAGAAGAGCCGGGAAAAACATGGAAATCGTGTGTGTGTGTGTGTGTGTGTGTACGTGAGGGGGGTGTGACCATGAAGTGTGGGGCCCCATCGTAAGAGCATAGTGCTACTTTAATGAAAAAAAAAGAGAAGCCTTAGAGTGCGGGCAATGGACTTGGACCGTGGGTGAGGAAGGGTAGAGGGGGTTGGGTGTCCCTCATTCAAGTCTCTTGCAGCCAGGAGTGCAGTTCCAGACAGACGAACAATGGGGGCAACTGAGCCCGGAGGGGGTGGGGGACTCCAGGGGGCCCGTGGCACAGGAGCAGATCCTGAGAAAGCAAGATTGCATACAGGAGAAGAGTGTCTGTGACATGATACCAGAAGAGCGAAAAAGCCCTGATTGGTTGGCATTACTGAATATGTGAATGGTGTGTAATTCAGGATATTTTACAGTCTTGAAGTGATGGAAGAATACTATTCTATTTTCGCTAATAATGAATTATTAATTATGTAGATCACAAAACGGTTATCATCCATCACCCATGTCAATTTAAAGGCACAGTACACACCAAGTTTGAATTTTTAACATGTATACATAGACATCACCTATAGACTATATAACTGCAGGTTAACTTTTATATAGCAACTTTAAAAGTTTTTAGTAATTAGTTGTTGATTAAAGTTATTAGTAACTAATACAGTTATGATAACTAATAACCTTAACAATTCTGATTTTGATTGCAATGCAATAATGTGCACCTTTTGTAAAGCTGCATTGAAACAATAATTGTTGTGAAAAGTGCTATACAAGTAAACTTGAATTGAATTCTGTCATCATTTGCTCATTTAAGAAATTGTAATTGTTTTTTGTAAAATATCTAAAATACGCTGCACAGAATAAAAATACTCCCGAAGGTTTAGAATGGCTTGACATGAAAAAGGAGGACAGTTTTTTTTCATATGAACTGTCCCTTTAAGGCAAGTCAAACATCTTTCTCGATGATTGTAAAGATTATAATTACTATAGTTAAAAAAAATTAATGCATGTTGACAGCTTATTAAAATCCATTCTGCTTTATAGGGACAGATGACAAAAGAGCAGTGCATGCTAATTATACAACAAACCTGCTTCTTTTGCCTAAATCGCTTTAGTTTTAAAAAAAGATTTTGAAATTTAGTTGCAGTGATATACTGTTAGCAAACATCCGGATGCTGCCGACACTGCTGGGGTGAATATGAAAATTCAAATAAGCGTACAAAGGAAATACAAGGGCGTACTCACACTATGCTATCCGAACCGTGCTCAGGCCCGTTTCCCGGATAATTTTAGAAGTGTGAGTGCGCTGAATCGGGCTCAGGCACGGTACAGTTGGCCGGCCCTGGCCCAGTTGGAAGAGGTGTGCCTGAGCCCGGTTCACTTGGGCTTTGGCGCGGTACGCTTGTGCTTGTGTGAGTGCAAAACGCGTCTAAGCCCGAAACTGAAGAGGAGGCGTGACTTTTGGGGACTGTTTCATATGGATTAATCATTCCTACTGTTTAATGAACACAAACTGTCGTAGATTATTAAAGACACAAACCCCTCTCTGCACGACAGCTGCGCCTTTAGTAAACCTTCTAATTCCTGCAGCATGAGTACTTTATGATTATTTATGAGCGTCAGCAGTGGCTGATCTGTTCGGCGGAATATTTGACTGTGTGTCACTGCATATCAAACGACTAAAGCGATATAATGATATAAAGAAATCTCTACTGAAATCTCCGAGAGCGCTTCTCTTACACTAAATAGCGCATCATCGATGACGTAAGCGTGCTCAGGCCCGAATGCAATGAGAGTGCGGGCCGTCGGGGGAGACGGAAGGGGGGACAAGCGTGCTTTGGCCCGGTTAAAGGGAACTGTACATAGTGTGAGTACGCCCTAATAGTGCAGAGAAAACTGCAGTTAAGAAAGCATAACAATGTGAATGTTTCATAAACTGCAATTCAGCACTCCAGTCACATCACATTTATAGCTCTTTATACAAACCATTACTTTAATCAAAGAAGCTTTATAGTATTAAACATGAAAAAGGAGGTCAGTTTCACTAAATACAAATCTTGATGGATTGAACAGAAGAAATTATAAATAAGATATCAAACTTAAAGAAAGTTACAATTAAACGTACTTATTACATCATTAACACCATCCAGTTGAAGTTTGAAGGTGTTTATCAGCTGATGCATCATTTGTCATTCTGCAAGGCCTAATCATTCGCCAATGTACAAATGCTAATGTAATTATAGTTATTGTTTTTGTTGTAAATAGGACTTAACAAAAAAGCTGGAATTGATGATAAAATGAATGAACTCTTTTGAGATTTACGCTTGTGTAACTGTGAAATCAGCGATCAGAGCAGTTGCAGAGCTCGATTTACACCAAAGAGACAGGAAGATGAAGTGAACATGACATTTATGAGTCATGCTGTGGATGATTCAGCGCCTAACACTTCAAGATTATTTCTGATCAACTCCAAATACTCATGGATTACTTATGTAAGCGACATCAATTATGAGATTATCACTATTTCTGGCACTGTGGGGCATTGTGCGTTGTGTGTATCTAGGAGACAGATTGTGTTGACTAAGCCCATGGACCCTTTTTTTGTTTGTTTTGTTGAGTAGGAACCTGCGGTGGTCTTGGCTATTTTGATCATGACAGAAAGGCAAAGCATCACTTTTAGCTTATTGTCTTCTGTGTAAATTAAGGTACAACCCCAAAATTAATTATTAAACAAAATCATCTAGGTTCCAATACCAACCCACTCCACTGATTGTTACTTTTAGTAAGCAAGAATGCATGCTGGTGTTAATATATGTGTATTTGGTGAAAATAAGATGTCAAAATATGAGTTAAATAATATTCCATCATCATTTAGTGAATCATATACTGTATGTAAAAAAGGAGAAATTATTTTTTCAGAATTTTACATTTTATTAAATGTTCTTTGTTTAATGTCTTGCTGACAAATGGCTACAACCTAGCCGTGTAGTAGTGGCAAAGTACAGAGATTTTAAATGACAATTAATTCATATTGTAGTGTTGCATACTTTGCAGTCTTTTAACACATCATCAATATACAAAACAAGTTGTTATACCAGCTTACCTTTTAGTGAATATATTCTGTAAATCATGGTAAATACCTAAGCCATGGGTGCCCAAACCCCAATTAAACACACCTGAGCCAGCTAAGCAAGCTCTGTAGACTAGAAACTTCCAGGCAGATGTGTTGAAGGAAGTTGGAGCTAAACTATGCAGGACACTGGCCATCCAGGACTGAGTTTGGGCACCCCTGACCTAAGCTGTTGTTTACAAAACAAGGAAAGTTAAAGAACACATAAAAAGCTCTATCACATGCAAAGCTATTGTCTTTTACAATTATGTATATATATTTTATTTTCATATCAATGATGTATATTGATATAACATATTTTGTAGGATACACAATATGCCATACAACACACAGGTCACAAAATGGCAGCTGTTAATATATCAGATGTTTTAATTAGTTGTAATATCTAGTTGTTTTTTGTATAAAAAAAAAATCCTGAAGATTAACAGATCATGATGACAAATGCTTAAAACAATTCAAACAATGGAGCAACTGGAATATCCAATAAATCTCCAGAGTTTTAAATGGGATGTGCCCACTCACTTCCAGTGGCCTCGGGGCTTCTGGGTTAGCCAAAGGTGTTTTTTTTTTTTGTTTTTTTTATCTTTGGCACTTCCTGTCCTGATGTTCGGCCCCCCCAGAGGCAGCTTTGACCTGAGCTGTTGCTGTGCCCTGATGCGACCATCTGCTTTGCTCTCTGTGGTGCTCCAGCTCTCTTTCTCTCTCCATCACTCACTGAGCTCCAGATCAATGCTTGGGAATGGAAATGGGGTGGGCATGGACCGTTGATGAGCTACTGTGACATATATCACTCTGTTTCCTTTGGTAACATCACTGATATAAAGCTCCATTCACTAATAATGGCACCCATGGTAAAAATTATCAAAGAACGCTGTGGGAAAATATCTTTGTTTAATACTTAGGATCTTTTGCTCAAAATACTAATACAAAAAACTCAAATTCGAGAACAAGCAGTTGCAAACAGAGCACAGTATACAGTTGAAGTCAAAATGATTAGAATTTACTAAATATTAATAAATAATTATTATGATTATTTTTTCTTTTTCAAACGTTTTAGAGAGCAAAAAATTGTTCACAGTATTTTCTATAAAATTTTGTTTTGTTTAGGCTAGAATAAAAACAGTTTTTATTTATTTTCTATTCATTTTAAGGTCAATACTAACAGCCCCCTTAAGCAATTTTTTTTCTATCGGCAACAGAACAAACCATCGTAATGCAATGACTTGCCTAATTACTCAAACTTGCCTAATCTTTGTTAAATGTATGTGTTCAGATGTATTGGCACCCCTATGAATTCATTAGAGCAAAATATGGGAATAGTATATTCCCATGTGGCATTTTACAATTTATTTAGTACACCTGGGTGACCAAGTACAGGAAATTGTTCAACCATGGGTTCCTGTTTTAAACATGAGGTAACACATAAGCCAAAGGTTGTTGAGCTTCACAGGAAGTGGCTATATATAAACAGCAAAAAAGCTGAAATGCCTATTGCAACACAGACTCATTGGAATCATGTGCTTTAACGTACATTTTTGTGAAACTGCAAAAACTTTCTTCAACTTGCGTTTGACTACAGTACGACGGCAACAACTTTGGTTCCTTTTCACACTAATGATATGTACAGGGATGTATTATTGATGTATAACAGATTGTTTTCATGCAGTTCTTTGCACAACACCAAATAAATACCACAAAACAACCTTGTCTATGGTTTGTAAATTGTAATTGAAAACGTTGCCTTAGCTATCTATCTCCAAATGGACAATTTTTCTGGCGTGGTCAGTTTGCTCTGTAGCTCACTTCGTACATTGTTGAAATGTTGGAGTGATCAGGTTTGTGACCGGTGAAGCACAGTTACACAAAAGAGTTGAAGCAATGTAAAATCTAGGTAAAACTTTGTGGTCGCAGTGTACTTTTCTCTTATGATGACTTTTGAAATCAATATCTGTTGTGTTTAGAGAAGGGTTTAATGGCCCGTTTCCACTGAGTGGTACAGTACGGTACGGTACGGGTCGGTACGGGTCACCTTTATCAGGCTTGCGTTTCCACTGCAAAAGGGTACTCTTTTGGTGGGCGTGGTGTACGACAGAAAGTTTGTCGACGTCATTTTCGCTCGAGGAAACATCTACAGTAAAGCTTTATGGGTCGTTCAAAAATCATACGAGAAGCACTTCTTACAAAACAGATGCTTTATTATACACATAAACACTGGTGTAAAAATGTCATTGCTGACTGAACATGATCTGATTATAACTGCAGATCAATGATGCAAAATAGCCTACAGTCCGCGATTATATCAAATAAATAAATAAATGCAGCATATATGAACACATACAGCCCCACACAGTCTCCGATGTTACCAAATTACAGAAAAACTACACACAGCAGACATGTATGCCTTATTTAGGTTCAAAAACAATACGAAATAGAGCCCCGTCTGTGCAAACCTCTCATCTGTATGTTTTATCATCACCAGTACATGCAGCCTCTCCGTCATTATTCTCTCGTTAGAGAGTAACTCCGTCATTCCGAGTTTATAATAGTCCAGGTTAAGAACTTTGTTATTTCAAACATTGACCCGCACGCGATCGCAAGCGACAAAGCGAAAGCACTCGCCCTCGCGCTTAGGGGCTCGTAACCCATAAGAATCTGCTCTTCTCTCGGCATGGTGGCTGTTCAAGACGACGACAAAGTTTGTTTAAGCTCGGGTCGACCATGGCTCGTTATTATATGCTGATATTATTTCGGAGTATTGTCTCTCGGCTGTGTGTTAAACATGGCGGGTCCTTTGTTTTCATTCTGCTTGTTGCGTGAGCAAATGACGTATCTCTGTAAGCCAATGGCGTTTACCTTTGGTACGCTTGGGACCCATAGCAAAGGGGGACTAAAAAGTGGTACGGTACGGTTCGGTTCGGTACGCTTTTAGACAGTGGAAACGGCCTTAAAAGCGTACCGAACCGTACCGTACCGTACCGTACCACTCAGTGGAAACGGGCCATAAGTGGTTTGATAAATGATCTGTGCAACATTCCTGTACTATCATCTGTACAAGAGGGATGTGTATCTGAAACGTACAACAAAACATTCCTTAAAGAGCCCATATTATGGATTTTTGAAAACGACCCTTCATGCAGTGTGTAACACAGCTCTAAGTAAAGTGAAATGTCCAGCTAAGGCTTAAATCTGAAAGTGCAAAGTATTTAAAACGATTGATTCATGTATAAAAGAGTCGACTCATTGTTGTTTAAATGAATCATTATTAGAACGAGTCTTTAGCCGTTTCGGCTTGACGTCAACGCGAAACATAAGCCCCGCCCACTAGTTGAGCGCGCAGACCCCAGGAAAATTGAACTCCCCGCCCACAGACATGAAAAGAAAAGAAAAAGAAAAAGACAAGAAAAAGTGGATGACAACAAGCACTGTATCGCAATAAGTGTTGTAGTATAACCAGCGGGACAGCAGTGACGTGTGATCTGAGTTTGATGGCAGTATAAAGATTTAGAGAGAAGTATGGGAGCTTTTGTAGTATTGGTTTTCGTGTTTTGCTCTTTGTAGACGGTCCCTAAGGATCGGTCTCTGCCGCCTGCGCATAGAGTTTAATATAATGCGTCCAGCGCGTAGGCAAAGCTAATTGTTAGGAAAATAATGTTGTAGGTGATTGTATACATTGCAACGGTTGAAAAGAGGTGCTATTTTTGTAGGAACAATGTTTCGGTCATGAGTTATTGATCCGGAAAACACGACTGCTGCTAACTTTACTGAACTTATCGGCATTCTGGTTAAATCATGTCCCGTAGACGCTATGCTCTGAAGTGCGAGGGAAAAGCTGTGTTCTTTTCCCTACCTGGAAACCTTTTTTCCCTACCTGGAGTTGTTGAGGTTTTCTTTTGGTAAAATACCTGAGAATTACATCCCCAACATGGTGCTGTGTTCGCGTCATTTCTCTGAAGAGAGCTACCACCAATCTACCAGCTTACAACGCGGGATTTGTTGCACGGTTGTTGTTAAAGGATGGATCAATACCCAGTTTATTTGGACCAGCATGTTCTTTCAGTCTTGTTCACTGTAACAAGGTTAATATGGATGTAGTTGTCTGTATTGTGTTTGCTCCGTGCAGCATGTAGCGGTAGCCATTTAGCTTACTGCTGAATGTTACTATTTGTTGGCTTACAATAGTCCATGAAGTGTTAATTATTACTGAATGTTTGTTGTTATGATGAAGAATATAGCAATACGCTGTTGTACAACTGCAGTGATGTTTTTCAATATGTTCTGACACGGACGTGACGTGGTGACGTGACGTGGTAGCGTCACGGAAAGGAGGTGCTTGGGGAAAAAGACTCGCTCAGACGATTCATATGGGAGTCGGTGGGAAAATAAATAGATATTATAAGACATTGAAAGTGTTTTTTAACCTTGCATACATATCATCCTGTTGTTTGGGACTTCAAAAAGTGAAATTTAACCGTTCTCAACCCACCATATGGGCTCTTTAAGTAACTTATTTCAGATTCGCAAAAATGTACACGGAGCTCTCTAGTGGGTTTGTCATCTAAAACGTACAACGAAATACACCCAAGAGCAACGTATTTTATGTTTCACAAAGATGTAGGCACAGGCACATATTTTCAATGAGCCTGTGTTGGTTAGTTCCACCTTTAGGGCAATAATTAAGAAGTCAACTGGAAGTGTAATAATTCAGCCTGGAAGAAGTCATGTGTCTTTTTGTCCAACACACTTTCAGTCTGGGTGTCTGAAAGTCTCTAAAATGTCTGATGTCACCACAGAAAAACCTTTTCTATCATCTTAAAACCACTTCAATCACCTTACTTTTAATGTAATTATTTTGAGCAAAAGGTTAATAAACAAATGTATTTTTTCCACATTGCTCATATTTATCTCTGGTGTTAATATTAGTGGATGATGATCTCTGTGTCATTTATTTGCAATGTGTATGGTACATTCTTCTAGGACTCAACTGGCTGTGTATGTTCATCTGCTTGTGTTTGTGTTTGTGGATTTGACCGAACGCTAGACCTCTTTAAGTGAGACTGTGGTCATATGAGGATGCCATTAGATTACTGACAGTCACACTGGGAAAGCATTCCCTTTGGGGACTGAATGAAGCTGTGATACAGAAGCTGGGATTACCAATATGACGCAGAGCTATTGCTGAAAAAAATATTCTTGCAATCCTCAGTCTGAGAGACAGGACTCTTCTTAAGTCTTGTGGATTTTTAGAAGAATACAGTCTTAACTTTTTGAGAGGCTCTTAAAATGTCTTGGATATAATGTGGCTACCGTTTAAGCTTCTTGTCGACGTTTCCCACAGAGAGATCCAGTATAAAGAATTTAAACAGTTTTGTCTGGGATGAAAGATTCAATTCACTGTTGACATATCACTTTATTACAAATAAAAGGACATTTCACACCACAGAAAGGGCACAATTTTGTCAGCATTTACAGTAAGGGTGCAGGAATATATTGATAAAGCACAGAATCACAATATTTTCAATAAAGTATCGACACATGGATGCCAGTATCGATATTTTGCTGATATTTATGTAAGCAAGGCATTGCAGAAAGGTGTGTACAACATTCATGATAGGTTTTTTTTTAACAGTTCTAACAGACGTTGCCAAAGTTTTCTTTTGGAACATAATTTAAAGATGCAAAAATGTACACTGTAAAAAAAAATCTTGTTGAATTAACAGTAACTTACTGGCAACAATTATGCTGTAGTACATTTTTACCTTGCAGAACTACAGTATTTTAATGTTACTTTCAATATTACTGTATAGTATTTTTACATTAATCAAATGTTATTTTATTTTATTTAACAGTGCTACTTTATAATAAGTAAAATATGTTCAAAAATTGTACAAGTGTTATTTTAACTGTTGAAAAAGAAAAAAACTGAAACTTTAACTACACAATAGGTTTATTGTGCAAACCATGCTAAAACAGTAGCAATTATCAAATATATAGCAACAAAACATTCATTCATTCATTCATTTTCTTTTCGGCTTAGTCCCTTTATTAATCAGGGGTCGCCACAGCGGAATGAATTTTTTAATGAACATACAAACAAAAACGCGAAAAAAAGAGCAAAACACAAAAAAACAAAAACAAGGATATCAGTAGGCACAAATATAGCAGCAAAAGTTATAAAAAATACATAAATAAAAAAAAGATAATTAATTAATAAATAAATAAACATACAAACGGAATACAAAAATCATAATAAACAAATAAAGTTCTGCTGTGATTGAGTAAAGTCACACATATTACGAAAATAAATCTGAGGCATCATAGAGTCAAAGGTTCATTAGAGACATCCATTTTTTCCTGAAAACGTCCCCTTTGTTTCTTAGGTAGTATGTATATTGTTCCAAGAGCATTGTTTCATTCAAGAATTGTATGAACAGTTCAAACGTTGGAGGCCTTTGTTTGTTCCAGTTGAGTAAAATGCATTTTTTTGCTAAATAGGAAATGATGCCAAGTCTCTTTGTAGAAGTGGGATCAAGTGTCTTGTTCAGTTCTGTACCAAAGAGGTATAGTGTTGGTGTGTTGTCCAAGCGGAATGAATTTTCAATTACTAATTTATTTTTGTTTAAATAATTGTTATTTTTATTTTGTATTGTAAGAAGGTCGCTGGTTCGAGCCTCGGCTGGGTCAGTTGGTATTTCTGTGTGGAGTTTGCATGTTCTCCCCGTGTGTGCGTGGGTTTCCTTCGGGTGCTCCGGTTTCCCCCACAAGTCCAAAGACATGCGGTACAGGTGAATTGGGTAAGCTAAATTGTCGCTAGTGTATGTGTGTGAATGGAAGGGCATCCGCTGCGTAAAACAAATGCTTGATAAGTTGGTGATTCATTCTGCTGTGGCGACCCCGGATTAATAAAGGGACTAAGCCGAAAAGAAAATGAATGAATGAATGAATTTTGTATTGTTAGTGCTTTAAATTAAATTAAAATGTTAACAAGGCAACTAGTAACTTTCAAAAATACATTTTATTAAATGTATTTTCTATTACTTTTTTTATTCATTTTTTGGGGGGATTTTTTATATATTTATCTTCTAAATGGTGTCTATTGAAATAAATTGAAATGCATGAAACAATTTTTAACAATCTAATCAAATTAAAATATAATGATTTTGTTAAGTTGCTAAATAACAAAGTGTCTTTAGTAATGTATACATTTTACTACTTTAAGAAGTATATTTATGCATATAATAGTGATATACTGTGCCATAAATTAATCCAGACATTTTAGCAGTTTGTTGTGCATACCAGGTTTCAATGCATTTTACTGTAGTTTTTAATCAAGTGACTTTAAACAAGCACTAAATGGCTGTTATCCTGTTTTCTGCTTGCATGAGAGACTGCATCGTTCTGCAAGTTTAGTCTCGTTATATGGATGGAAATATCATTGCAATCTTGATATATCATAGTCCCAGTTTGGATGTGTTTTAATGTATTTTCCTCAGATTAAAATCAGTCATCTAGGTTTTTTTAGACACGAGGATGAGTAAACGATGACAGAATCCTCATTTGTTGGTGAATTATCCCTTAAATTGTGGAATTACACAACAGAGATCGGAGGCAAAGGATAATTCACATGCTAATATTGGTTGTCATAGCTATTATTTGATGTCAGAAGTGTTGCGTGGGTGGTTTTGTTCTCTTGCTCAGACATGCAAAAATGTCAAGCGTCTGATTTGCATTTTTCACCCCCTCTCCGTGGAGCATTGAGCGACGCTTTGGAAAGTGGAAGGACTGGACAGAAGCAGACGTGGATGAAAAAATGATTCCCAGTGGAAATGGGTGGCTGAGATATGCTGATGTCTGACCGATGAGCTTTGATAAGGGCGAACAGAGATTATTAGACACTTATTAGTGATGGTCTGAATCAAGGAATGGCTAAAACTGAAGTAGTGCACCAGTGTCAAGCGTAAATGTGTGATCAGATAAATGCTACAGTATCTTTTTATGTAAATGGAGTTGTATGTGTGTGGCAGGCTGTAGTGTCCCTCAGTGAAATCTTATTGGTTCAGAATCCTGCTTCACGTCAGTTCTGCCTCCTTCCTCCGTTTTATGGGTAACACCTTGTCCTGCAGTGGGTTTTGTTCTTATTTGATAGCCATTTTTACACACAATGGAAGTAAAGGTGATTATGACTTCAAATTATAAATGATAGAATATGATCTAAACAGCTGTATATTTAATATTTAATTATTGATTTTTCTTTTTCAATAATTTTGCAATGTGATCAGTGTTGTTTTTGGTAACTAAATGTAATAAATTGTTTTCATTCACTGAAATACAGCTGAAATAACTGAAAATATTAATATAAGAAATTTACTTAAGAATGTAATTAAATGCATAAATTACAAAAATGAAATTAAAATAAATAATTAATAATTAAAGTAAATAAAAATAAATAAATAAATGATATAAGTCCGCATTGAATTGCTAAAATAGTTTTTATTAGGAGTTAAAAAAAAATTCCGAATATTTGTATCTTGCAATCATTTTTGTTGTAAAATAAAATTAAAATGATTTAAAGTTGTTTTATTCATTGAGTGAATAATCTTAGGAAACTTAAAAATCACCATTACAATTAAACTGTAATAATAAGAATGTAATAAATGCATAAATTACAAAAATGAAATTAAAATAAATAAATAATAATTAAAGTAAATAAAAATAAATAAATGATATAAGTCCGCATTGAATTGCTAAAATAGTTTCAATAGGAGTTAAATATATATTTTTTTCGAATATTTGTATCTTGCAATCATTTTTGTTGTAAAATAAAATTAAAATGATTTAAAGTTGTTTTATTCATTGAGAGAATAATCTTAGGAAACTTAAAAATCACCATTACAATTAAACTGAGATTAAGAAAGTTTGTCTTTCTGATTTAAAAAAAACATAACGATTTGTCTGCGCCAGTGGTGTAGTGGTTAGTGCGTCGACACATGCACTCTGGTGCTCAAGGCGACCCGAGTTCAATTCCGCCTCGCGGTCCTATGCCGATCCTTCCCCTCTCTCTGCTCCCCATGCTTTCCTGTCAATTCTCTCTACTGTCTTATCTAATAAAAGTGAAAACCCTGAAAAAATAATAAAATAAAAAAAACATAGCGATTTTATGTGTTTTTGCCAAGATTATTCACTAAACGGGCGACATGGTGGCACAGTGGGTAGCGCTGTCGCCTCACAGCAAAAAGGTCGCTGTTTCGAGCCCCGGCTGGGTCAGTTGGCACTTCTGTGTGGAGTTTGCATGTTCTCCCCGTGTTTGTGTGGGCTTCCTCCGTGTGCTTCGGTTTCCACCACAAGTCCAAAGACATGTGCTATAGGTGAATTGAATAAACTAAATTGGCTGTAGTGAATGTGTGTGAATGAGAGTGCATGGGTGTTTCCCAGTGATGGGTTGTGTAAGGGTATCTGCTGCGTAAAACATATGCTGGATAAATTGGCGGACCTCTGATTAATAAAGGGAGTAAGCCAAAAAGAAAATGAATTAATGAATATTCGTTAAACACTCCAACTTTCATGGCTGTTTGCTGTGGACATTAATCTTTTTGTGTAGACATTTTAAATGGCAATTGTATATCTGTAGTTTTGACCTTTTGCTTCTGTAAATTTTGCATATTCAGGCTAGATTAACCGGATTTGAGGCCTGCTTTTAAAATAAAGGTTAATTATTGGCATTGATGGTTCCATAAAGAAACTTTAACAATCGTTCATTCCATAAAAGGTCCTTTATAGTGCAAAATGGTGCTTTAGATATGAAAAAATGTTGATAGTTTTTTCTAAAGCATCACTGTGAAATCCTTGTTTTGGTTCTTCCTGGACTCTTATTATGTAATTCTTTACTGTAAAGCAAAATATTCAACTCATGATTCTTTGGAGATCAGTTGAATGAATGAACAACAGAAACACTGGTGTTATGATGGCGCAGGTAGAGGCAGGTTTTCCGTCAGCGTTGCCTGACTGAGGGGGTGAGATTAGTCCCTGCTTTAATACCAGTTCACCATAGCAATGGTGACGTGAGGCCAGAGCCTAGGAAATCAACCAGGAAGTGGCGTCTGAGGAAAAGCAGATGAGAGAGAGAGAAAGAGGGAGGGCCTGGATTATCTGATGCTTATCTTTAAGGCTCAGGTGAACAGCTGATGTGCAATTCAATTAGAGCCGCTCTCAAGGGGCCGTGCATGAATGTGTGTGTGTGTTTGTGTGTGTGTGTGTGGCTGATGTTTAATGCTGTCTTAGGATACCCCTGATGTCATGTGATCATTCAGCTTGTATGACTGCTCAGTGCTCATAAAGTAAAAGTAATACACTTTCACATTCCAGATTGAAAGAACAAGGTCATGAGCAATAGAGCAAGGTCATGGGCTGCAGAACAATAACAAATGAGCTCAATGAACAATTTATGGCTTGGTAAATATATGGTTGACCAAAAATTGCATTATTACCACTAAATTATATAGTAAAAAATGAAGGCTGTTCTTTTAAACTGAAATAAAATGCGTTATGGTTCCACAAAACATTGAGCTGCTGTTTTCGACATTGATGATGATAATAATAACAACAACAGTAATAAATGGTTCTGAAGCCTAAGATCTGCATATTTGAACGATATTTAAAGTATCATATTAATTCTATTACACTGAAAAAAATGATGCATTGGATTTTCATTTTTAAACGGCACCTATTTTACCCCTTTTCAAGATTTAAGATAAGTCTTTTGTGTCTCCACGATGTGTCTGCAAAGTTTCAGCTCAAAAAGCCCATCAGGTTATTTATTCTACCCTTCAGAATATTGGATTTTCTGCTCTGAACACAATGTAGCTGTTTTTGTTGCCTGTGCCTTTAATGCTAGTTCTCCATGTGCCTGTCAGTGTGTCTCCATCTCTGTAAGATAAACAGCATAGTGACAGACATGAAAGAAGCAGATCTAACGTTTGTGAGAAATACTACAGTAAGAACTTTCCCAATGAATATTTGATGTACTTGTTGTGGAGTTAATTCAAGCCTTTCTGCGATGAATCACACACAATGTCGTTACAAAGTTCACACACACAGACACACACACAGCATTCATTCCACTTTGCACTGTTTATTCATGCAAATGTGACAGGATACATGTTAATATTCACCACTGTTAAAATAAACCTGATTTACGTCCACAAACCAGGATTGAAGCATCGTCTTTTATGATTTTACTGACATGCAGCTGTGGTGATAAGTAAACCTAAAATAAAAAGAAATGTTTTTAAAATGTTTTAAACTTGTAAACCTCATTCTTGATCACATTTGACGATGATTGATGATCACTGTGAGCTGAACAGATATTTTTATCCCGGTTGCTTTGCGCACGTCTTGTCTTTTGATATGATTATATGCGTTAGTACTGAGACATGTTAATATTCGGCTGTCAATCAATTCGGTGGGCGGGGAAACCACACTCCTACGTCACGTTGCTTAGGACCTCAAAATGGGAGGGATTTGGATCCTATTTTACATTACAGCTTACAAAAAATGATTTTTATCATAGGTGCAAACAATTTATATGGGCTGAATTTAAACAAACAAATTATGTTGAACATTACTAAATTTCATTTGTTTGTTTAAATTACCACTTACCTTAAAAATTCAATGCATCATTTTTTTTGTGTGTGTATATTGTATTTTATATTATAACATTAATTCACAACATTACAGTTTTTATGGGATTTTGATTGAATCCAGGCTTGGTGAGCTTAAGAGTCTAATAATTATAAAGAATTCCACTAAAAAAGATGAATAACAAACAAAAGCAGTGATAGCGCAATCTTAAAATAAAAATAAAAGATAATAAAATATAAGATAAAATAAAAGAAATGTAATTATAAATCCAGGCTTGGTAAGTATAAGAGACTAATAAAAAAATAATGTAATAAAAATTTAAAGTAAAACAAAAAAAAAATTATAAAAATACTATGTAACTGTAGTAACATCTTGCTCAGTGAGCATAAATGACTAATATAAAATAAAATAATTTAATAATTCATGAAAAAGTATACTGTCTTTATAGAAATTTATTGTTCAATGTCACTTGATATTTTTACTATAACAACCATATGTAAATTTCTGCAGTACAGATCAGCTAGTTCAGATCAGCTAGTTCATAGGATTTACTGAACATTGAACACACTTGTGAGGCAAACGAAAGTTAATTTGAGACAAATAAGCGGTGTATACAAGTGATATAACAGCTCTGTTTAGTTTCAGCACTCAGTCTCTGTAACAGAAGCGATGAGAAAGTGGATTCGATTTCCTTTCAGTGTACAGTGATTGTGTCGCTGGCTCAGAGTCTTTTGCATTAGCAGGGTCATTATGTAACCTGTC
The DNA here is from genome assembly GCA_903798035.1 of Danio albolineatus. Classification (NCBI taxonomy): domain Eukaryota; kingdom Metazoa; phylum Chordata; class Actinopteri; order Cypriniformes; family Danionidae; genus Danio; species Danio albolineatus. Next base: position 21,030,215 of record CAIGQQ010004837.1, on the reverse strand, counting down.
TGCCTCGATCAGTTCAATTCGCATTTGAGAGCATCTGTGTTTGTGTGTGCCAGCCGTACATGCGTAAAACAAACAGATTAGTGACCTCAAACAGATGCCAACCCACCATAACCCCGTTTGCAACTAGTATATCTTAAATATTGCCTTTGAAACGAAGCATTTGATTTATAAAATAAATTAAAAGAGACCCTGAATTTTTGACCCTGAATGCACATTAGAATAGAAGGCTCATTGGTGATCACAATCTCTATGAATCACGTTCTTAACCTTTTAAAAGTATATTTTTAGTGCTGCAGCATCTAAAAAACTTGTCCTACTTGCTTTTGACACCATGTCAAGATTTTTTATCTCTTTAACTTTGCTGAACAGGCTTGTGTTTTCTCAAAATACATGTAATAACAGTTCGATCATAATGTTATCTGGAGTGTGTTAGATGTAAATAAAGGGCAAACCTGCTGCTGTACCGGTTTTGTTGGAACAAATAATGCCCAAAGGAAGATGTATGTGCAGCGAGGAGCGAAAGAAAACTCCTCGGGGGGGCTGTCAGCATGCAGACGGTATAAATCTGCAGAGAACTTCACTGGAATTCCTTCTTGCTCTTTAAAGCAGCCAAATATAAAGCCGCATGAGCTCATTTGTCTTGAAACGGCCTTGCAGCAGAGACAGAAGAGCAAACGTTTTGGAAATGAAGTCAGCAAAAATTGGGCCTTCCTCATTCTCGGGCTGTGGTGGCAATTGAGAAATTTAGTTGATCATTAGCTCTATTTAGAGGAGGAAAACTACTGAGCTACATTAGTTGTTGGTTTATGTATTACAACTCAAATGAGATGTAATACACTCATTTCAATAAAGCACATTAGCAATTTGCTAAGCTAACAACGTGATGCATATATCAGAAAAACACAGCACACAAATATTAAGTCGGAATATCATGTTTAGCTGTTTTTAAACATTTTAACCAATGCATACACAATGCTTGTGTGAATATGTGTTTTCTAAATTATATGTTTTTAATTTAAATGTTTATTTTGTTTTGTTAAATAGGCATAGGCATAGTTCTAACCTGTATTGTTTTAAAAATATTTCAGATTTTGGTTTTGATTTCAGTAGAGATTGATGTTAGCATGTTGTTGAGCTACGAGTGAGATTACCAGGGTTATAAAACTAAAACCATAAAACACTTTCATTAAAACTTTAATAGCACATATGTTTTATTAGGTAAAAAAATTGTTTAGCTGACTATTGAATAAAAGTTTTGATTTCAGGAGAGGTTGACGTTAGCATGATGCTAAGCTAAGAGAGAAATTATCAGGGTTTTAAAACTAAAACCATAAAACACTTTCATTAAAACTGTAATAGTACATATGTTTTATTGGGTAAAAAAGAAAAATTCATTAGCTGACTATCAAATAAAAGTTTTGATTTCAGGAGAGGGTGACGTTAGCATGATGCTAAGCTAAGAGTGAGATTACCAGGGTTATAAAACTAAAACCATAAAACATTTTCATTAAAACTTTAATAGCACATATATTTTATTGGGTAAAAAAATTTGTTTAGCTGAATATCGAATAAAAGTTTTGATTTCAGGAGAGGTTGAGGTTAGCATGATGCTAAGCTAAGAGAGAAATTATCAGGGTTTTAAAACTAAAACCATAAAAGTGCTTTCATTAAAACTGTAATGGCATACCCAGCAGGCACAGGATGTCAAAATGATGTCGTTGTCGTTGAACATCGTGGGAACTTTGCATTTTGTTTGGAAATGAAAATGGAGTTGACGTCAGAACCCAACATCAGGCCATCGTCGATGTCCAACGTCCAATCTAAAATCAAACAAATGTCATCGTCTAATGATGTTACAGCTTGACGTGGGGTGGACGTTACCACTGTGACGTCTATCAGATGTTGGATTTTGGTTGCCATACTTGACAAATAAATGTCAGTATTTGACGTCAATACTGTATGATGTTGATGTTGGCTTGAGATTGGATTTTGGCCACTTTCAAACACAACCTAAAATTAACCAAATCAAGTCGTTATTGGATGTCAAAATAGAGGCTGGCTAGACATTGAATTTTGGTCACCTGACGTCGCAACCTTAATCAAAGTTAATATTAACATCTTATGGCGTTGAGTGCCTGCTGGGTATATAATATTTTATTGGGTAATTTTCTTTTTTGTTTAGCAGACTATTGAATAACTGTTTTAATTTCAGGAGAGATTGATAGCATGTTGCTAAGCTAACAGACATTATACTTGGTAAAATACAAAGCAAATACGTAGTAAAATACTGAATATATTGTACAAATATTACATTCAAAATTTCTTTCAGTGCATTGTCAGATTGGATTCTGCCTTAAAATGAATGGCTAAACAAAGTAAAAGACATCCTAATTAAGTTGGCTTTGTGTTGAGAAGCCATGTGAGGCCTTTAAATCTTGCCTCAGTTGGCATCGCACTAGGATTTGGAACAAACCCACTGTGTTTATAATCATTTTGTTTATACTGCGTCGAAAAGTAAACTTGGCCCTGATTCCCTGTGAGTTTGTTGAGCTCGGTGTTGTGAAGCTTTTTGTAAACCTATGATTTTGGCCCAGGGCTGGGAAAGTGAAGCTGCATAGGCTCCTAAAATGAAGCGAATGGTAAGTGGAAAGTAACTGAATGCAGTGAGTGAGGACAAAAACAGGACAAGTGAACACATGGCCTCACTCTCCCTCTCTCTTTGTTGCTGGGACGCTCTCCCGGGGTGACTGAGCGTGTTTGGGAAGAATTAGCTCTGACGGTGTGGTGTCTGTCAGCCATCAATACTTTATTATACATTTTCACTCTCTCCTCTTTCCTTCACCTTCCCTTTCTGCTTCTCCAGCTCGCGCATACACTCGCCGTCTTCGTGACTCTTTGTCTTTCAATCACGATCTCTCTTTTTTTTTCCTCATCCGTCACTTTTCTCTTTGACTCCTTTTCTCCGCCCCTTTCCTTTTGTCACACAAGGTCTTTGCTGCAATCGAGTTCTGCTTTCAAACAGCAGATGGACGCTTCACACACATCTTGTTGGTGACCATTCCATCTGAAGCTTTAAAGTCAAAATGAAAATGCTGCCATTATTTGCTCTTTTAAAATGGAGAAATTGTTACAGATTAAGAACGATTCTGTAATAAGCAACTTAACTATGATGTCCTAAACAGTAGATGTTCACGATACTTGTCTTTTTTTGGCTTGATGTCCCTTCTGTTTCATTTAACTGCTGTATAAAGGACAGGCTGGTCTGTGAGCAGGCGGTATCTTGGATTGTGTCACAGAGAGCGTGGGCTGTGTTTTGTAATTAGCATGGGCTTTGGTGTAGATGGTATTTATGGATTTGCTCATGATGCATAGCCATCCATCAGTCTCTGCAGAGTCATTGTGCTGTCTGATGTTTAAATCATATAATCGATGAAAGCATTTCTGACAGAGATGACTTCATCAGCCGCTGAACATAACTGAAAAGTGGATTTAAAAGTCTGAGGCCATTATTGAAAATACTTTTAATGATTGCAGTTGTTTTTGGAAAAGTTACCAGCTATGTTGATTAAATGTTCAAAATGTAAGGGATTTATATGGTGGCTGAGAGACCTGAAATGCGTAGCAAGTTAGGAAATCACAAGCAAATAGAAAAATATCAACAAATTGGGAAAATATCATCCGCTTGATGACATGTGCATGCAAATTCTCACAACCAGGACTTTAAAATAAACGAAACATTTCAGCTCGTAGGGCTCTGACAACATTGCTGACTCTAAACAGGAAGCAGACGGGTTCGTAAATTTTTGGGGTCTCCTGACACATTTGCGTTGTGTTCTGTCCTATTTGCAGTATGTTTCTGTATTTGCATGTGTTGTCAAACTGATGATGGTTTATCAGTTTGTTAGTGTTTTTCTATTTGCATATGTTTTCTTAACTTGCAATGCACTCAAGCTGTTTCGGCCCCTGTAGATTTAATTATATTCACACAATCCTGTTAATGACATTTATTTTTAATTAGATACAACAAAATGTATATACGTTCTGTAAAATTATCATGTTTTTGTTGTTGTTGCTCATTTTACTGAATACTTTACTTTTTTTTATCTCTTTTCAGCTCTTTCGAGAGGTGCGGATCATGAAGGGGCTCAACCATCCAAATATAGGTGAGCGTTTTAGAGATTTTGAGTGAACGGCTGCTAAATCTTCAATCTATTTAATGTTTTGTTTTAAGTTTTAGCCATTTTATAATATTAACTATGTTTACTTGTTTTTTTCCCAATTAGTGGCCAATTAATGTTTCTATATTTTCTATGCATTTAATTTTAATTTTATTTATTTATTTATTTATTTATTTTTATTTTTTTTTATTTGATCTTATTTTATTTTATTTTGAACTTAGAATCAAATGCGGTGTGTTATATTACAATATATTACTTTGTGCATATGAGATTTGAGAGCTATGTTGAGGAGAATATTATCAGTAAATTCAGTAATTATTTTTATTTTTGTGTGAAATATTGACTGAATGCTTGACGAGAATGCACTTAGATATGCAATTTTTATTTTTTTATTTAATTTTTGTTTGTACCTACAGTTCAGCTCTTTGAAGTGATCGAGACGGAGAAAACGCTCTACCTTGTGATGGAGTACGCCAGTGGTGGTACGATTCCTTCCCTCAATAACTCACACTATGATTTGTTTCAGAAAATGTGGAATAAATTCTGGGATTCCAGAAAACAAAAACTGAAAAAAAATGAAAGCTGTTACTAACTGACCTACTGTATGTACCATCAAGCTTTGATGAGTTTTTACATGAACAAACACACGTGTCTCCAGTCTTTAGATGCGCTCAACCATAAACGAGCTTGTGTGTGACTGTCGCATCAGTCTGACTGAACACAGCTGCACAAACTCCTCATCTATCCCTTCATTCCCTCTTGTATAGGTTTCATGTGCATTCACTGAAGCCAGACCCACACAGCTCAGCAATTAGAACGATTTGCCTCTAGTAAAGATGCTCATAGTCAAATCAGGCTTATTTTAACTTTAGCCTGTCCTATTCGTGGAGCTTGAATCGGCTGCATGCCTAATGAATCACACGTTTCCATTCCTAATCTATTAGATGAGGCTGATGCACGTGCGAGATACACACACACACACACACACACACACACACACACACACACA
>CAIGQQ010004837.1:21007430-21025018 GCA_903798035.1 Danio albolineatus | reverse complement strand
AAATGTTGCACAGAAACCTTTATAAACGTGGAATAAACCGTGCAGCCTACAGAATCTGTGTAAAGCATTATTAGACATTCAAATAGCTGCAGCTCTACGACTTCACCACAAGAAAAGTGTGTATGCCTTCTCAGACCTAGATGTGGTGGTAGTTTTAAAAATATGTGGATTTAAGTGTACACACACTTTATAAATGCGGTCCTCCGGTGGTTTCCTATAATGTGGACCTCTGCAGTTGTGGTTTAGTGTGTTTGTGTGGCACAGTATGGATCTGGCACAGTATTTGTGTTCAAATAGTACAGAACAACACTGGATAAAGAACAGCATTTATTCATGCTCCTGCTATTGTTGTAGAAAACAATATATACATTTACATATCTGCTAGAGTTTATTTGAGAGTTCAGGCTTGCTGAGCGATCTGGGCAATTTTCTGCAGCATGTCCTCAGACTGCAGCTGTTCCAGAGTCAGCAGAGACAGACCCAACTGATCCTCCTGCCACACATTAAACAGATATATATCTGAATTAGTATCATACATCAAAACATGCAGCTCACAACCTCATCCCTGCAAAAATCAATCTCAATATATGAATTTTTACTTTGTCATACACCTGACAAAAGTCTTGTCGCCTTTCCAAGTTTTAGGAACAACAAATAATCACTTGACTTCTAGTTGATTATTTGGTATCAGACTTATATGAAAGTCAAAGGTCTCTCTAGATTAGGCGTATTTTACCAAAATAAATATGATCATGCCTTGATTTTTTATTATTTAAGTAGGACAGTAAGGCCTGACTTTGCTTAGACAAAAGTCTTGTCAATTGTCTCAGAAATAATGTACAGCAGGGATCACCAAACTTGTTCCTGGAGGTCCTGTGTCCTGCAGATTTTAGCTCCAACCCTAATCAAACACTCCTGAACAAGCTAATCAAGCTCTCACTAGGTATACTTGAAACATCCAGGCAGGTGTTTTGAGGCAAGTTGGAGCTAAACCCTGCAGGACACCGGACCTCCAGGACCGAGATTGGTGATCCCTGATGTACAGTATAGAACATAAAGTCATGGTGCAGTGGAAAAAGAATTAATATTGTATATGACTCCCATGAGCTTGGAGGACTGCATCCATACATCACTGCAATGACTCACGTAACTCGGAATGGCAAAGAAAGCATTCTTGCAAGAGTTCATCAAGATACTTGGCTTCATCCTCAGTGTTTCCTCCTTCATCTTACTCCAGACAAGCACAATAATGTTCATGTTTGGTAACTGGACTGGCCAATCATAGAATATCTTGACCTTCTGTGCTTTCAGGAACTTTGAAGTGGAGGCTGAAGTATGAGGAGCACTATCCTGCTGGATAATTTGCCCTTTTCTGTTATGGACAGCACGAATGTCTTGATACCTCAGGCTGATGATGTTACCATCCACTCTGCAGATCTCTTGCACACCCCCATACTGAATTTAACCTTAAACCATGATTTTTCCTTTACCAAACTTGACTGATTTCAGTAGGTCTTCTGCAGTATTTGTGATGATTTGGATGCAGTTCAACAGATGATTCATCAGAAAAATCTACCTTCTTCCACTTTTCCAAATGATCAACTAGTAGTCAAGTTATTATTTGTTGCTTTTAAACTGAAATCCACGACAAGACCTTTGTCAGATAGTGTATATACTGAGATCAGTGTTGAGTGTAATTAGCTACAAAGTGGCTAGTTACTGTAATTAAATTACTTATCGGCTGAACAGTAGCGTAAGGGATTACTTTTAAATGTATAGGTCATTTATTTACAAATGACTTATATTATACTTGCCTTTAAATACTGTACATATATTCAACAGTTCTGTATAGATTCTGAGAAATATACAAACATATTATACCAAATGAATATATTTCTCAACTAAAGTTTACATTTATTTCCCAGCGCTGGGTTGCAGCTGGAAGGGCATCCGCTGTGTAAAACATATGCCAGAATAGTTGGCAGTTCATTCAGCTGTGGTGATCCCTGATAAAAGGGACCGAGCTGAAGGAAAATGAATGAATGAGTTTACATTTATCAAGATGACTGCATATTCAATAATAAAAAACTATTATTGAGTAAGAAATGAATGAGTAAAGAGCCTGTTTGACTCAAGGTTAGAGAACTAAGAGTTGAATTTATATCACTGAGATTAACAGAGGTTCAGTAGTATTATTGAGTCATGTAATTAAATTAGTTTCAGACCAATTAACAAATGTAATTTAAATACTATTTTAATGATGTTATTAGTGATTAATTACTATTATGAAGTAACTTACCCAACACTAATTGGAATATGAGGAAACTAATAAAAATACTGACACACTTGATGTTTGGCTATATTGGGAAATGAAATCAATCACTATGAGGAGTGAAAACACTGAAAATATTTCAACAGAATTATTTTTTTATTTAGATTTTGTTTAAGTATGAATCATTATGGCCTAATGTTGTGTGTTTGTGCTTACTTTCACCCTCTTTTCACCCTCTAACTATGATTATAATAAATGCATTTTGTCTTATTGTTAACAAATATTTTACAATTGAAATACAGCAAGAAAGACTATTTAACCAATAATTTTATAGCAACATTAATATTTACTTATTACTAGGGCCAGACGGAATCTTCGGATATTTTTTGCTATTTCTGCACAAAATATTGTTAAAAATCTGCGGATTTATGCAGAATGATTTTGGGAGTATCATTTCTAAAACTTTAATTTAAGAAATAAAAAGTAATACCTTTTTTACTGTTAATGTTTACAACGTGAATCATTTAGATCCACTTTATTTGGTAAACAAAGCAAGCCTCTCATATAAAATATCTACTAAAACACAGAAAATATTACTTTACAAACTGTATTGTAAATAAATCATATGACTATTTTCATATTAGTCAATAATAATACTGAAATTAATTTAAAAACTGAAAAAAATATACATTTACACACATTTACACCAGTAAATAAACAGAATCAATGATGGGCTAAAAATCTGCAGAATTCTGTGCGCGCAGATTCCGTGTGGCCCGACTTATTACTGAAACTATTCATATTGAAGTGTTAAACCAGGTTTTAGTTAGAGTACGCCCAAGCTAATGTGCATTTTGCTACTTTACACAGTTCAATTTTGGTCACCTCTGCCCTGCAAATGTAACACGTGATAATATTTGGGCATTAGCTGACACCCTTTTGGTTTAATTCTGCAAGATTGTAGCATAGCAGTAAAGTGCACATTTCTCATGTTGAATGAAATATGTTTTAAGTCTACTGTATTTCATTCACCTGCATGATGAAGACCGGAAATGCTATCTCAAGTTAAGATATTTCGCAATTCAAGTCTGAAATAATTGTTAGCGGTCGTCTTATTCAGAAAGTATCTAAGTGCAAGCGTTGTGAATGAAGGCCGCTCAGCATGACAGGTTTGGATGAGCGAGCGGTTGATCCGTACAGGCTGAGGAAGGTTAATGTGGTCATGTTACCCGTCTGAAAGGCTGTGCCATCTGTCGCAGGAAGTGTTTGGATAACTGCACCGTCTCGTCGATGGTCAGATTGAGGCTTCCGTCCGTAAGGTGTTCCTGGATCCAGCGGGGCAGCTTTCCCCGCTTATCCGCTCGTGCGTAGCGCTGAGGAAAACAATTGTTAACCATCTACCATCTTTTTAAAGTTCCTTTTCCCTTAGGTTTATATACCTTATCCGCAAAGATCATCAGGCCGTAGTCAGTTTTTCCTCGGATGGCTCTGCCCACACACTGAGCCGCGTGGCGCATGGCGTCAAACGTCAGAAAGTCGTTCTCCCGAATCTGAAACTGGTCTCTGAGGTACTCCAGTCGTGCCTGATTCAAAGCAAACACGTCTCGGTAAGTCTCATAATGTATTAATGTATTAATGTCTGAAAAACAACTAGACAAACCTTGAGGATTCGGCTCTGAGTGTAAACATACGGCACTCCGAACATGATAACAGCACGACCAAAATGATGAACTGGGGAACAGAACAGAACCTTTTTTTAACTTAATTGTTTACTTAAAAGTTAGAAATCCTCAGAACTGTTCAAAGGAGTAGTATTCACCAAAGTCAATCCCCTCTGACACCTTCCCTCGTGCCACTGAGAGAAGAATTGCCCCTCTGCCATTCTCACAGGCCTAAAAGTGAAAGATAACCTTTAATACAGGACACTTAAAATAAAGTTAACATTACACAACCTGATTAAGGGAAAATAGGATTAGGGAGCATTAAAACCCCAATGATAACTGACCTCCTGATACTTTTCCAGAGCCATGCTGGTCTCTGCTGCGTCCTGGGTTTCTATGAAAATGAGCTTATTCCTTTGGATGTTTTCAAGGATCCCCTACAAATCCAGCAGGAGAATTGGTATTCGTGGTTATCATAACAGCTCTTCAAATGATCAGAGAATATTAATAATAACAACAATAATAATAATTTATTCTTATATAGCACCTTTAAAACTTCATTCTCAAAGCGCTTTACACAAAAATAAAAAATAAAAACACCGATATAAAACAGTTTAGAATAACAGTAAAAATGAATCATTCAGGTTAAAACATTCACAATTGCTAAAATATTCAAAATTGATAAAATATTCAAATATCAAAAAACATAAACCAAAAATACACACCTCATGAATAGGCCAGTGTAAAGTAGTGCGTTTTCAAGGGAAGGGATCAAAAGTTGCTTCTTCATACCTGTTCATACCATGAGGCCACAATGTTCTCCATGTACATGTAACTGGTGAAAAAGGCCACAATCCCATCTGGGACAATAGCGGACATTTCCAGCAGCAGGTTTCCATAATTACGGATCACAGCTACGGGATAAAAGAAAAAGGTTATTATTCCGTTCCAAAATTAAATTAGTATCACACACAAACACTGCAAAGCAACTTACCAAAGTCTTCTCTGGTCTCAAACTTGGAGGTCATCGCCACCTGATCATTCCCTCGACCAACAATCTAAAAAAAAAAGGGGTGATACTTTAAAAATATGTAGTGAAGTAGTTTTCAACAGGGGGTTAGGGACCACTAGGGGCATGAAAGTGCTTAAAAATGAATAAATAATTAATTAATATAGTAAAACATAATCTATTTTCTATTAAAATGTAAAATGTGAATGCAGCACATCTTCAATAAAAAATTTTTAATTAAAAAGCATATAATTAAAAAGCATAATAATAAACTTGCTTCTTTAAATGGTAAACTACACTTACGTGAAGGAGATCAAAATCAGAAATCCTACAATTTTGAGGTCCCTGCGTCGTCCTTTTTATATGATTAAGTAATAAAAATATACCTTTTTTTAAGTACATTTCATGTGTTGCATTTATTCTGAATCACAGTATAAAAGCTTAGATATCTGAACTACTTCAAGATCTTCAGTTATTAGTGTTTCTGCAAAAAAATAAAATTAATTGTGATTTAAGCACGTGCAATTTCTAAGTCGCAAAGGCTGCAATTATATCTATTATTTAGATTTTTGTTCACGTTCTTGTGTGCATGATATTAATATGTTAACCAATCAGAGCTGATGCAGCACACCAGGCAATTACAGCTAAGCTGAGCAGGAGAAAGATGTTAACCAATCAGACCAATCACTCCGCGCACAACGAAGTTGAGCGGGAGAACGGAATAGGTGGTTTTGATTTACATTCGTTTTTATTTATTGTTATGACTGAAATTGAGGTTAGTTTATCTTTAGTTTTTCATGTTGTCTGTTTTTAAGACAATTTATTACAGTTTTGTTTATTAAGCAGTTAGTACTACTGTGTACAGTATGTTTATAACTAGAGTTGAGGTTAGTTAATCTTAGTTCATTTTATGTTGTCTGTTTTAAAGAGAATTTTACTACAGTTTTATTGATTAAACTTAATACTATGTTATTTCATTGTGATATGTTTTGTTATTCACTTCTTATGCTCTGAATACATTTAGAATGTGTGTATGTAGCGCATTTGAAAAAGCAAAAACAGTTGCCAAAAATCGCTAAATCGCAATATTCGTTAAAAAAAATATTAAAAATAAAAATAAATTGCAATATGATTATTTTGTCCATATTGCAGAGCCCTACTCTGCAATTTATGGGAATTTCCTTAATTATCAAAAAAAAAAAATTAATTAAAAAAAACGCTATTCAACTGGTAGCTGAATCTTACAGTTTTTACTGACTTTGCAAAATGGAGAACAGTTCACTAAAAATGACAAAAACCCTCAGACAGCTGATTCTCCAGATGAAGACCAAAGAGACGAGAGAAGTCGCTCATTTCAAATGTGTGATTTGTAGAATATTCTGTTAAACTAATCATCTAACAGAAGACAAAATCATAAAAAGACAGTTTAATGCTGACAGTCTCAATGATCGATCAATTCAAAAGCAGCTGGAACTATCTGTAGCTCTGAACAGGGTAAGGATGTCTCTCTGCTTACAGTGTCTATGCATTTACAACAATTTACACTGATCAGTGAAAAAAACTCTTACCAGCAGTAATATTTCTAAATGGTTGACAAATTTTGATCTCAACAGTGCATTTTGGTGGCACTGCCACAGTCATAACTCACAAGCGGGCACAAGCAGGTTCGTGCCAGTGTCATGGTGAAGGACGCCATGGTGACAGGGCGAAAATCAAGGATGCGTGGGTAGATGTCCAGCGGAGAGAGTGTCTATAAACAGACAACCATAAAAACATCTTGAAACAAAAGTTGCTAACAGGATAGTGAAGCTTGTCAAACAAATATCTAAAGCTGTAGATGTTTTGCATTAGATACTGTATAGACTACTGATGTTGGATGAAAGGAAAACCAATTCAGCAAGCCCATTTAAAAAAAAAACTAATTTAAAAATGAAGACTGTCTTACACAGATGGCATGTAGAGATTAGCGAGCAGCGTGTGTGTGTGTGTGTGTAATCTCATATTCAACAAAGACATGGACACATGGGTGGAGAAGCACAGCTTACCCCTGATGTGATAATGACTGTCTGAAAACGGCCAAACACTGGCTTTATGGCAATAGAAGGGTCCATACAACTGTAGACAAAGAGTCAAAGTAAGTCACAGAGCTTAATAGACACTCAATAAAAACACATGACAACTGTATTACAGCAGACCTGAAGTGAAGAACAGGATTTGCTATTGTCGGAGTTTTGTCTTCAAACGGCTCTATGATGATGGTGAAGCCTAAAAAAAGAACGATCACTCATAAGACTTGCAGGAAATCATTAGTAAATGGGGGGATTTGTGAGAAGCTTTAGGCCATGTTTCCACTTGGTATTATTTATTGTGAGTGATACGTTACAATCTCAAGTACATGAAAAATAACGGTCTGTTGAGAACGGGAATGTGTCGTTACTAGGCATGGGCCGGTATAAGATTATGACGGTATGATAGCCTTGGATAAAAATATCACGGTATGACGGTGTTGTGTTTACTGCTCTAAAATATATTCTTTTTAAATGTCCGGCTAAAAAACAAAATCTTTTTCCCCTTTGAACACAATATATTTTATTTTGAGAAACATTTAAAATATTTTGGAACAGTAAACATGTCAGGCTACATATTTCAAGTGAATCACTGACTTCTGCGGTCTTCATTTGTTTAAAAACCCAGATTTCTTTACAATTTACTGCTAAAAACAAAAACAAAAAAATGTAAATAAAAAAAAAATCTTACTCATACCTTTGGAACGGTATAGCAGAAAATTTTGGCGGTATGAAAACCTCGACTTTTCCAAACCGCGGTATACCTTGAAAACGGTTATTGTCCCATGCCTAGTCGTTACAGCGCATTGTATACTGGGTATTTAGGACAAAGGAGCCTAATTCCTATTGATTTGTTGTATCAGATATACAATAAATCATAAACAATAAACTGTAAGCGTTTACACTACAAATAATGACAAAAATGATCTCAGGAACTGATTTCTTGCAGCAGCTCATAGATACCCTGTCAGTTCCAGATAAACTCTTTTGTTTATATGATTCGCCTCCTCTACGTCTGTGCTCGGCTTCTCGAATAACACTTCTGGAGACAGAATGTCATGAAATACATATTATCGGCTTCTCAGACACACAAAGAGCATTTATAAAGGCATCTACATGTTTGACCATTGTATTCTGAGTGTCTGTGAGATGTTTTTCAAAAGATAAAATACTATTAAACTGTCGACTTATTCTGTTATGATTTCCATTGGTTTATATCTTCTGCATTTGTCCACCAACATGGCCATCCACAACCCGCTGTGACGTTGATTCCCGAGCTCTATTGGTTCTATTTTGATGCATTCGACCACATCAATCATTTACACTGCGAAAGCAATTTGGTTAAGGATGTAACGCTCACTAGATTCAAAGATATTGAAGAATACTGAACTCATAATACTATTTTTTTTCATAATTTTTCTTGTGGTAATTTAAAAATAAACCAAATGCAATTTAAAAACAAATTACAAATAAAATAAAATAATCAATAACACAAATAACATGCAGTCTTTACTGACCTAAGACTGAACTAATCTTTTCAAACTAAGATTTTGAATGTTTTTCTTAAGCTTGATTTGAAGAAACATCATAAAGCTGAGATCTACGCACATTTACAGTGTCCTCTGACGATAAAAAAAAAAAAAACATTGTAATACCAGGTGTAAACTGGCCCTGTTACCTTTGCTGTAGGTGCTGACAAGAGTGGCAAAGTGTGATATCAGAGTAATGGGTGAGAAGTCTGCAATGTCTGCAATCTCCAGAGTCCGCAGCAGTGACCGTAACCTTTCTGCGCAAAATCTGGAAAAGCAATAAATATACGTTTATGCTGGGTCCATCAGTTAATAATGACTGTCAGTACTTTAAAAAAAAGGATGTCAACTGACCTCAGGGGTTTGCGGTCAATGCAGACCTTCTCGAAGATGTCTTTGAGGAACTGAGGAGCACTTTCCTGCACCACATGATGGATCCGCAAGCGGGCCTTCAGATACTCGAGGAAGCGCTTCATAAAGCCTACAAAGTGCTCTGCAGTGCGAATGCTGCCAGGAACAGCCTCTGTAGTGGCAGTCACATGTGCTATGATTTAGATTTTATTCAATACTCTACACACATTTTATAGGAGGAAAAAACTTCCAAACATTCTTAAACGCTTAAGCTACTGTATGAATGTCTTAATAGATCATATTTTTTACAAAACAAGTGGTATTTAAAGGAATATACTCACATCTTTACAAAAGAAATCTGTTTTGTTTCATATGTTAGAATAGATATTGTATATTTATTGCTCAAAATCATGATTCAAAACATCATAGGTCAACGAAAAACTGACTTTGGGAGAAGTCCGTTACAAAAATGCCTAAATCTTAGAGTAATGGAGAGAAATATGACAGTTGTGTGCAGGTGACACTTAATTGATTTTGTTTTTTTAAGTCTAAATGATTTGAAATTGCAGTTGTTAGATAATAAAATCTGACCTTGGAGGATTTCATCCGGCAGAACTGGATTGGACAGATAAATGTCAGTTTCTCTGGCAACGTTAGCTTCTTTAAGACCCTCGACTAATCTTCTGTATTCTTCTCGAAGTTTGGCAGCATCTGTTTCTTTAATTCTTTAAAAGACAATGAGCAGAATGCAGGAAATTAAACACATTAAAGGCAGGGAGGAACAAATAGGTTGCCTTATAATTCCCACTCTTTTGTCACACTTGCTAATGGTGTTTTGAAGGGTTTCCACATTGGTCTGGCAGCGATCCAGTGTCCTCCTGGTGATGTTGACGCTCATGGAATCAATACACACGTTATCTAGAAGGAAACAATATAAGCTCAAATAACAATAATCTGCCCACATGATGAGAATCACAGTGATAAATACTCACCAATGTTGTGAGCCTCATCGAACACGACAACTGATTTCTTTGCGAGCTCTTTCGAGACCAGGTCTGCGATTTTTGGATCCAGTAGGTAATGGTAGCTGTACACTACTATGTTCGCGTGAAGAAGCTGAATTAAGGAACATGAGAGGGAGCAAAATCAATTGAATCCACAGCAATCGCACATTGTATTAAATTTAGCAAAGTACTCACTGCGTAACGTGCCAGGAAGTAGGGACACCAGCCTTTTCTACGCCCAAAATCCTTCAGATCATCCAAATTATATATACCAGGGGGAATGGGCACCTGTCTGCCTACATTATCAAATTCCTGCAAAAGGGAATCAATTTCAAATTATTATTTTTCATTTTAAATGTTTATTATTATTATGCTTTTTTAAACATTAAAATATGTCAAAAACATTAAAAAAATACAAAAAACGAAAGAAAAAATAAACTTTACGCTGGAAAAATGCAAAAATAAGCTTGAATGAGACAAACTGTGGCAGGATTGTATATGCTTAGGAAAAGTGTCACACCTCATAAAACTGGCAGACAGGTTGATTTGGGTTACTGTGATGCTGTGCTCGAATATACGACGCTGTCAGACTGTGACATCTTCCGTCTACTTCTTTTCCAAAACGCAGAGAGCTCACCTGTAATCACACATTTAGTACTGTTTAATATGTTTACTGCGCAGATTTGACAAACCACAGACAAATCTGCCCATTCAGCGGCCTCTACCTCAGGATGAATGCACAGGTTTTTCCTCGAGGAAAGTGCCAGAGCGAGGAAGTCGTTTTTTACTCCTGTTTGCTTTGAATAATAATCCAGTAGTTTCCTTAGCTCCTCCACAACCTGCAGGGAAAAAGAAAGATGCATGAAATGAAGAGTAACTCATGAAATGTGCATTTAGAAAGCAATAATTTGTTATTAAGGTAATGAACAACTAAATAAAGTCATTCAACAAAATACCTTCTCTATCTCAGGCACAGTGCGAGAGCAGTACACAAGCTTAGTGACTTCTAAAGGGTAAGTCTGTAAGAGATTAAAAACAAAATTACATACATACATACATACATACAAATAAATCAGAGGTATTTGTAAAGCTATCAGACTGTCATTTAATAAAGTGTCAAAATATTTAACCATCGATAGAAATCAGTCACCTTCTGGTAAGCAACGATGAGGGAAAGAAGAGAAATAGTTTTTCCTGTTCCTGAGGGCATCTCCAGAACTCCGTGACCCTTTACATACAAATTAAAAACAAAATGGGAAACAACTATAGATAAGACAATCACTTGTGTTTGTGATTACTTTCCACTTTCACCAGATCGTGGCTCTGTTTATGGGGCAAATACACAAACACAAACATTCCATCTAACCTCTCAGATAATGCGAGATTACAAAAATTGCATTCATAATCACTTAAAAAATATTGGGGTTAAGTTGGTTTTATATTCATAAATTCAGTCTTTCTCCCTAATAATACATTTTCAGAAAATTGTTCTTTGCAAATTCTAAATAGGGAAATTATATTACCATCCAATGACTTTCAAAGTACAGCATTGTTCAATGTGCAGACAATATTGCTAATGTTGTTTTGAGGTCATACTTGCATATGATTTCACACCGAATATTTAAATTACTATGGTAAACAATGACAACGAAAGTGCGAATGTAAAACCAACTTATACATTAATTCTAAAAATAACGCTGTCTGAAGGATCAGAAAATACACTTTAATCTGTATATCAAGTATAGCTGCATCACCTGGCCTATGTCAGAACATCCAGCCACAATGTTAATATATTGTTATACAATACAAAATTAGTTTAATCCATGGGTATGTGTATGCATACCTTTGCATCCAGCGTCCTCTTCAGCTCAAGCATATACGAGTATTGTTCGGGATAAATGTAGTCATACGGAAAGTAGACTAATAACCCGTCGATATTCAGCCTTAAGAGATAAAATAGGCACAAACAAAACTTGTGTTAAATGAACAGCGGTATGGACCATTACAGATTTGCACTACAGTCTGCAGATTTGCAGCATTGCTAACGTTACAGTTAGATTTGACCGTTTACTTACTTCATGTTTGCTGGTACTGTTTCTCTACAGCTCTAGGGTGTTTCTCGTTTTCAGTTTTGTATATTTTCACACATGAATATGTCTGTCCATATAACTGTCATGAACGCATTACACAAAAAGACTTCTATCGAGTTACACAAGCGATCTCAGTAGCGCAAAACGCTGTCGCAGTAAAAACGCGTAATGTGTTTTGCTTTATTGATTGGTTGTTCGTTTCGAAGCCCGCCCCATTCTCTCAGCTCATTGGATGACACGTATGTCATTTCTATCCCTTGGCGGAAGTACATTTAGGACCTTTGGGGTTAGATGCAAAAATAAAAAAGAAGTCCGCACTAAAGTTTCGCTAAAATTCAGAGGCTGGACTCTTCTGCACAAAAGATATTTAGATTAAATGTTCAAAACAACAAATAGCAGAATTTTTTAATCAAATGTAAAATTTGATGCATTAAAAATATAATACATCACTCACTACACTAAACAGTATACTGTATTTTAAATAAACAGAAGAAGAATGAGAAGGAATGAAACTGAGAAAAAAAAGAAAAGCAAGTAAAAGTAGAGAGCACCAATATTACATTTTAAATAAACAAGAAAAAAAAGAAAAGCAAGTAGAGTACAGTAAAATTACATTCATTCAATCATTTTCTTTTTGGCTTGGTCCCTTTATTCATCAGGGGTCACCACAGCAGAATGAACCACATATGTTTTACACAGCGGATGCACTTCCAACAGCAACCCAGTGCTGGGAAACACCCATACACTCTTACACTCCCACACACATACACTATGGGCAAATTAGTTTATTTAATTCACCTATAACGCATGTCTTTGGACTGAGGAGGAAACGGGAGCACCCGGAGTAAACCCACACAAACACAGGAAGAACATGCAAACTCCACACAGAAATGCCAACTGACCCAGCCGAGGCTCGAACCAGCGACCTTCTTGCTGTGAGGCGACAGTGCGAACCACCGAGCCACCGTGCTGCCCTACTAAAATGACATTTTAAATAAATATGAGGAAGAAAAAAAGAAAAAGAAAGAACCAAAGGAAGGAGAACATTTTCATTATTAAATCAGGGACATATATTTATATGTTTTATTTACATAAACATTTTATATCATATATTACAATGCAATAAAATATACAGTATTTCACCCTAACAAAGATTCATCTTCATGAAGTGATTTTCTTTGTACTCATAGGCTGGGTAAAGACCACAGTTTAGACATTCAAATATTTGCATAAATCCATTTTGGGTCATTCTTTGACAATCTTCACCAAGACTGAACAAAACTAAACTTTCTAAACTTTTATGACAAACTTCCTAAATAACCATAGAGCCAAAATCCCAATTCCCTGCCCTGTAAAACATAGCTTAATAATTAACATCAAATATAAAAACAAATCAGTTTTAATGCTTGATTATTTAACATCTCCAGTTGGGTCAAAATGACCAAAGCGTCACATCACAGCTCTTGTGATGCCATCCACAGTTATAGCATTACTGTTCATCACGCTGTTCATTACTGTCATGACCTCTTCACCTTATGCAAATGAACTGATCACTGTATTTTTACAATGACAGAGTTGAAGCTGTAAAGTTTACTTCCTGTTTTAGGTAACTGCATGTGAATAAAAATATAACTCTTCTGGCACAACCAGATGTTTGTCTTACATCCCAGTACATTCAATGTCTTTTAAAACAGGAATACCAAGATGGCAGACACCAAAATTATGAGAAGGGTCTGAAAACAGACACAATGCAATCTCAGACATATGCAAACTGAGCTGCATGCAATGTGCACACCTAACCAGCTCCTAACCCTTACTCCTCACTGGCTCCATTGAGTGCATTGTGTCTGAGATTGCATGTCTGAGATTGTGTGTCTCAGCTTGCAAATGCAAGTCTGCAGTTAGATACTATTGAATATCATAGCATCTGAAGAAATCTGCTTATATCTCATGTCTCTCCTCCACGCTCTTATAACGGTCCATGATCCTAAGAACGTCCTCCAAAATGGATGGCCCCAAATCCAGGTCCAAACCCATTAGAGACTCCGAACGGGACATGCTGGGAGAGACAGCCGGAGACTCACAGTGTTCGCTCCGCAGGTCCTCATTGCTGAGTCCCGCATCAGAGTCCAGACTCAAGCCTCGCTTCGGATCTAGTGGACCACAGCCTTCAGACATGGAGTCGTCGGATGAAGCCTCGGATAAGGAGCCGGTGGAAGGCATCATGTGTGGCAGGACTGGGATTGAGGCCGACAGAGTGAGCTCGTGACATTTCCCAATCCCGTCCTCACACACAGACATGGATCGCTGCTGCTGCTGCGGGCTGTGATGGTGGTTCTGCTGCTGGTGGTGAACGGGAGACGGCTGCTCATCTAAATGCAGACGTGGAGGTTTAGGAGGAGGCTGCACCGGCGCCATGAACACCGGCATGGAGATGGTGGTTTTGAGGAGTGAGTTATGATGGCCTCGATGGTAAGTGTGACTTTTGCCGCTCACCTCGAAGATCTCATCCATTCTTCTGTCGATGCTGTGAGAACGAGAGCCGGGCGCTTGATTGAGGCCTGGAAGCATGTCCAGTTTGCCTTGCAAAAACCCAACATCCCCAAACATGTCCCCTTCTCCATCCGGCCCAACATGGGCACTGTGGCGCACATCACCCAGCGGCGGGCTTATCATGTCGCCTGATAAAACGTCTCGTATTTTGGGCTTCTTCCCTCGCTTTGGTGTGGATGTCTTTAAGTAGATGGGTGTCTTGGCTGGCATTCTGTTTCCCAGTATTCGGGGTCAAACGCCTGTGATGGTGTTTGTAGTCGAAATCAAGAGGAACCAAGTCCTCAGTCTGATATTAGCTCTTTCATACGTTACAGTTGGTTTGTGTCCTTTATTTTACTTTTAAATCTTCCAGTTGTAGATGGAAGTGGCGTGCTTTATGTCCAGAGCTCTTCAGGAGTCTCAGGAATGTTTCATCACAACAGCAGATCTGAGGAACAAACAAGGAGATGAGAGATTTACAACCTGTGATCGTTAAGAGAGCTTCTCGAATTTCCAAAAAACACAGAAAAGATCAAAAACACAAGAAAGCGACTTTTTTCTTTTCCCCTGAGTGGTGATTTATGTACAGCTACTTGCCTGTATATTACAACCCCTGAGACATTTCACTCGTTCCAAAACATGACTTTCATAAAAATATAATAGCATAGACAAAGTGGTTATTTGCTTGCATGCATGCTTTTATAAGTATATTATGAAACTGCCCCAGAACATTACTGGCAGTGCAGAATGAGATTAGAAATCCGCAGTTCAGTTCTCCTTCAAACTCTGGCCACCAAATGACATCCACACTGACGTATGCTATTGTGTTTAACGTTTTAATGTGATGATTGCTTCCCAGAGATGGGTTGTGGCTGGAAGGGCATCCGCTGCGTAAAACAAATGCCGGATAGGTTGGCGGTTCATTCCGCTGTGGCGACCCCGGATTGATGGAGGGACTAGGCCGAAAAGAAAATGAATGAATGAATGTGATGATTGCGCAACTTTTTGGAAAGCTTCCCTGAACTGAACACAACAGAATTACAGCACAGTTTTATTATTTACTTGCAGTGTCTCTGAGATATAAACAAATTTATCGCTTCTGAATTACAATGGATTTCTGACATTTACAAGACAGTGCTGGAAGACTGTAAAACCATATACACTGTTTATTATTCAAAATCTTGAAAGGGTTCTATAAAACAATCCATTTATAGGTAGGGCTGCACAATATTGAACAAAACTGACATCGCAATATTTTATTTTTCTACTATACATATTGCGATACTGAATATATCATTTCACCAGACGAAATGAATATGTCTATTTGGAAAGAATTTATAATTTTACATAAATTTGAATGATTTTGTAAGGGAGTGCATCTACATAAACTATAATAAACCAATCGCAAACACTGACAAAAATAGTACAGCCACAACACTGTTCAAACTAAATATACAGTGATACATGATTTTCTGGAAGTCTAACAACATTTAGATGCACAAATTTAATAATTAAATGTAAAACAACACCATAATGTGTGTATATACTATATATATATATATATGTGTGTATGTGTGTGTGTGTGTATATATATATATATATATATATATATATATATATATATATATATATATATATATATATAAATGCAATTAATTTTCTTCAAAGTTAAAAATGTCATTTCTTTTGCCTGAATACTTTTAAACTAAATTAAATTATTAAAAACACACTTAAATAATAAAGGTTTTGGTAACATCATGGTTAAATGTTGCAAAAACTCCACGAATCATGAGTGTTTTCCTAAATCTGGTCAATAATAATACCGATTTTAACATTGCAGATACTGCGATGTGTCTACTGTGGAAGTACACATTGTGATATCAGTGCTGAAATGATATATCGTGCAGCCCTAATTATATGTGTAGGTTTTTTTATATGTGTAGAATGTGTCCTGTTTGATAATACAAAAACACTAAGTAAAAGTGATTACTGTCATACATTTTTACCATGATTCACAAAAGGCGAAATGTCATACAATGTTTTATGTATTTTAAGATTATTTAGAACAATAATCATTAGATGACAGATTAAAAGACAAGAATCACAGTGTAGCAGCAAAATATTAATTAATTGTACATTTTAAATCTTTACAATTTACAGTTAAGTTTTACCTGTGTCAACATGATGTTTTAAATGTATTATCATTTATTATTTTAGATATTTAAGAACAGGTCTGAATAAGTGTATTTCATATTACATAAATATATATGTTATGCTTGATGTAACTTAGAACATTGTTTCACAAAAACATTTTAAAAATGTGACACTTTAATTGCATTTAATATATTTTCCTTTGTATACAAAAATAACTTTTGTAAACTGCTTCTCCCAGCAGACTGAATTTAATTATGCCGTTAATTATGCCATTGCTGGCAGAGGATGCATTAAAACAAGCACAATTCTGTTATTGTTCCTCTATGAGAGCCATATGTTTTTTGCCATTCGACTGTTCACAGTTTGTTGCTGAGATTTATTGGCAAGTGACGCAATTGTAAAAACATGCTTGTAAAAAGAAAGACAAATATATAAACTGAATGCTTAAAAGATGTGTGTTCTGTCAGACAACAGCAGTTAATGTACATCTCTTATATGACACCAGTCCTCGTGACCTTCACAAAATCTCTTGGACCAGTTACACTAACACACTCCTATTATGTAATGCTTAAACACAGTTAGTCCT
The DNA here is from genome assembly GCA_903798035.1 of Danio albolineatus. Lineage (NCBI taxonomy): Eukaryota > Metazoa > Chordata > Actinopteri > Cypriniformes > Danionidae > Danio > Danio albolineatus. Next base: position 21,007,764 of record CAIGQQ010004837.1, on the reverse strand, counting down.
TGAGATCAGCCAATTCCCGGATTTCCCTAGTAAACCACATGGTGTCATCGCTTTAACACTGCTGAGGCTTCAGTCTACACCCAACATAGTGTTTAGAAAAGTAGTTATTTTTATACGTTTTTTTGAATAAGTGCAGTTTGGACTTTATCTGCTAGATAAGACAATAATGTGGAATAAGTTTAATAATTAAAGTTTTTGACAGTCATCAAGACCCTGATTTGTGTAATGCCAAAGCAATATGACAATAACAATACAGTTACATTCCATGTTCAGAAACACAGTAAACAAGGTGTTCGTCATTATGTAATAATATATATATATATATATATATATA
>CAIGQQ010004837.1:20968084-21007030 GCA_903798035.1 Danio albolineatus | reverse complement strand
ATATATATATATATATATATATATATATATATATACTTAATGGTGTGTTAAAAACTTTTTTATATATATTACATTTTTATTTATTTTTTCTTGATATAACATACAATACCATACAAATATATAAAATGTATAAAAAGTTCTTTACAATTTATACATTTGTTCATCAATTTACAAAATAAATAATTCGACAACCAGTAACAAAAGTATAAAAACATTATTAAAAAAAGTACAGAGTATAGCAGGATAGATACATTCATATTTTAAGTGAGGAAATGAAAATCTTCCATATATCTATTTCCTTGTAATCACCATTCATTTTGGCCAACATTTTCTCATATGATACATTCTCAATCATGGATTACTTCCATAATTTAAGTTTAGGGCATTGACTATCTTTCCAAAACCTCAGTATTAAACGTGCTGCTGTAGTCATGCCCATAGTTATAAGGATAAACTCATCATTTGTAATATGTGGAACCTCAGTTTTGTCACCTAAAAGGCATATGCTGGGTGAGATTAAATTAAATTAAATCTCAGACATCTACCTAATTGTCTTAACATAGATTCCCAAAAGGTTGTACATCTTTGTACATTGCCACAAAGCATGAAAGTATGTACCAATCTCCTTTTTACATTTCCAGCATTTTAGATTAGATTACATTAGATTAGATCCAACTGTATTGTCATTACACATGTACAGGTACAAGGCAACGAAATGCAGTTTAGGTCTAACCAGTAGTGCAATAGCAGCAAGTGCAGAATACATATATAAATTATAAAGTGCAGTTATAGAAAAACTATGGTGATATTTATTATCATATGGATGATATTTATTGTCATCTAAGCATCTTATTCTAAAAAGCCGCACTGGAGTGTAATAATACCTATAAAGCATTTTAGACTGTATAAATTTACCTCTTGCTTCTTTTATATTTTCCACTGTGAGAAAGATTTCCATCCCAGGTATCTTTATCTATATCACTACTAATATCTTTTTGCCAAATCAGTCTTAAAGCTTCACAGTTTTTATCATCAATCTTTGAACTGAATTTGTAAAACGTAGATACTAGATTAGATTTTGGGAATTTTTCCAACATATTCCTATTCTGTACCTTGGGGGCCGTTGTTTCAAAACAGTGTCTGATTTGTAAGTATTTACAAAAATGATCTTGTCCTTCTGATTTAAACTTTTTTTTTCAAATCATCATAAAATATCAGTTTACCATTGCTTAAAAACATTTATTCATTAATTTTCCTTTGGCTCAGTCCCATATTCATCAGGGGTCGCCGCAGCGGAATGAACCACCAACTATTCCGGCATATGTTTTATGCAATGCATGCCCTTCTAGCTGAAACACAGTACTAGGAAACACTTAACCCTCTCATTCGCACAATCTCATACACTAAAACCAATTTAGTTTTTACCGAATTCGCCTATAGCGCATGTCTTTTGACTGTGGGGGAAATTTGAGCATCCAGAGGAAACACACAAAAACTCGGGAAGAACATGCAAACTCCACATTAAAATGCCAACTAGCCCTGCCGGGATCCGACCTAGCGACCTTCTTGCTGTGAGACGACAGTGCTAACCACTGAGCCATCATGCCGCCCTGAGTTAAAAACAGTTTACATTAAACATTTTCATTGTTTTGAAAGGCCTTTGTAATGACAGAATGTTCCAGAAGTTAGATAAGTGAATGTGACGTGTTTTGAGCTTAAAACAGAGCTGAGTTTTTGAATACTGACGGCTGGATCATAAGTGCACATAAAGACAAAAATGTGGACGTGAGCACCTATAAAGAGGTTGAAAACTGCAAAGAAAGCCCAGTTTTATTAAATGAATTTTCTCCAAATTGGAAACATTTGTTTAACACCGTCCACACGGTTTCAGTATGGCTGTGCTGGGCCAAGCTGATCTCAGACTACAAATATGCACACAAGGCCCTCTCAAACCATCCTTTAAAACAGGTCTCTGTTTTACGGCTCTGTGGGTTTAAGCTCCAGTTAATGTTCACATCGACGACTACCTCTGCAATTATTATCAGACTTCTAACATTTACAGCACTGACGTTTATAACCTTAACACGCCGCAGTCTAACCTATTTTTCAGTGTCATATGTCTTTAAGCAAGTTTTCCTGTGAATTTCACTTTGTTTCACAAGTGATGACCCATATGACGAATGACTATTCCATAATGTCTCATTAGCTGAGTGAAGACTTTCCTCTGATTCACTGACCTAGAAATTCCCCTTGCTCCTTTGACAGACACAATATAGTGGCAGAACTGCTTCCGTGACATTTCGAGTCTTCAAAAGGGTCGCATACATCCGTTACAACACCCAATTCACAGATTACTGCAGAAACCACGTGAGAATTAAGAGCGTCCTCCCACACATCATTTTTTTTTGAGGATCTAATGTCTGTTCTGGTTGAAATAATCACTCGAGGGTTCAGTTGCTGGTCATCTCTGACGCAGAGGGCCAGAATGAACGCCCCGGGTCAACCAGCGGAGTCGTCAATCCTTCAAAGATGTTACTGTGTGTATTGAATGAATGGGCAGTAAACGGGGAATGCAGAACGAGAGACCTATTTTGCAGGACAATTGACGGGCTGAGCGACCTTACCAGTGGGAATTCTGGGAATTCTGAGATATGACATGTGGTTTGCATTAGTGCTCGGAGTGTTTTCGCAGTGTTCAGACCTGTCAGAAGGCATACTGGGAGGATGACACACTAAGCCGAGATGGAAAAAGAGCTGTAATTCTGCTATGAAGTCACTCTGGACTCTAGACTATTGTGGCTTGTGATAGAGCTGCACCATTTATCAGTGATAGAACGCAACCTTGATTCGAAGACAACTATGTGGTTTTATATTCTTGAATGACCATGACTCTGTTATGTCTAATGAAGCTTGATATAAACACAGCAAACATTCAAATCTGTTTTTGACAGATAGAGAACAGTTGTTATTATGAATACAGTAGCTATCAAACCGGGTACATTTTAAACCATTGTTTTAAACTTTGAAAGGTATTTTTAAATGAGGATGTCAGTTACATTTATATGCCCACAGATATGTATATGTAGATTACATTGTAGGTTAATTTATTTAACCTGCTAAACTCCGCATACCCAGCACCTGGTACAAAATGACGTCATCAGGAAATAACTGTAGTCCTTCTGTATCAATAGCGCCATATGCGAAACTGCGTGAAAGCTTAAATGTCTATTTTCATTGCATGTATGGGAAGCTTTTTCATTCGGAAGGCCAAATTAAGGTGGAATTACCCAAAATGGTCCATTAAAAAAGCTGCATTATCCAGTAGTAAAGTCTTTCTAACTGAGATATCAGATTATTTGTTTAAAGGATTATTCATTTATAAATCTCCAACCTCTGGCATCTAGACTGCAGCTCTGCACAAAGACGTCTGGCCATAGGAGAAATGGTCGTGCCCAACTGAGCCTGGTTTCTCTCGAGGTTTTTTAATTCTTCACTTTCGCCAATTGGTGAAGCCGCTGTCGCCACTGGCTCGCATGGTTCGAGGGCTGCACATCGATGGATTAATCTTCAGTGTTTAGACTCTCAGCAGTGAATATTAAACCACACTGAACTGAACTAACACTGAAAACTAGACTGACACTGTTTCAATTTTTTATAATGCATGTGAAGCTGCTTTGACACAATCTACACTGTAAAAGCGCTATATAAATAAAAATCAATTTAATTGAATTGAAAATCACTTTCATAATAGGTTTAAACACAGTCATTTGGCTGCAGTGTGTGAATAGTCATATGAATTATATATTTTATAATCACACTTGATAAAAACTGTCTGAAAAAACACTTGATTGACATTCTCCCTTTGTACATGTCATCAGAGAAAGCCCCGTCTATTAGTGACTATCTCTCCCTCATTAGCATAAACAGCCCTGAGCAAGAAGCAGCCATCCGTCATTAGAGTCTTGAATCTGCCACTATGCTGATGCACAGGCGTTTGCAGCTCCGCCCTCTTTTGAAAAAAGCACAGTCTCATTTGAATTTAAAGCAACAGTCACCAAAATGTCACAATTTTGATCAAAACCTAAAAGGGGCTTTTCAAAAACCTATAAAAAAAGTGATTTGTGGACATCAGAGTTATTTTATATCTGGTAAAAAATTTGTTACGAAATGTTGATTTATTAAGTAATGAAACAAGAGAAGTCTCTGTACATTATTGAATTAATAAATCAAGAGATTGTTTCAAAAATGCTGCTTCATCAGGTAACGTGAGAAGTGAAGTTTTTAAAAGAGCGTTACTGGATCGATAATTTGACAGACCTGCTAATTTATGAAACAAGTGAAGCCCATCATTCATTCAACAGATTGCTTTAAAAAAACAAGTCTTTATAAGTGAATTATTGAGCCATTGAATCAAGATATTTATTAGTCTTTATAAGTGAGTAATTGGATTACCGAATCAATAATTCAAGTGACACATTCAAAACACTGATTCTTCCAGTAATGAAGCAAGCGATTTTTTTATATAGTCAGACACTGAATTTATGACATTGATTCAAAAAGGCTGATTTAGTAAAGTCTTTAAACATGAGTCACCGAATCATTTATTCAATAGACTGATTAAAAAAATGCTGCTTCATCAGGAAGAAAAGTGAAGTCTTGTGTTATTGAATAATTAAATGAAGAAATGAATTCATAAGCACTGATTTATCAAGTAATAAAACAGATTAACGCTTTATGAATGAGTTATTACTAGGGCCAGATCGAATCTGCAGACATATTTTGCTATTTCTGCAAAGTATTTTGTTAAAAATCTGCGGATTCATGCTGAATGATTTTGTGAGTATCATAACTAAAACCTTAGTATGTGAAATAAAAAGTAATACCTTTTTAACTTTTATTTAATGTTTACAATGCGAATCTAATTAGATCCACTTTATTTGATAAACAAAGCATGTCTCTCATTTAAAATCTCTATTAAAACACCGAAAGTAGTACTTTACAAACTGTATTGTAAATAAATCACATTCATATTTTCATATTAGTCAATAATTGAACTGAAATTAATTTGAAAACTGATTAAATATACATTTACACACATTTACACAAGTAAATAAACAGAATCAATGATGGGCTAAAAATCTGCGAAAATCTGCAGAATTCTGTGAGCGCAGATTCCGTGTGGCCCTAGTTATTACATTACTTATTCAATATTAATTCAAAAACATTGATTTATCAAGTAATTAAATGAGTGAAGTCTTTATAAGTGAGCCATTGAATCACTGAAACAAGAGATGAAAACGGTGATTCATCAGGTGATAAATTTACTGATTAAATAATACAAAACAATATAATAAATTTGATGTATTTTTTAATGCAATTGAAATTGTCAGAGACCATGTTACTTTGTGCAGTTGTTCAATTTTGAATTTGTTTTTATTTATTTAACATACATGCACAAAAACACTTTGACCTCAAAAGGAAAGATGTGTTGTGCGGTTTTTAGCAAAGTTGCTATTTTCCACCTGCAGGTAAATCTTAAAACAATAAAAATAATATATAATAATAATAATAATAATTTTTAATTTAAAAATAATAATAAATAATAATAATAAATTGCCATTTAAAACATTTAGTCTCAATTCAAAAATCTAATCATTATTCTCAGTTTATCCAGAATCATGCAGCATATTGCATAGCGTTTTTTGGACATACTTCCCGGGCTGTTTATATAACTGTGCTTATTTTGTTCTGTCTACAGAATAATTAAATAAGCCTATGCACAGACTTAAATGTAGTTTGAAATGTGGAAGAATGTCGTAAAAGATTGCATGCCATAAACAAATGGACAAAATTGAACCCATTTTTAAACTATTAACTAATTAGTCACACTACATGTTTCCATTCATGGTCTATTAAGTCTCTCTTCAAAAGGGCATGTTGCTTCTGTGCGAGTATAGTGAATATATAGTATAACGTATGAAAAAATGACACAAGGTAAGACTGAAATAGAATGACAGATTATATATTAGTTCAGAAAGAGCTTAACACTTCAGCTTCAGTCGCATGTCACAAAGCTGGTGTGATTTACTACAGCAATTTTATGAGATCAGACTTGGGAAAAGGCACAGCTCAGCAGGAAAAGAAATAAACAGAGCTTATATGACCCATTTAGTGCAGATCATTCCCAGAGGGCCGTGGGGCTGCTGTGGGAACCCAGTGGTCTCTGACTGATTTCACCACAGTCATTATCATTAAACAGCTCTTTCACACACAATCATAATGTACTTTATGTTGAATTGAAATTGGCAGTTTCTTGACTGGTGAAGTGTCATTTAGCATTAGCAAGTACTGTATTTTTATATTATTATGTGCCTTTGTTTATCTGTTTTTCTCAATTTTAGTTTAAGCTATTAATGTTTTATTATTATACTTTTAAATGTAATTTAAATTAAACTAAATGAAAATATTAAATATTTACTTGCCATTATTTTAGTTGTCTGTGTTTTATACTTAATTTTAATAACTTTGCTCATAGATATATACATAACAAGGGCAACGTATATCTCTATGAATGTTATGACATGAATTTAAACTTTATTTTAAATATTTAATAAAATATTCTTTTAATATTTTTTCCATTCATCAAAATCTGTCTGAATGTTGCTTACTAAATTTAATGTAAGGCAAGGCAAGGCAAGTTTATTTATATAGCACATTTCATACACAGTGGCAATTCAAAGTGCTTTACATAAACAGAAATAAAATTGAAGTATAAGAAAATAAAATCAAATAATAAAATAAACATAAAAACAGATTAAAATGAGTAAAACAAGTTATAAAAGAATGAAAAAGAAAGACACAATAGTGCAATCTGTTGGACGTAGCACAGTGCTCATTCAGTAAAGGCACAGCTAAACAGATGTGTTTTCAGTCTTGATTTGAATGTGCCTAATGTTGGAGCACATCTGATCATTTCTGGAAGCTGATTCCAGCAGCGAGGGGCGTAACAGCTGAAAGCAGATTCACCCTGCTTTGACTGAACTCTTGGAATTTCTAGTTTATATAATCCTAATGATCTGAGTTATCTGTTAGGTTTGTATTCAGTAAGCATATCTGTAATGTATTGAGGTCCTAGGCCATTTAGTGACTTATAGACAAGTAGTAATACTTTAAAATCTATTCTGAATGTAACTGGGAGCCAGTGTAAAGATCTGAGGACAGGTGTGATGTGCTCTGATTTCCTGGTTCTGATCAGAATCCTGGGCGCAGCGTTCTGGATGAGCTGCAACTGTCTGACTGTCTTTTTGGGTAGGCCAGTGAGGAGGCCGTAACAGTAATCCACCCTGCTGCTGATAAAAGCATGAACGAGTTTCTCTAAGTCTTCACTGGAAACAAAGCATCTAATTCTTGCAATGTTTTTGAGATGATAGTATGCTGATTTAGTTACTGCTATGACATGACTGTTGAAACTCAGATCTGACTCCAGAGTCACACCAAGATTCTTGACCTTATTTTTTGTTTTTATGTAAATATAGGTTATAAATATATTTAACTTAAAAAAACACTAAAGCAATTTCATCATGAATATTGACAAAGAAAACAATTAAACACTACTTTTACCTCTGAAGATAATATATATAAACATTTTTGCGTTAGATATTGAATAAGTATTAAAATTTCTTTATTAGTATATTAGTAACTTTTAAATGATTAAAAGATCTCACAATAGAACGGATACAACACCACAGAAAAATGTATGTCAGCGGTTAAACTGCCTTTCATAATTGTAGTCTCTTTTTTTTGATAATACATTTACGCGAAGAGCTTTGAATATCCAAGGCTATTTTTGTCACAACCGGCGCGTTATTTTACATAACAATCTATTTTGAAATGTTGTTTCCCCTTGATCCCCACCAGTGGAATAGGAAGAAAGTGTTTTGAGTGAAAAGGAAGGCTCCACTCATTGAGTGACTGAATTTCCCTGTCTGTTTTTTTTCCAAAGGAAGCCAGTTTGTTTTTGAGGTCTCTTAAGCAGACATCTCGTTCCTGCTGCAGCGCCTGGCTCAGATCAGTCGTCCCAAGAAAAATGAGCACTGGGTGGAATTCCTCAAACAGGGCAGGAAATAGGGTGGAGGGACCAAAAGGAGGTTGTAGTTGTGATCACATGGGAATCACAAACATGATGGCTTTAGAAATTTGGCATGACGTTTAGTACGACTAATCTCTTAAACAGTTCTTGATTGGGAGTAATCTAGAGAAAGTAAACCTAAAAATAGGCTTGTAATAAAATGTTTATACATTTTTCCACAGTAAACATTTAAATAAATGGTGTAAATGGCTGAGACCTTCACTCATAATGACATTTATATCTTTACAAACTATGCAAAATAAAAGATGGACATTCTGTCATCAGTAACTCACACCCTTTTAAACATTTTTTTTCTTTTGAGTTTTCTTTGAGTTCATATGGATATAAATGGCTTCTGGTTTCCAACATTCTTCAAAATATCTTCGTTTTCAACAGAAAAAAAGAAAATCATAAAGATTTGGAACAATTGGTCGATGAATTTTTGGTGAACTATCCTTTAAGAGGTCATGGCATTTTAACTTAGATATTCAGTTCAAAAAGTGTTGATGGCGTCTGGGACAAGCAGCTGTAGTTTTTTTCCGAGAGCAGCTTTGCATTCTGCTTTAAACAAAGGAGTATGGCTAAAATAAGCTACTTTATAAGCACATTAGGCAAAATTAGCCTGTTTAATCAAGGCCAGTTTCTCCCGCCAAATCACTGCAGTTATAAAAACAGCTGGGTGTGTCAATGCCCTATATAGAACGTGTTTACAGTGCACTAAATGTAAAAACATAGTTAAATAGCATTCTCTTTCTGTGGTTCTTCGTTTTAGGGTTCAGCTTAGCAGCAGACTTTCACAATTTTACCATCTCCTCAGATTCTCCACCGGAGACAATCTCGGGTTTGAAGTGCCACATAAGTAACTAAACATTGCAGTTTGCCTAAGATTCTGCCATCATATATTCACCCACATATTTCACTTTATTGTCATGAAGAATCTTAAAGATGTAAAGAAACTTTCTATTCCTAAAAGGCTTTTTTACAGTGAAAAAAGTTGTAAAGATTATTAAAATGTTCTTCGTACTAAGTAAGAAATTGTTATATTGAGAACCGTTGACTCCAAGTTTAGGAAACCCGAAAATCAATATTCAGTGCATTGTACAAAATATGACAATTTTTTTTTTACTTTATTAAATCAGTTAACCTTGTTTCAACTACCTCTCTCAAAAACTATTTTAAAAAACCCAAAACATTTTATTCTATCGATAAATAAAATGACCAATTCAATCCTGATTTACTTAGCATTTTAATAATATTCCATGTTGTCTTCTTATTGTATGTATTTGTTGTTTCAATGTCCCCAGGAGTACAAGAAATAGTTTAACATCTGTATATAATTGTTTAATTATGTAATATATGCTGATTGGAATTCTTTTTGGGTATTAGTAATTTTCAGAAATTCACAATTTGTAAACTAAAGTTCGCTGTTTGTCCAAGAATCCAGAATAAAATTAATAACTGAACTTAAAATAAAAAAATAATAAAAGCTTGCAAATCAGAATAAAATATATGCCTTCCCCATGAATTTGTTAGGAGAATTTTTTTATTTAAGACTAAATTGATGGATCTTACCTTTCTAAATGCCTACCCACTTCAGAGATAGGAATGTTGAAGACCTGGAATTTAGAGGAAATGACTCATACGATTCTCACACTTGTACTGGAGAATAAACCATGACAAAACCACCACCACCACCACTGATTCACCCATAGTTTGAGGCCCTGCTCATTTTCAATCTGGTTTTGCGTTTATTAAATACTTCACAACTTCACCTACAATGAATGGTTACAAAATGTTACCTTTTGTCAAATATGGACACTTCTCAATTTACAAAGCCGTCATTTTGCTGAGAGGCAACCCAAAAAAACAAAACTCAGGAAAATTCAGAGCAGTCATTGAGACATACCACCTGTTTGAGGAAAAGCGTGACAGAACTGCGAGAGAACTAAAGAAATGACATGATATATTTTACCATCAACATCAGCTGTTGCACAATTCAAGTTAATTTACAAACCAGATGGGAAGAATATGTACTATACACATGTATATATATTTATATTTTATGTATATATATACATTCATAAAAGGAATCAATGTGACAGCCACGTTACGAAGAAAACAAAAAGAGCAGACCGCTTTAGTATAAAAAATAAATTAAAATGATTTCACATGTCAAACATACAATGGTAGGTCTCGTCCATGGAGTGGCATCAACACACTAAACACAAATATGTAGCAAAGGGAATATAAGGATCATTCATACAGACATGAAAATGGAGCGAACTAGTCTAAGCAGAGCGGAAACGGAGCTAAAATTTCTTAAAAGGGTCTAAATAATTGATGGGAAGCAAATGAAACGTGCCGCTTAACAGCAGGAACTAGTTCAGTTCCTCCACAGGACGCAGAGGGAGTGGCAGTAAATGAAATCTCCCTGCTGTCAGTCAGCCGGCAAACTCGAGCAGGATGGTCATACTCCAACTAACCTGTTTGGTATATGCTGATGAATTTAACTGTCTTGTGTAATGCCAAAATGTATGCGAGTCTGTGTCTTCAGATGTACACACCCATAGAGGTCCTTAAAATGAACATTTATTTAAACTTTCTCATTTTGTTTTAAAATAGACATTTAATTTTCATCTTTCCATCACTTTTACAGACATAATCCCTCCCTATCCCAACCGTCCAATAGAAATCTTTACGTGAATACTGTGGCGTGAAACCTGGCATGGGAGGTCAACTATATACCGTCTATCTGTGAATAAGCAAACCTAAAAGTCCAAAAAGCAGTGCACAACACAGTACTTTCACTGGCAAAACGGTGACGCTGTGGGATCAAAGCCTTTGAAAACGTCTTTTAAAGAAGCATTGTCCTGTTCGGCCGCATCAGGCTGTGCTGGGCTACTGCCGCCAAATGGGCTGCCGGTGCCGCTTGGCTTGTTGACCTGCTTTACCATGGTGAACAGTGTGGATACAGGAAGATTGTGGACTGCCGCAGGTTGCTCTGCAGAAGCAGTAGTGCCTTGACTAGCTGTGGATGGACCGCCTGTAACTGGCGGCGCTGCGGCATTGCCTGCATTGGGCGAGGGTGAAGGTTTGGGTCGGGGGCGGTTGTAGCTGTTGTAGCGATCTGTAGTCTGCTCAGTCGAGCTCTTCTCTGGTTCTGGCTGGTCCAGTGCAGACTTGCGCACAAACAGCGGCTCTTTAGACTTGGGTTTAGCTGGAGCCGTTGTACTTTCGCTTGATTTGGGCTCAGGAGGAGGACTAATGTTTCTAGTAGCCACTGAACCCTCAGTCTTGTCTGAGCTTTGACTCCGAGGGTCGTATAAACTGATGCCGCTCAGCACACTGGTGCCACCGCCGCTATTACCTACACTGCCAGATCCCACACTTCGAACCGACCCACCTGCTGATAGCAGCCGAGGGTCATAGGGCGCAATGGTGGGACTGGAGGAAGGTGGAGATAAGGAGCTAGTAGGGGGAGATCCTTGAGGAACAAGGGGCTCTGAGGTGGTCTTAAGAGCAGATTTTTGAGGCTGTAATCGGGGGTCGGCGGGGGCTTTCCGTGCCATACGAGGGTCAATGGGCTTTTCAGATGAGACGGACGGAGGTGACGAGATTCCTGTAGAAGCGCCTTGAACGGGGCTTGATGAAGTGGCGTTAACAGTTTTGAGGATGCGGGAGAGCAGCTCAAAGTCTGGTAGGGAAGAGGAGGACTGATTCGACTGCTCAACAGGAGGAGGAGGAACATTAGGTGGGAGAATAGAGGAGTGATGAGGGGGCTGTGTGCGGGACAGACGGGGATCCATGGCAGTGACTGGTGGGATGCCAGGGGGTAGTGGGAGCAAGTCTTGTTTAGGGATGGGGATAGGGATGAGGTCTTCTGGACTCCACAGCACGGCCTTAGAAAACGAAGGCTTTTGCAGAACTACATCCTTTTTGATGTGGCTGAACTGCTGTAGTTGTGAGCGGGGATCACGTAAAGCCATGCCCATTAAAGGGTCTAGAGGGATGGGCACAGGCTTGTCCCTCAGCATCCTTTCACCCTCCTCTTCCTCATTGTTGGCTGGAGCGGTCAAAGGTGGCGGTTTGTACACAAGTGGTGGCTCGGGTTTAGAGGCATGTGCAGCTGCGTGTCGGGCAAGACGAGGGTCTGAAGGGGTAGGAGATAGGGAAGATGAAGCCTCGGGCGCCTGAGAAGAGTCTGTGTTGCGGGACAAACGTGGATCTCGTGCCAACCTGGGGTCTGCTGGTCTGCTGGGTGCTGGGGTAGGCTGAGATTTTTGTAGACGAGGGTCACTGGGAGCTCCTTCAGGCTTGGCAGGACCTTGGTTCTGGGTTTGTTGTCGTAGTGTTTTTAGAATTGAAGTGACGCTGCCACCACCATCCTCATCTTCACTGGAATACCAGTTTGCTGAATCTCCTGTAAGTAAATAGAAGGGTAAAGATTCAGAGTTCAGTCTGTTTTCTTCACTGGTAGCCTATAATCTAAAACACCAGCCTGTGTAAGTTTCAATCAGTGATAGAAAGCACCATCTAGTGGAGGGACATGATTATTTTGTGGCAAGATTGCACAACCCCAGGCCAGAGGATGTTTACAGTATTATGAGGTCCTGGGCAGGGTCAAGCTCTGAGCAGAGTCCTTGAGAGGTTTCCTTCCCAGAAATAGCTTTGGCACATATACATTTGAATTCAGCCCCTGAAAACCTATTCTATTTGCATAACAAAAATGTTATAAAGGGCTCGAAATGAACCCTTTTGCTTGGTAGCACTGGTGCTCCTAACTTTAAAAAAATAGAAGCACCAGCCAAAATGTAGTCGCTCCCACCAATTATGAGCACCATTACTACAAGTTTTATATGAACAGATTCATTGCATTTGAATTCAACGCTAATCAAAACTAACAAACAAAATATATGCATGCACCCACTGGCCCTGCATGCACTGCTTGACATGAATGAAACTTAACGACAGTAATGTGTTCTCATGGGTGGTGTCTGATATTGCACAGATGATACAGACATATAATTGTGCATTCGCCATCTTAATAGCAATACCGGTCTTTTCATGTGCTACAATATTAGTTTAATCTTAGTGAATGCAAGCCCTTTTGTGATGGTGTACGTGGTATTACATTTTACATATAGCTGCCACTTGCACGATTGACAGCATTCTGAAGATTAAATGAAGCATTAAACAGAACCTCTCACTCTTAAATTGGGTAGTTTCAGTGGAAAACGCTGTTACCTGCAAACTCCGTCCCTCAGACTTTCCAGTGAATGCTAGTCATTTTCATAGCAGACTTTAACCCTTTAGAACTCTTTTATCCACTCTTCGAAAAGTGTAAATGGTGGATTAACATTCACCACATGATCACTTACCAGATGTGCCATTATTTGTATTTTAGATGGTTTCTAAAACAAAATCTGTCGATGTTATTTTCTCTCATCTTCACAGCTCTTAGCCCCGTCATCTGAATTGACTGAGTGATTGACAGCTGATATTAACCAATACTTATCGCAATCAGTTTTAGAGCAATGGGCCAATCAGAAAAGCTTGAAGGCGGGCGAAGCATTGCAGGCTTTGTTTACTGCAGCAAGTTGACATGGCAACTGTTTTAAACTATTAATAAGCGATGCGTTTCACGTTTCAGGTGCAAAATTGCATTCTGCGTGAATGTCTCCTAAATCCGCGCAAACAGTGAACATTTTGCAGTGATAACCCATCGCACAGCAACAATTTTATAGACTTGCACAAATGCTCCAAAATATATGAGGTCGTATAGATAAAATTTCGGACGCATATGTGACCAAAGCGGTTGCAATTTTCGAGCCCTGTTATGAAAACCAGAAAAGTATCATCATAAGGAAATAAAAGGCAATAAATAACTGTTTAAATGCTACACTTGCTGTTTCTACTGAAACTATATATAAAGTTTTGTAAATAGTACCAAAACATGGACTTGTGGAGTATTACCTCCTTCATTCTCCCGCTCAGTTCCTCCTCCATCAGCTAGCCTCCTGGCTCTCTCCTCATCCTCCTGCTGCTTCTGCTGGAGTCTCATAAAAAGCACCCGCTGTGCTGGAGGTAGGAAATCAGGCACTGCCACTCCAGTCTGATTTGACGGGCCTACATTAGCTACACCCTCCATACTTCCAGAGTTGTGATTCCCAGATGCCTGATCATTGAAGTTTCCACCACCCATGCCTTGAAAGTTGTCACCTGTACAGTGAGGCAAAGAATGGGACTGAATACTAATGTTTCAGAAAGAAAACAGAATAGCATAATAAAATAGTTCACAGCATTGGTTCACAATACAACTGTTTCAATATCAAGAATGCATATATAGTTCTTAAATGAATTCAATTAGTATAAGAACAAACGGTTCAATTACTATTAAAATGAAACATTAACTTACCTTCTCTTCCACTTCCATCTATCGACATTGCTTGCTGTTGCTGGTAGAAGTTATCATAGAAGTTATTACCAGAAGATCCACCACCTGGAGACATCATGCCTGGGTTTGGTGGTCCTTCTCCCTGGGCAAAGTTCTGCATCATTGGTGGTCCTGTACCCATTGGTGGAGGGCCTTGATTCATATTAGCCGGCCCCATAGGAGGCCTATCATGAGGGCCACCTGGACCCATGTGACCTGGTGGTGGGGGAAAACGAGGTGGAGGTGCACCTGGGGGACCTGGAGGTGGTCCTGGAGGTCCTGCAGTACCTGCAGAAGCATTGGCAGGAACTGGTCCTCTGTAAAGA
This sequence comes from Danio albolineatus, assembly GCA_903798035.1. NCBI lineage: Eukaryota > Metazoa > Chordata > Actinopteri > Cypriniformes > Danionidae > Danio > Danio albolineatus. Next base: position 20,992,143 of record CAIGQQ010004837.1, on the reverse strand, counting down.
TAGCATCTGTGTCATTTTATTCTGCTTACAGCTGGTAAATAAACAAAAATTACCTCAAAAAAAGAGAGATGGCTAACCTGACACCCAGTTTTTGTGCAAGCTGTCCTGTGGGCTTCACAACAATTTCAAACAAGGAAGGGATCTTCTTTCCTGCATTTCCTGCACAGACAGGTGGTGGGCCCATAGGGGGTGGAGGACCAGTTGGAGGAGGCCCTTGGAAGATGCCTCCATCTGGGCAGGGAGGAGGGGGGCCTGGGCAGGGTCCAACACCAGGACCAGGTCCAGGTCCAGGCCCAGGTCCAGGCCCAGGAACAGGCCCAGCACCAGGGCCTGGGGGCGGTGGACCACTTGGAGGGATGTTACCATGTGGGGCAGGAGGCATTCCAAACTCCATGGGCGTTGAAGATTCCCCTGGGGAAGGTCTTGGAGGAGTTGGGAGAAGACCAACACCAGGGGGTGGTTTAGGAAGAGGGTTAATTCCTTGCTTTTTCAGTTCCTCAACCTCTTTCTCATCTTCTGCACCAGCTTCTGCATCCTCTGCCAGCATCTTCATTAAAAATTAATTAAATAAAAATTATATATTATACATTATATATTATACACACACACACACACACACACCAGTGGTGTTACGCAAGATGTAAAGAAACAACAATTACAAGCTACAGCTATGTTTTTTAAAAAATATGTGAAGATTACCTTATCAAGCAGCTCCTGAGTATCTTCTGTTAGGGAGTCATGGGAGAACATGCACTCCTCACCATTCACACAATTCCCTGTGGTATGGAACAGCTTGCAAGGGAAATCACGTGCAGTGGAGTCAAGGAGGTATGTCACATTTGGAAACTCTTAACTCTTTTACAGCATAATATTTCCATGTGTATTGTTAAAATGTCTAAATTGGATAATATATAAATCTATTTATATAATAATGTCAGCAAGCAAAATGACCAAAGGATATCATGCATGTAGGGACAATTTTCTGCTCGTGCACAGAAGCCAGTGATGTAGAACTTGCATAGTTCTTTCTTCTTAGGCAACTCAATGTCATGGCTGAAATTACAGTGGTCACCCTGAAGATAAATTGACAGAAATTAGTACAGAATTAATTCTCTGTTGTCAACAAGTCATATGAGACTTATATCAATGCTCTGTATCAATACCATACAAACTAAATTACATTAACCAAATTTATTTGCATTGTCTTCTAAAGCTGAGCTTACCCATGTGCAGCGACCCTCAATGTAGTATTTGCAAATAGCTTTCCCCTTCTTCTCTGGCCCATGTTTCTCCAGATCATTCCTTCTTGGGGCACCAGATCCATCCTAAATTAGTCAGTAAAGTTCAATAATTCAGATGCTAATTTATGTTCTGCCGATAATTACAAATTAAAAAGATAATCTGAAGAACTGTCTCACTACCATATCTTTATCTCCGCTGTTGTCATCATCAGGACCTTGGTCTCCTCCACGGCCCCTTCCTCGATTCCTCCCTCTCCCTCGATTCATTCCTCGACCCCCTTTCCCTCTGCCACGACCTCGCCCACCTTTACCACCTGAAGAAAACAAAAGGTAAGAAATTACAAACACAATCAACATGCTGACCTAAGATTTGGGTGTATTGCTACATCTTTAACTCACCCCGCCCTCTGTCCTTCGATTTCCTGTATTGATTTAGTTCTTTTGAGTAGTCATCATAGTCATCATCTCCCATGTTGTCATAGTCATCATCTCCATACTGTTGAACAAAGGTAAAGTGACTTATTTAATGCTTATAACTTTCCTAGTAACAATGACAGATCCCTTTTAAGAGACAGACGGGATATCCAACTTTCAGTATTCCAAATTTCAATATTTTTCATATTTGAACAACACTCACAAAACAGAATAGCGCATTATATAGCATATTCCCTAAAACTATTCTCATGGCCATTTTATATATTTTTCTGGAAATTAGAACATCAAAATTCCTTAATATTTAATAAACTGTGACCCACCTCCATGTCATCACCATACATGCCATCACCCTCATCATTCTCTCCACCCATTTTGCCTCGTCCTCTCCCTCTGCCACCTCCTCTTCCACCACGTCCCCTCATTCCTCCTCTGCCTCGACCTCTCAGGTTCTTCATGCGGTTTTTGCCACCTTTGTGACAGTAATTAAGATCACATACTTATCAACTCACAAACACGATTCTTGTCATACTAATAACACAGCAGCTAAAATACATACTTCACATGACAACTACTCAATAATAGATACTAAATACAGTGCTTACATTGATATGCAACAACATATTCTGCCAAAACCGCTAAATTATTAGCCGTATATTAAAATAAACATTCACCTCTGCCACGTGGACCTCCAACCTCTTTGGCCTTGCGGTACTGGTTCAGCTCCTTGGCAAAGTCATCATAGTCATCATCACCCATGTCCTCATCATCTTCACCTTCATACGTTTCCTCCTCATAGTCATCATAGCCACCATAGCCCTGCTTGTCCATCTTCATATAGCCACCTTTCTTTGACATGGGACCTCCATGACCAGAGGGAGCAGAAGAGTAGCCTCCTTGAGACTACAATATACAGATTAAAACTTAATTTGACTGGCAGACTGGTGGGTTTTATCACTGGAGTTGATGTTCAGTGCTATACTGTGACCTAATCAGATGCACTGCAACACTATCATGCCTTTTCCATGTACACTATTGTAAATTGTCAAAACAGGTCACAATGGTAAAAAACACAGAACTAGCAAACAAACTTTAATAATAATGATCTCAGGTACTGATTATAAGACTTATTTTATGTTAAAAGTGTGCTATGAGTTCAAATAAAAGTAAAATGTTATGTCTGTGAACAAACAAGAGTATTTCAAGACAAAGATGACATTAGTTACACATTATGTACTTTCTTGAAGTTACACTTATTCACGATTTGTGAAATTTAATCCTGTCATATGAAAAAATTGTTGCTGACTCATGTTTGGCGTGGACAATTAATTTCAGCTAGGATCAAATTGAATCGCATTAAGTTAGGACATGGTGTCAAAAACCAAACAAAAATGTTTTACTCACAGAGGGGGGATAAGGTGGGGTGTATTCCCTGTACTTCCTCTTTTCAGTGGGACTGTAATCTGATTCGTCACTGTAGTCCGAGTATTCATCACTGGATGACTGGTGACGCTGTATTGCACACAAAAACACTTTGAGAACTAAAATTGTATACATTTTTTTCACATTTGCATCACATTTTACAGAAAACTATTCATCTGTAGAATCTTGTATGACTTATTTTGATTAAATAAATCCAGACAAGGTGAACATAAGAGACAAAAAAAAAGTCAACATAAACACTTACCTTGTGCTTTGATTTACGCTTTTTCTTGGCCCTCCTTTTTTCTTTTTCACGCTCTCGCTCCCTTTTTCTCTTTCTCCTGCGCCGATGTGACTTTTCATCATCCGATTCACTGGCATGGCGCTCCTTGCTGTGGCGAGGTTTATCCTGGGGATCAGCCACCTCTCCGCTGGGCACCTCCGCCTCTCCACCATCATCCTCCAACTCGCCTTCCTCCAGTTCCCCATCTTCTTGCCTGTTTAACACGAGATGAAAGTCAGAACAAGACCAAAGAAAAATGACAGACTTTTTTTGACTCAAGAACCCTTATTCGTTGTTCATCTATAGCTGCACAATGGATACTGTTTTCAAAACTGTAGAGAAGAGTGCATTCACTATATTGATTAGCTATTAACTGGGCCTTCATTCTTAATTCTGACATGGCTATTTCTGCTGGTCTGGCTATTAACAATTACTTGTCATTACAGATTTCTTTTAAACTACAAACAGTGAACAACTGAAGAGCAAGAGAGATCTCTTTATTAACACTCCTGCCAATCTACAGATGCAACACTGTAATTTAGTTGTGTTGAGAATCACACTAGGGGTGTCAAACCTTCACTGCTCGTTTGTGCATTTCTGAGAGCAACTCTGAGTCACTACAGAGCCGCCCTGTTTATAGAAGATCTAACATATAGGACAAAGTAAGCAATCGTTAGGTTTAGGCAGGACAGGACTGCACTTTAAAACAAAGATAAAACACTTCACATTGCACATTGACAAAACATTATCAATGAACCACTCAACTTTACTTCTGAAAAAGGAGGCTTCTAGCAAAGGACATGCTAAAACATGAACTGAAATGCAAAGCTATGGGTGAGCTAATATTCAAAACATACAAGATAAACAGTTTCCACAAAAATTAAACTGACACATTCACATAATATTTGTAATTTAGTATCGCAGTAACTTTAACTAGCTAAAAAAAAAAGCTTTATGCTATAGTAATAACAATAAAACATTTAGTCAGAAAGAAGATCCCTTTGCCAAACTTTAAAGACAAAACTTTTATACTTAACTGATATTTTTAAGTTTGAAGGCTGTTCAAAAGCTTTTAAAAATCACTATAATAATACAAACTTTCTCATCAGTGGACTGTAAGAAACATATGGCTAAACTCAAGTCATCTGTTCTTCTGAACAGGTAATGTTTTTAAAACAGTACAGAAAGAATCAAGCGATGGTCACTCATGATTAACTACAAATCCATTCATCTCTATTTGTCAACAAAAACACTTCATGAGTATTAAAAGCATGTTGTGAAACAAAATATAGTTATATAACATAGTGGGCTCTCAGTAAATAAAGAGGCCATCTTTTTTAACAACCTTATTTGCTTCTGTAACTTTTAACTCTAAAGTTACCGAATACAATGTCAAAACAATGTGGTTAGACAAAATTATAAATGGTTCTCCCTCACATTATTTACTTGTCTAACACACCTTGTAATATCATTTGATAAAAGAAAAAAAGATTAAATAAAAGTTTCCAATGTAACAAAAAAAGGATTTATCCATAAAGTGTTGCAAGCAAATTTTGGCAAATTTACAACTAACTTAAAAATATAGAATTATTCAAAGTTTGTGCACTGTATGTATGCAAGTGACAAAATACATTGCATGCAAAGACAAACAAAAAATAATAATTTGGCCTGTGCATTTCTGGTCATGAACTGGCAATACTTACTGTGAAATACTAATGTATGCACAAGGGAGGTGAAAGGTTGCAGTTTGGGCAATATGGTTAAGCACTTTTGTGTTCTGATAAGACCTTGAATGCTTTTGACACATTGGACAGCACTGGATCATGAAGGGGTGTATGTGTACATTAAGCTAAGATTACACTGAAAGAAGAGTATGTAAAACAGGGACACCTGTTGTGGCATATTTATCAGATTAATAACAATGTAACATTTCTTTCTACTGTTTACAAATTAAATGAGGTGGAGGACTAACATTGAGGAACAGCATTAAACCAAGATGCCCATGAAGCTTAAATGTAAAGGAACCTAAAATATCCTTGTTGATTCGAATTATAAAAATATGTCGTTAAAATAAAACAAAAAAAATTTTTAATGAATGAAGTCATGTACTACATTAATTTTAATATGCCAGTATATTTCAATAACTTATTTTTAAAAAACGCGGAGGGGTTATTATAAAGTTTCTATTAACGTTAAGACACAAAAGTAAACGATCAAACAAGCAAACCCTAAAGGAATTAAAATATTTTAAGTTATTTTAGTGACGTCTCCAATAAATCTATGTGCGTAGCTCGTGACACTTAGCATACGCGCTAAGTGCTAAAGGGTGACAAATTAACATCGCATACTATAATTTGCGAAATTACATTAAGATAAACTAAATCGTATTGTATTCGATGACGAAGTAAATAAGGAATAATCAATCAGACGCCAAGTTATAAACCGTGCTAGTCCGTCGCTTTTCATTAGCTTCCGTTAGCCGTGTTTTTGTTGCTAAATCGTCAGCTAACTGTTAGCACCGCTAGCTTTAGCTTGGTCCAGGCCTCGCGAAGGATAAAGAAACAAACTCCTTAATGCGTAACAAGGGATTGATTTTACTACATTACATACGGTTTGCGTTATGGTATTAAACCGGAGTTTAATTTTGACTTAGGTCGATAATAAAAAAATATTGTTAGCTCGTGATTTCTTTTGTCCGTCGATTCTTTATCTGTGATGAAAACACTGAGTTACAGGATCAATGTTTTGGCGTAGTAGTGGCCCCATGGTCTTCGATCACTAAAAAAGCTTCGAAAAGTGTCTGAAAATGTAAATTTGATCATTTTCTAAATGTTTTCCTGATTCGCTTGTGACCTTCCAGATTGCGCTGTGTAACGTTTCAAGATGGCGTTTCGTTACCTCTGTACGTTTCCCAGAAAAGGCGACTTTAATCCCTTTGAAAGAAAAAAAAGCAAGCGCCCGTGCTTTTTGTTTTTGGAAAAAGCAAAGGACAAATCAATAGTTGGATAGAAATATGATGATATTACTCGACCTTTCGTCAGTGAGAAGGCTGTTGTGTTCGTGGTTGGCTGTTGGGGAGTTTGGATGGACAGTCATGCTTTCCACAGCCATTTCCTCTAACGTACTACATTCAGTGCAAAAAATCAACTGTCTTATGCGTTACTTGACTTTGATCTACTTGTTGATTGGCATTAGGAAGAGATTCAGTTCATTGTAGTCAATTCCCCACTAACAGTTTAAAAGAGAAACAGGTTGAAAACGTTCCTGAGGTTCTCCGTCCTACAGTTGCGATGTGAAATGAAACTCATTCTCATAAAATGGCGACGCTTCTTCTCCGAAGAGAATGGGCGGACTTACGTGACGTCGACTGTCACGGAAATGACCGATCGGGTCATGAAAAACCAAACACATTTTTTACATCAAGGATAATGAATCAGTTAAAAAATATTATATATTAACTCTAATAATGCACATAATACTATAATATAAAACATGATTAATATTGTCATGATTTTGTTTTATTTTTAATCATTACAAAACGTATTATTACAAATATACTAATAATTAAAACACAAATAATAATAATAATTATTATTATTACAAACAGTATTACTAATATATAAGAATAAGGGCCCTTGTTGTTAAAATATATTATCAACATTACAGTATGTTTGGTTTCAGATGTTTCAGCTATCCTGGACCATGAGTTACTAATTATAATATTAAAGTGAAAATAATACACACAATCATGGTAGTGAATTTACAACGTACCTTTCAATAAAATGTAATTGTTTTTCTCCTATATATTTCATATAAAAAAATTGAATATAATAACACATCACAGCTTTATACAACTCAACTTTTTATTTTATTTTGCAAGTACGTATTAATAATAACCTGCACTCCAATAAACATATTTCTGTCACATTTATGTTTGTTTAAGACTATTATCATTGTAAATTATAATGTTAAATTTAGTTTGAAATGAAAATCTTATGTTGATCTCATTATGCAGACTGTCAAATATTTTGAGAATGTTTTTAAGAATAAAGAAAACTCTTTATTATTTATGTTATTTATGGTCTCTGTTATTTAATGTCTTTTATGATAAAAAAAACTTTTCTTTTGTTCCTTTTTTGCAACTAGATTATAACATAATGCAAAATACATTATTTCCACTCATATTTGGACAGATGTGTTAAGTTAAATAAAAACCTTGGGCGGACCTTCACTCATAATATTCATTAAACATTCAATTAATCAAATCTACATGACACATTTTGATGGATTTTAACGCTTCAGAGTTGCTAGAGGTATAAAGGATCCCTGGTCCTTTGTTAGCTCTGATTCTGGCACACATCTCCTACGTCATCATTGCGCGCCTCTACGAGTATCACTGAGCGGCACTTCTGTCCCGTTGAATGGGCAGTAGAAAAAGACAGAGCGCAGAATAGTAAAACTAAAACCCGTAGTTAATTGCTTACGGCTTATCATCAGAAATACAAATATTCCGACATGATCGATACCATCGAAAAAGAAGACACTATTATCAGCGAGGAGGAAGCTGCACAATATGATCGTCAGATTCGCCTGTGGGGTCTCGATGCTCAAAAGAGGTTCGTGGATAAAGATTTCGTGCAACAAAAACACAAAACAAATCTAATTTACATTCTATGGATTTTGTTTTAAATGATTGTTTGTGTTTTTTTCTGAAATGCAGTACGTGAAATGTTTTTTTTTTGTACTGGTTGTATATTGCCAACATATAATAATGAATTAACGTCATGTACTTGTTCAGTGCTTGTCAAATGTTTTAAAACTTCATTATTTTAAATATTATATTATGGTCTCTCATGCTCACCATAGCTGTATTTATGCGTATAAAGGTACACTTTAAAACTGTATTGCAGAATGTAAAAATATGTTTTCTACAATCTAAGGTGAATTTCCTACACACACACACACACACACACACACACCAACCAAACATTTAAATGCTAGTAGGTCAAATCAAATCACTTTTATTGTCACATCATCAGCAGCACGTGTGCTATGATGAGTGGAAAGCTTAGGTGCTGGCTCCAGACAGTGCAAAATGCAGACTGTGCAAATACAACAACATACTCCCAAAAAGAAACAAAACAGTGTACAACTGGTCACAGTCTCTGCAAAAATACAAGTGTAAGTGGCAATGAGCAACTGTTTTCAACACAAATAAAATGAGGATTTGTTTAATAGATTTATACATAACATACAGTTTTTTTTCTGAAGGCTCATGTGACACCAAAGACTGCAATTGAATAATAATGGTAAAAAAAAAAAAAAAAAAAAAAAAAAATTAATTTGAGCACATAAATTCACCCATGGTGAGCATGAGAGGCTTCGTCAACAACATGTAAATCACCATGTGTCCAGACATTTGACACGTACAGAAATTAATACAAATAACTGCATTTTCAGACTGAGGGGATCACGAGTACTTCTTGTTGGACTCCGGGGTCTTGGAGCAGAAGTAGCAAAGAATCTTATTTTGGCTGGTGTCAAAGGACTGACTCTCCTGGACCATGAGCAGGTGTCAAACAAACAGATGTATAGCATATGAGCTGTGCATTCATCAGATATCTTTATTGCATGGAAAATAGATACAATAAAATTTAATAAAGAACACATTAATAGATATATAATTCAGTGATTCATTTATTTTTATTCCCCATGACTTCCATCAATCAGGTGACTGAGGAGTCCAGGCGCGCTCAGTTCTTGATCCCTGTGGATGCAGATGGTCAGAACCATGCTCAGGCCTCTCTGGAGAGAGCTCAGTTCCTCAACCCTATGGTGGAAGTGAAGGCAGACACTGAACCAGTGGAGAGCAAACCAGATGACTTTTTCTTTCAGTTTGATGCGGTGAGTTCCAAAACCTATATTATGTCACTGGAAACTCTGCATAACTGACATAAAAAGCATACAAACAGGCTTTATATGGCTTTAGTAATAACAATAATAATAGGCGCTCTTAAAATAATAACCACAGAATAATGGTTCATAAAGGCAACGTGCTAATTCCATCCTCAATCTCTTTATTGCTTAAAGAGAGTCGTTTCATATTAGACAACTATTTATCAATGGTAAATGGCTGAATTTAATATTCAGTAGTAACTACTCTCAACTTTCTTTCCCAAATATAGTCATTTTAAAATTGAAAATGTGGTACTGTTTACATAATTCAGAAAATAAATAAGTGCATGGTACGATACAAGATTTAAGCGTACAAATAAGAGTGAATGTGTGAATAATTTAAAATGGGATTTGCAAATAATTCTAAATAATCATAATATATGCCTAATGTTGATCTTTAATATAATATGCATCCATTTTTTTGTAGTATTAAATTATATTCAATACATTGCAGTAAATAAACTTATTTAAACAATTATATTGCAATTTATCTCTTTATAAGGTTGTTTAATGCTATTACTAATATTGTAAATTATGTTTTGGTCTCACTATCGATGTTTGTATTTTTTATTTATATTTTTTATTTAGAATGTTTAAAAATATACGAAAACATAAATCCCTGTTATAAAATTACTTTTCTCATACATTTAACTGAATATGACAATACAAGAAACATTTTGCATTCTCAATATATTATAAGTCATACAAAAAGGAGTGAATTTGCAAATATATTAAAATGTTTTTTGCAAAAATTCAAATAATCACACTGAATGACCTACTGTTGATCAATGCTAGAATTAAACCTAGTATTTCCTTCACCGTTCTATATTTGTTTGAATACAAATAGAGAGTATAGAATTTATACTTGTCATTTTTATAAATTGTTTGACTGTTGTTGAAGGCATGGTTGTGAACTTGGCCTTTTATTATTATTTAATGAATGTTTAAGTAAAAAACATCACAAAAATAGAAATTAAAATAGAGTAAAACCTTTATATTGCAAAACAGCATATTTGTTCTGCACTTTCACAACACTTATTAGAAAAACGCTACAAAACAAAACGTAATATTTATATGGAAAGTGTCTGACTGGCTGTAATTTTAAGATGGAGCGTTTGTCTGCACATCAATGATTAACTAAACATGAATATTTTAAACAGCCATCCTTCTTTTGCGCCTTTCATGTCCACTAGATGTCTCAAAACACAATTGAGCATTATCATTTATAACCTCTGTTTTTGCCTCTTTTTTTGTATCCCTCAACCTCAGCATGAACCCATCTATGAACGGCAAGCGTCAGACCTAGATTCAGACTTTTATCTAAGGCTTAGTTTGGTCTTTTGCAAGCTCGTGCTCCTCTTTTTCAGGCGTATGAAATATTCCAGGCCACATTTTCTTTAAATCAGGACCGTTGTTGGCTGTGGAAGGTGCAGGCAGTATACATAGGCTGTTCAAAGCACAGACAGGCGGTCTTTCATCTCGTCTGTGTCTGGGCGCTGTCTGAACTTTCCCTCTGGGAGCGTTAGCGAGAGTTCATGAGGAGGAGGGAAAGAGATGCTGGGACACCACATTATCTATTCTCTTTTATCTGATTCTCTCGATTTCTTGAAGTGCACAGGAAGTATTGTGTGTTTGTGCCTTTGTCTTCTCTTGTGCATGTGTGGTGTTATTTGGAAGCAATTTTGTATAAAACGATGCAAGATTATTTAAGAGGAAGCAAACAGACAGAATTAATTCATCAAGATGTTCTGTACATGTGTGAATGGATCGTTTGAGGGATTAAGAACAAATGCTAGGCGATACAGGGCATTGGTAGTGCTGGTGAGGAAAACTTTTAATTATTACTATTAATTGTATGAATTATTAATTATTGAAGGATCAGAATCTCTTATTCCTAAATGACTACTTGTCTATTTATACCTTTTTTTTAAATGAAATTCATTTATGTATTAAACTATTGAGAAATATAATCTTCATATGTCTCAGAGAGAGCTGTTGTCGTGCGTAGTTGCGAAACAGCAGTGCCATTATAATCACAGAAGCACTGAAATATAAGTTTGGACACAAACACTGATATAACGGTCAAAATGGAGTAAATCACTAATTGAAACAAACCTCAAATGATAAAATTAATATTGCGACTTCAGAACTTTCAAATGAATATGGTTTTACTTTGATTGTTGTGGCATTTGGTGGTGATAAGTAACTTCTAAAAATGTATTTAAAGGGATAACGCACATTAAAGATGACAGAGACCCACTGGTTCATGTTATTCGCCTGTTCGAAAACTTTATAGTACTTTATAATACTATAATTCTGAACGAAAAGCTGTAGTATATCTAGCATGTTTTAAGTTGTGTAGTTAGCACGCAAAACGTGTCATAATGTACAATATTTCATGCATGCAAGGATCACTGGTCTCACTCTCTCACGCACTTTGTCCGTAAGCGACTAGGCATGGGCCGGTATAAGATTCTGACGGTAGGATAACCTTGGATAAAAATATCACGGTTTCACGGTATGACGGTATTGTGTTTACTGCTCTAAAATATATTCTTCTAAAATGTCTAACTAAAAAACAAAACCTTTTCCCCCTTTGAACACAATATAGTTTATTTTGAGAAACATTCAAAGAATTTTGGAGAAGTAAACATGTTGGGCTAAATAATTCAAGTGAATCATTGACTTCTGCTGCCTTTGTTTGTTTCAAAAACATAGATGTCTTTACAATTTACACCTAAAAAAATGTAAATAAAACATCTTACTCGTACCGTAGGAACGGTATAGAAGAAAATTTTGGCGGTATGAAAACCTTGACTTTTCCATACCGCGGTATACCTTGAAAACAGTTATCGTCCCATGCCTATAAGCGACTACTGTATGCTTAGTGGTTGGCCGGCGGCGTGCAGGAATTACACTTATTACTAAGCCATGCTTGCATGCTACTTTAGAGCGAATATTCAGAGTAGCATCGTAAACAATATATAAAACACATAAATAATGACAGCTGTCATTGTTCAAAAATGAACCAATGTGATGTGAATATAAAACCAGCTTCACCTAAGTAAAGCAGGCGGAATAGTGCTATTTACTCTAAATAAATAGCAAAATTAAACTAAATAACAATCTACATTATCAATGCTGTAAAAGATTCCTTGTGAAATTGAAAATAGTCACACCAATCTTTCACCGGAAGATTTCAGTGGCTGAGCAACACTTCTGTGCATATAACCCATTCATAACAACACAATCTACATCAGCTTTGCGCGACTAAAATACTTTTAAAACGTAACATTACCTGTCTAAAAGAAATACTTCAGCCATGGTGTCGTCCTTCCCCCTGCATGCAAAAGTAACTCCAATATTGATTCAGGATTTTAAAAAGTTTTGATACTGCATTTGTTTTTACCGCTGTCACTTGTGAGTTAATCAGTGCTATTAGAATGTGAAGAGACTTTCAACCTGCACAACAAAAACTGTTTATGAAGACAATAATCTACTGCAGCTTTAAATTGTGCCATCATTTACTCACATTACACTTTTTTTCAACCCTGTGAAAGACAATTTGAAGAAAGCTGCAATCCTGTAACCACTGACGTCCATAATAACTGTTTTTACAGGTTTTCAGCTTTCTTCGAAATATCTTCTTTTGTAAAAAAAAAAAGAAACTCATAAAGGTTTGGAACCACTTGACGAAGAGTAAATAGTGAGTAAATTTTGGCAGAACTCTACCTTTAATGAATCATTTGTTCAAAAGATTTGCTAAAAATGCTGATTCATCCAGTAATGAAACAAGTGAAGTCTTTATGTTAAATAATTTAAATAATAAATAAATCAAATTAATGTTACTTAAAAAGACTGCAACTTGTTGTTAGGACCTCTATGTCAATTGTTTGTAATTTTGTTTATTTGTCTGTCTATTCAAAATTATAAGAGAATTGTCATGTCTGTGGTCCAGAGTAGTCAATTTCTAATTTAAGGCAATTTCTGACATATTAAAATAAAATCATGTTTTGGTAAATTATATTTAGAACATAAAAGTAAAATTATGAAATATTAAGTGATTTTAATAAAAGGACAAAAGAAATTAAGACTAAATCAAAATGATGAGATAAGCTGAAATTTGTTATGTAAAATGTCATAGTTATGACAATATATGTCATAAATGTTTATGCCATAATTATGACTTCTCTTAGTATGACAATGTTGACATTTATCATTTTAATCTCAGCCATGAGTTCTACCATGACACTCACTTATCTCATAATCTTACTTTTTGTCTTATAGTTATGACATAGTGTGTCAATTAAATTTCTTAAATCTCATAATTAATACTTGATTCGTATTACACACATATTAATATATATATATTAATTATATATATATATATATATATATATATATAATATTTTATTATTTATTTATTTTTGTGGCAGGAATTGTCTTTGTGTATGGCATCATTGTGAGGTAATGTTGTTTCATTATATTCTATGGAGTAAACAAACAATTAATGCTCACATTGGGCTTTTAGTATTTAAAAAGAGTTCAGAAAACGTAAATTCAATCTCATTTTCATTGTTTTGAACGTAGAGACCAGGATGTGTTTCATGGCATTATTTGATGGCATGATGGCAGTACAATTTGAGAGATTCAAGGCAACCAAAGGACAACCAAAGCCAAGAACTTAAACTGAATTATAAATTTGCCAACACAGACATCGTGTAATGCCAAGTGGCAGCCGTTTAGCAGTGGCAAATGGGAAAAGCTGGTACCTCTGATTGATATTCTGTTGTTGCATGTTTTGTTTTGCCTTTCCGTCCTCTAGGGGTCACTGCCTGATCAAGATGTGCTCTTTCGAGTCGTCTTGCTGCCTGGAGGCACATAATGCTCACAGGAAGAATGTGACAAAAGACAATGTCTCGCCGTGTGTTTCGTAATGTTTCTCAGAGTCCCAGATGAACATGAGCAACAGTGAAGGTGTTATTCCTCAGGGCACATCTACACTGCAACAGTAATTTCTGAGAAGTGTTGTTGACATTCAGGTGTGGGTTACATAACCTTTGAACATCATTGGAAATAATCCTGCTTAGATAATCAGTTCATTTTGGGTTTACCTTAAAATGCAAGGTTACAGATGGTGTTCTGACAAAGAAAGTAAACAGGCAGAATCCATGTCAGCAGATAAAGTGATGATTCAGTTGTCCTTGAAGATCCACCCAGTTAACGCATTATGACACGTGCCATCAGTATCACAACTGGGTATTAATAAGCCACCCCATTCTTATCTCAAACCCAAAATGTTGGGTGTGGGATGTTTGGGACCTTGGATAAGAATGCTAGTGTTTTGGTCAGTTGTTTGTCTTTGCCAAACTTTTTTCTCCAAGTTTTTGGTTGTAGTGGCGAGACCAGGACCAGTTGGGTCCTTTTGTTTGTGTTAAAGGAAGAAATATTCTCTTGTTGGAAGTGTGCTGATGTAGCAGGTGTGCTCTTCTATTCTGTGGTAAATTTTGAAAACTTAGCATCAACATTGAGATGCTAACAGATTCTGAATGCCACTCTGTGAAAATTATGTGTAAATCTATGCAATATGTTATGTAGCGTTTGACCCTTTTTTTAATCAAGATCACTTGCTCTAAATAAATGCGATCTACTATGGTTAACCAATGTTTGGTGAAGCTACGAACCAAAGCATGGACCAAAAACCACATTATTGTTTGGTCACTACGTGGCAGAATTATACTTGTTGTATTCTGATAGTCCTTTAGAAGGATGTATCTGCTATATGTGATGCCAAACAGATCTCATTGTAATGTTTTTATTTAAAGTTTCACAAATTAGGCATAGGTTTTTGGCTAAATATTTCCCTTGTTTTTCTTTATTAGGCTCCTACCCCCTTTAATTTTTGAATTAATAACAATTATTTTACTTTATATTTAGCCTTTATTCATTCTGGTTCATTCCGCTGTGGTGATCCCAGATTAATGAAGGGACTAAGCCGACTTTAAGACTTTAGCCTTTACTCAAGATCCATAATATTTCACCAAAAAAAGTCAATGTCAAAAATGTCTGGCCAAGCCATTGATTTTTATTCATCATATATGTGTTTTAAGGACCCATCAAGGTCACTGATTAATGCATTAATGTCTGTTGTTTGGTTCAGGTTTGTCTCACCCGGTGTTCCAGAGACCTCATGGTTCGAGTAGACCACCTGTGTGCCTCCAGGAACATTAAGGTCTTCTGTGGAGATGTGTATGGCTATAATGGGTTCATGTTCTCTGACCTCGGCCAGGAGTACCACTATGTTGAGTAAGTCAGGAAGCTTGGATCAAACAGTGATTGTTTTTGAATTTCAAGTTTAATGTGAACCAAAATTAATTTTCCTGTTTAACCTTGCCAGAGAAAAGCCCAAAGTGATGAAAGGGTCTAATGAGGCCAATGATGGTCCTGAAGCAAAGAAGCCAAAGATCGACCCTAATGAGACTACAATGGTGAAAAAGGTGGGTGTTTTGGTAGATTAATTTCATAAACTATTTCTGATTTCTCAGTTTTCAAGTTTTTTAAAAGTTAATTATTTTATCTTTTCCACTTCCTTTGTCTTTGTAGACTATCAGTTTCTGCTCTCTGAAAGAAGCTCTAGAGGTTGACTGGACTACTGAGAAAGCCAAAAGCAGTCTGAAGCGCGTTCCCACTGACTATTTCCTTTTGCAAGGTAAACTTTTTTTTTTTTTTTTTCCCATCAAGTTTTTTTCTTTTATTTTTTTATTTCTTTTATTTTTTTTGTACATTGCATATAGCAAAGTGCATTGATATACATGCAGTAACCAATTTACAGGTTGTTAATTAATAGTATTAATAATAGCGGCAACAATAGTGAGAACAAAAAGGAAAAACTGAAGAGTAAATGACAAAGACATATTATCACAAATAAAAATAATAAAATAAAATAAATGTGTGTATATATACATGTACACATACATGCATAAATACATATACATAAAACAAATTGCAAACCAATGAAGGCAATAAACCAAATCTGCATTTAAGGTTAAGAAAGAGTAGAATTAAGCCAGTAAAAAATAAATAAATAAAAGAATGGTAATAGACAAATCGAGATAGGTATTCAAAACCGTGCTGAAGAGGTCTACGACAATGAAGAACCGTTATTAGAAGCCCAAACAGGGGACCTTAAATTACCAGAGAAGACAAAAAATAGATAAAAATAAAGAGGGGGAAAAATTAAATTATATTTAAAATAATAATAATAATAATAATAATAAAAATGATGGAGCCTGGAACCAGAATTTTCTGCTTTTTGATGTTTCCTTGATTCAAATGAGTAAACCTTTAAGTTTGTCCCAGAATTGTGCCCAAAGTCTGCTGGTGTTCTCTCTTGCACCATGTTTGCAAGGTAAACTTTTTGATAGGGCTGGGCCGATAAACGTCATCTCGAATCGTGATCAAATTTCTGTCAATAATGATGATAAGCTGTGGACATTTTTGCTCAATATTGATCCTAAGTGCCGATCACACATCAGAAATATGCAACAACAGGAATCTGTAATTGTCTTGATATTATAGATTCACCAATCTTTTGGCTGCTGAAAATTATCAGACGAAAATATTTCATGCTGCGTCACTAAGTATTGTTTAGTGCTCTCATTTCACTTTCCCACCAACAGTTCACTTTCCTGCCAGCAGTGTCTGCCTTCAGTCATTGTTGGGATACATACTCTTAAAAGTGGAAGCAAAGTGGAATCGTTATCGTTCATTACAGAAAAGAATTATCGAGATTGCATTTTTGCCATATCGCTCAGCTCTTCTTTTAGATTATATTTGTTAGATTAATTTAATTTCATAACCTATGTAAAAAAAATAGAAAATCAGAAATAGGCGATTTCCTTTCGAAAGTTTACAGAGTTATCTTCACATGTGCATGTTGAGAACTCCTGGAAAGAGCAATTCCAATAAACACTTTGAAATGTTTATTGTGAAATAACATAAAAATTTCGAAAACCATTTTTTATAGCTCTATTCTAAATGAATAATAGGGGGTTAAAGTGCTTTACAGGTTAAATAAAAAGTTAAATAGCATAAATAGACAGCACTAAAAATAGCAATGAAAAAAAATCTGCAAATATGAAATAAATAATACTGAAAAGAAACAAAAATACAAATTAACGAATACTGTTCAAAATTTTGGGGTCGTTTTTTGTAACAAACCCCAAATCACTTCCTTTTCCAAAATACAGTCATATTTCGAGATGTTGTTATAGATGTTAATATACTTAAAAATAATTATTTTATAAATTGTTAATGTAATTGTCCCCTGCGATGGCACAGATGAATTTATCAAATTAAATATGCATCACTTTTCCAAAGCAGTTAAGTGATTTATAGTTAAATAAAATAAAATGTCCATAAATTGACAAAAAAAATTACCTATATGTACAATTTATTATTATTATTATTATTAAAAATATTTTATATTAAAATATTTAATGAATAATAATAATAAAATAAATTCATTTAAATTTGAAACATAAAATAAACAAAATGCATATAAACTGTCCTTAAAACATTAGAAGGCATTACAGGAAAATGTTAACAAACAAAGATAACTATCATAGATATTTTACACTTGGTTGACCAAGCTGTGATTGAGTCGCCTGAGACTGACACCAGGTGCAGACAGCACCTTAAATGGTTCATTTTGCTGCAGTTTGTTTGGGCGACTGAAGGCAGTTCGTGCAGTCTGCTGTACACCTTTATCAGGGGGAGGGCCTGTTGATCTGTGTAATTATAGTTGATGTTTCTCTTTTTTTATATCACTGCTCACCTGGTGTCCTCACCGAGACTGGCTCATTTTCCATCACAGGCTGTCCATGGCCAGTCATGTGCGGTGGCTCTCAAAAACAAAACATGCCACCTCCGCAGCTCTCTATCATTATAACTGCACCTCCGCCCCTCCCTCAACATCTACTATTACATTTATGGAAAAAATAACATTTCCTATTTGTGCACCGAAGCAAGACTTTAAATAAGTCACTGTGCTTAAAAATACCACACATCAGTTCAAACAGCTTTTGAGGAAGAGCCGTTTCCTCTGTCTTAACTCACTGATTTATTTGAGGTTTTATCGCCCCAGTGGTGCGACTATTACATCAATGATGTTTTTTGGGTTTTTTCCAAAGCCTCAGATGTTGTTTTCACAACCTGGAGAAAAATCTATAAAGAAATTCAGCTATGAAACTTGAAATTTCACCTCTGTGGCAGATAAAGTGAGATAAGGTGAATGAGTGGGAGCGTGTTTCTTTGATGTGTGTGTGTATGTGCTGCGCTGCCAGGTGGAAATGCAGTGGGCTGAGGTTCATTGTGTTGCAGTTGGTGGGCAGTCAAAAAAGAGAAGTGATACTTTGGAAAATAGCCTAAAGGGGCTGAATGCCTTTTCACGTGCTGCGCACATCTTCAAACACATCTCCCCTCCACTCACGTCCTGTTTTAATGTGGAAAACCCACTCTGTCTCTCTTGCTTCCACCAACAGTGCTTCTGAAGTTTCGCACAGATAAAGGTCGCGATCCTCAACCTGACAGCTTCGCTGAAGACTCTCAACTGCTCTTGCAAATCCGCGATGATGTCCTTGAGACCATGGGCTTAAGCTCGGATTTGCTCCCCAACACCTTTGTCAGGTACTCGCTTAACCAGAAACTCAGTGTTTGCATTCATTCTCTCCGCCATCTTTCTTTATTACCAACCGAGGATGTGGGTGCTTTGCATGAATGACTTCTTTTGACCAAAATAATTGGTCTGGTTTCAGATTCTGCTGGGTGTTTTTGAGTGCAACAGAATAGAACTGAATCTAGGCTCTTTCATGCCCTTTTAAGAACAGCAGTGTGAAAATGCCCACAGATTCTAGAGTGATGTTGAAAATACATAGGATGAAACATGGCGTCCAAATACACATACATTGAATTAAAAAAATCTACATTTCATTTTGCTTTCAAATTTCATTTTGTGTCCTTGATCTCTTCAACTTTTGAAGTTGAAAGTTCAACAGTGCAACTCTGTACATTAACAGCAAAAGCTCTGGTACCAGTAATTTAAATGTCACACCCAGATAATTATGTCCTTTTGAATATTAAAGTCAGTGTGAACCAGAAGCTGCTGAGACTTTTGAGTTTGTCACTGTTCTTTCAACTGGAACAAAATATTGAATAAAGGGTGGTGCTTCATTCCCTTATAGCAAACTAATGGTTAAAGGGGTGTGCTTTAGGGCAGTGTTTCTCAACTGGTGGGTCGCGACCCAAAAGTGGGTCACGGGAACATTTTTAGTGGGTCGCAGAGCGTGTGGTCCAATTTTTTTTTTTTTTTTTTTCAAATCAAATCACTTTTATTGTCACATCATCAGCAGCACGTGTGCTATGATGAGTGAAAAGCTTAGTGAAATGCTTATACCGGACTTTTATTTTGAAATGCGCGCGCGACAACAATTCAGTTTAGTTCATGGGAACTGAGCATTTCTTTACCCCAACCGCTGTTTACAGTATTTGTCGTTTTTACTTTGTAATATTTCTATAATTTGATACATTTTGTTAAATGACAGCAATAAAATATTGTTTATTTGTAAGTCTTTGTGGCGCCACGGTGGCGAAGTGAGTAGCATGTTCGCCTCACAGCAAGAAGGTCGCTGGTTCGAGCCTCGGCTGGGTCAGTTGGCATTTCTGTGTGAAGTTTGCATGTTCTCCCTGTGGTTGCGTGGGTTTCCTCCCGGTGCTCCGGTTTCCCCCACAAGTCCAAAGACATGTGGTGTAGGTGAATTGGGTTGGCTCAAATTGTCCATAGTGTGTGAGTGTGAATGGATGTTTCCCAGAGATGGGTTGCAGCTGGAAGGGCATCCGCTGCGTAAAACAAATGCTGGATAAGTTGGCGGTTCATTCCGCTGTGGTGACCCTGGATTAATAAAGAGACTAAGCCGAAAAGAAAATGAATGAATGAATGTAAGTCTTTGTGATTTTCTTATGATTTACTACTTGTGTATGTTAACAATACAAATTAATTCTAATTCCTAAAATTATAGTTCCTAAAAAATTGGGTCGCGGCTTGATGACCATGTAAAAATGTGGGTCCCGTGGCTAAACCAGTTGAAAACCACTGGTTTAGGGTATGAAGCTAAAGCTGTCAAACTGACGTCAACAGAGAAGGACCGCCACGTCAAACACAGAAGCAAATGGCCAGACTTAGATTGAAGGTTACCAAAACAAACTTTCTTTTTTAAAAAGTGAAATAACTTGAACATTAATTGCTCACCTAAACAGTAACAATGTTCACTAACAATAAACCATGTAAATTTTGATTTCACACAGAATTGTTTTCAATTGTCAGTAACATTCACTTTGTACAATTTTTCTTTTTTTTTGTTCAGATCTTTTTATTAACATTTTGGTCAATACAACATCAATTTTAAAAATATTTGAAAAACAACAAATTATCTTTGCTCCAACAGAGCCCCCCGCCCCACTGCACCATTTCTATACAATATATTATGCACATTTTAAATCTGTTTTTCATCATGTCATGGTACATACATGCATACAATACAATGTACAGATATACGCACACAATAATTTACAATAGACTTAGCAAATTTAAAATAAAGAAATAGAATAATTTAGATAGAAATTATGAAATGAAATAAAATGGAGGGAAGGAGAAAAAATGTGAGAAACCAATAAACAACGATCAAACTGCAAATATTAAGTTTGGATCCATTTGCTCTATATATGTCAGCACTGGCTGCCAAATAAGATAAAATTTTTGACTGCAACCTTTGGAGGAGTACCGAATTTTCTCCATTGTTAGGTGGTACATAAGATCTCTAATCCAATGATTAAAGGTTGGAGGAAATTTGTCCTTCCATTTAAGCAGTATAAGACGTCTAGCAATTAATGTTGAAAAAGAAATCATACTTTTAGTATTATTGTTTAAACTGGGATCTGTAATTAGACCAAATATTCCTACAATAGGGCACGGGTCAACTGATATATTTCACTTTGTACAATTTTTCAACATCAAGTCTTGACTGAGCAGAGATCAAGGTGTCAATTTTTATAAATGAACAGAAAACCCCCGTGAATCTCAAGCTACAGGCTACTGTTTGTTCATTAACAGATTTATTTATTTATTTTTTTTACAATGTGTGTTGTACAATAGTGCTGACTATCTCAGAAGTTATTCATAAATAGGACTCAAATCGTATAGCCAATAGCAAGCTAGCAGGTCTGGACTGCATCAAAGAACATAACTAACTGTATCAGCAATTACCAATAGTCTGTTTTCAACATTTTAAAGAGGAAACTGAAGCTGGCACTCCAATATATTTGTATATTGAAATGAGCAGGTAAGATGACATGAATTTGGATGAGCTTTCTGCCTTTGATCACTTTTACCACGTTCACTTTTATGGCCATGACTCATTTGCTGACCTCATTCTCCAATCAGAGTAAGTTCTCTCTCTCTCATGATGGATTTCAGTTTAACCTGCCTAATCTGACAAAAAGCCCCCGACTGGTCTGACACATGCGAACACAAATAAACCAAGAAATAAGCTGTCTGACGCTCTCCACTGGCGTAGGTTTCACATTTTTACCGTATACCATACTTTCTACTTTTTCAATTTATAACCTCTATATATATATATATATATGTATATATGTGCATTTTAATTTCAAACAATAGTCAGCCTTTTCTTTTCTGTTAATTTTAGTTCTGAAATATTGACACCTCACATGGTAAATATGTGACCGTAATGCACGATTGACTAGAAATGCGAGTGGGACATTTCACTGCTGAAATTCCTGGCTTCATATGTGTCTGGACCACAGCATAAAAGCTTGCATATGCATGCTTAGTAATAGACTGATGCCGTTTTTGCCATTCATATAAATTTTTTCAGACTAAAGCAGGAACAGGGAATGGAACAAGAGTCCACTTGCTCTTCTTATACTTTGAGATTCGCAAGTTGTGAGAGTAGAGATTCTTTTTAACATTCATCAATATTTATTTGGATTAACGTACACATTAAAATATGATAATGCAAATAAAATGAGACAATTTCAATATTTTTTTTTTTACTTCAACCTGATGTATACTTGCTTTTGTGCTTGCATTATGGTACATACAATCTACATGTTGCAAATTGGCTGCAAACTTTTTATTCTCTATGCATGCACGCTCAATCCCCGAACAAACAGTGTTAGTTCAACAAGACACTGACAGAAAATAATAAAGTTAATTATGCTGTAAAGTAAATAAATCTACATTTCAAATGAATCTGTAACTGTAAAATGTTCTTTGTATTTTGTGTTTTTTTTTTTTGATAGTTTTAATAAATTAACACAATAACCCTTTTCTTTATTTTACCATCTATTGTCTCCACTATATGTTTTTCACCAACATACTTCCATCTTGTAAACTTCCACATGTAATTATGTTAGTGAGACCAGCAGAGGGTGCTCAACCTGCGATCTGTGTGAGTCCTTATGCCCCAATATAGTGAAGGGGACACTATGCTCTCAGTTTCGGATGAAACGTTAAACCGAGATCCTGACTCTCTGGTCATTAAAAATCCCATGGTATTACTCATAAAGAGTAGGGGTGTAATTTAAGAATATTTGTCCTGGCCAAATTCCCTCGGTTGGGCCTTACTCATCATGGCCTCTCAATCATCCCCATCCACCGTTTTTGCTCTTTCACTGTCTCTCCACTCCATCTGTAGCTGGTGTGGTGTGTGGTGAGCGCACTGGCGCCATTGTCCTGTGGCTGCCGTTGCATCATCCAAGTGGATGCTGCACACCGGTGGTGGTGTGGAGAGACCCCCCTCATGATTGTGAAGATCTTTTGTTTGTATGGCCGTACACAAATGCGCTATATGAATACACATTACATTACATTACTTTGCGATGGCCTCCATTTTTGTAAATATGATTTCTGACAATAAACATGAGTATAAAAAGTGATCAAAAAAACTGAACTGCAATTTTTGCCCAACTTAATTACCGCTCCTGGCTTGTGTTTTCTCCTCACAGTTACTGCTTCTCTGAGATGTCCCCAGTGTGCGCCGTAGTCGGAGGAGTTCTCGGACAAGAGATTGTAAAGGTGAGATTTAAAGTCTTATTTGTTGATTTGTTTATTTTTTTCTTTTGTTTGTGTATGTGTATGTGTGTGTATACATACATACATACATACATACATACATACATACATATATAGTAGGGCTGTCAATTGATTAAAAAAATTAACTAATTAATCACACTTTTGTCTGTGATTAATCATGATTAATCACGAAAAGCCGTATTTATTACAGAAATAAAAACACAGGCATGTAAGTGCCATTTGAATTTTAAAACAATCAATGCCAATAACAAACAAAAATTATTTCCATGTTGGATTTTTAAGATTTTTAAAAAAATCCAAAATACAGGCATTACAAATATGGAAATTGGAAGAAAAATAATAATAATAATAAAGTATTGAATACAAACAATTGTATTCATTGTAAAAGTTGTTTTGCGAGTTGAGAACATTAATTATAAAGTAGAAACAATTTTGCTTAGTCCTCCTTAACATTTAGCAAGTTGCTAAGACAGTCCAGTCTATTGACATTATCGGGTGACATCACGCAAACACACACACACACACACACACACACACACACACACACACACACACA
>CAIGQQ010004837.1:20949247-20968074 GCA_903798035.1 Danio albolineatus | reverse complement strand
ACACACACACACACACACACACACACACACACACACACACACACACAGAATGAGAGAGCGCGCGCAGTACAGCGCACTCCCTTCAAATCATCACCACGCACGACTGCGGTTCTGAAAGTATGGCTGTATTTCTCAAGGAAGGATTCTGATACAGCAACGTGAAGCAGACATTTTACAAAAGTTGCGTGTAGGGGAAAACACGTCAAACTTAATGAAACATTTGAGGGTGCTTGGAATCAACTTAGAGAGGAATGGGCTGTCTTTGACAGCTTGCCACATCATCTGCCACTTTCACTGAGTACATTTACATGGATCCAAATGATCCTTTATCCATATTCCTTTGCTCATTAAACACACGCAGGGCCGGAGCAAGCTGAACTGGTGCTCTAGGTGAACGGTGATCACGCCGCCCTCAACCTGAAAGTGAAAAAGAAAACGACCGGTTCGCAGATGAACGTGAGGACCGGGAGGGAGGGGGTAGGTGTCGTGCATTAAAGTGAGGACCGGGGGGTTTGCTCGCTATTCTGCGGCCCTTGTCGGCCGCCTAGGTTGCCTCTATGGACGCGTCGGCCCTGAACACACATCGGCCACAACAGGAAACTGTTAACTGCCCATGCATTAAATGCGTAAATTTTTTCTTTAACGGTTTAAATATTTCAAATTAATCGGCGTGCGTTAACGCGCTAATTTTGACAGCCCTAATATATATATATATAATTATTATTTCAATCTCATCCTCCACTCTACACTCATAAAAAAAATAGTAAATTGTGATGAGGCGCAGTGAGAAGCGTATGGCAGCTGCCCTCTCCATCAGGATCTGGGCTAAATCCAAACGTCTTATCTGTGATGGTGTGTAAATGCCAGAAATGACAAGGTAATACTCCGGTCACTGATGAAATCCAGCGGAGAGTGGCTGAAATCTTCTCATATGCTCCATAAACCGTGCGAGATTAAATAACCCAAAGCGTAGTGATGTAATCAGTCAGCCTAGATTGGATAATTACCTGGATTATGGGCGGTAAAAGAGGATCAGCTATACTCTGGTCCACCTTAAAAACACAAACCATTACCACTCCGAACAACAGCCTTTGGTAAATGCTAAACGTCAATATCGCTCTGAGAGGGTGATGTCATTGCACCGAGCTGGATGCGGTGTGGTCTTTGTATGGGGTGTTGGAGTGAACCACATGGCTGGGCAGGCCTTGAACCCACATGGCGGTGGATTGAAGCCAGGCTGTCTCGCCATCTCCCTGCATGATGAAACAGGCTGCAATTGGCATATGGCTCTCTGTTCCTAGCTGCCCCTCGTCCATCAGTCTCCGTCGCCACAACAGAGAACGTGTCCGACGCCTTCAATCAAAGCACTTCGTTACCCAAGGAGTTCAGTGTCAGTGGCGCCTGATGTGATTTGTTTGCATGTGTTCCGCAGGCGCTGTCTCAGAGAGATGCTCCACACAGGAACTTTTTCTTCTTCGATGGCCTGAAGGGCAGCGGTGTGGTCGACTACTTCGACTCCAAATAAGTGGCCTCGGGAGAACACCGAGCCGTGCATGTGGAGCTCATTCTCTGCCAGTGGCCGCAGGCATCGAAATCTGTCTTTTGGACGGTACCTTTGCGTAGCTGTTTGCCACACGTCGACTGATGCCAAGAGCAGCCAGAACATTTTGTCCACACACTCTTGAATATTCATGCACATGTTTTGTTTTCCACCAGGGTTGTGATTTCTACTTTTTGTATTAAAATGATAAAAGCCAATGGAAATAAATGGGTGCTTCTAGTGTGTTTTTCTCGAAGTCAGCAGCCTCTGGTTCAGCCTGCTTAATAGAAATGAGTAATTAAACACTGTGGTTTAATGCAGAGTACCAATAGAAAGACTATCAGCGGCACAGCTCAACAGTGCTCAAATTATTAAAGCACCTTTAAGCTTTTTAAGCTCCAGATCAGTTTCTGATGCATTAATTTGTGGTCCCTTATAAGGAACAGATGACTAAATGCTGGACTTTTTCATTCACCAAGCAATAGAAAGTAGAATTCTCACCAATAACAGCAACTACTGTATAACAGTAACTTATACCTGTGCTTTACATTCATTCATTTTCTTTTCGACTTAGTCTCTTTATTAATCTGGGGTCATCACAGCAGAATGAACCGCCAACTTATCCAGCATATGTTTTTATGCAGCAGATGTCTTTCCAGCTGCAACCCATCACTGGGAAACATCCATACACTCTCATTCACACACATACACTACAGACAATTTAGCTTACCCAATTCACCTATACCACGTCTTTGGACTTGTGGGGGAAACCAGAGCACCCGGAGGCGAATACGGGGAGAACATGCGAACTCCTCACAGAAATGCTAACTGACCCGGCCGAGGCTCGAACCAGCGACCTTCTTGCTTTGAGGCGATCGTGCTGCTCACTGCACTTTTTAAATCTTTAATTCATCTGAACCAGCTGCTTTAAAAAGTCATTTGTCTTTTCAGACTGCTTGAAATGTCGTGCCATTTACTGCAGTGTGAATAATATTATTATTATTATTATTATTATTGTTGTTGTTGTTATTATTATTATTATTATTATTATTTATTTATTTATTTTATTATTATTATTTTTTGTACATTGTCCAACTGAGTCGGCGCAATAGCCTAATGGTTAGCGCACCAACATATGGTGCAGCAGCACGTCAGGGCGTCCCGAGTTCAAATCCCAGCTCGAGGACATTTCCCTACCCCCCCCTCTCTCTCTTTCTCTCCAACTTCACTTCCTGTCTCAATACTGTCCTATCTAATAAAGACAAAAAGGCCAAAAATTAATCTTAAAAAATAAATTAATTAATAGTCCAATTGTATGGTGGCCGAGAGAGCTTATTGTGCTGCAGTTTAAGATAGCACATGCAATTACAATTGCACTGCATTTTCCCGCAACGCATACAAATGAATGAAACGTGCTGCATTTTGCCACAACGCAAACAATTTATGAAAAACACAAAATCAGCCTTCATCTAATGAAGTGTTGTTTGGTTTCATTGCTTAAACGGGTCATCAAGAGACCATCAACTATAAATGTGTCATCAAGTCATTAATATTTATATAATTGACCACAGATCAGGTAAAAGCAATGAAAACACAGGTTCACGGCTTCTAGCAGCAAAACACTGGAAATCAGAAACAGTCCAAGGCACTTCTGATGTGACAAACTTCCAGAATTCAGGAGTTTGATACATGATCCAAATCACGCATTCAGAAAAAGTGTTATTATATTTATTAGATATCATATTTTATTATTTATAATTATTATATATGTTTCGACCCAGCAAAAACACACTACCCTAACTAGTTTTTGGATTGTTGACACGGTGGCTTATTGGTTAGCACTGTCACCTCACAGCAAGAAGGTCACTGGTTCGAGTTGTGTGGAGTTTGTATGTTCTCCAGGTGCTCCGGTTTCCCTCACAGTCCAAAAACATGCGCTATAGGTAAATTGAATAAACTAAATTGGCTGTAGTATGTGTGTGTATGGTGTTTCCCAGTACTGGGCTGCAGCTGGAAGGGCATCCGCTGCGTTAAAAACATATGCTGAATAAGTTGGCGGTTCATTCCGCTCTGGCAACCCCTGATGAATAAAGGGACTAAGCCAAAGGAAAAGGAATAAAAGTTTTTGGGTTCTGATTGGTTATTTTTTGTAAAGACGCAAGAAATATGTTTCAATTAATGGTCTTTTTTTTTAGTCATTACAATATAGCTAATAACCTAATTGCTGAAGGTCTCGCTGTTGTCACTAAAAATGACGGCATTTAAAATGAATGCAAATATGTCCCTCCCTTGAGTCATTTATTTCTGAAAATTCAACCACGTGAATCCACGGCTGCTTCTGACGCTTGTTATCATTCTGTCATACTAGTGAAAGCCTGAGGCATATCTTGACGTATTTTAGTCAGCTCCTAGGGATTTTTATGTCATTACTGGACTGGTACTACAGGGTTTATGCCCCCGAGGCGAATAGGAAGTCATGTTTTGATTTTTCTGTTTTTGTTGAAGGGAATTATCCTGCCCGTCCGGTTAAAGGAATGCTAAAGCACGTAATGTAACATTTGGTACTTTTGACAGTCCGACCAACTGACGAGGGGAAACCATAGCCTCGTGCACAGGAGAAGAACAAACTGTACTAAACGTGTCAGGTTTGTTTGAGATGATGATGTTTGAATATGCTGTGTCTGTGCTGCAGACATGCAAAATCAAGACTTCAGGCTTTGAAATGGATCATAAACGTGTGCCTTGTATGGCAACACAGCATGGATGAGTCAGTGTGAGTCAGATGAGATTCTGGTCAAACTGGTCCAACAAGTGGGAGTGGCGGCAAATCTTGTAACCGTTTTTTTTTTTTTTTTTTGGTTCAGGGAAATTGTTGACAGTGGAAACGTGGTTACTGTGTACAGCTAATAGGCATAACTCTTTGAAGATTTTTATCATTGCAGAGTGAAATCAGATGGAAAAGGCTTTTAACTGTGCTGTGCTAATAATAACAAGACAGCTATGTTGAAGTTCACTGAGATGCAAAACTCCCACATTATATCAGCTTGTACATGGCATTAGGTAATGCGTGACTTCTGGGTATTATATGAAAACCTCGAATTAATTCAAATGAGCTAAAACAAGATACTCAGCATAACTATATCTAGATTTTTATTCCGTTTTTAACATAACAGAAAGGCCTTTTTTTTAGTCATTTAGCCTTGATAAACTGTCTCTTTCTTATAACTGACCTCAAACTCAAACAACAATAGAATCAATTCCCCACTATTCTATTTATTTTTCTTTTGGAAATACTGTGTAAGAACATACTTCGTAATTACAAAATAATTCATAACGGTAACAGATTCTATATTTATATTAATCAGCTACTCATAGAC
Source organism: Danio albolineatus (assembly GCA_903798035.1). Lineage (NCBI taxonomy): Eukaryota > Metazoa > Chordata > Actinopteri > Cypriniformes > Danionidae > Danio > Danio albolineatus. The sequence continues at coordinate 20,963,157 of CAIGQQ010004837.1, read as the reverse complement.
CCTGTTGATGTTTCAATCCAGATGATTATGGAAGCCTGCCATATTATAAAACAAATGTATTTTCATTCCACTTTGAGAATTACTTTATTGCTTCTATCTGACATTTCTGACTTTTTCCTCTCAGTATTGTGAGATGTGAATTTCTCACACAGCTATACAAACTCACAATTCTGAGTAAAAGTGTAGATTTGGAGATGTTAATTCACTGTTAGTTCACTATTGTGTTCCTTAATTTAGGAAGCAGAAACTAAGGGGAGAGTTATCAGAATTGGAAGTTCATTCATTCATTCATTCATTCATTCATTTTCCTTTGGCTTAGTCCCTTTATTCATCAGGGGTCGCCACAGCGGAATGAACCACCAACTTATCCAGCATATGTTTTACACAGCGGATGCCTTTCCAGCTAAAACCCAGCACTGGGAAACACCCATACACTCTCACATGCACACACACTACGGCCAATTTAGCTTAATCACTTCACCTATATGATCACATCACCTCAATTTTATCCTTCTTACACTGACTGCCTGTTCAGTTCCTTATTGATTATAAAATATAGCTCCTTACTTATAAAGCTTTAAATAATCTAGCTCCTGTTTATCTAACCAACCTTCTGTCTCGCTACAATCCAACCCGCTCTTTAAGATCTCAAAACTCAGGGCTTCTGGTAGTACCTAGAATAGCAAAGTCGAGTAAAGGGGGTCGAGCTTTCTCATTTATGGCTCCTAAACTCTGGAATAGCCTTCCTGATAATGTCCGAGGCTCAGACACACTCTCTCTTAGTTCAAAACTAGATTAAAGACCTATTTTTCTAGTAAAGTATACACACAATGCATCACATAAAGGTATGATCGGGCTTGACAACCACCTGTAGAACACACTCCTCCTGTTTTAATGCACCAGACATTTTATTAGAAACACTGTACATGTTTTCATTTTTAACACTTCATCTTTGCATCTCGTTTTAACACACTATGAACAGCAGCTACACCAATTATTTTCTTTATTCTCTATTTCCACCTGGGAACACTCATCTTGAGGCTCCTAGAGTCTATGCAGCTTCATTGATGCGATCCAAGACCTGTGAAGAAATGATGCCTAGGTCTCCATAATCCTGGACCAGGCCGTATGGTGAGCAGATGCTGTGGTGGTCGTGGAGGAATGGAGTGCATGAGACTGATTCCTGAAAAACCACAGGAAACTAAACACAACTAACACAACTAAACTGAACTTCAACAATGAAATCTGGACTTTGCTAGAACTTCTTTGTTAAGCTGCTTTGACACAATCTACATTGTAAAAGTGCTATAGAAATAAACATGAATTTAATTGAACTATTGCGCATGTCTTTGGAATGTGGGGGAAACTGGACTTAAAGTGACCTTCTTGAGCCACTGAGGAAGTTTATTACTAAAAATTGTGAAAAGAAAAAAAAAGTCTGAATTTTAACTTACCCCTTGAGATGTATCCTATACCATCATGTTTTCGAGGGGGTCCCACAATGCAACTTAACCACAACATTAACAAAAGAAAACTAATTCAAAACACAAATTTACATTACATCCTTGAACAACAAATAACAAAACACACACATTAATTGAAGAAATAAAAGTACCACAATGTTAATAAAAATAATAAATGTCATTATTATGAGGTATAACCTTGCTATTTTGAGAAGAAAAGACTAAACAATGACTAAAGTGGGAAATTAAATTAATTTCATATACTTTTATTCAGTGACTCAAAATTTGTTACATAATATACATACATATTTGTTACAGCTATATAATTCTGTACAACAATTACAATTCATATTAAACTTGGTCAGCACGGTGGCTCAGTGGTTAGCACTGTTCTCTCACAGCAAGAAGGTCACTGGCTCGAGTCCCGGCTGGGTCAGTTGGCAATTCTGTGTGGAGTTTGCATGTTCTGCTCGTGTTGGCGTGGGTTTCCTCTGGGTGCTCCTGTTTCCCCCACAATCCAAACACATGCGCTATAGGTGAATTGAATAAACTAAATTGGCCATAGTGTATGTGCGTGTGAATGTGGGAGTGCATGGGTGAAATAGTTGGTGGTTCATTTCGCTGTGGCGACCTCTGATAAATAAAGGGACTAAGCCGAAAAGAAAATGAATGAATGAACTTAATCTAATTGCTTGTTGTTGTTTTTTTTAACAAAAGCGCACAGAATTTTCTATTTCTTGTAAACGACTTGCACAAATATTCTATTTTCAGGCTTGCTTAGTTGCAAACTCACAGAGATAATGAAGTAATGAAGTCCAGTTACTTTAGTACTCCGGATCACTGCCAGTGTCAATGTAGTGAGAAATGAAACTCTGACTGATTAAAATCCGCCACTCTAGTAGAGAGCAGGATTAATTACGGACGCTGCGCTAAGCTTCTCCTTTTAATTAAGCAACCCTGGTCTCGTCGAGAAGAAACCCCCAAGGCGAGATGTTCTTACTCTGTAACAGATGTGTTGCTTCCAGCTATAAACTGCATAAACAAAGAGCAGTCCTCAAAAGATCAACACTGCCTTCAGGAACACTGGTTAAGGCTGAACGCTCATGCACGGCTGATTTTCTGAGCACACGCAAATCAATCTATCACATCTTGTTCTGATAGGAGCAATGTTCTCAGCGTGAGTGCAGTCAAACTGTCCCAACACTGTATCTCTGTCTGAAATATGGATAAGAAAATCATCTTCATGCTTTTCACAAAACACAATGGGAAAAGTATGTAGTTAGATCCGTCTCAAAAATAACACATTTAAAGGGCCACGAAACCGCCCAGTCTCAGCGTGGTGTTTTCACACCTCTAGTTTGGAAAAGCTCAGTCAAGTGGGTGTTTTCAGCTCTGTTTAGGTGGGAGTGTCGGGGAAGGGGAAAGAGGGAAGGTTTTGCATAAAAATGGGAGTTTCCATTTGTGCACGCGCTCATTTTCACACAGACTGTGTTTACATGGACATCAGTAATCAAATTATTTGCAAAATTATTAATTTGTTGACTTTAACGGCACTTTCTCTTTATTTTCGGGTTTGCGTGATGGGCAGGGCTTCTGTTTATGGTTTGGTGACTGTAGCTTTATTGCTAAATGGCTAAATGGGTTTTTATAGAGAGAATAACTGTGTTTATGTGCTTTATGAAGGCTGAAAAACAGCGTCGATTCGTTTGGAGCTGTGTCTGAGTCCACTAGATTATTTCAGAGGTGCACCCAACTCTGTGAGCTCATAAACTCCTCCAGAAACTGAACCTGGATGATGGAAGCTTTCAGCGGTGCTTCTGACTGAGCCGAGCCGAGTTTGATAAACTGTTGTCGGCAGAAGGATTTTCCCCCGGGACACCAACAACAGGCGCTACGTCATAATCACACCCCCACAAGAGCAAGCTCCTGATTGGTTAACGCGGCGCGAACGTCCGCTGAAGCTCATTTTCATTTCATTTTCAAACTGAAGCGATTCGCACGAATTGCGGCGTTAAGCGCGTCAAACGCGCAGCGCCATTCGCGCGTATCGCGCTGCAGGATGCCAATTCGCGCCTTTGCATTGACTTAGCAAGTAAATCACCCGCACTTGACGCGTCTTCCGCGTCTGCTGTGAAAGCAGCATAACAGGTAAACAATCTTCGAAGCGATCATGAATATTAATGAAGTTGCGCCGCATACACAATAGAGCGCTCTGGTTGGTTTGAACCAAGTCTTTCTCATGAATTAATGACGTACACTCAGAGATGTCAGAATGTTCTGGCCGGGACAGACGTCCACTCCCCACGCTGGAATACACGCAAGGATCTCATCGGCGTGACGCAGCTTCAAAAATTTGTTTCAAACCAGAAGAACTAATTTGCTCGAAATAACGCAAAAACAACCAATTTTCACTTTTTAGTCAATTATATGTGTCCTAATAGTGTTTATAGCAGCGTGGGACACACATATGACTGTCAACAGCTCAAAAAATGTGTTTTGGTGTTTCGTGACCCTTTAAGAAACACAATTCATACATCCACAGCACAGTTCACATAAAAAAATCAATGCAGTTTGTAGATTCAAAACACAATTTATAAACACAACACACAATTTGTGAATTCACAAATATAAATATTTTCACCAAATGAATTGGATTTGTGTATTTTGAACTTTGGAATTTATATTTTGTAAATGTGAATTGTGTTGTGGATGTGTGAATTATATCGTGCAAATGTATTATTTTTGAGACTGTTCTGGCTCCATAGAAAAGAGATCAAAGATAGCGAAAACTCACTGTTGCGTTTATTTTATTCTTGACTTATGGAATCTAAGAATATTAGTGTCACCCATGAGTCTGAATTAAATGGCCGAATGGACGAATATTAGTCAATGTTTTGATGAACACTGTAAAAAATATCTGTAAATTAACAGGTTCCGTATTTCGGAATTCACAAGTGTTTTCTGTGTTTGTACGTATGTATGTAACAGAGTGACTTTTGTTAACATTTCAGTCATTTGAGACAAGATATTTTAATAATAACAAAAAATGTCCTGGCAGCTTATTGCCAGATATCTGTATCATAATTTACAACACCAACCAGTACAATGTATCACTTTAGACTATTCAAAATGTCAATAAAAGTCTAGCTATGTACTTTTTGAAAATATTTTTTTTTTCTCTAGCTTTTCAACATCAAAGCTTTTGGAGAAAAGATCAAGGTCCCATAACATGAATCACAAAATGCAAAAAAACAAAACAATTTATAGATATATTTACAGTGTAGTGTTTACATTGCAATGCCTTTAATGTATTCATTATTTAATTCATTGATGATATACTGCCAGTTTTCACATTGTTGTTGTTTCTTAATTTTGAAATTATAAGAGGTAAGAGTATCCTATATCCTACGCTATATAGTTAGTGTAAAAGCTCCTTTTTTAAATCGTACATTTTTGTACGACTGAACTCGTACGAATTCATACGAATTAGCCACTAAACTGCCAAAACGTGAGATCAGGCTGTTTATGAGAGTGTGTATGGATGTTTCCCAGAGATGGGTTGCAGCTGGAAGTGCATCCGCTGCGTAAAAACATATGCTGGATAAGTTGGCGGTTCATTAAGCTGTGGCGACCCCAGATTAATAAAGGGACTAAGCCGACAAGAAAATGAATGAATGAATATATAAAAAACAACCATATTTCTTGAAAAATACAATGGAGATACAACAGATTTTTTGGTATTTAATACAGTTTTACGCACTTCATACACTCAAAAAATATTTTTGTTGCTTGTTCAGACTACTTATGTTATGTTTACTTTACTACTTTATGTTTAATCTGCCCAATTTTTAAAAAACAGTGAAGTTAACTTAATCAATTTGTATCAATTTGCCAACATGTAGGAATTGTGTGAAACCCAGCCTTTTTTACCGTGTATTTAATGGTACATAATTCAAATCAACCGATTAACAAATAAGCACGCACCATCAAAACACTTTTGTAATTCTCATATTTATTGAAAACGGTGAAGAAAAAAAAAACTTTACAAAATTCATGTAGAAATTTTACATAGAAAAATTTCAAATGGCAAAAGTACAAAGCTAGAAAATGAGTCATGAGTTTAGTGTAAATCTGACAGTACAAATAAGGCCTTTCTGCATCAGCGAACGGTTTGGTTGAAAGTCACAAGGTGGCCACAGGAAACAGACCACACAACTGTTGTTTAACAGGAAGTCATGAGACAAGCGGCCACAGGAAACACATCTCTGCTCCACAACATCCATGACCGACACTACAGAAGCCGATGCAAACACAGAAAAGAGTGGTTGAAGGAGTTTTCACACCGACCGGCCACAGTTGTTCAAAAGTGGTTTCTAAGGGAAGTGCTCGAAACCCATAACAGTGTTATGTATCCGTAAAAGTCCCAGACAGACCTGGATCTGACACGTTGATTCAGTCTGTTCAAGTATGTTCAAAGTTTGGCTCAGTTTAGTCCTTTTTGTAGACAAATAAATTACAGCAACAAAAAAAAAAAAAAAAGAAAAACAAGCAAAGGAAATGAATGGATTTTGCTTACATCCTTCAGGGGAATGTCAACAAATAAACGACAGAGAAATTTGGTCCATAGGAACACAACACTAATGAAGATCTCCATGCTTATTCAATCCACATGAGTTCGGCTAAATAACTTAGCTTGTGCTTCTCAAATATATTTGTTTGAGAATTCTATTCGCAAAGTACATTTTGATTATGGGGAGAGGGGTGCTCACTTACTTTTACACAGCATATTGAAATCTAAATAAGTTCCAGAAACAGACAGAAATCCACTGGACTTGAAAACAACTGCATTCCAGTGTCGGCCCCCCAATAATAAAGCTCATACAGCGAAACCAAACTGAAACCGAAAAAGGAACTTAATGTTAAGTACTTTAAGGTCATTTCATCATCAAAATATAGAAACCACATAAGAAACCAAAAAACTCCCTGTTTATTTTATCCTCACAAATTATGTACACTTGCAAATATTAACACTGCTCTCCAGCCATTTCCATGACTAGTGGTCTGGCTTCCTCCTTTGCCTCCATTGGAGGCGACCGATCTTTAAATTAAGTGGCAAATCTGTGTCCCGAAGTGTAGATTCAGCTAGGGGGCGACAGGGTGGGTTAACCCGCACACTATTCAATGATTGTCCCTAATGGCTTTAGTACAAAAAAGGGTGTTCGCAAGGCACGATCCAACTGTGCTCCATTAAAAAGTACACACACGTTCCATTACTGCAGTAAATATCACCCGTTTACCATTAAAAGGGTCGCTTTAGAAAGTCAATCATGTCATCGTATGCTCACCATCAAGCTGGAAAACAAATGAAGATATTTTAATGCAATCCGAGACGTGTAACTGTAAATCTACTCACTGTAATAGGAATAATGATGTATTTAAGAGGGCTTTACTTCATCAACCGATTGAATTTATGCTTTTATTTATATTATTTACGCATTGGTTCTTGCATGTCAAGCCAGCTGTAAACATTGTTTGCAGATCAGTGTTTATATGTGAATATATAAGCCTAAATTTAATCTGTTTATCATAAAAAAACGATGAAATCTCTTCAGAAAAACCCTTCTTCAGTGAATGTGAAGGGGCTGAAATCTCTCAGATTAAATCAAACATATTTCCATTCGTGTGTCCTGAAAATGGACGAACTTACGAGGTGCGCAAACGATGACAGAATTGAGATTTCCATATTGAGCGAGTGCTTGTCCTGCGCCGTTGGTGACTGATAGTACAGCGCTGTTATTGCTCCTGTAAGGCAGCGGAGAGGAAAACCCATTACCCATAAAGCACTTCTGGGCTCAGTGTGTTTGCTTGAGAGTGACCCGCTGTTACTTCCAGCACTCCAGTTAAAGCTGCAAAGGAGTTCACTAATTCGGCATACTCCTAACTGACGTCTATACCGGGACACACGCTTCAGTCACTATATGCTACATTTTTGAAAAAAAAAAAACAAACAAACACAGATAAAGAAACAAACATGGCGTCTGATCCTGCAGAAGAATCCCAGAGTCTGTAAGTGTGGGTCAGGAGAGCGCCTGCACTCGTCCTGTCCTTTGACCCGTGTAACCCGTGTGTTCATCTGAGGCCGTGCTGGTAAAGGGCGTTAATGGTGTCCGAGACCAGCGCCATGAGCCCACGGTACAGGCCTCTCCAGTTCTGCCAGTGCGGGACGGCGTTCTGAAACAGAAGAAGAGAGAGCAGAGTGAGATCATCAGTCCTCTGTTTTTTGCAATATCAAAAGCGAAAGGGAACGTGAGAGTCACAAAGAGCCTGTTTTTGTACATCATATCTAAGAATGTGAAAGCCAAAAGCTGACAGACAGCCCTGCAGAGCTCATTAATGTGTGAAAAACAAAGTCATTATCTCTAGAGTCAATGGTCAAAGTGTACTGACGAGCATTTGTACCGAGCTAAATTCAGGTTTATAATCATGATGAACTCAGACACCTGTCTGAGTTTCTTTCCTCTGATGAAACTGGTAACTGACTTCCATAGTAATTTGTTTTTCCTTCTATGGCAGGGATGTCAAACTCAATTCCTGGAGGGCCGCAGCCCTACACAGTTTAGTTTAGGCATGGGCCGGTATAAGATTCTGACGGTATGATAACCATGAATAAAAATATCACGGTTTCACGGTATGACGGTATTGTTTACTGCTCTAAAATATATTCTTTTTAAATGTCTGACTAAAACACAAAACATTTTTAATGTAAATAAAAAATCTTACACATACCTTAGGAACAGTATAGCAGAAAATTTTGGCGGTATAAAAACATACCGCGGTATACCTTGAAAACGGTTATCGTCCCATGCCTAGTTTAGTTCCAACCCTGCTTCAACACACTTACTGGTAGGTTTCAAACACGCCTGAAGGACTCAATTATTTTGATCAGGTGTGTTTAATTAGGGTTGGAACTAAACTGTGCAGGGCTGCGGTTTTGACATCCCTGTTCTATGGGATTTCAATGGGTACTGGTTTCTAACATTCCTCGAAAGATCTTCTTTTGCATTCTTCAAATGAAAGAAACTCAGAAATGTCTGGAACCACTTGAGAATGAGTAAATCATGAGTAAATTTTTACATTCTTCAAAATATCTTCTTTTGTGTTCATCATGAAAGAAACTCAGAAATGTTTGGAATCACCTGTGAACGAGTAAATCGTGAGTAAATTTTTACATTCTTTGAAATATCTTCTTGTGCCTCATCAGATGAAAGAAACGTATAAATGTCTGGAACCACTTGAGAACAAGTAAATCGTGAGTAAATTTTTACATTCTTCGAAATATCTTCTTTTGCGTTCATCATGAAAAAACTCAGAAATGTTTGGAATCACATAAGAACGAGTAAATCATGAGTAAATTTTACATTCTTTGAAATATCTTCTTTTGCGTTCATCATGACAGAAACTCAGAAATGTTTGGAACCACATGAGAACGAGTAAATTGTGAGTAAATTTTTACATTCTTCAAAATATCTTCTTTTGCGTTCATCATTAAAGAAACTCAAATCTTTGGAACCACTTAAGAACTAATAAATTTGAGCTTTTTTGGGTGAACTTTTAAATGTAATATCAAATATAGTTCAAATCCAAAAGTACATATGATTGCGTGTGCTAGTCAGAACTATAAGTGTGCTTATTTAAAGCGCAAGCAAACTACAGCGACTTGATTTGAAGTGTAAATTACACCTTGAAAACACAGTATTTAAAAGAGTTCTTTAATTTCATTAACGTCCTATTTGCAGAAAGTTTTTTTAAATGTAGTTTAGATTTGAAGTTCACTAAACTTACAATTCAGCTACAATAAAACACTGCAAAGTCAATTGCTTTAGATTTTTCCCCTGTGTGGAAACCTTTGCTTTATAGAAATCACTTTTTCCACCTCTTATATCCTACACAGCCGTGAGGTAAACTTTTTGAACCAATAGGAACACTCGCATAAAAAAAATAAAGCTTTGCGTCTGAGTAGGAGTGTGTGAAGGGTTATGTGTGTGTGTGTGTCTCTCTCAGACAGACAGACAGCCAGCCCGTGTCTGCGCAGTGGAGTCAGGAGAGCAGCACATTACTGTCAACAGCTGCGATGAGTCATGCGCTAAAAATAACTCCTCACAGGGGGGGATCAAGTGAAGGAGACATGAAATAAGACAGTGACACTGAAAGAATGAGCCAAACACTGAGAAAAGTGCAGCAGGGCAAATATCAATACTATATTGAAGAGTGGAGGGTCACTACTGCTTTCAGCTAGTGCATGCGGAATGGCCATTTTTAAAACAGTAAATAATAAAAAATAAATAATTAAATAAATATTAAACAATTTTAAAGAAGCTTTTTTTCATGTCAGGAAACAAATATGACTAAAGATTTAGGAATTTTATTAATCAACAATGTATAAAATATTTACGCTCAAAACATTTTTTTTGACATATTAGCATTTGACAGGTCTATTAGTCTGACAGGTCTATTGATTTTCAATAGACACATCTGGTGTTTTAAAGCATGACCAATATTTCTCCCATCTATTTGCATTCACCTTAGATAAATAAAATTACTTAATATGGAATAGAAATGCATATGGCACATACATTATTTTAAAAGTGATTACATTTTTTAATTAATAATTATATTTACAAAAAATAACTAATAAAACATATATATATATATATATATGAGCAAATATATTTACATTTACTATATGGAAACCTTGAATTTGAATTATTTTATTACTTATATTATGATCAACATACTAAATAAAACTGGTATATTATGTAATAATATAATATAATATAATATAATATAATATAATATAATATAATATAATATAATATAATATAATATAATATAATATAATATAATATTATTTAACATAATATAATGTTATATTACAAAACATTAAAAAACTATATATTTCTATAAATATATATTATCTATATTATATTATTATCAGGCCTATAGCCAGGGGGGGTTCGAGAAGTTCGACAGATCTACCCCCCACTGACAAAGTCCAAAATGTGTCCCCTATATGAACTTGTTTGTCCCATTTTTTACAGTATGCCATCATAAATTGTGAAAATAACTGAGGCTTTAAGACACATTTAATCATTCAAATCATTCAAATGTACAAATTCTGACTGAGGAAAAGAGCTGGCCAGTTTATTTACCTACAAGTTTTTTAGTATGTGTTTTAGATGGTTTTAATAAGTTTGAACAGATTCCTAATTGTTTTTTTAAATGACGCATGATAATAAATTAGTATTTTAAGTATTTTTTTATACTTCTTTTTCCAAAATGTTTAATTTAAAACTCTAATCTCATAACATTATTTATAAAACTGTATTAACTTACAGTTTAAACACACATTTTTAACCACACTTTGTGGTAAAATACTATGGTAAGCACTTTGACAAAATTGTAGGAGATATTTTTGTTGCATCAAAAATGTGGTTATGATCACAATATGACAAGCTAATGCAGCAAAGATTAGTGCTTAAAATGTCAGTAAAATGAACTATATTAACCTCTTCATTTAATAGAAATTGAGGAGAATAACTGCAAAAAGTTCCACTTTTTGAGAAAAAAGAACCATCCCTTTCAATAGGCTGGCTATGGGCCTGATTATACATTTTTCAAAAGATTTTTATTTGAATTGAATGAATTGCCGTCACTTTAAAATATTGATCTACATCCTTAGAAGCAGATGAAAGAGCTTACGATGGAATACAAGACTGACCTAGAGAACGTGTTGAAAACCACAGGCTCCAGCGAGGAGCACGAGAGAGCAGAGAGAAGTGAGTGAGTTCATAAGGGCAGGAGGAGGATCTGTGGTCCATCAGTCTCACATGCCCACGGTGAAAGAGAACTGCACTTGTGCACACACACACACACATACTGTGCTTTTGTTGCTCAGCTCGTATATAGGGAAGTCCCTGTCATGCCATTCTCCTGCCGGCCTCAGTAAACAAAGCCATCATCCAGTAAAAACACACTGCTATCAGAGTTCAGTGAGGCCACGCCACAGGTCGCAGGCTTTCTGCACGTGACACACACTGCCTTTATTACATCGCGTGTGTCGACGCAGGTGTGTAAGTCTGAGCGGGAAACTGGGACAAATGTGCGAAAAACAATCGACTCTTACTGAAAATGAGCAAAGCACACTTAAAGGGACAGTTCACTCCAAAATGAAAACGTTCTCATTGTTTACGCACCATCTCGCAAACCCACAAGAGAACATGTTCTGCAGAATGTTGGAGATCGATAGCTACTGACTTTCATAGTAGGATATATATAAATACTATGGGTGTCAATGGATACCAGTTTCCAACGCTCTTCAAAATGTCGTGTTCAAGAAACTCAGGAGGGTTTGGAACAAGTGAAGGGGGAGTAAATGATTTTTTGGCTGAACTATCACTTTAACTTTAAGTAAATATGAGGCAGAGCGGTGACGTCATGTGTGTTTGTCTGAGGAGCGGAGCGGGAGCTGGGGGGAGGGGAGATTAGCCTGTGTTTACTCCTGAGCGCCTCACAGATCAGATCCTCACGCTATACAACAGGGATCCAGAAGGGGTGAGAGAGAGAGAGAGAGAGAGAGAGAGAGAGAGAGGGAGGAGGGAAGGTTATTAAGTTCATCCACAACTGGAAACTCGACTCCAGTCACAACACTCACTACAGGCTTGTGAATATCGTATTGATCCATTTACTAGAAGACCCACTGGAGGCTACATTTGAGCACAGCCCAGCACACTCGCTCATAATCACAAACACTGACTGCTTACTTTAGGACTCTAAATGATGCTTTGCCGTATTAAGCTATCACAACTAGACCAAAACTCAAGAATTTCTAGTATTTTGGGGAGGATTTTAACCATGATTAAACAGTCAAGCCTGTCATTATGGATAAATAGATATGACACTAGGGGTGGGTGTCCACCGAAATGCTGAAAATGTCAGTGCTTGTCTAAAAAATTCTCAGCTGTGAGAGCTACTGCAACTGTCAGAGCCTGAAAATAATGCTGTGCACTTTTTACAATTGTATGCTCAGTGCCTTGCTACACTGCTAGTGCTTAAAAAATGTGGCGCTTCCATTGACAACAACTGTAACCCCCCAGCTCAGCTCAGAAAAAACACTGCACAATGGCATGGCAAGTCACATTGCTTTGCAACAAATAGAAAACAATGTAAAGATGACATGTGCAACCCACTAGACAGCCAGTAGGTGGTGACTAATCCCTATTTTAATGATTGATTTACTGAACCATTCAATCAAAAAACGTATTTAAAACAGCTGACCCAATGACAAAGAGACTTGCATGTTCCATTATCATCCCTAAACCCTAATCTTTTCGAAGAGTTTGACACTGGAGTGAACATTTTAAAGGCTTAAGGCATAGGAATGAGCCATTCCGAAAGTAATGCACTGTTCGACACCAAACAATGGAACAATGGATCAAACATGGAGGCCCGACGTGTCTATCAGTTGTACCCTTCAAACTCCTAAACTCTTAAGGGCCCTTAGAAGTGGCCAATTTTGAGCACTTCGGTTTGGAACGACACTTCAATATGGCAGCCATGATTATTTTTACAGCAAATTATTTTAGTCATACAGTGAAAATCCCAGCTTTAATTGAAGTTCATTGACAGTCCCTAACAACAACTCTGTAAATGTAACCAAGCATGACTCTTACCCTCTGAAGGAAAACAGCGTTCATCTCGTCCCCGATGGTCCTCAGTTGTATGGCCACCCTCTCCACAGCCTGCTCCTCCAGTGTCGGGTCGTCTTCAGCCGTCGAGCTGCTGCTGGATGTGGACTCCTCTGAGGAGCTCTGGTTGTCTGCTAGCAGATCTGGTGGAGGAAGAGGCCTGGACACTTCCTGTTCTGTTCCTATACAAAAACAAGAACAGCAAAATCAATATATAGTGCATACAGAAATACATTTTTTAAAGAACGGTTTATTAAATTATCATGCATTTTTAATTCATAATAATCATTAGGACCAAACCTGGCATTTTACAACCTGAACTAACTTTGTCTTGCATAAAATAAGAAACAATCTATTACCTTCTGATAATAACTCCTCTTTTGTGTGTTGATGATGTTCATTTGTTGGCAATACTATATAAACTAGATGAATGAATCTGGATCAAATCCACATTAAGTGAAATAATATTTATATTTGAAGAGTTCAGATGCAAAAACCTCCAAGTGACGTCTAAAATTTGAAAACATTTTCAAACAAACATTTTTCTCAGCCTCCTTTGTTTATGTTTTTTATTCCACTATAAAGACCAAGAAAAGAACTTATCCTTTGCCGCAAAAAGTGATTTTAGTGGCCCTATAAAATCCTCATTTTAGAAGAAAAGTTCACACTTGCACGTTAGTAATTCATTATATGTAAGTTATAT
>CAIGQQ010004837.1:20928889-20948847 GCA_903798035.1 Danio albolineatus | reverse complement strand
AACTCACAGTGCATTAACTAATGCTAACAAGCACTTTGGATTTTAATCGCGCATAGGTTCTATTCATACTTTGTTCATGTTAGTAAACACATTAACTAGCATTAGTGAAGGGAACCTTATTGTAGAGAGTGACCAATAATAATAACTAAAAAGTGTAATTCATTTAAGAAAATAAAAACCACACAAATCTAAATATTTTTGTGGATTAATATTTATAAAATCATAATAATAATTTAAAAAAATACAATTTAAGAAAACAAAAACACAACAAATTAAAATGTTCTCAAAACAAAATAAAATGCAAACCAATGTCCAATAATTTAGATGTACTGGATTATTATTATTATTAATAATAATAATAATAATAATAATAATAATAATAATAATAATAATTCTCAGTGATGTGTTGCGGCTGGAAGGGCATCGGCTGCATAAAACATAAGCTGAATAATTAGGAGGTTCAGTCCGCTGTGGTGACCCCAGATTAATAAAGGGACTAAGCCAAAAAGAAAATGAATGAATAATAATAATAATAATAATAATAATGATAATAATAACAATAATAATAATAATAACATTAATAATAATAATAATAATAATAATAATAATTCTCAGTGATGTGTTGCGGCTGGAAGGGCATCGGCTGCATAAAACATAAGCTGAATAATTAGGAGGTTCATTCCGCTGTGGTGACCCCAGATTAATAAAGGGACTAAGCCAAAAAGAAAATGAATGAATAATAATAATAATAATAATAATGATAATATTATCAATAATAATAATAATAATAACATTAATAATAATAATAATAATCAATAAACCTTCAGGTTAATTCAATTTAAGTGATTTAGAGAGTCAATAAATAATAATAATAATAAGTAAATTGAAGAAAATAAAAACAAAATTTAAAACTTGTTCAAGCTAAAATTATTTATCAATTTAGACTTACAGAAGTATTAGAAACGATAATAAGTAAAATAAGACTAATAATTTATTACTACTACTACTACTACTACATTAAAAATTAAAACAATTTTAAAGTTCTAAGACAGCAAGAACTAGAAATCAATTTTGACTCATTATAATATACAATAACGGGAACAATAAATACTACCTCTTCTTCCATTTCAGAAAAGCAAAATGAATCAAAACATTCCAGCAATGCAATTATCCCTATCTGACCCATGGGCTTTAAAAAAACAGCAACCTATATTTTACACGTCCACAAGATGGCAGAAACTTCAGCCTCGTGCTCACGGGTGTGTTTGTAAACAAATCCGTGCACGCGATGTCACACACACACACCGCTTCTCGCGCGCTTTAACACAACCTCACGTGCCGTCGTTACTCTCTCTCTAACAAACATTACATTTCAAAAGCTCCATTCCACTGGAATACATATCACACTTTCCTAATTACGACACCGACTGCGATTGTATCGATTTTTCTCAATAGGCGACGAGGGCTGATGTTGTGAACGCGGAAAATTCTGAAGCGTCGGAAGAAAAGCGCGCAGCCGGTGACTAGAGTGAAGCAAGATTGAAGATTTGACGATCTTTGAAACTGACAATCTTATCTTTTACATAATAGTTTAAATACGTGTTATGTTATCTACAAATAGCCAATTGACATGTTAAGTGCTAGACGTTTACTGGACAAGAAAATCAAGCTGGTTTGTTGTAGCTGGTGAAAGAAGGTCCAAGCTGTTTTCTCCTTGGTTGACCAGTTAACGTTACCAGCCCTCAAAATCAGCCTGACTGACCAGCTGGTGTCTGTTTTAGCAGCTTGAACCTGTGCAAATGAGTCCAGACCTGCTAGAATCAGCATTATACATGCAAAATAAAACACCAAATATGTTTTGCACAGCATGTTGCCCACGTACAGATCATTTCAACCGTTAAAATGGCGTTTAATCAAGTAGCCTAATGCACTTATATGGTGTAAATAATGTTTTTGATAACGAACGAGCTACTCTAGCCTACTCCCTCCCAAATAAGTAATCTTTTGCAGATGTCTGCTAAGGACAAAGCGATGTAAGTGCAACAAACAGTAAAAAGACATCTTTGCTTACCTTCAAAAGGTGATGTTAGTAAGCTGATGTTATCCCAGAATCGTGATGTTGTGACACCAGATGTGTGTCGTACTTCAGAAACACTTGAAATGTCCGTTCATGTTATTCCTTAAGCTGGAGGGGATAAAAGCTGTGTTAATTCATTAGATGAGTACTCGGTTAGCCTGCCGTGTGCATGTGAAGATGTGTTGATATGATGACAGCAAAGTCCTTTCACTGTTGCGCTCAAGTCCCTCGCTTTAGGCCACGCCCTCCCGCCAGTCTCATAAC
Source organism: Danio albolineatus (assembly GCA_903798035.1). Taxonomy (NCBI): domain Eukaryota; kingdom Metazoa; phylum Chordata; class Actinopteri; order Cypriniformes; family Danionidae; genus Danio; species Danio albolineatus. The sequence goes on along the minus strand of CAIGQQ010004837.1, from coordinate 20,946,506 downwards.
AAGCCCTGACATGCTCATCATCATCATGGCGAAGTGCCAGCGAGTGGACACACACACGCGCGCGCACGGTGGTTTATGTGATTTATGAGGACATTCCATAGGTTTCCATGTTTTTTATACTGTAAAACTATATATTCAATTGATTACCCCTTGTAGTAAACTGCGCAGTTATACTTTCTGGAAAAAAGAACATTGTGTACGATTTATAAGGCTTTCTGAAAAATGAGTTTATCAGTAATATATACTAATAATACACCTTCTTCTTGTAATACGGTGTCATAGGCATGTTATTACACACATTTGTGCCCTGATATGTCAGCGCGCGCGCACACGTACACACACAGTCAAGACAGCACAGCCCTCACACGCCCACTGTTGTTTGTTTATTCGCACTACGAGTCTTTATAGTAGTGTGTGTACTCAGTGTGCTGTACTGCTCAGATCTTGTCGATGATTGTCAGTCTCTCTGGCTGAGTGCTGCTGTTTCGGATCTCATATTTGTTTTGCAGACAGTAGGTTATTACGGCATCGATACAAGACAGTGACATAACATCGTAAATATGAACAATAAATAATTCGTGTGACTTGGCGTTAATTATTGATTAAAAGCAACACGGAATGTACCACACTCTCGGAAAAAGCAACAAGTTTGAGTTACTACTGCAGTTCACACCTACTGCATGAAAAAATATACTATGCTGTCAATTTTCATATGCACTTTCAGCATTCTGATGCTTGATGTCCAGTTTAAAAGATATCAATTACTCACACTACAATGTAAATACAACTAGGCGATCTCATCGTAATATAATACAATATAATATAATATAATGTAATGTAATGTAATGTGATATAATAATATATAAACGTAAAATATGATATAATATAACAATATAAAAGTAATATATAATGCAATATAATATAATATAATATAATATAATATAATATAATATAATATAATATAATATAATATAATATAGTATAATATAATATAATATGGGCGCCACGGTGGCGTAGAGAGTACTGTAGCTGTTCGCCTCACAGCAAGAAGGTCGCTGGTTCGAGCCTCGGCTGGGTCAGTTGGCATTTCTGTGTGGAGTTTGCATGTTCTCCCCGTGGTTGCGTGGGTGTCCTCCGGGTGCTCCGGTTTCCCCCACAAGTCCAAAGACATGTGGTATAGGTGAATTGGGTTGGTTAAATTGTCCGTGTATGAGAGTTAATGAGTGTGTATGGATATTTCCCAGAGATGGGTTGCAGCTGGAAGGGCATCCGCTGGGTAAAAATCACGCTGGATAAGTTAGCGGTTCATTCCGCTGTGGCAACCCCTGATAAAAAAAGGGACTAAGCCGACAAGAAAATGAATGAATGATAAATTATTACACTTTCCAAATTTTCCGCAAAAATAATAACAAAATGAAATTTAACCTTTAAAAATCAGTTATAAAATTAAATTACAACTAAAAATCACATTATATATATGCATCTAAACATCAGTTGTTTTGTAGTAAAAGCTGAAAAGAAACATAGAAAGATTAATAAACACAGAGTTTACAAATTACTTTTCCATAATAACCCAAATAAAAACATGTAAACTATCCACACTACATGAACACTGAGTATTATATGCACACACCCTCACTGAAAACAGTTATTGCATTTTGTTTAAAAAAAGTTTCTCTCCAAAGAAGAGATGTCCAAACAAGGGCCCATGACCCATGTTGTTGGCCCATGTAACCTTTGATTTGGCCCACTATCCCACATGAGAAGATGTGGAGGGTTGGGAAGAATGCCTTTAACACAGATCGTAATTTCTAATTTAACGTCATTTTGTTTGTTTTATTGCTGAACTAAAGCAAACTGAAAATAATTAAATGTTGTGAATGAATCAGATTTTTTTAAAAATGTAAATACTCAACAGACAATGCAGAAGACAATCAAAGCAAAAAACAGGTGCATCTTCGTTCTGTTATAAATAGGATTTTGTTTTTACTGTATTGTTCATTATGAAGTTTTAATATATACTGCATTAGTTAATATGCATTCATTCATTTTCTTTTCGGCTTAGTCCCTTTATTAATCTGGGGTTGCCACAGCGGAATGATCCGCCTAGTTAATATAAATCAAAGTTATTTTAAAATAATAAATTAGGAAATCACTAATGGCAACTTTAATGTAATAGAGTTTGGTATATTTACCTTCGGCCCACCACCCTTAATCAAGAATGATTTTTGGCCTGTAAAAATAAGTTTGGGCACCCCTGCTCTAAAGAAATAAAAAAATATGTGATAAAAAATAAAATAAAAAAAATGACAGAACATGCATTTTACTGTTTAATAGGGTTTTATTTCCAAAATAAACATTGTTTACTATTTTCCAAAAGTTTTATTTATTTTCATTGTGTTTTAGTAAGTCGTGCATGATAAAGCTAATAGGTTATGCAAGTTTAATCTCACGACTTTAAAGTGCACCTAAATACAACTGGAAATTGAATGTTTTCTTGCTCCTTAACATCAAACAGTTGTTAAACATCGCCAAACAGACAAACTTGAGCTAATGAACCTGCGCTATTTAATTATGCTAATTGATGGGGAATTCCCCCATTGAGCCGCTTTGACCTTTGTCCAGCGGCTTCCGAGCGCGTCTATTGTGCAAATGCAGATCATGCAGATGGTGATGGTCGTGGAGGGCTTCATGTGTGGACGTGGAGCCCCGGGGCCGGCAGATGAAGAGGGGCTCCGGCTGTGTGCGAGCACGGGAATCCCCGAACAGGTACATGTCTGGGCAAACAGCCGCACACACATTTACAGTGGCAGAGGATGGCATGTGTGTGTCGTCTGTGTGTTAAAAGCAGATCAGGGGTGTGGCCGTCATTTCAGATCATACTGTGGGGGACACTGTTTCTGTGCGCTTTATTAAAGTTAATATAGTGTAAAAATGTATAGTTGCCAAAAACTAATTATATGTAATAATTATAAAACAAAATAATAAAAATAATTCGAGAAATAAATACTACAAAATATTTTGAATAAAACAATTATAAATAGTAAATCATTATATAAATGAATGACATTTTCTTAATATTATGCAATTGAATATCAATATGATATTAGCTGCTGTTGTTATTCATTTTCCTTCGGCTTAATCCCTTTATTCATCAGGGGTTGCCACAGCAGTATGAACCACCAACTTTCCAGCATATGTTTTGCACAGCAGATGGTCTTCCAGCTGCAACCCAGTACTGGGAAACACCCATACACTCTTGCATTCACAAACATACATGGTCAATTTAACTTACCCAATTTACCTATACTGCATGTCTTTGGAAATTGGAAACCAGAGCACCCGGAGGAAACCCATGCCAACATAGGGGGAACGTGCAAACCCCACACAGAAATTCCAACTGACCCAGCCAGGACTGGAACCAGCGTGTCGTAATGTGACTGTGCTAACCACTCAGCCACCGTGTCACCTCCTATAACTAATTATATGTATAAAACTAAATAAACAAAATAATTTGAGAATAAATATTACAAAAAAATTGAATAAATAATTTATAAATAATGAATGATTATATAAATCAGTTTAATTTTAAATTAATATTAAGCATTCATCATCAATATGATATTAACTAGCTGCTGTCATTATATTAATAAGTATTCATAACATCCAATGATATTTTATTGGTAGTAAATCATTACTGTTATTACTGTTATTGCCGGCAGCTAGCTCTCTGCAACTCTCACATGGTCGCCCACTGAAGCCAATAGTATCCGGATGCAGCCTTTATGATGCAAGCTGAGATTGTGAGGGGTAGGGTTAGGGGTGGGGGTTAGGTGAGCCCATTAAAAACCATTGGATGCAGCTCAGATTGCACTGCGCCAGGTCTGCATCCAGACCCCTGAAGCTAAGCAGGGCTGCGCCCGGTCGGTACCTGGATGGGAAACAACATGGGAAAACTAGGTTGCTGGCGGAAGTGGTGTTAGTGAGGCCCAACCTGCTCAACCTGCAGTCTGTGTGGGTCCTAATGCCCCAGTATAGAGAAGGGGTCTCTATACTGCTCAGTTAGTGCCGTCTTTCGGATGAGACGTTAAACCGAGGTCCTGACTCTCTGCGGTCATTAAAACTCCCAGGATGTTCTTCTAAAAAGAGTAGGGGTTTAACCCAGGTATGCTGGCCCATTGGCCTCTGTCCATCATGGCTTCCTAACCATCCCCACATCATAATTGGCTTCAATAATTTGATGCTGCACACTTGTGGTGAATGAGGAGATCCACCATTGTGTAAAGCGCTTTCTGAGTGTCTAGAAAAGCTCTATATATATGTAAGGAATTATTATTATTCAAAAGTGTGTATATATGAAAGTGTATGTTGCAATAAACTGCAAAAAATGTGTTTGGCACAATCAATAATGTTACGGTTGCCAAACATTGGCAAAAAATATTGCATTTTGGTATTTAATATTTAAGATCGTCAAATAATTTATTCCAAATAGCCAAATTATTAATATTCAAATGTTAACATACTATACTTCATTGAATTATTTGAGCAAGTTAATATGCTAATATTCTTTATCAAAATATACTGTAGATGATCATTATTATTATTATATAAAGGATGCATAATTTATTTTATAAACAGCACACTCACAGAAATAAAGGTACACGAGCTGTCACTGGGGTGGTACCTTTTCAAAAGGTACACATTTGTACTTAAAGGGTGCATATTGGTACCTCAAAAGTAAATATTAGTACCTAAAAATTTTAAGAGGAACACTTTTGTACTTTTTAGGTACTAATATGTACCCTTGATGTATTAACATTGTCCTTTTAGGTGCAAATGTGTACCTTTTTAAAAGGTACCACCCCAGTGGCAGCTCGCGTACCTTTATTTCTGAGAGTGCATGTTTGTATATGCAAATATTTGATCAATATTAATTTGAAATAACAATGCAATATCAATATTTGTTTCGTTTTTTGGCATAGAGGAATATAAATGCTAGCTGCTTTGTGGTTTTTCCCCTGAGGTCAGGCCACTGAGAACATGCAGTACTCTCATAAACATGCACAATTGATACAAAGCTCAACGGTCAAACAGGTAGCATGTTTGTTTCCATCTTATGTGTGGTGACATTTCTGCACAATGACACAAAAGACCGTCTCTTTACTGTAAATAAATAACTTTTCCCTTTGCTCTAGTATCCACCTGACAGCTGTGAACAATAAGGACATTGCCAAAGTTCACCTACAGATATAGATTGACATCTAAGTGAACTGATCCTTGTTTCTCCGAGACTCCGCAACAGTTACACGCGTTACCAAAACACAGTGTCCACGTGTGTGTGAGTGTGAGGCTCGAGTTTACTGATGACATCATCCTTTACTTCACCCCGTTCTCCTGTGTTCGTTCTCTCATATATCTATCTGATAAACCTCGCTCACCTCCCAGTGCACATTTTTCAGATCAGTTTTCACTGTTGCCACCCGAAGTGCAGGATAAACAGTGTGTGTTGGTGGTGCAGCCGACACATGTAAAGGTAATGGAGGAGTGATGAGTGACTGAGCCCAGAAAAGCATCTGCATGTCAACAATGACAACAAATAAAATGCGTGGATGATATTGGCAACACTAAAAGAAAATGAGGGGTTGTTTTAACCCAATGTTGGGTCAAATAAAGACTCAAAGTTGAGTTCATTAAAAAAAAAAAATTAAGTACACTTTTGAAGGTTGCATGAAATCAAAATATAGTTTATTTTGCTAGCTCACATTGTTATTTGTAAGGTGAATCACTCTTCTGTTTGTTAATCAGTTTGTTTTGGTAATCTTCAATCAAACTCTGACCATTTGCTTAATATCATATTTAAAGTACAAAAATATTGAGTAGTAGGCGGGGTTTTCCTTTACGCATCATTCCCTCATAGCAAACTAATGGTAATTGGAGACTTGGTTATGGGATATTAATATACAGTTGCTATGGAAGCTGTCAGGTTAACGTTAACAGAAGTACCGCTGCTCCAGAGGCAGAAGCAAATGGTCTGACATTAAATTGAAATGTTAACAAAACTATTTTTCTGTCCATCAGATTAACTTTAACCAGGGGGCGACAGGGTGGCTTAGTGGTTAGGATTGTCGCCTCACAGCAAGAAGGTCTCTGGTTCGAGTCCCAGCTGGGTCCGTTGGCATTTCTGTGTGGAGTTTGCATGTTCTCATCGTGTTGGCATTTTAAGTGAAGTTTATTTATAAACTAATTTCGAGAGGATCACGTGCTTGATTGCTTGCAGCTGGTCCCGCATTATTCAATTTATGATTCACCAATCAGACGATTCCTAAGCCACTACTATTAATACCCTAAGTTCCATATCACAGCCATCTTCATTTTGAAGAATCCCCATTCACCCCCAACTACTCCTCCTTTCCTAGATAGGTGGCATGGTGGCTCAGTGGTTAGCACTGTTGCCTCACAGCAAGAAAGTCACTGGTTCTAGTCCTTACCAAGCCAGCCGACGTTTCTGTGTGGAGTTACACGTTCTCCCTGTGCTCACATGGGTTTCCCTCAGGTTCCCCGGTTCCTCCCACCGTCCAAAAACATGCAACTTAAGTTAACTGAATAATTCAAATTGGCACCAGAGACATACTTTAATAGTAAGTAATTATCTCTTAAGAGCAATGACTATCTGTTCATTAGCTACTACAGCAGGGGAGTTCTTAAGATCTACCTGAGCTTAAATTCCCCTCTCGCCTTGCAAACGAATGGGAGCCCCGGGCTCGAGGATCTTAGGAGCTCAGGGCTCTCTCCCAGGACAGCATGCCAAACAAGCTTTATAATCAATCATCAGCTAAGTGTGAACACTTGAAAATAATATTAACAAAACTATTTTTTCAGCAGATTAACTAACAGATGAATTATTCACCTTAACAATAACAATGCTAGCAAAATAAACAGAGTAAGTTTAGATTTTATGCGAACTTTAAACCTAAACACTTAAAGAAGGTGATTCATATTTGTTGAGTCTTAATGAGCGATTCACTGAATTATTAATTCAAATGGCTTGTTCAAACTGGCTGATTCTCAAATGACACATTATTCACGTATACAGTACCTTTAACCGTGAAATGTATGTGTGTAGTGTCATCCCAAATGAAACAAACAGAAAGTGAAGGAAAAATGTCCTGATTTTCTTTCAGTCATGATTGAAAATGAATTTGAAATTTGATTATTAACATGAACGCCGTGGATCAGAATCACCCACAATGTAAGCAGCAAACATTATAGAGGTTTATTGTTTACAGGTTTCTTTCAACAATTCTAAGTAAAGAAACAGAAGTGAGAGAACATTCAGTTGAAAGCAGGTTTCAGTCACATTTGTAATTGTTTACATAAAGGATAATGAAAAAATGAAAGGAACTAACAGAAAAGAGAGAACACAGTGTTTTTGTGCATTAACACTGGTGTCATTAGTGCTTCAGGACGCCTCTGAGTGCAGATTCATCACAGAAACCTACAGGGTCATGATTAATTATTCATATTACCTAATAGATGATGTCATATTTAATTGGGCTCTTTATATGCACATTTCAGAAATGCTGCTGCATAGTTTTAATAGTAAACTGATGATAATAAAAGGTTGCATTGGGTGGAGGGGAGGGTCTCTAAATGCACCCTTGGGGTCAGAGGCAGGGTAGGTGTAGACATTAATATTCAATAGTGTCTGAGAGTGCATGTGCAGTCGGTCTATTCATTCATTCGTTCATTCATTCATTTTCTTTTCGGCTTAGTCTCTTTATTAATCTGGGGTCGCCACAGTGGAATCAACCGCCAACTTATCCAGCATATGTTTTATGCAGCGGATGCCCTTCCAGCTGCAACCCATCACTGGGAAACACTCATACACTGTCATTCACTATGGACAATTTAGCTTTACCAATTCACCTGTACCACATGTCTTTGGACTTGTGGGGAAAATCGGAGCACCCGGAGGAAACCAGGGAAGAACATGAAGTCGGTCCACTCTTCTGAAATCAAATTCATGCATGAGAATGCACCATCTCATATTGCAAAGAATACCTCTGTGGTATTGGCTGTTACGGGCATAAAAGGAGAAACTCATGGTGTGGCCACCATCTGGCCCTGACCCTCAACCCTATTGAGAACTTTTGGGGTATCCTCAAAAAACATATACTTTATGAGGGTGAGAGGAAGTTAGCATCAAAATAACAGCCCTGAAAGACTATTTTGACATCTTGCAAAGAAATTCAAACAAGGACTATCCAAAAAAGTACATTGGATGCAAGAATTGTATGGTGATATCAGAATCAGAATCAGTTTTTATGCCAAGTATGCTTCACACACAAGGAATTTGCTTTCCATGTGTGTGAAGACGATATACATTAAACAGAGATGCAGTCAGTCCAAAAGATCTGGATGTTGAAATATAAGTACAGATTTGTTATAAATATACAGGTTATACGGTGCTGTGTACAAGTGCGTATGAGAAAGTATTGCACGTTTATTGCACAATAGGAAAATATTAACTGTTCATGAGGTAGATGGCCAGAGGGAAGAAACTTTTCCTGTGTCTGGCTGTTTTTGTGCTCGATGCTCTGTAGCGCCAACCAGACGGTAACAGTTCAAACAGGAAGTGTGTTGGGTGCGAGGGGTCGAGGGTGATTTTGCGAGCCCTTTTACTCACTCTGGAAGAGTACAGTACTTGAAGTGTAGGAAGGGTAGTGCCAGTGATTCGTTCAGCAGTCCGGACTATTCGCTGTAGCCTGCGGAGGTCAGTTTTGGCAGCTGAGCCGAACCAGACAGTGATTGAAGTGCAGAGGATGGACTGGATGACAGCTGAGTAGAACTGTACGAGCAGCTGAACTTCCAGCATATGGATAAGCATAATGATCATACAAATAAGGGGGTCCTGGGTTAACACGCAACTTGTCCTTTTAGGTTTTTTTATTGAAATAGCTTTTGATTTTAGTAAACATGACCTCCTAATGCTGCAAATTATTTTAGATTTTTGTTCTTTGTTTTTGTGTATAATTATTTGGAACTGCGCATTTGAGTTTTTTTTTCTCTTCATTTTTGACTATCATTGGGGGGTTTGTTAACTAAAATTCTAATTACACCCTAATGGTTGATGACTTGAAAATTATACTGTCATTTGCATCAACTAATTACGAAAATCAGAGAAAGTCATATTTTGCATAATGATTTAAAACAAAGTGTATATTTACTTGATTAAATGTACACACATGCAGATTAGTTTTTACATTACCCATTAGATGATGTCATATTCAGTCGGACACTTTGCAAATTGCAAGTTTTTAAAATAAATTCAACAATTAAAATTTTGATTCTTTCTAAACATTTATATTTATCATTTCATGTGTGTGTGTTTATGCGCATTGCCTTCAGTCTGTCATGTGCAGCCATTTAATACTGAAACTTGAGTTATTTCTGACGCATTCCTAAATGTACAAATCACTCTAATTATCGTATAAAAGGTTACATTTATCAACATCCGTTATGTGTTGCATGACATTACACAAAACAATCAACATGAGGAAAAGAGCAGAACCATAAACACACAGGTGCGATGTTCATAGCTTTCTCCTTGGACCGAGACAAACAGCCTATTGTCTGATGAGTGCCGGTCAATCGCAGTGATGTCAGAGCTGCATGACCTCATCTCCATCATAGGGATCATTTCACACATGGCTGCAAGCTGAAGCAGAGGGACAGCAGTATTAATGGGTTTTTAGGGTGGATTGCGGAGGCTGTGAAGACCAGCTGGTGCTTCCATGACCCCCACTGACATCCACAGTCCCCAAACAATGGCTTGTTGATGTGGGGTATTTTTAACACAGAGTGGAGGAATGTCAAACTCCTGTCATGTTCACTGTGGAGGATTCAGTTCAGCTGACTGTGCAGACTGCGCTTTGGTTGACATATCAATTTCATGCTCACTTGTTTTTGTGGAGAGTCACACATCAACAGTTTAGATGTCGATTTAATTGAGCTTGTATACAATATATGCACCAATAGAGAGTAATTAGTTACAATTTGATCTACAATGGAAATAGTTTGAATCAGGAATTGATATAAAAATATATCATTAAATTAAATAAAACTAAATATTTAAAGTAGAAACATTGAAAAAGTATTTTTATCACTTTTTTAAATTATTTAAATTTTATAATTGGTTAATTTTATTATTATTATTTTTTTACTTTATTTATAGAAGTTTTTATAAAAACATAACACCCAATAGTGTACATCATGTATATATTCCAACAAAGTTATCTCAGTGTTATTACCTGATACTAACTAGAACATGCACCAAAACACTAGCAAAGAATACAGCAATAATACGGCACCATCACAAAATTAAATAAAAAATCTCAGCCAGACTAATGCAATAAGAAACAAAATAGAATGACGTAAAAAGTAGGGAGAGAAAAAAAGAAAGAGTATTACCAAAAAAATAATTTCAGATACGTTTTTAACCTATACATCTAAGAAAGGGCCCCATATTTTGTCATACAACTTTTGTTTGTCAAATCTAGAGAAACGTAACCTTTCCAGCTTGAGGGCAGAAAACATTTCAGCTAACCATTTAAAAAATTAGATTTTATTATGTTTTTGATTAAGAAAATGTTTGTATATAAATTTTAAAATATTTTTGTAGCAAAAATCTATTAGCAAAAGGTTTAGGTAGCTTTCATTTTATTGTTTCCATTTTTTTCTAAAACAAAATTATACAATCATTATATAATATAACTAAAAGATTTCAAACTTTATACGCATTCAAAACGTTTTTAAACTATTAAATTCAATGTCAATAGTTAAACTGCTCAATGCTATTTTAATTATTTAAATCAAAATAATTTAAAATTATAACTGCAAAAAATATAAAGTATATAATTTTTTTTAAATCAATTTTTTCAATGTAAACTGCAAAAAAATCCATTAGATCAACTTGAATTACTTCAGCTTGTTGCACCTAAATAGATTTAATTTACAGCTTAACTTCTAACTGAAAACTGTTATAAACTAAGCCGAAAAAACAGTTGAAGCTAGGCATGAGCCAATATGTTTGTGATGGTATGATAACCTTGCATAAAAAGTCACGGTATTGTGATTACTGCACTAAAATAAGTTCTTTTTAAATGTCTGAGTAATAAACAAAACATTTTTTAACCATTGGACACAATATACAGTATTTCCTTAACAATTCACATTTATAATATTTTGGAACAGTAAACACTTCAGGCTAAATAATTAAAATAAACCATTGACTTCTGCTAGACACAGATTTTTTTACAACACATAAAAACCTTTACATATACCTTAGGAACGGTATAACAGTTTTTGTTGCGGTTTTAAAACCTTGACTTTTACAAACCGCAGTAAACCTTAAAACTAGTTATCGTCCCATGCCCTTTTTTTTCAGTGTAAGAACCCTAAAAACCATTATCTTTCTTTAGCAGTATAAGAAGCAGCATACAGTGCACACAAAGTCAATGTGTACAGTTAAAGTAACAGACAGTCTGATGACTCACTGTCCCGTGTGGGTCTGTTCTCTGAAAGCCCTTCACCTCCTCTTCATCCCCCATGGGTTCTCTTGTTGCTAATTGTTGGAGAGTCACAACAGTTTGCTCATTGGCCAGTTTGAGTTTACAAAAGCCAGAACCTGACACCGGCTGATTCACTGCTGGGTCAAGACTGTTTATCGGAGCAGCGGGCAGAGGATCGCCCTCTTCATCAGCGAGCGCTGCGTTTGTGTTTAAAGAGCACAAGGTCATGCCATCCCTGTGACATCACTGCTCTGAGCCATGCCCTGGATCAGGTTGCTCGCCCGCATCAAATGATACTCTGGGCAGTGTTTACTTGGTTACGCTGGACACTGTTGTTGGATGCTGTCTGAGCAGTCAGTGCAGCTGGGAGATTTGATGCTCATTTACAGAGTTTAATTGTTTTTAAAATGGTAGAAATGAGCAGGGTTTCCCATCTTTAGATGGTACGGCCTGAGCCTAGGTGTGATCAGATTAACCAATAAGCAAGGTAAGGGGCTACTTAGGGCCCCAGGAAATGTGAGGGCCCCCAAATAAATACCTAAGTATAAGTTACACCTATATATTTACAACATTATTTTCTATCATGATTTGTATGACGAGTGTTTAAAATAAAATAAAAGTTAACTTTTTATTACTTCTGCGCATATGTCCCCGCACTCTCAACCATGGAGCAGTTCAGCAGTCAAATTAGGTAAAGATTTAGTTTTAAAAATGTAATTTAAAAAATAAATACATATTTAATTAAAACATAATTAAAACAATTAAAAAATTGTTTATCTATATTTTTTTCATTTTTGACTTCATTTTAAGAAAACAAATCATTTAAAAAGTTTTACAAGACGCTTTATGTTATTATTTTGAATTAAGACAAAATATAGAAAGGAACTTCTGGGCCCCATGGCCACAATTGCTTAGGGCCCCGAATCACTAAATCTGCCCCTGGAGGTGATCATGCTTATGTGAGGGACTCCCATCTTAAAACATGAAAGGCATCTCTATTGACCTTATTTGTAATGTACGATTGGGCAAAGCCATTGCAGTCTTTTTGGCTCGAGATAAACTTTTACTGTTTTAGAAATATTAAACGGTGTCCGTAGAGTCTTAAAAGTCTTGAAATGTCTTAAATTCCTAAAACTAAATTTCAGGTCATACAAAGGTCTTAAATATTCCAAAATATTGTTTTGTAGGTCTTAAATAATTTTAAACCGGTCTTAATTTTCAATATAGTTTAATTATCTTCCTTACTATAACATTTGTTTAAAAAGTAATTTATTGAAGGTGAGGACACTGACCTGGAGAGACAGTTACTGCATATATTTAGCAACGTTTGATACATTATTTAAAATATGTGGCTAAGAAATAATCAGAACTTCTTTGATGAGGATAGTAAAACTCTTTTCCCTTTCCATTAGTAAAATAAGTCTTTATCATGTTTATCCCCACTATATAGTCTTAAATTTCATTGATGATGATCTTAAACTTGACCTTAGGAAACTTGTAGAAACCCTGGTTAAAAGCAGCATGTTATGCTGCAAACTGATATTTTCTTATTATATTATTCTACTTTTTATGTGTAGTCATGAAGACACAAGTAGTTTGACTGTTTTCTGCTGTTTATCATTTCTAGTTATTTCTCCCATAGCCAACTGAATCGGAAGTTCTAAAACAATCGCAAAAATGAGCGCACTTCCGCATGATCTCAATAAAATGTTAAGCATTTATATGATTTTATTATTTACTTTTAATTGTACGTTTTGTATTTTTTAATCATGGGGAAACACTGTGACAATTCAGCTGGATTGACAGATGAAGAACTACATTGTCTCATCTGCATTTTACTTTATTTTTATAAGGAACAGCTACCAATGGTGTTAAAGACTCTTTATCAATGCAAACACAAAAACATTTATTTTTAAAGTGTTGCTTTAGATGTATTACAGAGTGTTTATTTTGAACTACCTCACATGTTTTAGTAAGTTTCTCTGAAGCCTTTTTTTTTTCCATATATAGGGAAAATAGGGTTATCTTACAAGATGTGGAAAGTATAAGCCCACATCAGTAGCTATAATATATGCCTGTACTGTAAACATACACTAATGCTCAAAGATAAGGGGTGGGTAATTGTTTTATTTTTCTGAAGTTGTTTTTCACCAATGCTGCATTTTTGAAAAAATAATGTCAAAATAATAACAAACAAAAAAATTCATATTATAGGAGATTACTATTTAACTTAAACTGCTTTTATGGAACATTTTAATGTCATTTACTCATGTGATGGCAATGCCTGACAAAGAAGTTTAAGTCTCATTACATTACTGTCTTCATGATCAGATATCTTTCTCTCTTTTTGGTTTTCAGAAAGCACTAATTGACAGCATTTGTCAAAGCAATTTTAAAACAGTCTTCACTATCACTTTTGATAACCTTAACTTGTCCTTGTTGATTATATTTTGTGATTAAAATATTATACTGACCCAAACATTGTGAATAATGTATTTTCCAGATTCATCCCATTCACTGACAAGCAAAAATAACACAAATGTTTAAACATTAAAACCCTACACAGCAAAAAACTCAGTGTACATTTAACTCAATTTGAGTTTAACTTGACACTCCTTGGGTGTACAAATGACTTCCTCCATTTTGGAGTTGGAATACCACTTTCTAAAGTGTGGAATTTGTACATTACTCACAGAGTTCATGTTAACACCGTAAGGGTTTATTCTTACATCAAACTGGAGTGTGTGTTACCCTTCAAAGTGTTACTATATTACCTTCTTCCCTATATTATCAATTGGTGTGTGACAGATAACAGTGATCAAATATGTTGAAAATAGTTTTAATTTATTAAATGTTCATTAATCTTTTCAGAAATAATTTAAATACATTTAACTCTTTGCATTTTAAAATGAAACAAGACATGTTTAAATTTTATGTAAAACATTCTGGCTTGGTCAGTTTGTCTAAAACTGTAAAATAACTGAACTTCCCATCACTAGTGGGAAATACACTGCATATTGAGTTAAAAGTAAAACACACACAAAAAAACTCCTAAATATACGCCTTCACACTTATGGATTAAAATTTACTCCGGTTTTAACACTGAACAACACCCAAAAAAAAAAAAAAACAAACAAAAAAAAAAGATTGCACTGTATATTTAACACTGGAATTTTTGCTGTGTACCTTAAAAATTGTGCTAAAATTTCACTTGAAATATCTCTTGTTCATAGTGACAAAGTTTGTTTAATCACTGTTGTTCTATGCATGCTGTCATATTTAATTTTTACCCATAGCCTATGTTTAAAACAAAGCTGCTGCATCAATATTCAATTATGACATTTCACACTTCATTCTCAGTTTGTATTTCATCCTTAAAAATAAAGATGCCAGGAAAAAACAAAAAAGGATTTTCAGTGATGCCAGAGAAACCCTTCTTTGGTTTGAAAAGCTTTTAAAATATCATTTTTTTTGCATGTTGTAACCTTTTCATAATCTAAATAATATTTTGTCTGCAATAAGCATCGTTTTAAGGATCCATTGATGTTAAAAGTTGTTGAAGGAGCCACTGGTGTCATTAAGGCAGCTTTATTTTTAAGAGTGTTGCTGTAAATGTATAATTTGTAGTTGCTGGCCTGTTTTTGGCGGGTTTCTCTGCAGCTTTGTTGAGCAGCTCATGCATCAGGGCAGGAACCCGCAGAGATGAGAGGGCGACAGAAGTGCTCTTGTTTTGCTCCTGTGATGCTCCTCTGCCCGGAAACAGTGTTGCCTCGACAGCTGCCTGCGAGTGGAGAAGCGATTGGTCGCGAGCGAGGCGGCCGCTCGAGCAGCGCGCGCTGTTCTGGGACCCTCTTTCAACCGGAATCAACATCAAGCCGCCTGTTTGCCTCACAACGCGTTCGTGGAAGAAAACGAAGACGCATTAAACATTTAGAGGCTTCAGACAACAGATTAACTTATAGTTGTATTCTTAACATTTAGATAACTGTAATACATAACAGCCGTTTAGAATTAAACAAATAGTAGTTTAAGAAGAGGAACATTCATAATGTTCATGTACACACAAACACATACATTTATGAGAACACTAAAAGCAGCAATTGAAAACATGTCTATTTATAAAACATATATTTAATATTTATTAAAACATCAGGCTGCTACAGTAAAAGGCTAACATACGCTTCTCTAGCGCCCCCTGCCGATCACTTACATAATTGTCCAAACTTGATAAAACGTTTCTAATTAAAAGGATAACTCACCTAAAATAATAAATCTGTCATCATTCGCTCACTTTCAACTAGTTCCAACATATTTAAATTTCTTTCCTCAGTTAAACACAGCTGAAAATTGTGAAAAATGTTGGAAACTAGAAGCTTCCAGTTGACTACCAGATTCCAATATTCTTCAAAATATCTTGTGTTTAACAGAAAATATAAACAAACACTTGAGGGTGAGTAAATGGCAAGTGCATTTTTATTTGTGGATGAACTGTCTGTTTAATCATATAAGTTTATTTGGTTCATGACATTCATTTCTATTTAATTTTAAATAAATGATAACATTAGTGCAGGGCAAACTGTACACATTGTAAACCTAAAAAACGAAATATGGAGATCATCATGCATGAACCTATTCCTCCTCCACTTCTTCATCCGGACAGCAATAGTATTCCACAAAACAAATCTGACCGTCGTCATTCCTCACGAGATACTGTAGAGAGAGGAAGCCTCGACTGTCAGTTCTGACCGACACTTTACAGGACAGGGCCAAGGCTTTTGTGGAGGGTTTCAACAGGGACATCTTATACCTTTGAGAATAAATATAAGAGAAGACTGTGTTTACTGTGCTTTTATTTTATCACAGTACAGTCTATTGTACCAGCACTGAACAACATTTCTCAAATCGCTGGACGACTGTCGTCAAGCAGGGATTTTAGGTGACCACAGATTGAAAAACATGCGACTTGTGAAACAATGGCAGACATCGACCAAAATAAAGTGCAGGTTCATCGTTTGCATTTGTTTTAAAGGCTATAAATATACTGTTTCATGTGATTTCAATGTAAGATTTCATGAGCAAGAGATGATAAAGTTTGTAGCTTTAAGGAAGATTAACTGCATTTAATTAAATTTTGCATTTTGATTATTAATACTGTTAGCCTGTCCAGAAGATCAAACCATGAAGATATGACATACAAAACAGGTCAATTAATAATATAAACATGTCACTATACTGTTGTGATGTTAATAAACTGGTGTATCTTTACCCCTTTAATGACTGTTTTGAAGGTTTGGTAAGTTCTGTCAACAATATATGTAATAAAAGCTGACAGATCAGGATGTAAACCTTTCTTTATGCCTTTTATATTTGGCATCTATTGGTGCAGTGTGGAAAAGGGTCATTTGAGATCTAAGTGAACCAGGATCAACCATATAAATTTCATTTTTTTGATCTGGACCAAACAAAATGAGAATCAAAAGGCAAGTGTGAAGAGTGAAGCTGTACTCCTACCTGTTGGTCTGTATTTTTGTACACTGAAACAGCTCCATCATGTCTGAGTCTTTAGGATAATCATAATGGGCATTTCCAGAATTCCCAAATGTGGACAATCTAGGATGAAAGGGGAATTTTTAAAAAGGTTTTCAAAGCATCAAAGCAAAAAAGTACAAATCATTTATTCATTGCACATTAAAATCTGTCCTTATTTTCTGAGCCAAAAAATATTTTCACAAAATGTATGAAACAATGACATAAATACTTTACCTACATTACATAAATTCATTTTTAACTCTTTAATCACTTATTTAAATAAATAAACAGACAGACAGACTAGATAGATAGATAGATAGATAGATAGATAGATAGATAGATAGATAGATAGATAGATAGATAGATAGATAGATAGATAGATAGATAGATAGATAGATAGACAGACAAGATGGATGGATGGATGGATAGATGGATAGATAGATAGATAGATAGATAGATAGATAGATAGATAGATAGATAGACAGACAGACAGACAGACAGACCGACAGACAGACAGA